>CM039474.1:10829209-10947752 GCA_022433065.1 Begonia loranthoides
GGATGAATACTCATGATGTTTTAGGCAGTTTTGGCACTAAAGCATCATGAGGCTATCCCGTCCAATTTTCCACTACGAGAAGATTGATTGTTTGTACATACAAAAGGGTGATAGGGCACCAGTGAGATGTTCTCGGGTTTCTATCCCCAGAAGTTGAAAGGGTAATATGGGGGTGATGAAGTGCACCTTGGATTTCGAGCCCCAAAACCTGGTCATTGTAATATCCCAGAATTTAATCAGGATTAAAAATAATATTATGTTTGAATTTTGAAGATTTTGGAATGAGTTTTCTAATGGGACGTAATATCCTTTTTCCCATTGCAGAATTATGTAAAGAAAATGGGAAATTTTTTGGGTGTAAAATGGGATAAGACAAAGGGAATTAAAATATATGAAAATTAAATAAATTAAAATTAAGGAAATGAGGATTTAAATTAAAACGATAAATTAAATGGAAAATAGGAGGAAGGGTGGAAGGGTGGAAGTGAATCGGTTTGGTTCATGTTGGTTTGGTTTGGTTAAAGAATGACTTGGTTTGTTGAAAAACAAAAGGGAGAAGAGAAATGAAATTAGGGTTGCAATTTTTCTGCTGAAGAGAGGGCAACGAGGGAGAAAAGAGGGTGACGAGGGCGACACGTCGGCGACTAGGGCTTGGGAGTGCAACTCCAAGCGACATCGTGGGATTTTCAGCGAGCGTAAGGCTCGGTGTTATCGCGGGTGAAGGTACGCGGGGCTAGGGTTCATTCAGACTAAATACAATCATGATTTGGAGCTGCAAAATCATCATTCATGGTAAGCAGGTAACTTTGCATTTTGATTTCCTCCTCCATGGCATTCTGATTTAGGTGATTCAACCGTCTAAATTGACGAAGAAAATGATTGGCAGTGATGAACACAATGGCGTGAACGACAGGGGTGAGCTGCGACTTGTGCGTTTCAAATTGGACCGGACCAGAACAAGTTTTCTTTAGCAGCTACCCCCGAGAAAAATTCCTCCTCCGAGAAGATAGGAAACTTTCCATGTGGCTTCCTCACAATGGACCACCCTCCTTGAAGTGGGTAATTTTCCCATCAACCTTGCGTCCTTATGAAGTCTTCTCTACCTATATAGGTATGGCAGTGGATGTGTTTGCAGGGGGAGAAGCACTTCGGGTGTTTAGAATTGTTCTAAATTGGATAATACATGACAGAGAACTCCTCTGTGAAATGTTGAAGGCCGAGGGTTCTAGAGGAAATACAGAGAAGAAGATTTGCTGCTAATATTAAGGAGGTAAGAATTAGGATGTGTTGGTCAGTAGAGGCCCTAAATCACGGGTTTGTTTGTTGTTTGATATTGAGCATTGAATTGGTTTAGTCACTGTGAAATGTAAGACTGTCTGGTTGTTGATGTTGGACATTGAATTGGTTTACTTGCTGTGAAATGTGATTGTTTCGTGAACTAATGTAGTAGTGTTGATTTATTTTAAGCATGAAAGACTAAGTTGTTAGATAGGATGTTGGAATCATACTGTGAACTGTCCTATTGATACTAAATGAATTTTGGAATGGATTCTTTCTCTAATTCATGTCTGAATATTACTTTGTCTGGGCATTATGAATTGAACCTGTGAAATTTTGTAGTGAGCATAAATCGAACCTGTAAATTTTTGGATTTAGCATGAATTGCACATGTGAATTGTTGGACAAAGCATAGCAACCCCATTGTTGTTCTTGAACTCCCCATGAACTCGCATGATTGTTTCCTTGTTATTAATAGTAGGATTTGAGTTGACAATTGCCTTGTTCTGTGCCAAGTACACATGAGTTACTCCTTGTAGGTTTCAATTTCTCACTGCTAGTGAAGGTTTAATTTAGTTGAGGGTCTCTCGTTGATTGTTATATTGCTTCCATAATTTATTGATAAATGTTGTGTTTCCTTGACATATATATTTGTGAACTGTACGTGACATTCATGCATCATACTTAGGGCTTATTAAATTTTTGGCAAATTGTATGACATGCATAATAAATGTAGATAAACATGTGGGGGTTCAAGAGATGTGGTGACAGTCCATTGGTGGTGACACCCCAAATGGATGTATCTCCTCCCACGTAGAGAGCGGAGTGACGGTTAGCCACATGAACCATAGGATGTATCCTCTTCTCTTGCACGGAAATCTCCAACGTCTTTAACAAAAGAGATTGGTGACGATCATTGGTGGTGACACCCCAAATGGATGTATCTCCTCATCGGAATGACGCTTAGCCACATGACCATAGAGTGTATCCATTCTCTCGGTATACCAAAAAAGATAGGTTCTTTTCTGTAATGCATCGCATGAGAATGGCATCTGCATTGCATTCCATTCTAATTCTTGCTGAGCGTTAGACTCATTGTTTTCCCCGTAATGTAGGCATATGTACGAGAACAAATTTGTAGCAGCTGATGAAAAATTTACACGTGTGAGTCTTGTGGCTGGCTGGGTTAAAAGAAGTTAAATGGAAACAAATTGTAAAAGGTTTTGTAATATAATTAATTTATATTCTTAAATGTTTTGTTTAACTAATAAGTCTTTCGCTATATTTTCTAAAAGGTAATTATCGTTTTAATAATGCTTAATTATAAACAAAAATAATTTTATTACTTCCGCTACAATTTGTAAAAAGGTTTTAAGTTAAAAATTTAACGATCGGGATTTAAGAAAGGAAAATCTTATGATGTTTTTATAAAAAGAAAAGTTTTAAATTTCACGATATTTTTAAAGAAAGTAAAACTTGGCTCGTTACAGTCATGGTTAGTCACATGGATTAGAGGTTGTCAGTTGCTTGGTTCGCTCACTTAGCACCTTTCCATTTGACGAGTGATGTGATAGCTTATAGCTCCACTCATTGACAACCCTTGTCAACTTGGATACAGTAGGTGGTGATGCACCACAGATCGGGAAATTTGGAAACTCCTTGATGCAAGTAGTTATTAGGGTAGAATCAGACCTAAAATGGCAACTAGCTTAACTCAGTCAATATGTGTCCAAATTACTTGAAATTTGGACCATACACTGCTCTATAAATGAAATGAAGCCTTCCAAAAATCTCATGGAAATTCATTCGGTAGAGGAAGTTATGAACAAAGGGGTACAAACTTGTCAGAGCGCCTAATAAGGAAAGAAACAAATTGAAATGGCAGAAAGCGTAACTCATTCAATATGTGTTCAAATGGCGTGAAATTTGGACCACGTCTCACTCTAAAAGTGAAAATGAAACCCTCCAAAATTCAGGAGAAGAAACGTTCTGCAGAAAATGTTATGGGCAATGGAGTGCAAGTTGGTCCGAATAGACACCTAAATCATGCCTATTGACTTCAATGGCCTCCAATGGTGGAAGCACTCCAACTTGGTTCCTTGCAAGCTTTCTACTCCTTTGTTGAGGATGTCTACCTTAGAAAAGAGGTGGAGAAAGAAGTAACACTAAGAGGAATCACCTAAAACTTACAAGAAAATGACGAAACCAATTTGAAAACAAAAACTCAATCGGATAACACCACCAAATGAGAATGGATGAAAGGGGAAGAAAACTACACACTTCAAAATCTATTCTTTTCCTAAAAAAAATTGTCTCCCAGGATAGACGATAGAGAGATTTTAAAAAGCTCACAAAATTAGGGCAATTTTTCCTCATGAAGACACATGTTTGGCTAGACATGCCCTAACCAAGTGACACCAACAATTGACTGCTAAACTTAACATAAAATAAATCATAAATAAGTTATTAAATCTTGCACGCAGCAATGATCTAATGGATCATTTTCAAGACTCTTCTTCAAATTAAATTGGGCTTCAATTCCGAGTAAGTGAGATTGAGTTTCTTTAACAGAAATTACTGCAAATGGCCTTCTAGGAAGGCAACTCTTCCATATGATGTGAAGCATTCAAATGGCTTAGAGAAGAGAGAAATTGCTTTGACTTTTCCAAAAATTTGAATCATCTCAAAAATCTCAAAACTGATTCCTAATTTATGGATTCTTAAAGTTGGATGTGAAGATCAAATATTTAATCTTTACAATTTCATTAAAACAAATGAACATCGAATTATAGGCTTCCTAGAGTAGGATACAAACATCAAAAGATGCATGTAACCAACATATTTAGACTTATAAATATTACACATATAATTAAATTAAACTACCAATCAAATGCCAACAAATTTGAACTAACACCAATAGTTAATTTGCAAGTTATTATATACAAGACTTACATAACTTTATTACGCAGACATGAGTTATACTAGGGGAAAATACATAAAAGAGTAAAATAAAATATTGTCCTGCCTCTGTTTGGTAAGTTTATGATACTACCTTCTTTTTGCCTTTATCTACTACATGTTCTTGTAAAAATAAGAGGAACAACATAATAATTTTTTATAGTGCCCAATAAATTTATCTTCACAGTAACTATTTACCAAAACATATATAAAACTCATGATTTTTTTATAAGCACCCATCCTAGTGTCCCTTAGTGATAATGAATGATGATGCAATCAAATCTCACATCATGTCATTTCATATGTCTAATGCACATGATATGTGATGCGAACCTAGGGTATTAACAAACCCTAAACCCAATAACAACGCGGAACATTGAAAAGGATCGTCATACGAATCAAGAATTGTAGAAGTAAGTTGACCCTAGCAAAACCTGTCTACTAGAATCAGAGTTATCAGAAGAGTAGTTTGACCCTAACTAAATTGGTTGGTTGAACCAAAGCTATCAAAGTTTGATCTTTTAAGAAGAATGCTTGAGAAGACTAAGTTTTACGTAAATAAATCAAGAGAAGAAAACCTCACAAGGAGAAAACTCACAATTTGTATTAAAAAATCAAGTCCCTTACAAATGGTGCCTCTAGGTCCTTTTATAGGTCATCCTTAACTAAGAAAAATTAGATTAAAATAATTTAGAAGGTAAAAATTAGGATTTTTTTGGTGGAAGGGCAGTGGTGGGTGCACGGTAGGCCTGATGGGCCTGTCTAGTGCGCGCACTAGGTTGGGCTGTAGTCGCTAGGCAGAAACCGTGCACTGGTTGGATCGGGTGCGCGTGGGTGAGTGCTAACGGGCGCGCTGTCGGGCGAGGTCAAATCAGGCGTGGGCGGCTGACAGGGCACATTGACAGGGCTCGTTGACTGGCGCTGGATTCGTGGGATGTGCTCGGTGATGGGCTCGCGGACAACGTCTTGTGCTGAGCACTAGCTGTGCAGCGCACACGCTAGCAAACTGAGCTCACATGGGATGACCAACTCCTTTTTGCAATTTTGCAACATTTGCTTGCTTCCCATGCTCCATTTCTCCTCCATTGCTTCTTCCTTAATATTTAACATCATCATGGGTCTTTTCTTGTCATTAGAAGGTTCCTTATCTTAGGTTTCTTTGATAAAAACGTGTATATTTTTGTCCCTCTTTGTTCTTGCTTTAGTCCTTGGGCCTCCAATGTCTCCTAACGAATCTTTGTCTTTGTAGATTTTTGCATCACATCAATAAGTATAATATGATAAAATACAATGATCACATATATCATCATGCCAATGTAAATGCTAATATATGTCTAAACACACACACATCTAGTTTCACATAGTATTACATTCTAAGGCTTTTATTGATAAGACATAGCAACATAATCATTCACCTAGTGAAGTTTATGGAGTAAAATCCTGTGGAGAACATATTGTTACTCTCATTTTTATAAATCAACACTAGAATGTGTCATGCACATCAAGAGAGTTGTAATACCCCAAATTTTATTGTATTAATTGTGTTAGGACTATGGTTAACAGATGTTTATTTGTGGAGGTTCATTTATGATTGTTAAGGGTATTGATTATTAATGATTAGCTGATGATAAAATAGGGATGGAGGTTAGATGCATAAGGACATAGTTGAGTTATTCTCGAGTGCATTTGTGGTAGACTAGGGTGTGAATTGCGGTCTACCGGTGCATAACACTCATGGGTATCCATAGAAAGGTATGGAAGTAGCATACATTTGCAAAGCGAAAAATGCTTGTTGGAGTGGACAGCCAACAAGTTTGCGGTCGATTAGAGAAAGAGTGCGGACAATCGGGGTCTAAGGCAATTCCAAGTATCAACAGAAGCACGGATGACCACAGAAGTATGTGTGGAAGTTCTCGGGTCATTTTACGGTCGACCAAACTAAAGACAAATTGAAAGGATTTAGCCTCGAGTATAAATGGAATTGACCGGATATGAGGTCATGGTCGTCCACAACCAGTGTTTAATGAGTTTTCATGGAAGGTTAGGCATTCACAATGGAAAGTTATGCATCAACGACAAGCTAGGCATATGCAGCAGAAGGTTTGGCAAAGGATTTTATTTGATATGTGAGGGTGTGGTTGATCAAAGTTGAGGTGCGATCGACTGGGAATGCAAAAAGTTACATGAAAATAGATTTTGTCATGATTTAAGAAGGGAGAAAATTGATTACTCAACATGAAAATGCTAAAGGTGACAACACCTCATGCTTGGAGTTGGAAGATTATATAAAGAATTACCCTTGAATGGAGGAAAAGCTCTAACCATGAGAATTTATTTGGAAGGAAGAAGTTCTTATAGGGCTACTTAAGGCAAGTTGAGTTTCCTTTATCGTTTATGAAATTTTATGGAGTTTAATTTGATTTATGGATAGAAAATGATGGATGTTATGAAGTAGGTCAAAGCTTTTTAGTTGTGGTTGTTCACAACCGATGGTTATTTTAATGAGTTTATAATTCTAAACCATTTTAATATATTATACTTGTAACACCTCTTTCCATAAATCTTAATTTTCTTGTAATGTTTTTTTTTTTAACTATCACAATTGAAAATATGCCACTTAAATAGCATTTGAAATAAAACCATATTTTAAACCAACTATTAAAATCTTTGCAGCGGAAAACTTACACCAAATCATAACATAATTCTTGCCAAAACCAAAGTTTAAAAGTCCTTTACAACATATGTATAAAATCCACTAGTTAAAACAAAGAAATCATTAAACAAAACAGAAGTTGCCATAAAACCATTTCAAAAGTTGGTTTGTCAAATCTCAACCACAATCCACGGGCAAATAACCCTAACAACACCAAGTCTTCACCATGGGAAAACTTCCTTCATTTCTTTATTACCAACAATACAAGGTTCATCTATAAGTTTAAGACTTAGCAAGTAATGTATAAGACCATGAACGTAACATTTCATGACATTAGTTTCTCTTTCTTTTTTTCTTCTTTCTTCATAGACTTTTTTCTTTCTTTCTTTTCACTTTCGGATATGAGTAGGCTCGGCAGTGAGACACTCACCACTTTTCTTCACCCTTTTAGGAGGTCTCCACCCTTTTGAGAGAAAGACTCCACCCTTTTAGAAGTCCTCTATTAGCTGCCATGTAATTAAATAAATGAAAACCTAGCCACCTTTGTGCCAACCAGCCCTGGATCTTATCGGAAGCAAGCTAACGGGCTAATGTTTCACAAGTTCACCATTTTAGGATTGTCTGCCCTTAGGTCCCATTTACGTACATTTTATTATCATTTTTATCTTTATTACATGCAGCTTGAACATAACATAAAAATGCAGCAGATCACATCCTCATCAATTAACCATTAGTACAGAGAAGCAGATTCATAAATGCATTTATCAATGTAACAGAACCATCATCATCAAACAACTATAAAACCGCAACTCAATATCATTTAATGTTGCTAACCAAACGGAGCATCATCATCATTTTTATCTTTACTACGTGACATTTTTTTTTTATCAAACTCTCTTGAGTATTTAAAAACAAAATCAAAATGATGTCAAAACCATGGGGATTAGTCACTCTACTGCAATCAATAGATACCACGTAGAAGACATGACACAATCGTTCATCTCTATTTTGATTTTCTGATTCCCAGAAGTATAATATATTACAGATTAAGACGGGCCATAATCATAATCAATCGGGAAGTAAAATCCGACAATGATTTTCAAAGCCGTCCGTCGATTTGTTCTTGCCAAAAGTATAATTTTTTAGAATAAAAATATACATTTCCCTTTAGATTCCAATTCTCATTTAACTTTACTAAATTGATCAATGCTAGTAGATTGAGATGATCAATATTGAACTTCCATCTTCTCATCTTCTTCACTCACTTCCCCAACAATTCTTTTCCAAAACCAATGATCTCTCCAAACTCGATCTACCTTCTCAATAGGCATGTTCTTAGTCTCAGGCAACATAAAGAAAACAAAGCCCGTCATCACCACTACCCATCCTCCAAAAAAAAAGAAAATACCTGCTTTCAAATGGCAGAGCATGGCCAGAAAAGTTTGAGCAACAATGAAGGTGAAGAAGAAGTTCACTGCGACTGTAATACTCTGTCCAGCTGACCTTATCTCCAATGGAAATATCTCACTGGGTACAAGCCAACCTAATGGCCCCCATGACCAACCAAATCCAGCAACGTAAACACAAATCAAAATCAGAAGCAAATAAGCATAAACTTTACTCACTCCACCATGATCGCCTAGCTCAGCCGCCATTAAAGCTCCGACTAAAATCTGTGAGACAAACATTTGAATTCCGCCGATGAAAAATAATGCCCTCCTTCCAATTTTATCCACCATTAGCATTGAAATGAAGGTCGAGATCGTCCCAACCATACCAGTCATTACCGAGGATAACAACGAAGCACTTTCTCCTAGTCCAATCGTACGAAAAAGAATCGGCGCGTAAAATGCAATCACGTTTATTCCAGTCACTTGCTGGAAAAAAGGAATTGAAATCGCCATAACCAGTTGAGGTCTGTACCTTCTATGCATAATTTTCGTAAATGGTTGGGGGGTGGATTTCGCAGCGGCGCTGGCGGTGATGAGATCGTCGAACTCTTGTTGAACATCAGTAGTTCCTCGAACTCGTTGAAGCATGAGCTTGGCCTTTTCATGGCCGCCATGGCTACGCTGAATCAAGCTGTTGGGGGTTTCGGGGAGGAAGAAAGCACCAATGGTTAGAATTGAAGCTGGAACAGCGGCCATTGCGAGAGAGATCCGCCATCCGTAGCCGGCTTTGATCTTCTCAGTGCCGACGTTGATCAGGTTGGCGGTTAGAGCTCCGATTCCGATGCTGAACTGGAAGCCATTGTTGATTGCTCCTCTATATTTTGATGGCGCCATCTCAGACAGATACAACGGAACACTCTACAACAAAGTACTAAGTTCATTTTATGGATTCTTGTAATTAAACATGAGCTGAAAAGGTAATAACTAAAAAAACAAGAGAGTGCTACCTGATTTGCGAAACCTACTCCAACACCAAGTAATATGCGACCGAGGATAAGCATGTAGACGTTAAGAGCTGCACCGCCCAAGGCAGAGCCGGCAAGAAAGGCTGCACCTCCTGCAAGAATCGATGCTCTCCGGCCGAAAGCCAAAGTAACGGAGGAGGCAAAAAATGTGGCTATAAGGCCGGCCACGTATAGCGAGGATGTGAACAAGGTGAACAATTCGCTGTCAAATTTGCAGTAGTTGCTTATGTTAGTGTCTTCTTTCATATTTCTGTAGACTTGGGGAAAGAACTTGCTCAAAAATGGCTCCATGGACGTCACTCCACCTTCACACATGGTAAATTGTATGATATACAACATGAGAACTCATAAAACTACCACCAACAACTCATTGGTATCGAAAAAAGCAATACACATGTTGTGTGAGGAACATAAGGTGAAAATTCAGGAATATTTGCAAGAAAAACAATTGAAAATAGACAAGTAAATGTGAATGAAGAGAGCGAAAGAACCTGAAATTCCGATATCATATCCGAAAATAACACCTCCCATTGCAGCCATCATGCAAGACGCAACCACGAACACTGTAATCCTCCCTTCGTACTCCCTTCCTTCACTGCTTATTCCTAACCCACCTGCCATTTTCCCCTCGCTTACACCCTATTTCTCTCTCTACACAAACGACAGAGAGAGAAGAGAAAACACCACAGAAAGAGAGAGAGGGGGAAGATGTAGCAGCTATGAGAGTGAGAGAGAGAGAGAGAGAGAGTGTGTGTGTGTATGTTGACTTGACTGGCAGAAAGATAAGTCGAAGCAAATATATCAAGAGAAGAATTTTCAACACAAAAATAAAATAATATCATAGAAGTTTAATTGAAACATTGAAATGGAAGCAACGTTGGACAAAACTAAACGTAACTACAAAACCATAATTAATTTAATACAAGCACAAATAATAAGTAATAAAAGTCTTAATTATATATCAGAATCCCGTGTCAAAGTCTTAATTCTGGCATAGGATTTTTATATTTGGAAAAAGTAGACAAGTATTGAAAACTCCATCGAAAGAAATTTCAAAGATTGGAAAAATCTTCAATAATTGCTCTAACACACGTGGTCTTGGGATACACCAATTGCATTATTGAGGACTGCTTTTGCTATAACTGGGAAAACCCAGAGGATGAGGCCTTCAAAATGGGTCTCCCTGTCAAATTAGATTATGCAATGTTTGAGCCCATCTTCCTAATCATAATTGATCGCAAAATTTGTTGACTACTCCTCACTCGAGACCGTTCCAATCAAACGGGAACTAGCACTTCACTCAACTATGGTTGGAGAACCAGAAGGATTTGGTTCTAGTTCGATGATAAAATAAAAATTATTGATTTTGGATCCGTGTTGGTTGAGTTTCAATTGAATCATGAAATATTTACAGGCTTTGACTCATATTACACTAAATTTGGTACGGCTACTCGTCTAATTCAACTGCATTAGATTTTATGCTAAGAAACACAAGAAAAAATGGAAAAGGAAGAAGTGCCACTCTAACATAAGCCAGTCAAGATTTCTTTACAAAAGATTGCATTTACATCATCAGTCTCCTAAATCATCTCTAAATGGACTTCTCCACATTGAATATGCACAGCAAATTTTCTATTAGTGTCCCGCGAAAACTAGAAGCCTCGTCCTAAGTCATTTCAAAGCAGCTTCGAATCAGATCAATAAAAGCAATTGTTTCAATTTCAACCTTCATCATTTCTTTCCATTGAATTCAACCCAAATCAATCACACCTTTTAGAAGCGATTCGACGTCCGGAGTCACCACAACGCGTTTACGTAGCTCTCCGAGGACACAACATTGTCCATCAACCATGTTGATGGCTGCTACATCTTGCGCAAAAGCAACGTCTGAACCAGGAGCTACCTGCATTTAAGATCGCATGCATTAACATTATTAAGAGGATTTCTACATTTTAGAAACACTTTTTAAAAATATTCTCTCAAGAGCGGTCTAGACAACCCATGTTTTTGTCAGCTATTCTGAAATGGTTATTAAAACCAGTTTTTGTTTTGTTATAGTCTTTATCTTTTTTCCCTAGAACATAAACACTAGTCAAAATCAATTGAGACCATAAGAGAAAAAAATGGATGACAAAGTTCTTCTGGTTTCAGAAATTGTAAAACAGAATAAAAATTTCCATATTTGCCGATTGAAAAATTATATAATTGAAATCTCATTTGCTTAATGCCGGCTTTAAATTTGTGACAAGTTTATTAGTCTAACGAAATAAATAAAGTAAATTCTTGACTGAGGAAGAAACTCACATCATAAAGATTATCTCCTAGCTTCAGCTTGATTGCTCCACTCTTATAAACAAGCATTTTCCCCATCAATCCACTCGGTAGATCTTCTAAACCGCTGCATTTCTCTGAATCAGTCATGGAATCGGCTGGATCTCCCACTTTCTCTTTTCCTTTGCTACTGGCTACTCGTTTCACTTCAGGCAAACCAGATGGAAATTGAAAAAAGAACATCTTTTTTTCCCCACCCTCCTCCTATACAGAAATGATTAGATACTGAGAAATTAACCTCGATTTGAAGCTGAAACTTCAAACTAAAGATAGTTTGACGTAGTTTCAGTGCTTACGTCCTGAGTTTGAATATACATCTTATCATCTTTAGAATTAGTGATAATTTAATAATATACAATTAAAATTAGGAAGTAAAAATTAACTTTATAGCATTTTATCTTATCTTGTGCTAGTGTTTTCGGTTCTTAGATTGAAGATCAACAACAAATTATAGCTAATTTAGCTATGTGGTCACCAACCAGAAGTCCAAGCTCTAAAGCTGGGTCAATGGTACTCTCGTCGTACTCTGCTTTCGTTGCATCAGGCCCAAATTCTGCTTCATCAAGGAGTTCTGAAAGCATAACAAATAAATGAAAATGAAATCATAAAACAAAGTAGGAACCAAAATGAGAACTATCAAATGTCCTGTTCTGTTACACTAAGTGACACTTGTTGATGGCTATAAAAGAAATGCTTTAAAATGATTAAACTTTTTGAATCTAAAATATAGCTAAGTTCCAATGAAGAAAAAAGGAAAAAGCATGCAAAATGCTAGATTTTTCCACATGTTTAATCTCAAGGAAACAAAAGATAAAGCTCAAGTGCAATTGAATTCAATGCTTCATAGCACTTTAAGAAAATTGCAAACAATTATTTTTTTCATCAAACCAAAGAAGTTATTGTCCCCAAAATCATACCTTGATTTCCAGAATAAGGCCTTCGAAAGGGAAGTGTAGTAGGGTAGTAACTGCTTTGATAATCCTGAAAATCCAAAGAAAAGTTCCATGCTTACTACAAAATGAAGAGAGAGAAAGAGAGAGACATAGAGAGAGGTTCTCTCACCCAAGGGTCTCCGTATTCTTTCTTAGGTATCTTAGTCACTGCCGTCACTGTGTGTTCAGAAAAAGCTAAGGTCCCATCTTCTGGCACATCATCTGCAGATATCACCGTGGAACTATCAAGATTGTTGAAAGTTTTAGGCTCAGGGACACTTCTTTTACTGCTATTTCCTTCTTTTGCCACACCGTACGACCTCAAGGGAGTTAATGAGTCAGGTCCAGGACCGAATGACACTTGTACCGAAGCTGCATTTTCAAATAGCTCATATGAACATTAAACCAAAAGCAAAATTTTTATCTTAATAAGAAGATGAGAAAGAGAACAAATCCCCAGAAGAAAAAAAAACAACTGCAAGCCTTTCAAGTTAGTTTTGCTGAAATCCAGAAAGAAAGTCCTAGCCAGTCCATTTCATATCGTTCATTGTATTGAGTTTTAGTTACAGTCTAGGAAGGATTAAAAAAGCTGGTAAACCTAATTTTGCATTTTTTAACTTTCCAACGTTCAAAAGGATGTAGATGACGTTATCAATACATATATTTCTTATAATTGGATCAAAAATACTTAGATGTATTGAAAGTTCAATTTTCTATATAAACTTCTCATTTTCAGATGGTATTACTTCAACAACACACAAGAACACTTTGTCAAAGATCCTCTTTTCCAACATTTTCCACTTGATTTCTCTTTTCTTCTGATAAAGTGTTTTAAATTTCCATATTTTTGCATTACACTTGCTCACTATTTCCCTTCAAGGAGCACCACTTTCTCTCTCTCCCGCCTTAAGGAGACAACTCTGCCCCTCTATGATTTTAGTTAATTTCACTTCATTTCATTATCGTATTTGACATATCTTCAGATCTGATAGCTGAATTGTAAGCTTTCCTTGCATATCTAGAATCCAGTGAAGTTCTTTCATGCTGACATCTCTAATAGTAGCTCTAATCACTTGAATTAAAAACAAACATTGAGGTCCTGCCTCTCATCTTACGTTTTTTAGCATACAATGTGTGTCAAAAGCATAAGTTGATGTCCGGGAACATAATATCATGAAAATTTACATTGATCACACATAGAGACAACTCATAACTTACAAAACAACACAGCCTATATTAAATTGTATTTCATAATACAAACAAATAAATAAATAAAGATTTAAACTGCGTCCCACTAGATTTCCCCGCAATCGTTAATACACCATCATTAGTATTCTCAAAGGAAAATCAGGATACCCAGAAAAAGGTAGAATACTAATAGGATGATTCAAGACTAAACAAATACCAAGAGACAGGCATTCAAAAGATCTAGTATTTTGAAGCAATGTAATGGATTTCTATTTAGAGTAGAAGCACTCGGATTGCATTAAACAGGGATCCTGCTAACATATACCAACAAGCTGAGTAAAATCTGATATAACCTTACATTTTTTATCAACTTTAGAACCAGGCCTTGCAATATTCTCCTGTAGATTCAGAGAAAAAAGGTGTCAATTATTAGCCTCCACAATAACATCCTCCAGCAAATTCAATCGATGGTCTCTCCTCTCACTCAAGCACTTGTAACTCAATAATTCCTTGAAAATCATGGGCATTTCTATACTATTAAAAAAGGCCATCTAGAAGTCATAGAGAAAATTAATATATGGAATTGCAATAACTCAAACTATTGTTAACGTTCTGCTAAAATTTAGGGAAATTCTAAAATGAAAAATGATTTTCTCTTTCTTAAAACATATATTAAGTGCATCTCTATGCAACATAATCTTTCAGATGACAGTACATAAATATGAGAAAATAAATGCAGTATATTTTCAGTATATTTTCTATTTCCAGATATATAAAAATAATTACTATGAAAAATTCTACTCTGCTATGTCATAATTACTTTCTCTTTTGTTAATTTGTTCAAAATTCAAGCACCTTTATGAGCGAAGAAAAAGGCAACTTGCACTTCCGATGCTTTATGAAACTTTTTCTTGTTATGAGTAGAGGTGTTCAAAAGATCTTGCAAACAAAACAGCTGCATATTGAGTGATTTGGTCAATTAGATCAGTTTACTTTAGTTTACAAATAAAAACTAACTTGTATGCATATGTTCCAGTTCACACAATTTTCAATCAAATGGTCATTTTACCACTCTTCATCATATCAAATTTTTACCTAATAAGGAGATATGAAATTATCTTATTTGGATCAATTTTTGGGCTTGAGTTGGTTTCTTTAATTTGAGTTTCTCCAATATTCTATTATTTATTTTGACTGGTTTTGTTTAAATACTTTTGATTTAGTTGATTATCATTTGGTTTGGATTAATTAATTTATGAAACAATATCGTTTGAAAAATTGCTCAAAACTGAGCCAATAAGTCTGGTGAACATAGATTAAGAAAAATTGCTCAAAACTGAGCCAATAAGTCACTTAATAATAAGTGACTGACATTGCTTGCATGGCTTCTTTACAAGATAAGGAAGGACATGCTGAAAACATAGATTAAGAATTATTCTTTATCCCCCCCTCCCTTTTAATCATTATTTAATTTTAATAGTTACACCCTTTTATAATAGGAATTCTAAACGCAATTCTAGAGCAAGTTTAACCATCAACTAAGCACTAAACAATGACTATAATAAAGATAACAACGTTAGTTAAGCTTATATAATGTTTTAAGGTAACTATGGTTTGCGTATAAGTCTGAAATTACCAAAGCGTGAAAAAAAACGTAGAACGAAGCCCATAGAAAATCCCGATAAAAGACCAAAATCATCATCTTACATTGAAACGTCGAAGAAGATCCTGTGCTTGGGAAGCTTTTTCATCATCGTTAATATCTTCGCTGCATTTACCACAGAAGCAGAAAAAAAAAAGGAAAAAAATCAAGTAAAGAGCTAACTAACAAGCAATGGATGAATCTGAAAGAAATACGTCTTCGAAAGTATGGGCTGAGGGGGCTTTCTGCGAGGTGGAGCTTTGGGGGGAAATTTGACCTGAAGAAAAGCGAGAGAGATGGAAGAGGTGACGTTAGAACGATTTTGACAAAGAATTTAGATCTGGAAATGAAATGAGCAGAAATTGAGAGTGGTTTTTGAATTTAGTAAAAGTTGGGTAAATCGATCACCTTCCTGCGTGTTGAAGATGGCTCGCCGTTATCCATTGATTTAAGGTTGAAGACGAAGATTAAGGAGCCGCCCAAAAAAGACAACAGAATTCAATTCACAAGATTCGAACGCTAGACTTCTAACATTGAAGATAACCGCTATTGCCAGTAGGGTTTGATAGGTGAACGTACCAAGCAATCAAAATTTATATATATCTAATATAACAACGCAAACTAAACTATTTTGCAAACATTAGTAATGTTATATATTTATAAAGGAAAATGACAAATCAACCATCGTGGTTTTTGATCAATGACAAGTCAACCACTGTGGTATATTTGCTAACAAGTTATCCACTAACGTATGAAAAATTGACAAATCCAACATCACACTCAAATTATCCCAACTAAAATTGGGTGGACACCGCAAACAAGTGTCTGGACGCCGCTTTTTCTTTGCCTGGACGCCCCTGGTTTGCGGCGTCCAGGCTTTTTGTTTGGCTGGACGCCGCAAACCAGCGGCGTCCAGGCATTTTTTTTGCCTGGACACCGCTGGTTTGCGGCGTCCAGGCATTTTCTTTACCTGGACGCCACAAACCAGCGGCGTCCAGGCATTTTGTTTGCCTGGACGCCGCTGGTTTGCGGCGTTCAGGCATTTTGTTTGCCTGGACTCCGCTGGTTTGCGGCGTCCAGGCATTTTGTTTGCCTAGATGCCCAAACCAGCGGCGTCCAGGCATTTTGTTTGCCTGGACGCCGCAAACCAGCGGTGTCTCTAGAGCTCTCTAATTTGCTTAGTCTGGAAAAATGTCATAGGGTAAATGTCATAGGGTAAACATTTGCTTAGTCTGGAAAAATGTTTGATCGCAAATTTGAGGGCTTAAACGATTGATTTTGGGGCTGAAAAAGGAGGTCATGGGGATTACCCTATAATATTTATGGAGCTCTGAGAGAGCTTCGATTTGATACCTTCTGCGCCCAATTCTGACTTCCGCAGCAAAAGTTATGCTACTTTGAAGGTGCAGAGGTCAAAAAACCAATAAAAACATTACATTCGTAAACCATATACATAACGAATTCGAAGTAACCATGAACCACAATTGATTGAGAACGCCATGCATGACAAATAGAGAGCTCCAGAGACGCCGCTGGTTTGCGGCGTCCAGGCAAAGAAAAAGCCTGGACGCCGCTGGTTTGCGGCGTCCAGGCAAACAAAATGCCTGGACGCCGCTGGTTTGCGGCGTCCAGGTAAAGAAAATGCCTGGACGCCGCTGGTTTGCGGCTTCCAGGCAAACAAAATGCCTGGACGCCGCTTGTTTGGGGCGTCCAGGCATGTTTTTTTGCCTGGACGAGCTTCTTTGCCTGGACGCCGCTTGTTTGCGGCGTATTTGCGGTGTCCACACTGTTTTGCCTAGGTTAACTTGAGTGTAATGTTGGATTTGTCAATTTCTCATACGTTAGTGGTTAACTTGTTAGCAAATATACCACAGTGGTTGACTTGTCATTGACCGGAAACCACAATGGTTGATTTGTCATTTTCCCTATTTATAATAAAAAAATACAATAAATAAAAAATCATACATACCAATAAATAGGAAAAATCATTAATCATTGGATAATAAAATAGTAATTGAATGGGGTTAGTGCTATTTTAAGAGGCAGTAATGGGAAATAGAAATGGAGTTGTGCTGATACAGTGATATACAAGATTGAACCAAAGAAGAAGCTCCAAGAAGAGTGAGGCGGAGAAGAAGAAGAACAGAGAGCCAATGAATCTCCAGAAACCCAGCTTCCATGGCTAAGTTGACATGAGTTTGAAGCTTGCAAGGAAAAATAAAAATGAGTTTACCTTTTCAAAAGAGTCGGGCTACAAACACATGAAAATATGAAAAGCGTAACTCATTAACACATCATTTGACTCAAAGAATCGAAAAAGCTGAAGTTGTGGGAGCCAGAACCAAAAAGGCCAAGAGTAAGTGGCTTAACCATGCAAATAACTATTCATACGTACATCAGAAACACAATCCTGTTGTTCCCTATTGCGGAGGTAACGAAGAAAATAGATTATCCACTGCTCTCGATCCAACTGAAACAAGGTATAGAGTTTACACAAATAGAAATCCAGGATCAGGGCATGTGAAAGCACAAGCAATTTATGCTGAAATCATATGCCCTGCCACAATGAGCTTAAAAACTACACTAACTACCCATTTTTATATGCGTATAAAGAACACATGGACAATGTCAGAAAATTCTCTCACCCACCCCAAAATGCTTCATAATTATGTGTACAACAGAATTCCCTTCAGGAACCTTGCTAGATATATGCCAACAAGATAAGATTAGCACCATTAAGTATCATCCTTCACAAAAACATCAGCATTGCTTCTCAAACTCCGTATTGATAAAAAATTTGTAATGTAATTATAATTTATAATTCAAGATAAGAGTATATTGATTTTTCAATATACTGTTAACTAAAAATCTTCCATTTTCATACCAAAATCGATTTTGAACTGCTTAATTTTTCTAAAATCTATTTTCCGGTGATTTTCCTTAGTAAATCAAAAATATGTTTAACTTGGAGTACAACAAAACTAGAAATCTTTCATTTTGATACCAAAATCGATTTCGAATAGCTTAACGTTTCTAAAATTTGTTTTTCGGCGAGTTTTCTTAGTGAATCGAAAACATGTTTAACTTGAACTACATTGATTTTTCGATAAACACTTGACTGAAAATTTTTCATTTTGATACCAAAATCGATTTTGAACAGGTTAACTAGAAATTTTTTATTTTTAAAAGACTTCTTGTTTTTAACATTTCTTTCAATAGGTGAATAACGATATTTATGTCGTTCATTTACCATAGTTGAGTGTTTTATTTATTAGCAAAAATTGTTTAGTGGTTAACTTGTCATTGACCTCACAGTTCAACGGTTGTTTTGTTAATTTTCCAAAAGAAAAAAAAACATTTATGTTAGAGACATCTAAATCAAATTTTGAACTTGTCTCTTATAAAAATCAATCAGTTAATAGACACAAAATTTTGGTTAAAACTTCATTTACCAACAGATTACTAGGATGCTCATCTTGGGTGAATAATTTGGTGTCTGTAATTTTAGGTCCCATCATGGTCTTATCTCCAGAAGAAACAGATGGAGGTCCAGGAGCCCATGGAATATTCCCAGTGCTTTGGGGTTGGTCTGCAGGAGGAGGTGGTCGTGGATATGCAGTAAAATAAGGCGAGTAGTTGTAAGATTGTTGGGGGATAAGTTGTTTGACCATTTGGTGGCAATCCGGGGTAGGCATTCCTGTCCATATTAGTTGGCAAAGATAATGAAGCACTGTTATTAGGTTGTACGCCTGGGGAAAGATTCGGTAGTCCTTCGCCTGATGTAGTGGGCTGAGACATCACACAAGGAGGATCTGTCCGCCCTGGAGGATACTGAACGCCATAAGGTCCCAGAGTTTGACCTTGAACTGGTGGGTACACATTTGAACCAGAATGATGCGTGTATGGAGTACAAGGAGACGGAATGGGAGGTCCCCAGGGAACTGAGATAGAAGATGAGCAGAGAGAGAAATCTTGTATTTCGTAAAAATATTTTTGCAATTGAAAAGGCTGTTTTTATAGACAGCATAGACATTGAGCGTACATACTGTGTGTAGAAGGACAATACAAAAAGCATGAGTGCGTCCCTCACGGTTGGTTATCATGGTTATCAAACTGGTGTATAGCTCGCAGGAAGTGCATTGCCCTGAGTACCACCTAGTGTAAAACGCTGGGATGGATAGGTACCAACAGGTTGGCTTGCAGCAGGATACGTGGGAACTACTGCCGTGGGAGCTGATGCTGGAGGACCAGGAGGCAAAGTAGGCTGAGGTGGCTTGCCAGCAACTCTAACAGCCATGCTTCTTCCCCCTAGGCAAAAGCCATTCATACTCGTGATTGCGTTATTCGCCATATGAATATCAGAATACTTGACAAAGCCATATCCTTTGCTCAATCCAGTAACTCGATCCTTAATGACTTTAGCCATCACTATCTCTCCAAAAGCTGAAAATATAACCTAATCAATCCATCATCATCAAGGGCTGGTGGCAAATAACTGATGCACAAACCTTATTAGGCTTGACTCCATTTGTCCCTGTACTTGCTTGTGATAAACTAGAAGGAACTCCAGTATTATTAGCCCAAGGAGTATTACTCCCTGAGTTTCCTGGACCTATCGCCAGCTTGGCTTTATTGCTGATTCAGGAACTGTCCCTCCTAATTCTGCCAAGAAGTTCTGATATTCTTCATCCATCTTTTTCCCAATAGTCCCTTTCACAAGGCAATCGATTGTTGGGTGGCCACCATCACCACATATCTTACAAAGAACGTCACTCTTAAAGGTCAAAAAGCGTGATGGACATGCATATTGCCCGTGCCCTGGCTCCCCACACAATCTACAGAATTCTTCATCCCTTATCGTCCCATTCAAGGAGGCAAGTTCTCTGAGTTGCTGTCTCTTATGCTCATTCAATACTTCATCTACAGGTTGCAACAGCTTCTCTACCATTCCAGCTGCTGCATCAAGTGATTCCTGTGTATCAGCCTCAACCAGAACATGTAATCCTCATTCTCTGCTGGATCATGTTTCATCAATTCTCTCTTTTGTTGCAATCTACCCTCTTTTATGGACCCTTTACCCCTAATCACAATTTTTGCACCAGTTTCTTTTTCCATCCTCTTCTGTGTATTACCTCTAGGACGATAATGAGCCCAATAAAATTATACCCTGGGAATTCTTTCACATATAAAGTTTTTTTCTGAAGCTTCAGCGGTCTGTAATCTGATGGGGGTTTAAAGGCAGGGTTCTTTTTTAGATATGATCCCTTGTCTCTCTGTGTTCAATTTTTCCCGAGCACGATACTCCCCAGTATTAATTATAATTCCCATATTATCATAAATAGGTCCAGGGGAAGGAGATCTAGCTCCTTCTGGTAGATCATTCAAAGGCAAACCCGACTGCAGCATCATACTAATCTCAAGAATCCCACTGTTCAAAGCTTGAATTTCAGGGTCAAATTCAATGCCTCCCATAAAATCAGGAAGCTGAATCACCTGTTTTGGCTCTTCATCAGCCCACCTTGATTTCCTCTTTCTCGTTCCGCCGCCTGATTCACCCGCATTCTGATCATTCGACTCAGGCTGGGGGTCCCAACTGCTGCGTCGACGGTGCCTGCTCGAGGTCTCCTCCTCTCCCCCAGAACAGTCTCTTTCCGAGCTGCTATGAGTGTTCGTCAAGCCATTAGCAGAAACCAGCGGCCTCTGAATCTCTTACTTCTGCGTCCTACTCGCTCCTTCATCGCCTCCATCCTGAGAACTATGAAGGGGATTTCGAGCAACAAAACCAAGTGATTTTGAAGAATCTGGAAGAGGCGGTGAGGGGCGGTTCTCTATGAATTGCTCAAGGGTTTCTGATGCATAAAAATCATGGGGCCGAAGATTTAGCGCTTCAGTAGCTGTTTCAGAATGAGAAATTTTCTTCTTCAAGTTTAAAAGCAGAGACTCCATTGACAGCAAGCAACTAGGGAGATGGGGAAGACAACGGGTGGTGTAGCAGTGAAATTTATCGAAGAATTGTGAACTCCAGTTTCAATGATTTATAGGTGAATACATCTTGCGCTCCCCCATTTTGTCGGTTTTTGAATTTATGATTAAAAATTATCCCAATCGTTTTTCGGGTTTAGATTAAGATTTGTACCTTGGAAAAATATTTCCCAGGGAGGGGGACTTAAGGGTTGTTAAGGCTTGGTTCGGTCTGGTTTGAGGCAGAACGGTGGGTTGATGGTTCTGGATTAGTTGGGTTCTAAAACTGAACCAACTTGAATTGGGAGTTCATGGTTCGATTTCACATAAATTCCTAAAAATACAATCTAACCAATTATAAAATGAAACATCTAACAATACATTTAACATCAATACCAAATAAAACATTTATTAAATATAATTTTTTTTCTGAGTCACAGTCGACTCAATTTCCTATAATATTTGAATTTGGAGATTTAAAACTTTTCTAATATAATATTTTATAATATATTATATTTATTAAATAAAATTTTTTTTTCTTTTAAAGAAATAAAACCGCCGACCATAGCGAGAGGGATAGAGGGTGAAAGAAGCGAGAGTGAGATTTTCGTCGTTCTTCTGTCCCAAGTTTCTAACTTTATGATCTTCAAGTTGTATGAAGGTTCTCTAAGAGTACTTGGACTTCTAACTCTCATTTCTTCATTTGAAATTTCATTATATGTCGAGTTTGGATTCGAGATTGGAAACTCATGATCATTGGTTGTTTCTATGTTTTTTCGATCAATCTATAGTCTATACTTGGTTTTAAACCAATTGGAGATAAAAATTAGTAAAAAGAATGGATTTTTTTGCGATGTCTGTTGCAGAAACGTCGTCTCTGAGCGTCCACTAAGGATGCTGATCTAGAAGTCCGCTTTTGGATTTCGCTGTAGAAGTCTGCAACAGCGACCCAAACGTACGTTGTGGGCGACCGCAGTGGAGATTTGAACGTCCATTACTGGCATCTGCAGCAGCAGTTCAATCATTCACATCAAGCGATTACAGCTGGGGTCTAGACATCCACTTCGGGCATTCGTGGCAGAAGACTAGGTGTCACATCCCAAATTTATAAGCCATTTTTTTAAAAAAATGTGATAAGAGGTGCTTTTGAAAACAGTTTATACAACAAAAAAACCTCTCTTTAAGTATGTAACGCCCCAGAATGTTAAAATCTCTTCTTTTTTTTTTAATTTTAAAAAACTATGCGTTTGTAGAAAAACAAGACATGTATAAAAATCATGCTTTTAAAACCATACACAACAGAAGTTTTTAAAATAATTTGTGATGCGAACCTAGGGTATACAAACTCTAGACCCAACAACTTTTACGGATTTAAACGGATCGTCTCACGATTTCAAGATCAAGGGTTGGAACTACGACCCTAGCCAAACCTGTCGACTAGAATCGGAATATTTCGAAGAGGAGCTTGACCCTAACCAAACCTGTCGGCTAGAACCAAAGCTATCAAATTGTTCGATTTTTCAAGAATTCACTTGAAGAGATCAAGTTCTTCGCAAAGGACTCAAGAGAAGGAATCCTCCCACAAAAGCAAAAGCTTCAATTTTCAATTTGACAAAAGGTTTCAACAATTGTTCCCTAAGGTGCTTTTATAAGCTAAACATAAAGTAGATCTAATCTTAAGATAAACTAGGATAAAATAAATTCAAACGTAATCCTAAGATAAACTAGGATAAAATAAATTCAAACGTAATTTTAAAAAAATAACAAGATAAGATCTAACTAACTAATGACATGTGTTTGGCATGTGCTCGACATGTGCTCGATCCACTTCTTTAGGTGGGCCTTCATCTTGAATCTTTGGATCTTCAAAATAGTAATCTAAATAATGCTTTGAAAGCTTATTTGAATTACACCTTGTATGAATTCCTTCAGCCACATCCTAAGTTGATCGTCATATTGATTTGGGCCTCGAATCCGGGTAAGTGAAATCGGACTTCTTAAACAGAATTGTAGGTCTCTGTTCGTGGACCTTTTGACATAGCAAACAAACTCCGAATTTAACGAACCAGCCCATTCTGGAAACCTTGGGATGTCAGTTACAATCGTTATTGAGGTATACTTTCCCATATAAAATACTTAAGGATGTCAAAACCACCAAATAGTAGTCAAAGGTCGGATCAATGATTCTGCATTTTACCATAAGTCTCTTAATCTTGTGCTTGATTTTCCACATATGCTTCATCTTGAAGAATACCATAATATATTTGAATGATAGATGAATGTAATTCATCATCTTTCTCCTTTGAATCTTTTGTTGGATTTCTTCCTCAAAAAGTTGATGTCTTTCATTCATCTTCTTCATCCTTGCTCTAGTCTTTCGGTATCCAATGTCTCTTAATGAATCATTGTATTTGTAGGTTTTCTGGATCACATCATTCCCCCTTTCTTTGAGAAGATTCGTCCTCGAATCGCCTGCATCATACAAAAGCAAGTTAATAATATGTAAAAAAAATTTCACCTTACCATTTAAACTTGGTGTGACGATTTTATATTCATGAACATTGATGTGCTCCAAGGTTTGGAATGGTCCAACTCCTAGTGGTTGAAACTTCCTAACACATTCGGCATTTTCCTTTCCATTATGATAAACAAACTCATTAGTAGATAAAGATAAAAAATCTAATGAAATAAAAAGATTAAATCCATAAATAATTTCAAAAGGTGAATAAGATATAATAGAATGGACAATCTTATTATATATAAATTTATCATGCATTAAACACTTCTTCAGATTATCATATAATTGATTCTCCCTCAGAGTAATAAAATTTAAATCTAAGTGTTCAACATGCTTTTCCACAATTTTGCGATAAACCAAACTATCATTAAAACGTATAATAGCAAATTTTTCAATAAAATATTTAAACACATGATTCATCATCCTCATAAAAGTACTAGAATCTTTGAATACTTCATATAGCATAATCAACCATCCATAAAATTCATGTTTAATTTTAAACACAACATTCCAACTATCATTATTTTTAAATAGAATTTGATAATATGTAATTTTAAAATCAATCTTAAATAACATGCATGCTTCATATTTTATTTCAAACATAAATTTCCAATGATCATCTTTCAAACCAATCCTAAAAATCAAACATGCTTCACAATTCACAAACATACCAACTAAAGCCATTAAAATACCATTTTTCATATAATTCATATAATTGGTACATGCTCCAAAGATACCACTTTTCAATTCATAAAGATAAAACTTAGGAACAAACCATATATTTTTCTTGAATAATAATCCTTGATGACCATAAAAATTGACACATGCATTTTGTTCACAAATAATCCAAAATTTTCCATGAAAATCTATGCATCCAACTTTTCCACAAACATTCCAAAATTTTCCATGAAATCCCACACATGCAATTATTTTATGACTATAAGAACCTAAACTTGCAAACCTTTCACAAGCAAACCAAAATCTCCCAAAACTTAAGTCTTTATCTTGCAAATTTTTAATGATTTCAAATTTCAATAACTTAGTTTGAAGAGTAAAAACATACCTTTTTGACAATGGGTTGACAACCACAATGTCCTTACCTTTGTGAATGACATATGGAAACACCTTGTTGTACTCTATCCTTGGAAGTTTAATCCCTTTTAGTGGTGTTATTTCCCTTGGTATTTCCTTTGGATGTGTGTCTTTATTATCTTGCAAAATAAGTGAAACATCCACTTGAAAAGAAAAAGTTAGCTCATGGGTGGTAAAAGAAATATTTTTGCATATAAATAAATTTAACTCTCTAATTTTCTCACTCTTTTTAACCACTCAAATTCCTTTCCTTTCCTTTTCTCCCTCAGATTTTACCTCCTCTCCCACTATTTTTTTCTCCTTCTCTCTCTCGGTTTTTCTTTTCTCATCCTCCAATTTCTTTTCTTCCTCATTGCCTTTTTCACTCACTTTATTTTTAGCTTTTCTCTCTTTGACTCTTTTATCTCCTTTTTCACTTTCGCCTTTTTCCTTTTCACTTTTCTTCATCTCTTCAACTTCCACATTCTTTTCAACTACTCCACAATCTAAAATTTCTTTGGCATTTTCTTTGGAAAGTTCTTGGAAATCTTTGACAACTATCTCTTGATCTTTAATAGCTTCCCTTTGAACCTCATCGATTTCCTCCTTGATTGCATCAAACGTACTCGATGGATGATAAACTCTTCCTCCTTCAATTTGTTGCTCCCATTTATCACACTCTTTTCCTTTAGCATCATGAACATCTTGTTTTTCCTCAAGTTCTCTCTTTTCTGCCAACTTGTCTTCTTGGTTGACATCGCTTCCTTGCTTTAATTCTTCTTTTGGATCATCAATCACCTCTTTTGAACTCAATGGCGAGGCTATTGGTTTTTTTTTTCTTCAAATAGGATTCATAAAGTTTCTCACAATTCAATTGTGATTTCCAACTTAATTCCCTCCAATAATGTAAAGGAACAAACCTCTTTCTCATAATAGCCTTCATATTTTTCCAAGTTCAAATTGGTGGGTCTCCATACCTCCTTTGATCTCTTAAAAATTGTGCCCACCAAATGTTTGCGTAATCCGTGAAGGTCATGGCAACTAATCTGATTTTCTTTTCCTCAGTGTAATTTTGGCACTCAAAGATAAGGTCTACTTTTTGCTCCCACTCTAGGTAAGCTTCCGGATCACTTTTCCCTTGGAAAAATGGTAAATTTACCCTTTTCTGCTCACACTTCACTCTTTCAAGATATCTTCTTTCTCGGCCATGTGTTGAAGTTGGATTTTCAAATTGATCCATCCTTTGATTTAGTGCATGGAATTGGCTTTGCATATCCCTCATGACGTCGGATCAACAACCAAATCAAACACAAAAAAGTTAGTAAAATAATAATAATAAATTTTGGACCTTTCCTCTCGCTTTCGTGTTTCACTCAATTAATGGATCACTCCACTCGTGTTTACACTCGATTGGCTTTTTCAAATTGATCTCACAACTCTGCATTTTACCACTCTACCTTCCCTTTTAAGTTCTTTACTCACAACTCAATCAAAGAAAAGAAAGGGTTTTCAATCAAGTAAACACTTTGAAAAATTGAACTTTTTTCTAACTTTAAATTCAAATGTCCTTCAAGTTTGATTAAAACCAAGCTACTCAAACTACTTATTGTGATTAAGTAGCCTAAGAAGCAAATACCTTGAATTTGGAATAAGGTATTATGGAACTTTCCCAAAAAGGAAACTTTTTCTCGAAAAATTTCTGAAAACTTACAGAAATAAACCGGAGATTAGATATTTGAATAGCACTTTTTGAGATGAAAACAAAAATGATTTTCGATTTTGAATAGGCTTTTTGTAGAATAAAAAGCTCACTTTTTTTTTTGGAAATAAAAATCGCACTTTTTTTTTTGGATAAGATTGATAAATGAAAGGAAAAAACTTTTTGATGTTTGATCGTAAGGGTCAAACCTTTTTTTTTTTTATAGAAGAAGAGAAAGGAAACAATTTTTTTTTTTTTTGATATTTTTGAAGGTTGATCGTAAGGATCAATAAAATAAAACTGATGCGGAAAAATAAAGATAGCACCTTGAAACGTTCGAGCCTTCGCTCTAATACCAACTGATGCGAACCTAAGGTATACAAACCCTAGACCCAACAACTTTTGTGGAATTAAACGGATCGTCTCATGATTTCAAGATCAAGGGTTGGAACTACGACCCTAGCCAAACCTGTCGACTAGAACCGGAATATTCTGAAGAGGAGCTTGACCCTAACCAAACCTGTCGGCTAGAACCAAAGCTATCAAATTGTTCGATCTTTCAAGAATTCACTTGAAGAGATCAAGTTCTTCGCAAAGAACTCAAGAGAAGGAATCCTCCCACAAAAGCAAAAGCTTCAATTTTCAATTTGACAAAAGGTTTCAACAATTGTTCCCTAAGGTGCTTTTATAAGCTAAACATAAAGTAGATCTAATCCTAAGATAAACTAGGATAAAATAAATTCAAATGTAATCCTAAGATAAACTAGGATAAAATAAATTCAAATGTAATTTTAAAAAAATAACAAGATAAGATCTAACTAACTAATGACATGTGTTTGGCATGTGCTCGACATGTGCTCGATCCACTTCTTTAGGTGGGCCTTCATCTTGAATCTTTGGATCTTCAAAATAGTAATCCAAATAATGCTTTGAAAGCTTATTTGAATTACGCCTTGTATGAATTCCTTCGGCCACATCCTAAGTTGATCGTCATATTGATTTGGGCCTCGAATCCGGGTAAGTAAAATCGGACTTCTTAAACAGAATTATAGGTCTCTGTTCGTGGACCTTTTGACATAGCAAACAAACTCCGAATTTAACGAACCAGCCCATTCTGGAAACCTTGGGATATCAGTTACAATCGTTATTGAGGTATACTTTCCCATATAAAATACTTAAGGACGTCGAAACCACCAAATAGTAGTCAAAGGTCGGATCAATGATTCTTCATTTTACCATAAGTCTCTCAATCTTGTGCTTGATTTTCCACATATGCTTCATCTTGAAGAATACCATAATATATTTGAATGATAGATTAATGTAATTCATCATCTTTCTTCTTTGAATCTTTTGTTGGATTTCTTCCTCAAAAAGTTGATGTCTTTCATTCATCTTCTTCATCCTTGCTCTAGTCTTTCGGTATCCAATGTCTCCTAATGAATCATTGTATTTGTAGGTTTTCTAGATCACATCAATTTCTCTCTTAAAATCTATGCTTAGTAAAACTCAAAGTTAGTTAAACATCATTTCTTACCATTTTTAAATTCATTGTAGTGGAAGTCTCACCACAAAACTTATTTAAAATTGAACGTAGTAAAACCACTATTTAAATAAACAAAAGTATTCATGAAATATTTCTACTTAAATCCAAATGATAACAAATATAACTTTGAATAAAAGATCTCATGACACGTTATTAAAATTCATCTTTTCTTTAATCTTCACTCATTGGTCAATTTCACTTCGACAACGCTCTAGCTTCGTTCATGATAATTCCTTTTTAACTGCGCTATCAATTGTTTCTATCATTATGTTCCTTAAAATTTCATCCTTACATACACCACAAAATTCAACTATGAACCTAATACCTAATAAAAGATGTATAACATTAATATAACTATAAGGTGCATGACTATGAGATGCAACATGTTACATGACTATAAAATGCAGCATGTAAAAACCATGTCTTTTCAGTCAACAATTTTTTTCTTTTTCTTTCACTTTGCGGATTGATCCTTGTGGTCATTCAGTCTAAAGGAGAGAGTGACACCATTAGGTCCACCTTATGCGGGGCAGTCAATTCAAGTCCATGCCCACAATGATCTTTTAATTTATTTAGTCCATTTTTCATTCTTTATTATCTTTCTCAATCAAAACGTTTTTCATGAATGCATGTACATATACGTAACATAATGACAGTATAACATGCATGAACATATCAATAACAAGTCCTCGATCCACAGCCTGCAGGCATCCTAATCCATAACGTAGACAATAACATCAAACAGTAAGCATATCATCAACCATCATGATATCAGTCATCATATTCATAACATAATAACTAGTCAAACCTATAATCTTTAAGCATGAAACACACATCACATAACATGTCCTCGATCAACAGCCCGAAGGCATCATAGACAGCATAACTTAAGCATAACAATAAGCATATCATAAGCATAATAGTAACCATATCCTCAAAACTCAGAAGGAGCACCACGTTCTATCAACAAATCCATCAAACAATACATATCTTCATAATCACACCAAGAGCATCATATTCTATCCGACAACCCATCAAACTTGTCCTCGATCAAAAACACTTAGGCATCATGAACAATGACATAAAGAGTAACATAAAGTAGTAAACAAATTCTCAATCAACATAATATCAGTCAACATATTCATAATATAACAACTAGTTAAACCTCTAATCCATGAGCATGAAAACATGTCCTCGAACAATAGCCCTTAGGCATCATGGACAGTATAGTCATCAAAACATAAAACACCCTAGCGTCTTTGTGATATGGGTCAAAGGCCAAGCACATGCAAAACATCACTTACCTGGATATCCTCATAGAGGTATGACCATTCCCAAACCCAACCTTTTGCTGGCTTTTCCTTTTAAAGAAACAAATAATTAGCTAGTAGAGAATAATCTTAAAAATTGCTCATTGTCAACGTAAATTCCAAAACTAAACGATGGAGAACCTACCTTGAGAATCTTGAAGGAAGGCTAACCTAAGAGTTTGAAAGAAAGCTCTCATAATCCCCATGGATTCTAGGGTAACTAGGGTTTTGACCCGACTTTCCTATTTAAAGACCCGTAATTAGATAACCATGCCATAGTAAATCTGTAACATCCTGTTTATTCTTTCAATTTAAAACTCATGATTTTTGAAAACTTATTCTTTTGAATCATAGCGGAAGACTTTTCATTTGAAAACTAACTTAAATAAGAGGTGCATAAATAAACTCTTTTTCGTTAAACCGTTTATCACTTAAAACTTATCGTACTGTAAAACCTTAAAACATTGCAACAGTGGAAGACTTGTATTTCTAACACTTAAAGAATAAACATTGTTTGAAAACTTCCTTTATGTAATGAAATACCGTAACAAAAGTTCACTTTTTAAACATTACATTTCTTCTTTAAACCTTTTAGCCTAACCAGCCCCCAAGCCCGCAATGTATAAATGCTTCATCAACTGAAACTATCTTTGATCCTTTGCATACCTATATCACAGGAGGAATAATGAGCCTATTGCCCAGTAAGGAATATAATCATGAAATGGAACTGTAACCTTTATAACAACTCTACATGATTAAGCCTGATACCATTGTAAGTTGAGTGAGAGCAACCTCTTCAGTTTCCGAACTCACTACTTGGATTCACTTTTACATGAGAGCAACCTCTTCAGTCTCTGAACTCAGTAAAAATGGAACCACCTACATTTACATTCATTACCGTTTACCGTTTACCGTTAGGTGAGAGCAACCTCTTCAATTTTCGAACTCACCACTCGTTGAGTAAGAGCAACCTCTTTAGTCTCCAAACTTACTCAAACGAGCTGCTTCTACGTGTGAGCAATCTCTTCAGTATCCGAACTCATGTAGAAACACTATTATTATCTTCATTATTAGCCTATGCAATGCATTACGTATAATTCTATAACATGTCTAAATGAATGTCACACATAGCAGTTCATATATTACAAACAATACTATGCTTCAACTTTAACATTAATATTAAACATAGTCCTAATACACTATAACGTCATATGTTAATTCTTTTATCCTTGACATATCATTTCCAACTTAGCCTTAAATAATATAAGCACCATCCTATGGTATCCACCACTTGACTATTAATTGGGGTTCTATACTAGTTAACTATATTAGATTTAATCTAATTTTCCTATATCATAGACCATCATCTTAGAAAACTATTTTCATCATAACTGTCACTAATCTAACGTAGAAATATAACCTAACCAGATAATTATCAATAAAACTAACATATCAATTTACACAAAAATCCTACTTCTGCGATGTAGGTCCTTTCAGACAAAACACAAACATTATTATTTATCTCGTGTCCTTAGCTTTACGAAATTAGCACATAAATTATCCTTCACGAAACTTCTGTACTCTTTTCATAGTTGCTTATTGAATCCCTTCATCATTTCGACTCCTTTATCCAAAATCACAAAACATTCCTGGATACTTCTCAACTTGTTCACGGTCAGAGCTTCTCATACACTGCAAATAATCTTTATCCTTTTCCTTTTGTTCTTATTCTTCACATTCTCTTTCTATTTTCAGAATTCTAGAACCACCTCATGGTTTCAAACTCTCTGTCTTTCTCTCTCTTTCTCTCTCTCTGTTCTTTCATTTCATAATTCTAGAACATCTCACAAAACTTCAGAAAAAGAAGACTTCTACTAACTTTCTCTATCTCTCTCTCTCTCTCCATAATACAAAACACCAGAACAAGACATCTTCTAAAATTTTGGCAGAGCTTCCACATCACTATCCTCCTCCCCAACTCTCGACTTTTGCTCCTCTATTTATAGGCCACTGACTGTGTGAAGATGGAAGGGCACGCGACATCCATTAACATCCAAATGTTCAGAAAATCATTCGTTTGATCTCCAGACTTTGATTACCGTTAACAGATGCTAGTCATCAATGGCCATACACTAACGTCCTTCCAGCAGCCATTCGAAGATGAAGAGGTGACAATATTAATCTTCCATGCATCAATGAAGCGTCGACGTTGAAGACTCTCCAGTTCCAGCGACGTTTTTCATCTCCAGACGATGTTTAACATTGGCGGCAGATCAATTTTTATGAAGGACGATCGACCGCCCATCAGCTAAACGCCCGCATATTTCTTCAGAAAACTTCAACTTTTCTCGCCGGTCGATCGACATCTCATCGATTGACAGCCAAGATCAATTGCAGTCACCCAACATCTATTTTCACATAATTCTCCAAATTATTCCTTATTTACGTAACATATGCATGTCATGCTTGTCTTCTATATATAATTATATATATATATATATATATATATATATATCCCTCAATATATATATTTATATTTTGTAACCATAATTTAAGGTCATAATTGTAATTGTAACATTCTTCATACTATTTCATCTTCTCCTAATCCTTATGCACCAAAACCTTATGTATATACATATAAACATTTATATCATCTACCAACTTATACTATATGCTTCACATTTTCATACTCAATTATATCCAAACTTCTATTCCTTACAGTATCTTTACAATATTTCAATACATCTAATTACATTCAAATATATTTTCTCTTTGGCCAACACTTGAATTATCCGACTACCCTTAATTTATTCCATAATACTCAAAGTATATATTCTATAACTTCTCTTCCACTTTATTCTTTTATTAAATCCAATATACTTAAAAATATTATAAACTTTATAACTTCAACCTTATTATATACAAGTGCATTTTCTCTTACTATCCACTGACTGCTAATCACTAACTCAGTCATAATATCATCTTTTTTAAATCCAAGTGTCATCATCCATTATATAACAACCTTAATCCTTCCCTTAAACTAATTATGAACATATCGGAGTATCATAATTTACTTATTCCAAATGCATTTCTCTTGACCAATATCTCTATTTGTCCAACTCAACTTCTATCATCTCCAAAATCATCACGTAAGCCTTGTGTTTATCATAACTAAAATTCGGGATATTACAAAATCCCATGAAAATTAGATCCTAAATTCACCCTTTTCTTAAATAGTCTAAGGATTAAATTGTAGCTTGCATGAAATCTGTAAACTATCATATTTAAAACTGTCCGAAATACAACTGAAGTGCAAACAGCCACAGCAGACGTTCACAATAACCTGCTCAATCAATTGCTAACAACCACGTCAGCAGTAAACTCAAATTCATAATGACCAAAGAAACCATGGACGCCTACACTGTCGCGGAAGCCAGCGCTTCCACGAGAACTCCAATCCGAAGGCTCACTGTTAGCCACATGTGTTAATCTATGGCTAAAACACATCTGTGGACACTAATGCTCTCACAGACCGCGATAACGACATTTCACGTCGACTAAAATCTATCGGGGACACTAATCGATCCACAGAAGCAAATGCTTCTGCTAATACGCTGCTAATCAAGACATTACTAATCCAAACAACGACATTCTTATCACCTGAACATGTTGCCGCAGACACAAATGCAGTAGCAGAAACATGCAATAACCTAAAACGACGACGTTCCTATTTACTTAACGCTCTAAAATGACATCTTTCTCTTTCATGGAAGAATCTTTTCCTAATCCAACGACTCACACTTCTTTTGCTAAACTAAATCTAACGACCCCACATTCTTCTACAACTGAGTGCCATCCAACTCTTCTGCGAAAGAATATTTCTTAAAACTAACGGGCCTGATTCCTCTCACTAATCTAATCCTAATGTCTAAAACTCTTCCGCACTCACAACATCAATTACTCATGTGAAATCATCTTTTTTCTTAATCTAACGATCCACGTTTGTAACACCCTAAATTTTTGAGTCACATTAAACTTAGGATGATCATGGTAATATGTGATGATTATTGGAGATTTATGGTATAATGTGATTTTGGTTTTTGAGGAGGAGTGATTAAGTGTGTATGGGATAGTTGCTGGGAAGAGAAGTTGATGAATTGATCGACCAAAGTATGTGCAAAATAAGGATATAGGAGTTCTGCTATGTAGTGTTTGATCATGGGTGAGGGGCAATTGAGCATGGTTTGAACAAAATATTACAGAGGCAAAGCAAAGTTGGAGCGGTCAATCATGGGTGCATGTTGTTGATCGATCGACTTTATCAAGTTTTGTGAAATTTAAGGATTTTTGGTTGATCAAGGTGAGATTTGTTGTCGATCACGGTTGTTCAGCGTGAAAAATGTGGAATTGCAGTCGATCATGAGAAGGAAGGTGATTGACCTGGTTTTCACAAAATTATTCAGAATATCATTTTATGTTGTTTTGCGGTCGATCACCCGAAGGGTTTGATCCGCCAGGAATTTTAAATGTTGCCTGAAATTAGTAGGTTATTGTATTTTGATTGGGGGAAATCGTCAGTTGGACTTTCGTGGATGCTTAAGTCTTGCTCTTCAAGTCCTTTCACCTTCAGATGGATACTGGAGGGGTGTGAGTTATGGAATATAAGTGTAACAGAGAGAGAGTTGCTTAAAGGTTAGAGAGAATGGGAGAAGTAGTTCAAAGAGAATTTGTGAAAGAGAGAGAGAGAGAACTATGAGGAAGAGATTGTGAGAAAGTGAAGTAGAACTCTGGAAAGGAATGGAGTTCTCTGTTCTCTTTGATTTTTTTCAGGTAAGTAGAGCTTCTTTCATGATTTTCTTGAGGGTTTGATTACTGTTATAATCTATGGGAGGAATGCTATATGTTTGGCTGCTTAGTTGGAATATGTTGAAGAGTTTTTTTGTTATGTGCTCTCTGTGATTTAGTAAATGAAATTCTATTAGAATATGAAGTTGGAAATTGGTGATTTGATAAAGCCACTATATGTTGCTGCTAGGTTAGAATCTGTGTATTGTTGAAGGTTGATTTCCATAAAGTGTGTAATTGGTTACTGCCATATGCTTGGGTTTTATATCTATCAGTGTACTTATGCTTATTCATTGGCTAGTTGGAATACACTATTAGGTTGGTATAATGTTCATGTTTAAACAAATTGAGTGTCCTCTAATTGCTAAGCATAACTACTATTCCTTTAAGTTTGAAATGTTGGAAATGGTTAAGTCATTAAGTTAGATTTTGGGTTTAGTCCTTGTTTTGATAGACTTTGTTGATTGAATTGGCTTTATATTTATTATAGATTGAGTAATTATTGTTGAGGATAATAATCTTTTGATTGAGGTTTTGGGATTCATATCGGTTACGACTATGATGACCATTGTTAAGGAATATTGTTCTGCTAATTTGAGACTTTGTCAATTGGTTGTTGAAGAATTATTATTGATGGTTATATATTTAATTTTGAAGGTATTGAGAAGGAGAATTTTAAGTGCTAAACTTCCTAAGGATCGCAAGTAAGTGATATTGTATGTTTGTTGCCTTTTGGCCTACATCACAAGAAAATAAAAATTGTTTGTTGATTGTGTTTACTAGATGATTAGGTTCTTGATCTTGCTATTGTTCGAGGATGTATTGCTTGATGATTGTTTGATGTTTTGATGTGGTGTTTATTATATTTTAAGTTCTTTAAGTTAATGATTATGATCATGCTTTGAGGTTTGATTGATGATATGCTAGAATGATAGACTTGTATACACTCATATGCATTTTTCATGCATAATAGATTTTGAAAAAATACGTAAATGATTTTATGCATTGTTTTGAAAACGAAACAGACACTATATGGAAATAAACGTAAATAGGTGTGATGAGATGTAGGTTTTTTAGTTGCTGCCTCATGTGGGTCATTAGGTGCTATTCTACCTTGCCATGTTCAAATCTTTAATGCCTATATGGGTAACTGAAACTAAATGAAAATGAAATACATGTGAATAAATGTAAATAGATATTGTGAGGTCTGGGTTCTTGAGTTGACTGACTTGTGTGGGTCATTAGGTGTTATTCTACCTTGTCAAGTTGACATATCCAACATCTATAAAGGTAAAGGTAAAGATAAATTGTAATAACCCAAATTTTCGTGAAGCTAAGCATGAGGCTTAGATGATGATTTGGGATGTTAGGAGCTCAACAATTTAAGGATGTTGGTCAAGAGAAACATATTGGAAAAAATGAATTGTGATGCCTCGAATTGTGTTATATTAATCCTTGGATAATTGAAGGTGTTAGTAAAGGGAAATATATTTAGATAAAGTGAATCGTGATACTCCAGATTAAGTAGCTTAAGGAAAGATTTAGGTTATTGGAGAATGAGTAGATGATATTTGGAATTAGAAAAGATGATATCAGGGTTGAATTAGTGAATGATAGTTAATGAAATTGGAGATGATTGATGAAAGCTTTTTAGTAAGAGAAATTATATTGGTTATAATAAGGTTGAAATTATAAGATCTATAATATTTTGAAGTATATTGAATTTAGTAAAGAATAAGGTAGATGAAGAATTATGGACTATACATTGATTATGTGGGGATAAATTAAGGTTTAAATAATTTGAAAATTAGATTAGAATAGTTTCGAAAAGTGATTTCTTAAGGATATAGATATTTATAGAAGTAGTACTATATATATACATAGAGAGAGATTAATGACGATATATATATATATATACATGTTTATTGTTTGGAATATATATATTTGGAGAAGAATATGGCGGATGATTGATTGAAATGGTGGTTGATCTGATCAACCTGCGTGATTAACCTGTAATTTACTAAGTTGTAGAATATGGCGGATGATTGATTAAAATGGTGGTTGATCTTATCAACTGGCGTGATCAACCTGTAGTTTACTAAGTTGTAGAATATGGCGGATGATCAATTTAGAGGTAGTCAATCGTCCACTATGGGAAACAATCAACCGGCGTTAATATAAGCAGTTTTCTGAATGATTGGTGGTCAATTGCCCAAAGGGAAACGATCGTCCGACTCGATTGTCTACCATTTATGATGGTCGTCTGGAAGGTTTAACTGACGTCTGAAAATGAAATGTTTCATCATCTGAAATGTTTGGACGATGGAAAGTCCAAACCTTTGGCCTTCAGTCTTCAGTGGGTTGCTGAAGGGGAGCTGGTGAGTGGCCTATAAATAGAAGCGAAGGGAACGAGGATTCAGAGAGAAGAAAAGCTATGGGGTTACTCTGCTAAAATGTTGAAAGAAACAGTGAGGGTGTGAGGAGTTGCTGTGAGTTCTAGAGTTTTTGATACAGAGTGAAAGTTTGAGGAAGAGTTTGTGAGGGTCTGAAGGATTAATTTGTGAATTGTTTGTGAAGGAAAGTGAAGGATAGTAAGGTGAGTTCATGGAATTCTAAATGAAATGCTTCTGTGTTTCTTTGGGAGAAATTGTGAATGGTTTTGGAGTTGTGGTGAGAGAAAGAGAGATGGTTCTGTGAGGATTTGTTGCTAAAAGGATGGAGCATTTTATGGCCAATGGATGTTGGGGAGAGAGAGACTATGAAGAAGTTGCTGTGATTCAGAGTGAAGGTTTGAACGTGAAGGCCATAAGGGAAAAACTGGTGCTTCACTTCTTTTGGGTTTTTAACTGGTATGAAGCCCTCTTCAGAATACGTGATATTGATATTTTGTTCGGTGGTTAGTTTAAGGATAATTATGTTGGTTAAATTGCTCTTATGTTGGATTTTTATGATGGTTATTTAGAATATGTTGGAAATCTGTTGTGATGTGCTCTCTGGGTTAGGTGACTATTTATTATGGAATTCTTCCATGCATTATAGACTGCCATGATGAAAATATGCCAATAAGAGACTTTATTATTATGTTTTTCTTTGTGGAAATTGAATGAATGGAGTTGTTGGCAGTTATAGTTTGATCATGTGAAAGGGTTAGGGTATAGTTTTTAATAGTTATTGTTGAATTGAAGAAAATGTAGAACTAATTTACGAAGTGTACTATTGGATAATAGTGGTATAAGAGATGTTATGGTAAATATGTATTGATAAATAGGCTTAATGATAAATGGGTTAGTCGTTAGAAACTTACACTTTGTTGATTAGTGTGTTATTTTATTGGACATATTAGGAAATTATACATTATTGGGGGACTATATGATTCGAAATTAATTATTAATACGTATATGTGTTAATCATTAATAGGTTTCGTGAAAGATAGTTCTTAGCGGTAACTCGTTAAAACTAAGGATTCCAGGTAAGTAGTACTACATGTGTTTTGTTCGAAAGGGCTTACATCACGAGAATTAGGGGGTGATTTGTTTGATGTTTGTTTACTAGATATATAGGTTACGTTATAATTGAAAATGTACTGTTGAATGATTGTTTGTATGAATTGTATTTCTATTAGATTTAAGTTTAGTTCTTTAGTTAGGAAATTGTGCACATTTTGAGGTTACGATAACAGACACGATAGATAGAATTGTATGTTTACACCATTGTTCCTATGATATGCGAAAATGTAAATGTAACCGAATTAAACGTAATAAACAAGCTCGTTGGGTGAGTTCACAAACTAAAAAGGTTGCTCTCATCCAACGAGTGGGTGAGTTCGAAAACTGAAGAGGTTGCTCTCACCCCAAACTGTAATAAATGTGAAAACAAGCTCGTTTGGGTGAGTTCAAAAATTGAAAAGGTTGCTCTCATCCAACGGGTGGGTGAGTTTGGAAACTGAAGAGGTTGCTCTCACCCCAAACTGTAATGAACATGAAAACAAGCTTGTTTGGGTGAGTTCAGAAATTGAAGAGGTTGCTCTCATGCAACGGGTGGGTGAGTTTGGAAACTAAAGAGGTTGCTATCACCCAAAATGTAAATAAACGTAAACAAATCCATGTGGTGAGTTCGGAAACTGAAGAGGTTATTCTCACCCAAACGTGAATAAACATGAATATGTTAATAAAAGAGATATTGAAAGGAAAACTCAACAGCAAAGGAAAACTCAACGGTAAAAGACAGATAAACAAATAGAAAACTGTATATGTTTGAATAGTATTGCATGAGCACGTTTTACTTTTATACTACATACTGAGTGTTGGGCTCATAGTCAAGCCCTGTGATGTAGGTATGCATGGGATTGAGGATTGAAGCAGTTGATGAGGCATTTGTACGTTGCGGGTTTGGCGGGTGGTTAGGCTAAAAAATTAAAGAAGAAATGTAATGATTGGTAATAAAGTTTTTGACGAAAGTGAACCTTTGTTATAGTATTTTTTTTTATTAAGAAGGTTTTCGAATTATGTTCAATTTTTTTAATATTGTAAATGCAAGTCTTCCGCTATTGTAAATGTTTTAAAGCTTTCAGTATGACGTGTTTTAAGTAATAAATGGTTTAACAAAAAGGGATTTATTTATGCACTTCTTATTTAAACTAGTTTTCAAATGAAAAGTCTTCCGCTGTGATTTTAAAAGAAAAGTCTTCAAAATTATAAGTTTTAATTTGTAAGAATAACTGGGATGTTATATAAATGCAAAGGAAAATAAAAACGAAAATTGCATATGTTTTTATAAAAGATGCATGGCATGAGCATTTTATAATTTATATCGCTTACTAGGCTTTAGGCTCATAGTTTAAGTTTTGTGATGTAGGTAAGAATCCTATAGTTGGATAAAAGCATGTAGAGGACGCAGTTGAAAGAGTATTGCAATGTTGAGCCCTTTTGTGCTATTTGCGTGTTGACCTTAGGAGTTATGGCTCATGAAATGAAATAAAGTGTGTTAAGTATTTCAAGGACTTTAAATAGTTTTTATTTAATGTGGTGAATGTTTTAAATAATTTAGTTTTAAAGTATGTTAATAATGTTTGCTTTAAATCGTTTTAAAGTAGTGATTGTATGTTTTAACATTTATAAAGTCTTCCACTTTTGTTCACTATGGTTTTCTCTCCACATGTTTTTAAAGAAAAATCTTTATATGGCTAACGGAAAGAAAAATGAAAAAGAGATGTTACAACGTTTCTTCTACTAAATCAATCCAACAGTTCAACCTCCATCCACATCTAAGTGGCATCCAACACTTCCACGAAGAATCTTTCTCCATCCTAAATGAACTTAGTCGTTCTTAAGTCTCATTTGACAGTCTCTATTGCATCTGATACTTCCTACCCTTATATTTTGCTTTCCTAATTCCTTAATAAATCCTATTTTATTTTATTATATATAAAATAAATTTTATTATTTAATCTCATAATTATATAATAATTTCTAACTCCTTCATATTAGCTTTCCAAATTTCATAATTATTTAATAATTCTAGTATTTTTATTCCTTTATTTTAACTTTCTTAATTTCCAATACTTATTTAATAATTATACTCTTTTAAATTTTTCATTAAAATTGTCCAATTAATCTATTAATATATTAAATTCTAAATTGTCGTATTTACATAATTAAACTATTTGTGAAAATCTCGGGTGTTACAAAGTAAATAAAATTCATCACATTCACAGATTGTACAACAGAAAACTTTTGTCAAAATAAATAAGATTCTATCACATTAATCCAAAGTTAAACAAATCCACAGAAAGTTCTTAACATAAATCATGGATCTTAAAACATTTATTTGAAATTCAAATATTTGAATATCATAAGCCTTTCCTTGAACTTTAGTCCATGGGTTAGATTCGCCATAATAACACCAAGTCATCACCATGGAAATACCTTTTCAACCACATCTTTCATTCTCTTCTATCACTGTAGTGACCAAAATTTCTTTTGGATGAATTTATAAATATTCAAGTATGTCATACGATGCAATAAATTAAATTGGTCAAGTTTGATAGATGATTGTTGGAAATGTTAAAGTGGACTGCCAAAAGTGACAAAATTAAGGAGTTAAATATATGTGGAAAATATTAAGTTGAGTTGCGAGTCAATTGTTGGATGTCCACAGTGAAGGAGAACGATGTCATTGGGCTGATTAATTCGCGGGAAGAAAGTGTACGTGGAAAGGATGGAAGGGGTGGACAAAATAGTGGTTATCAGATGGTAAAGACAAGGGAAAAGCTGACCGTTGGATGAAGAATTTTAGTTACCTAAAGGAAGAGCCAAGACGAACTAGGACATCTGAGAGCAGCTTCGTCTCCTTTTTATTTTCTTCCCTCTGGTCCCGCTTCTTTAGAGGGTGTCCAAAAGCTGATAGGGTCCAAACCCTAGTTGTGCCAAAATTGACAAATTTGTTAATCGACTATATGAAAAATCCAGTCTTCAATGTTTAAACAGGTATAACTCCAGAGGCATACGGAGTTAAGGGCTAACATTTAAAGGAGCTCAAGTCAACAACCCAAAGAGAATCATATCAAAACTCCAGCTTCAAATTCGCTTCAAACTCGGAGTTACATTGTTGCAAAAATCACCATCAGATTAGGGTTTTGTGCGACAGATTCTGGCGTCAAAATTATCACAACGAAATCACCACTTGCATACACCTAATCAAGCCTAATTGTGGAGGAATAATGCATAACAATCCAAGCAATACCTCTACCAAATATTAGCCCTAAATATCATGCATTTACAGAGCTATGTGCGACACAAGTCAGAGAACAAATCTGGAGTGCATAAAAATAGATTCTCGAAGCTGAAGACTTTCCTTTTAAATCAACAATTATCAATCCCAAATCAAATTGAAATCTCCACCAAATCCACAACAACAAAGATACTAGCAAGAAGTTCAAGAAAACAGAATCTCTTCTCAAAAGGATGGACAAATGACAGATGACAAACCAATGAAGTCCGCAAATCCTCCAAAATCGAGGGGCGACTAGTTCGGCCACTTCAAGAATGGCTCTCTCTGCCGTGTTTTTGCTAGTTCTTCTACCACCACACCACAAGCACCACAACCACGAGGAAGAGGGCTGGAAGAAGCAGCAAGGATCAACCTATTTGAGATCTAGCAAGAACAAATAGGTTGATTGATAGATGAAGGTGGCCGAGAGGATGAACTCCACGGGTCTCCAAGAAACAAAAGCAAGAATGCTATCTTTAGGGTTTTTCCAACTAATGTTCAAAATTTCATTAGAGAGGACTAAATACCCTCTAATGACATTACAACAAGAAAGATGAAAATGCCCTTGGAACACAAAAAGGGCATGAGGGCTCGGTTTGCATGCAAACCGAGCACCTCCCAAAAATGCAAACTACAAACAAACTAAAATCCGCAAATAAGATCCCCAAACACATCCAGCAACAAAACATAAAAGTGTAACATAAAACTCTAACAAATATTCTCAAATGACCTCAAAACTTCGATCATTGTAGCTTCTTCAAACCGGGGAGAAAAGGAGCTAGCCGGTTGAGTTTGCATGGCTTCACGTGATGACATGGAAATGAGCCATCTTATCTTCGTGCGTGATCTCCTCTGTAAAGTTCCATAATTTGTTATGACCTGCAAAATAAGAATGTATTAGAAAATCAATGAGCCTCTTGGCTCGTGAGCGGGTGATCAATTCCCGGGACACATCAGAAGCTCTTGGCCAGAGCTCTCTCATCCAGCGGCCCCCCTCTTCTCTCCATGCATCTTCTCCAACCTTCACAGCTCTAGAGAGCATCTCACCTCACAACCCAAGCTCTCCCGAGAGCCTTCCTGCTCTATCTTTATCCTCCAGCCACCAACAACATGCCTTTGTTCCTTTTTGTTTTTCCAGAAGCTATCGGTCACGCTGGGGGCGTTTCTAGGCTAGACAAAAGCAGGGGGTTGTCTGCTGATCGACTAGCACCCAGCAGGAACCGACAGTGGATCGGTTTGGACTGAACCGCTAGCTGGACTGCCAACCTATCGCGAACCGAGTCCCCAAAGAGTCGAAGCTCCCCCTGCCCTAGCCATTCATCGCCGTCAATCGCTGCCTCCTCAACGTAGCCCGCAAACTAGCGCCCTGCGAATTTTTGGCCACACGTCTGTCTAAAATCGCAGCTCCAAATCGTCCTGCATTCAACCGACCCAACCCACAGCGCTGCAGCAGCTCGTCCATCCGTCATTGAGCCTTCGTCTTTTCCCCCGCTCGCGACTCGCTCTCTTCCTCGTTCTCTCTTGTATCGAGTCTCTCTCGTGATTCAACAGATTGGCCTCAGGGCAATCTTCCCCTCTCCTCTTCTTTATTTCCAGGCGACCCAGCCTCGCGTGAACCGGTTCAGCATAACCGGTTCAGCTCCCCAATCAATCCTCCCCTCTTTATTTGATTTCTTCCTTTTTAAATTTAATCCCTCATTTTTCCTTTTAAATTCCTAATTTCATTTATTCATTTTAATTTCTTTAATAAATCTATAATTATCACATATACGTATCGTATATTGATTGCCCCATTTTTTTCAATTCCTGACTTATTCCAAATATCGATTAATGATTATTATGGGTCCAAATCAAACCTCCCAATTCCATTTGCTAAATTAATTTTTTATTAAATAAATTCTTGATTATTATCCAAATATTCTCCATAAATTATAATCTTACGAATACGTCATGGTAATACCCCGATAATTAAATAATTATCCAACTTAAAAAGTCGGGGTATTCCATAAGCTTTAAAATATCTACAACAGCGGAAAACTTGTATTTACAATACCAAAAGAATTAAACACACTTTGAAAACCTTCTTAATAAAATGAAATACTATAACAAAGGTTTACTTTCCTAAAAAACGTCATTCCAATCATTACATTTCTTCTTTAATCTTTTAGCTTAACCAGCCGCCAAGCCCACAATGTACAAATGCGTCATCAACTGCATCTATCCTCGATCCCATGCATACCTACATCACAAAACCTGACTATGAGCCTAATGCTTAGTAAGTAGTATAAAAGTAAAACATGCTCATGCAATACTATTCAAACACATACAGTTTTCTGTTTTGTTTATCTATTTTTTACCATTGCGTTTTCCTTTACTGTTGATTTTTCCTTTGAATATCTCTTTTGTTAGCATCTTCATGTTTATTCACGTTTAGGTGAGAACAACCTCTTCAATCTCCGAACTCACCACATGGATTTGTTTATGTTTATTTACATTTGGAGTGAGAGCAACCTCTTCAGTTTCCAAATTCACCCACCCGTTGGATGAGAGCAACCTCTTCAGTTTTCAAACTCACCCAAACGAGCTTGTTTTCATTACAGCTTGGGGTGAGAGCAACCTCTTCAGTTTTCGAACTCACCCACCCGTTGAATGAGAGCAACCTCTTCAGTTTTTGAACTCACCCAAATGAGCTTGTTTTTATATTTATTATAGTTTGGGGTGAGAGCAACCTCTTCAATTTCTGAACTCACCCACTCGTTGGATGATAGCAACCTTTTCAGTTTCCGAACTCACCCAACGAGCTTGTTTATTACGTTTAATTCAGTTACATTTGCATTTTCGCGTATCATAGGAACAATGGTGCAAACATACAATTTTATTTATCGTGTCTGTTATCGTAACCTCAAAATGTGCACAATTTCTTAATTAAAGAACTGAACTTAAATCTAATAAACATACAATTCATACAAACAATAATTCAACAGTACATTTCCAATTATAACATAACCTATACATCTAGTAAACAAGCATCAAACAAAACACCCCCTAATTCCCTTGATGTAGGCTTTTTCGAACAAAACACATGCAATACTACTTACTTGGAATCCTTAGCTTTAATGAGTTAACACTTAAATTGTCCTTCATGAAACTTATTCATAATTAACACATATACGTATTAATTTCCAATAATGGAGTCCCCACTAACAGAGTAAGTTTCAAAAGACTAACCCTAATAATATAAATATTAACCCCACCAATCAATGTATAATTTTTTTTTAACATACGTTAGTGAGCACCCAAAAACCTATCAATAACCAACTAAGCGGTATACGCAAATTGCAATTTAACATCAAAAAATCTTCAGATCAAAGCTTATTCCTCACGTTAACCAATACCCTTATATTAAGCAACTAACAGTAGCAATTAACGATTTAGGAACCACCTGATTACTACCACGAACATCATATTAAATCGGCAGAGGTTAAATCAAACAAAACCATGCATAAGCTATTTCCTCGCTATTTGTTACTAACAATTTTTTTCTATCCTATGTGGTAGTAATAACTAACCAAGCAATGAGAAACATAAGCAGGGAAACTTATTAACAAAGGCGTGAACAATATCCTCATGACAATTCTATTAGTAGTTCATTGGCAGGAAAGTGTAATCATAGAAAACATGTTATCAACATGTAGAATCACTTCCTCTTCATGATTTGTTACTAACAGACTATCCCCTATCATCTAAACAATGGAAAAAAATTCAACAGAGTGGCATAAGAACACACAAAACCATCACTGAAGCAAGGACTTGCAGAGAATAACAATTACCTGAATAATTACAAAGAATAACCTCTGAGATCATCCTCCATTCTCAGTCCCTTTCTCCCTCAAGTTCTCACAAATCTTCCCTTACAGTCTTCTCCTTCAAACCTTTCCAAAACCAGCAACTCCCTTACTGTCCTTCAGAAAACTCCAGAGACTTCCGTCTTAACTTTCAAAAGATTCAATCCACAAAACTCATAAAAGCACACACAATCACCCTCACTCTCACGATTTCCCTTCTCTGTAAAACTCTCAACATTTTGGAAGAGTAACCTCATAGCTTTTCTTCTCCCTGAATCTTTGTTCCTTTCATTTCTATTTATAGGCTACTCACCAGCACCTCTTCAGCAACCAAGAGAAGATGGAAGGCCAAAAGTTCAGACTTTCCATCGTCCAAACATTTTAGATGACGTACCATTTCATCTTCAAACGTCGATTAAACCTTCCAGATGACCATCATAAATGGCGATCGATCAAATTCTTCAGTAGCTGATCGACCACCATGTAATTGATCGACCATGGAAATCCTTTGTTCCAGAATGGCGGTTGTTCACGTCGGTCGATTGACACCTCGCCATTCGACCGCCACAATCGACTGCAGACAAATTCTTCTTCAGAGTTATATTTGTTCTAACGTGAAGTGAAGTAAATAATATATATATATATATATTATCCTCATTAAAGTATATTATTTATATGTATATAACCTTATGTATATATCCTCATTATTAACTACTTCAAATATTACTTCTCTTAACTCTAACTATCATCCTCTAACTCTACAATTTATTCTTGTATCATATAAACAAACCTCATATCAAAAATCAATACTATATTCAATATACTTTTAATTGTTAATGGTCTTATTATCCTCAACAAATCGGGTACTATAATTCACTATTTTCTAAATACTTTTTCCTTTAACCGACACTTGAATTATTCAACTATCCATAAATTTATCCCCCCACAATCAAGGTATATTCCATAACTCCTCTTCCACTAAATTCAATATACTCCAAAATATTATAAATCTTATAACTCCAACCTTATTATATCCAAGTACATTTTCTCTTACTAATTCCACTGACTGTCAATCACTAACTCAGTCCTAATATCATTCTTTCTAATTCCAAATATCATCAACCCATTCTCCAATAACCTTAATATTTCCTTAAGCTACTTAATCTGGAGTATCATGGTTCACTTTATCTAAATACAATTCCCTTTACTAACACCTTCAATTATCCAGGGATTAATATAGCACAATTCGAGGTATCATAATTCATTTTTTCTAATATTTTTCTCTTGACCAATATCTTCAAATTGTCCAATTCAGCTCCTAGCATCCCAAATCATCACTTAAGCCTTGTGCTTAGCTCAACGAAAATTTGGGATATTACACTTATTGCTATTCCTTTCTCTTCTTTGTGCTGTCAAAGAAGAATATCTAGTAAAAGTGTAGAAAACTTTCAAAGATCCAAGTTGGAGAGCTACTTCTTGCGAAGCAGCCACTGAAGTTGGAAGACACAGCAGTAGTGTCTTTTCGGACCAGCTTGTTGCTTTTCTGCATAGTGTTATTCATCCCTTACTAATAGAAAAAGACTGCTGCAATTCACAGAGAAGGTTTTTTTCCAAAGTTTTCACCTTTCATCTGCAACTTCTCCACTGATTCAGGACGTCACTTCATGAAGGACCGTCATTCACCTTCAGACAGGCGCGAGGTCAAACTCCATCATTACCTGAGTGGAAAGGATTGAATTGCATAGCCATCTCGTTCAGGTTTCTCCATCGCTAATGTTTTTGTCGCTCATTGTAAGTTTTTGCTTCGTTGGAGACGTCCATTGTAACATCCCGATATTTTTAAGATGGATAATTATCGGGATATTACCAAAGACGTTGGGAGCGCTAAATCGATAAACATTTCAATAACATTTTTCCCCGTATACGTGATGAAATTGAAGTGTTAGGATTACGAGGATATTTCATTACGTGTTTATACGCGCCATTTGTGACGTGTATTTATGAAGGAAACGTCGTGGGGATTAAGTGGAATGCGAAAAGATAGTAAAAAGTGGAGAAAAAGGGTTGCGGACTCTGGTTATGGAAGGTGCGGACGATGCGGATGACTCGAGGCAGCGTTCGAACGAATCTGTTTAAAAACTGGAGCTTTACGGACACCGGGGGACGATGTGGATGACTCGAGGCGGCTTCCGAATGAATCTGTCCAAACTTTGGGACAATTCGGACAACTTATTTGGATGATGCAGACGCTAGACGGCGTCCGAAAATGGATTTTGGACGGTACAGACATATGTTTGGGACGCCAATTTTCGTCCGAATGTCCAATTTTGCTGTGTAGTTTTAGGTCTTGTGGACAATGCGGAAGACAGATCAGCGTCCGCACCAGTCCGAATTGTACCAGATCAGTGACAAAATAGGATTTAAATCAGAATGAAAAAGGACGTAAATCCATGGAAACACGACCAACGACACAAAAATCGCACACCCAAACCGAAAGCAGGCCAAAGGATAGGGATTTTGTCCCCTCTACGCGTGTAAAGTGTTCCCTGGGAGTCCTTACTTAACCCAACTCTTCCCCACTTTCTTCTCCACCATTTTTGTGCTAGGAGGAAACTCTGCTAGGAAGGGAGGTCAAGGAGCTACTGTACGTGAGGAGTTTCAACTTGAAGGGTAAGGATATGGGTAGTCTTGGCCATTTGGAGGCCCTACACCCAAGTATTGTCGTGTGTGTGAGTTGTTTCGTTGTCTGGTTTTGATTGTTTATGTAGTTGCCTCACTTTCTATATGATATGAATGTTTTGTTTTCTTTTGGTATGTTACTGAGCTTGAATAAAACAGAGGAGAAACGTATGTTACTGAGCTTGAATAAAATAGAAGAGAAACGTATGCTACTGAGCTTGAATAAAACAAAGAAGAAATGTTTAGAACAGAAGAAAATCATGAATGAGTTCTTTACAAATTGTTCTAAGTGATGACAAAGAAGTTATGCTGTAACAATTCCATGTTTCCTTTACAGATTTCTATAGATTTCTAGTGATGATATTTCTAGTGGTGTTAAAGAACTTATAATGTTAGATAAATGTTCAAATGCTTCCTGTTTGGTTTTAAGAGACCTTGTTGATTATAGTCTATAGTATGATGTTTAAGCATACAATCTATTCTAAATGTTATTCCCTTTGCCTGCCGTAAGCATACTTAGAAGTTATATTTCCTTTAAGTCTATGTAAGCAAGATTATCCAAGTACATTCTCTTCCATTATTATGTGTTAATTGTATATGTTTTTCCGCTATTTCATGTAGTCAAAGCATGATAATTTCCCTTGTGTACTCGATTTAGAAGCATGCTAGGTGTTATAGATTCACTGTTGATTTGGTTGTAAAAAAGCATACGTAGTCCAGTGAGATAATGGATCATAATCTGACATAGTTCATTCGCTATAAGTTGTCCATCAAAGAGCATGTTTAGTAGTTAACTTCTTTAGCATGTTTAGTAGTTAACTTCTTCTTGATTAAGTAATGAGAGCATGATTGGTTGTATAGTTTCCCGTTGTTAAGATTGATTAGAGTATGATTTAGTTGAACAAAATACTACTGAACAGTCGTGTAGATGCTATTAGTTAACAAATGATTTTTGTGAAGCATGAAGTAGTTGTGGAAAGGTAGAGAATAATGAACTGAAAAAGAGGATGTGTGATGAGCATGAATGAACTTTGATTTCCTTATTGATATTCGTTTTATTGTTTTAATTTCTAAGTAATAGATTTGATGCCTATGGAATGAGGTATGAATTACTATGATATTAACTGTAAACTGAGTAACGAAGGAAAAATGTTTAGTTAATTAAACAAACGAAGGAAAAAAGTTTAGTTAACTGAACAAACGAATGAAAAAGGGTTAAGGAGTTAAGATGCATGAACGCTGTCATGAGTTCAATTAAAAGTATGATTAGTTAAATGTATTTCTGCTGATTAGTCAAATAGAAACACCTTTCGATGATTTGTATTTACTGCTGCATAGTTAATTAGATATCTTATATTGTGTGATTCACCGTTGTTCACCTTAAGTTACGAAGCATGTCCATTGTTCTTAGCCAGTGTTTTACGTTGACGAATATTTTCCTTACATGTGAAAGCATATTTTGTTTTGTGATAATGAATGTTAATAGCACGGATATTAAATGCTGTCATTACTTTCGTTATGTGAAGCATGTTAGTTTCGTTCATTGTTTACTCTGGATTTTCTAAAGTGTTGATATTATTTCTCATATGTGCTTTGTTTGTTAGGAAGAAGTTAGAACGAGTTCATGTTAATAGAAACCAAGTAGGTGGTAACCTTCAGGGTGGTACCCACATGCACGAGTGAGGAAAATGCTAAGAACAAGTATGTTTGAGACGAGCGGGAAATGTCCGTCACCGAAGAAACCCTAACGGCGGGATACGTCGGAAGGGAAGAAACTCTAAAGGCGGGATACGCAGGAAAGAGAAATAATTCTAAAGGCGGCATACGCCGAAAGAAGAAAGAACTCTAAAGGTGGGATACGCCTGAAAGAGAAAGAACCCAGAAGGCGGGATACACCTGAAAAAGGGAACGAATAGGGAGTTGGGGTAGATGGGTAGTCCGGATCTAGCCTAGCAGCTAGGATACACCCTCTCCTAGTCGGTTAAGGGACTAGCATGCGCACAAGAGGTTAGAGCCGTACAGCTAGGCCATCTCAAAGGACCACCCCCAATCTCCAGCTCGATATACGAGTTAAAGAACGAACAAAGAAAACGAACGTAATGAAAGAGTTGGTTTGGGTGGCCCCATTCCAAGAAGAACTAAAGAGAAAAATGCATAAATTGTTTTCCTTTATCTCTTTACTGCGCGTAAGCTCACGTCCTTACTTGTGGTGTAGGAACAATGACAAACAGATAGTAAACGGATAAAAAGTAGATGAGAAACACATAATGAAGCAGGGGTGGATGATTTCACATACACGGGATTCGGGCTGGCAAGGCAAAGACAAAGGAAAGTAAACGATTGTGAATCAACGAAGTTCATTGTCAAGTTCTATTTGATAGACGTAATGTTAATGGCTTAATACTTCCTTTGAAAGATTTCTTATGCTTCCGCCATGATTTACAAAGAGTTGTTTTATAACACTTTCGCAAGACTTTAAACAGATGATCTTCATTATAGTGTTTACGGTTCCGCATATTTAATAAGTTGGTTTCACTACGAGTTTTTAAGAAAGAGTTGGTAGCGATTCGGATTTACGCACTCTAATTTATTTCAAAAGGAAATTTTAAATTTTTATGCCTTAATGATTTACGAAAAAACTGGGTCGTTACATCCATCCTTGTCAAGGACATCCTTCATTATTTTAAAGTCGGTTGCTCCCTCTTAAAATAGACATATGTTTCTTTCCCTGTGACAGCCATCTATTACTTCACCTTAAGGGACATCTGTTCTTCAAATCGTGACGTCTGTCTTGCCTTTTCTGTTAATGGCCGACTCCGCTATATTAAAAAGGGCATTTGTTCCTTCAAGAAGGACATCCGTTGTTCTCCCACTCAATGTTCGTCTGCCTTTTGCTACAAGGACGTCCGCTTCTCAAAAAGTGGCATTCGCCTTCCTCATCTCTCAAATGTCCATCCCACCTGCTCTTAACGCCGTCTATTGCTTTGCCATAAAGGACGTCCGTTCTTCCATCAAGGACGTCTATCGCTTTCCCAATTTTAACGTCCGTCTCCCCTTTCTAAAGGACATCCGTTTCACCAATTTTGACGTCCATCTTTCTTCCAAACACCCGTCCCCTCTCTTTCCTACACTCTAGCATCCGAGTGAGCTTCTCCTGGTGCATCATTCAATTAATAGAGTTTTTGCTAGTGCATCATAAACAACGGTTCAAGGAAAGGGGCACACTATCGACAAGTCAAATTGACCTCCTAACGGCCATCTGTTTTTCACAACCGATTCACATCAACGAAAAAGTCAAGCTCTTACCTTCGAAAATCCAGAAATTGACCGAGGAGAAATCGCAATTTGAGAAGAAATCGCCTGAGAATACAACCAACCGCGGCGAAGAACAACCCAAGTTCCCCCTTCTCATCAACCCTACAAACAGGAGGTCGATCATGGACCTCCATGACCCCGAGCCCCAAAAAAATCATACCCCGTCATGACCGGAAATTGCCCAGAAGCCACAAGCTGCTCTCAGCCAATTCCACAAGAGTAGGACAAAATTGTCATCCAAAAATAGATCCATTGGCTTAGGATCAATCTCCCATTATATTAACAATAATCCAAAGGCGTGAAAGCACCCCGCCTAGCACAAACGACATTATTTTCCCCTCTCCCCAAACCATGCCCCTAACAAATAAAATATCTCCAATTAACTTTCTAATTGAATTATTCAATTATCCAATTATTAACTCTCTAGTTAAATTATTGAAATACCCAATTATTTTATTAACTCTTTAGTAAAATTATTGAAATTACTCAATAATTTTATTAACTTTCTAATTAAATTATCAAATTACTCAATTAACATATAAATTACATTCTTAAGTACTCCAAACTTAAAATATACTATGTGTGACACTAAATATTTATTTCATTAAAATTTATTCGTTTCAATACATTGCTGAAATTGAGAACAAAAACTTCAAGTGTTACATCAAATCCATTGCTTCATGCTAAATCAAAGAATTTTGAAATAGATTTATCATTTTGTTAGAGACAAAGTGACAAATAAATCTCTTTTCGTCAAATTTACTACTTTTTCTGTGCAAGTTGTTGATGCGTTAACAAAGCCACTGTTGGTCCCCAAGTTTCCAAGTTCAAGATCAATGCTCTTAGTCCTTCTAGCAGCTGATCCTGTGAGCATATTATGAGTTGTCTATTATTGTAATTAATTAGATCAAAATTATTCTTTAACCGTGTATATAAACACCTCTTGTAAAGGTCTTTAGTATGCTGAATACAATACAGATTCTCTCTCCTTTCCGTTGCTTTACTTTTCCCCTCTAGTTATAAGATTTTTTTAATATTCAATATATGTTTTTATACCTTATGTATTATATTTTTGGCATGCTATAATTGATAGAAAATTAGATAAGAGTAAGACCAATTAAAGTATATCTTTTTTATGGTGACATAAATGTCAAAAACTTAATGATATTTATTTTGTATAATTTTTCATATATTCTTTTTGTATATTTTTTCGTCATTATATAAGAAATTAATTAAATAATATATATGAGGACTCTATGATAATTATTAAAGCTTGTGAGGGCAAAGATCAAGTACATGTGAGGTAATGAAGCTTTTATGACTAGACAAATCTGATCAATTTTACGTCACATGAGAAAGGTAGAAAGTGGTGAGTTCCAACCAGTGGAAGACCTTTTTTACGGTAAAACTAAAAGCAAAGTTAAGCCAAAAGTGGCTAATATTGATGAAAATCTAAAGCATAAATCTTAAATTCTATACCATAACAATAACATTCAACACTCCTTTGCAAATCTCCATTGCTCTAAGCGCATTTGTTTTGGGTTGGTCCATAAGGAGCTCAGACGCTAAACTAGCTTGTAACTGCCAACTGAAGCTTAAAATGGTCGAAAGAATGAGCTATTTTTCTTCATTTATACTCTTTGAGAACACACTATCCTAATCATCAAAAGTGAGAATCTCAACTTAAACTCACACGTATAAAACCCCACTTACACCTTCTACAAGTCCCACCCTCTCCATTTCTTCTCCATTCTTGCTGAAATTTCCAAAACATATTTGGCTCTCCTTTGCTAAACAATATTTGGTTGAAGATTAAAATGATTATGAAGTCGATGTTTTATCAACCAAAAATAATGCTTTTAATCATCAACACAAAAACATAAACGATAAAATCATGCATCCTCATAATAATTTAACATAATTTCCTATCTGATATCACTTATTGAGAATTATCTTTAACACTTAATTACTAATCAGTAATAACTGAACGCATGTTTTTTTTCATAACCATTTAAATTAACAAGAGAATGAACATACCCAAATCTATTGGCGATGTGTAAAGAAAAGCAATCCAGGTAAGTAGAACGACTTTCGTTTATAAAGTCTTTCTCTTAAACTAGTGTCTTTTTCTCCACTAAACCATTGAGAAATCAAGAACTATCAGTTAAAAATGAGATCATAACACAAATAATTAACTAATTAAGTATGTGATTATTATCTTATCTATGAAAAATTAAAATAATTATAATCTCGTTTTTAGACATATTTAGACACGTTGTCATAACTCATATCATTCTATATCCTATAAATTAATTATCAAATTCGCATTTAACCACTATTAATTAACTTTAAATAATGATAACTTATAATATAACTCATCAATACAATAAATTATATCTGACAAAAAAATCTCATCTAACAAACATGCTCTAATTTCTTCAATCAAGCGTTTGCCCTCATAAAATCAAGTTGAGCCGATTATATTAATTTTTTAAAAAGAAAAATCAATATTTTTTTTAGAAATTTAAGGGTTCGGTAACCTAATTATTGCATCTAATTTTCCAAAAAGAAAAACGAAACATTGCATAGATATGTTGATCAGACAATGGTTTTTATTCAACAAAGAGAATAAAATTATATATGAAAATGGATTCCGTAATGTTATTTCACTAAAATTACTTTCAAAAATTGTTTTTATGTTATGCTCCAAAAGGGACTCAAAACAGAATAGAAAATGATGTGGCCTGAAACCGAACTAAGTCACCTAACCCTTTAACTTTTAAATTAATTAGACAGCGGATGTCTTAAATAAAACTAAAATAATTAGGGCCCAACAAACTGAACTAATCCAAATGTTCATTAGTGACATTATAATAAAATAGCAATATAAATATTCAAATAATAACAATTGTGCAAAAAATACAAGTAGAAATATAAATCTCACGTAGAGACAACACATATTACAAATGAACTAGATAGATAAATTGCCAAACTTACTCGTGCGTTAGCAACTGAGAATCTTCCAAACTAATACCTGATGGAAATGTCATTGGGATGAATCAATTAAACTTAATAGGAGTAAAGTTTTACATATCATGTTAAAATTAAAATAAAAATCTAATGGGGAGCTTGTCATATAAAATATTAGTGTAAAAATCCGGTTATAAAACAAATAGTGGGACAAATATTTTAAAACAATCTACTATAGTGTGTTACGTACAGAAAATAGGTCCTACTATACCATATGAAAAACTCAGTGAAAATGAAATTACTCACAGACTCTAGGTACACAATATCATAGACATAAATAGTAATGGCGATACTCGGCGATCACTAAAGCCACAAAAATAAGACTCTAATCAGGTTTAGGATTTTGCGCATATGAACACATTAGTTGTCTCATTACTCTAGATAACACAAACAAGCACATTCTCCAACGGTCAAATATGTGTACAGAAAAGAAGACCCTTTTACAGGTTGATCAAACTTGGTACACTCGACCAATATAATCAATAAATTAATGTGCATGCTCAAATAAAACATATCTAATAAAAAAATACATAATAGTACCAAAAACTCGACGACCATAAAATAGATATATCCTTTTATATGAGAGCACGTATCAAAATAATATTTTATAAACTCATGTGATACTGAATATAAAAATAAACTTCTACCTCGAACCGGCCTACCAAAATAAAAGCCCAAACAAATAAGAACCAACCGATCCAAAAACTTCTTGCTAATTCGTTGAACCACTAAAATATGAAATTCACAGCAACATAAACTTAGTCTTCCAACTGTAGCTAGATTGTTATAACTCAATTAGTCCACCATTCGGCCAAGTATGTTTCTCCTGTTCAAAGGGTGTCATCTCCTCCTAACCTTCCTTCAAACGCTGCACACCATATAAAGGAAATATTCTCTATTCTGTTAGCTTGAAATGCCATATAAGAAGAAAGTCTCCCCTAATATGGGGCAACAATTACCATATTAAGAAAAAGCCATAATTGAGAGAATTAGATTTTTAAAAAATTCATTCAACAATTTGGCAGATATTACATTTTAAAAGTTAAAAAATGAGAGAGAAATTTATTATAGCCCAAGCCCAAGCCCAATGTTTGTGGGTGTATGGGATCTAAACAAGCAGGCATCCTCTGAGTAGGAGTGGGGCTCGGATCAAGCATTTGGGCGTTGGACCCACCTAGAGTTTTCATCCTTCTTTTCAAGATCCATCTATTTTTATCATCTCACACAAGCCAGTGAATGAAATGTCAGAGGTAAATTTATAACATTCTTATATAGATGGTATAGCATAGGACTATGTGTGAACTTTTCATTACAATCTATGTTTTGTGTTGTCATTTTAAAAGACGATCCATTAGTACAACTGATGGGGGATTATATAGATTTTTTCCTTTTATTTATTGAAATTACGAATAGATGGACTTTATATCGGACCTATTTAAGGGAAGGGTGCGAGTATATTAGTATATATGCATGATATTTAGACTATAGAAGAAGGAAAAATTAGAGAAGATGAAGAAAAAGAGCCTACCAACAACTAAGAAATGGAGGAGAAAATAGGAGAATGAGCAAAAAGAAAGAAGAGGGAGAGGTGATGATTCAGAGGAGATGGACATCTTCATCAGTTAATGGGTTGTGCTTGTTGTCTGCCAATGGCCTCCTCAAATTGTAATAGCAAGTCTTGAAAGCTTATGGCTTGGGAGGGAAAAGTAAAGTAAGCAAAGTGGGAAGAAATTGAGAGTTATCATGATTGAAGATGTAGACAAGCAAAAGGATTGTAATTGGGTAGAGCGTCAAGTCTTGGGAAAACAAAACCTAAATGTAGAAGTCTTGGAATTTTTTTTTTGTAATTGTTGTCTAGCATTTAAACTAGCATGATTTTATGTAATCTTTTTTTATGCTGTTTTAGGACTCCAATAGTATGATTTTGAGGTGACAGCTCATTAAATTTGATATACTTTGTCACAATCATATTTAAAGGGTAATTATTCTCACTTAAGCAATATTCTTAAGTGTGACATCTTAACATGCCTTGAAAAATTATTCATTTATTGTTATAATTGATATATTAATATAACTATTTATTAAATATCATAATTATTTTACCGATGAAACATGTCAAAATATAAGATTAGATTATAAATATAACATTCAAAGTTTTCAAAATTTTATATTTATTATGAATAGTTTAAGAAAATTTTATATTTATTATGAATAGTTTAAGACTTGACTTTTGAAATAAGATGATAAGACATCATTAATGGATAAGTTTAACATAAGAGTTAAGTCCTTATTGATGGTCTTGTATTTGATTAATCCAAAAGCAAATTACCTTTCAATATATTTACCAAATGTTCTGAATCAACCCATGTGACTTTTGATATTTAAAAACTCATGAAACCCAAATAATATATCGCTTAGTACAATAACTATAATAAATTAATTAATAGTCAAAATAATATATCACTTGTAGTAAATTTGAACACAATTACGTCTGAGTGTAAGATTAAAGCATAAAATTAGACCGTAAATATAATATTATAATATAGAAATGTAATTCACCTCAAATGAATTTCTTTTGTTTTAGAAGGTCCAGCTCTATATCATTTTTTCTGTCTATTCTCATCCTACTCACACACTCTCAAAAATAAGTGGTTGCGCCCTCAAATCGATCTTCATTTTAAAGCATCTTTTTTCTTCAACCAAAAGCAAATCATAGAACATGGCATGTAATGATAGTATGTGACCCACTTCTTGTAATCCTCTTATCATTATCGTCCAAATTCCCACTAATGTCACTGAGATTAAGCTCCTAATAGAGAATTTCACATATGTGATTATTGCAATTGTTCATTGATCATCACATGGGAACCCTCTTTAATCTCTTTTAATCACCAAAAGTTTCACTAATTTTCTTATTAATTTACTCTTTGAAGAACTGTTTATCCACGACTGTATCATCATAAGTCTTCTTATTTTTCAGAGTGTAATTTTTCAACATATAGTTTTATTTCTTGATTAAAATGGAAAAGATATTAAATTTTTTAATCAAACAAATTAAAACTAAAAAAAAAATACTTATTTAGTTTTTAATGGAAATTGAATAAAATTAAGTTTTCTAATAGCTAAGAAGTAGTTCATTCAATTGCAAAAGTGAGCGCTTGTTTGTCACGCCATTCTAGTGAGCGTTGGGAAATCATAATTTGTTGAAATGTCGATTTAAGTTTAAATCTTGACTTAGGAGGGAAGCCTTTCATCCTTATTATCATTCTTTTCCAAACCCTAATGATTTTGTTCTCCACTTTATAAGAGCACTTGAACCTAATTAATATTTATTTCTATTAAATTATCAATTATTTAATTATATTTCTTATTTGTTATCATACAATAAATTTGTGTTAACAAGGATGAATTTTTAACATTTCTTAAAAAACTATTTCCTTTTGTAGAACTAATATTAAAAGGATAGAATAGTTTTTTTTTCTTCACAGTAGACGTGGATATTCATATGTGCATATATATATATACTCGGACATGTGTATTGAGTATTTAAGTGACTTGTAGAATTATATTATTTTTGTTAAAATTAAGTACGAGGTTAACATGAGATATAAATGATCATTATTGTGATATTGTTATCATACTTTTTTTTTTGGTTTATTATGCATAGTTGGATTTCAAATTTAGACATTTGTTTCTGTAAATTCCTTGGATAATTGTTATGTGTTAGGGTTGACACTTGTAAAGTTGATATACTTTGGTGAAAGCAATGTGTGAATATTATAATATATTAGAGTTTTGGGGTCAAAATATAATTTACAAAAGTCGCAAAGTATCCAATTATAATTGAGTTGGAAGTACAAAATAATAGTAGCTTCTTTTGTTATTTGAAATAAATATCATAAATTTTACTCTAAAAAGAATCTCATAGTGGGGCTGGCAACTTAATATTTTAATTATAGTTTTATTGTGATGATAATAAGACAAAACAATTACATTACAAAACTCATAATACTTTATTTGTGTGCTATACAAAGAGGTTAATATGAGCAATGATATTGATGTTAGCAATTAGGGGTGTGCACGGTACCGGTCTGGTCCAATTTTACAGTGGTCCGGCACCGGATTGGCGGTACCGGTTCCCATTTTTGGAAGACCGGTACCGGTCCTGCAGTGAACCGGTTCCGGTCCGGTTCTGGACCGGGGTTTACCGGTCCCAGTTCCGGTTCGGTACCGGTTTTGTATCCCCTTTTTTTAAATATTAAAAAATAATAAAATATAATGTAAAAGTATAATAATACAAACATAAGTAAAAAATTACAGATCATTCACTCTCAGCAACAAAATAGTACACTACATTAGATGAATGGCCATAAATACTAAATAGGCTCTTTCAACTCAAAATTCATAAGCAAAATCAAAGTGGATCCAAATCTCAACTTAATACACAAAATCATGACTCCCATCAACTAGTCAATAACAACCTACATGCACATGTTAATCTTGCTAAATATTTCTACAGCGATCAAATATGTCGTCTTTCAAGTAGTTGCCCTGACAAATTATTTGTTAGATTGCACTAGAAGTTGGTGATGAAGAAGAACATAGTATTGAAGAAGATATTTATATGATTGTCGACTTTGTAGAAAGAAATGTGGAGCAAATAATGTGCATTGTTCAATGACTTTTGCTTGTCACAAAAGAACCAGACAAATCTCAACAATAATTGGTTTAGATTAGAGATGGCAAACGAATCAGCCGAGCAAAAAAATATCCAGTTCAACCAACTTAGCGAGTTAAACAAGTCGAGTCCAATGAGTTAAGACTAATGAGCCAATAAAAAAAAATTTCAACAGAGTAGATTAGAGTGCTTACTGGCGACGGCTCGATGGACACTGGACAGAGCTCGGAGCTCGGAGCTGGCAGCGGCAGTTGTAGACGAACGGAGCTCGGAACTCGGAGCTCGGAGCTGGCAGTGGCGACTGGCGACGGTCGACGGACGGAGCTCGTCAGCTCGGAGCTGACTGGACGAGGAGTCGAGTCAGTTGCTGGATTAGGGATCGTCGGACGTCGGATCGATTAGGGTCGGGACTCGGGAAGCTGCAGTGCTTAGCCAGGCGGGAATCGGGATTTGGAAAATCTGAATCAGATTAGGGATTTGCTAATTTTGCCCTAAATTAAAAGGCCCGGTTCTACACGGTACCGGTTCTCTGGTACAGTGTACCGAGGACCGGTACCGTGCAGAACCGATCCCGGTAGCACCGGACCGGATCCGGTCCGGTGCTCCACATATGCGGACCAATCCCGGTACCGGAAGGACCGGTTCCGGTCCAGTTCTCCGGTGCCGGGCCGGTTCTGCACACCCCTATTAGCAATGCACTATAAAAGGTTCATACATGTCATGCTTATATTATGATATTGATTGAGTAGAAAGCATGTTTACTAAATGTAGTTAAAAATTTCGATGAGATATGTTTTACTTGTTGATTGTTGATTTAGCTAAATGTGATGGTAGTAAAGTGAATTGTAAACTTTGTGCATTTGTGACATTTGAAAGTTACATATGAACCTGACAGGGTGTGAGTGTTCTCGGGTAAATTCAGAAGCAAAAATGGACAATATTTTTTCTTAAGTTAAAATCTATAAATGTTGTAATATGTTTTCTGGTCCCACCAAAGAGACTTTGTTTAACAATTGAATATACGCGTATATATGTAAGTATATATTTGTGTGTCTGAATATATGTGCACGGATAAATGTTCGAGCTTTTCTATTAATTTCATTCTTACTTAGAACCTAGTCATTAATTTTAACTCTCATGAGCACTAAAATAATAACATGAACATAAAAATATTACAACAAACTTATGATTTAATCTTCGTTATATAAGCTTCTTTTATTTGTGATTGCAAATATATTATGATGGGTCAACATTATAGGGAGAGAATAACTCTTTATTGTATAGAATTCCAGCTGTTCTGATAAGTCTAATAAAACACACGCAAAAACCAAGAAAAACAAACGATGTGAACTTATTTCGGTCCTTTCAACCAATCTAGGTGGGGATGATTAAATGACTTAATTCCTGTGTCTCAGCTTCGTAGGACTTCTTCTTTATCGCTGCCAACATCTATCTTGTTTTTATTTGATTTAGTCAGACATGGAGAAAATAAATTCAAAATGTTCAAATCTTTCATCATTTTTTTTTTTGTCCCCACCTTTCCCCCTTTACTTTCTTTTGGTTCTTTGTGAATCTCTCTCCCATTTTGCCTTTGATCCATGTGAAATCAATGCACTCAATTTTCCACCGTCAAATGCCACAGGCTTTTCACATTTTCTTATATAAATTTTGAATAATGTTATACTCTATTCTTATTTCTTGTTGCGTCAAATATTGATATGTATAATAAAAGACTTATTTTAACTATTTTTAATTTATTACATTAATTGTACTAATTAATATTTTCTAGTGAGAAAATAAAAATTAGAAAGTATGAATAAAACAATAAATATTGTATAATTCATAAATTTTTTCATCACAAAAAGTAGAGTCGTCAAACGAGCAGACTTCCTCTCCTGCTTGGCCAGCTACTGTAGCTGGCCAAGTCGAGCAAAGCCGAGCTTGCCTTTTGGGCCCATGAGCCACATTTGAATCAGGCTAGGCAAACTTGTAAATGAGCTAGCTTGCAGAGGGACTCGTTTGGCCCTACCTTTTTTTTATTAATATTTTAACTTTTTTTTATTTAACCTAAATTTCTAAATAATAAAAAAGTAAAAAACTTAAGTTTGAGTATTTTACTCAAGTCACTAATCCCAATCTTTTTCAAATAGGCCTTAGGCCTTTTGGTTTTTTCCACATTCTACTCCTATCTTCTCTCCTATTTATGCACTTTTTCTCCTTTCATTTTCCGTCATCTTTCGAATGTGATACAAAAAACACTTATTCTCATTATTTTTCTCTTCTTTTTTTCAATAATATAAATTTTTTTATTTCTTTATATAATATAGGGTAGTTAACAAAATAATCACTGAACTATAGAATTAGTGACAAGACAACCATTAAATAATTTTTGCCCAAATAAAACACTAAACTATAAGAAATAAACGGAGCAAACATCCCTATCGTTTTTTATTTAAAAATTTCAATTTGTTTTCACAACAGATAAACCCACTTTTCGCAGCGGACCCGTACATGAAGTAGTTTTAGTCAAGAACTTACTTTCCGCGACGGATGACAAATCATAATCCAAGGACTTGATTTCCATAGCAGAAGACAAGTATTGGCTGTGGAAAGTATTCTTTCTACAGCAGAAACATGTCTTCTGGTGCAGAAAGTAAGTCCTAATCCAAGGATTTGCTTTCTGCAGTGGAAACTTTTCTTTCTGCGGCGGAAATGTGTCTTCTGCTGCGAAAAATAAGTCCTAATCCATGGACGCCCCTCAATACTAAGCAAAGATGTTGAGCGACCTTCAACTCTATCTATATAAACGAAAATTATATCCTTTACAAGAGGAAGCAGCAACTCTAAATCCCTTAACACCATCTAACAGCGAAAAATTATCAGAAATGGAAGAGGAGCCTATTTCAGCAGTCCACGCTGATGAGCAACATGCGTTCAATCACGAAGTTGTTATAGAGGTGCATTTGATCTCGGCATCTCTAGATAATAAACTTCGTTCATTATACGACTCAGAAGATGATGATTGGGCAGAGAGTAGACCTCCTCAACTATAATATTCTTTCAAAGCGCAATATTACATTGAGGGAGAGATATCAAAAGGTGGCTCAAAGAAGTGATGTTCTGATGTTCCATTGTTGAAGCATCTATTGGATCCTATTGTTAACCCTACAGACTTGTAGCAACAACCCCGATCCATCTCCAGCCTTCTTGAGCTTTGATAGAAACATGTAAAGCAAGTAGATATCATGTATTGGAAGAGTGATGACAAGAGCATTGTAAGTATATATGTGAACGATAAATTCATTATATCGACTTCTTCAAAGATCGGGGATGTCCTATCTAGAAATGGCCATTCAGGATGAGATGATGGGCAACCTAAGGCCACTATTGGGCGAATACATGTACTTTCATATGAGTTTGTAAATGATTGTAAACTAAGTTTTGGATAGCTCTATATGAATGTTGATGAATGCAATGGATGAATGCAATGGATGAATGTATTGCATTGGGAACATCTATAAACAGATGCTATTATGTCAAAATTTTTGAAAGAAAGTGACACGAAACCCTAAGTCATGAGTTGTGAATTGACTCTAAAATTACGTTATTTGAGTGAAGAAATAAAAAAACTATGTTAATTCAATGTTAACTCATAACTTGAAAGGAGAGAGAAAAGAGAAACTATAAGCTGAGAGACTGTAGCGACCCATTTTTCCTTTACTTAAAACGTTAATTGAAATTATTTTCTTTGTAAAATGTGTAATGAAAAACTTATATTAAGAAAATGCACAGAATTTAAAACTTAATCTTCAATAAAATGCGTAGCGGAAGACTTCTCATTAATTTACAAAACATATTACATACCAACATTCATTCCATATATGAACACACCCCATTTACTTATCTTTATCACTAACCATATTTGACATTGTATAGAAAACAGTCATACAACATTACTTAAAACCTATTCCTAAATCTTTTATAAAGTATCAAAATATGATATGTAAAACATGCTACTTTGAGCCATAACCCACCGGTCAAATCACCAAGCAACACAAAAAGCTCAACATAGCAATATACTATCAACTGCATCTTTCATATGCCCTCATCCCTGAATAGGATCTTCACCTACATCACAAGACATAACTATGAGTCTAACGATCAGTAGGAGATAAAAATAAGTTATGCTCATGCTATGCAACCTTAGAAAACACATGCAGTTTTATACCAATTTCTTCCCTTTACCTTTACCTTTATCTTTAACTTTACTTTCACTTAACCATTTAGGCGTTGGAGATATCACTGTATAAGGGAGACTGGCACCTATTGACCCACACAGAGCAGCCATCTCAAGAACGCATACCTCATAATGTCTATTTGTGTTTATTTCTATTTATTTCCCTTTTTCTTTAGTTTCACTTACCTATATAGGCGCTAGAGGTATCACCGTACAAGGTAGAGTGACACTTATTGTGTGACAACCCGATCCTAAATTCTCCGGTTAAAACGATGTAATTGTTTTGTTAAGAATAAAATGAGTTAATACATCATTCTATGGATGTTATGTTGCGATGTTGCGACGTATACCCTCGTAGGCATTTAACTTGGGTAAGATTGAGAAGAAAATATGAAAAATGATGAATTTATAGGCGTTGCGGACGACTGGGCATAGGACACGGACGCGGCAGACAAATAAATTGGAGTCCGCATTGAATCTGTATAAACAGGGAGCATCTGGACGATGCGGACGATGGATTTTGCGTCCGCAATGAATCTGTCCAATTTTGATTCCGCGGACGACACCATGCGGACGACTAAATGGCGTCCGCAACCAGATTTCGGAGGGTACAGACGAATGTTTAGGACGCCATTTGCTATGTAATTTTGGACTTACGGACGATGCGGACGACAGTACGGCGTCCGCAAGCGTCCGAAAGACACCAGATCTGCGAATTTAAAGGAAACAAAAGTCAGAAAACTCGACGAATTTTGACATTTTGCGAGTTACTTCTCACACAAAGTCCACTCGTAGCTGCTCCATAGCCCGTCAAGTAGCCACCCTCCAGCACATTTTGTCTCCCCTTGTCGTCTAGGTAAGTCCTTCTCTTCTTAAACCTTCTCCCCTGCGTAGTCCTTCTCTAGAGTTACTGCATCCAGAGTTGTGCAGAGTGTGGAGTTCGTTCTTGAGGTTACATTGCGTCAAGAGAAGGTAAGGAATGAGTTGTCTTGGCCTTGTGCCCTACACCCAAGTATTTGTTGTGTATGAGTGATATGTTCTATATTTTCTTTGCTGGTTTTTCCTGGTTTTATGGCAACTAGTAAGAATGTTTATGTGATAAGATGGAATTAGGAATGTTCATGTTACAAAATGAAAGTTAGTAATGAAAGGATATTGTGATACTAATTCCTACTTAGTGACAAATCACAAAGATAGAGTATGATCATAGGAGATGTAGATGTTTTCCATTCTTCCTTGCTGTCATCAAATTGTGGAACTCCCCTGCTTTGATATGATGAATGACAAGTAAAGAAAGAAAAGATGAATGGAAGATGAAATAATATGGCTGAACTAATTATGACAAGTAAAGAAGGAAAGATGCATGGAAGAAATGGTATGGCTGAATTGATAAGAAATGAGAAATTGAGCATGAATATGAATGTTAGTTTCATTGGTTTTGTAGTAAGTTGTTGGTTTAAAAACACTCTTTGGCTGAACAGTTTGATGTTGTTGCTATATTGTACAACAAAGCATAAGATTTGTTGATTAATTTCTACTGCTATATAGTGAAAAGTTTGCTCAATTACTAAAGCTGGTATTGATATTTTGATTTTCAGTTTAGGAAGCTTAATAGTCTTGCTGCTATGTTAACTATTGCTAGATCTTGTTTGTGCAAAACCATAACTAATGTAAAGTGGAGATATGGGATATTGAATTCACTGCTATGATGTTGAATATAGGAGTACAAGGTTGTTTTATTTGCTGAATTTGGTACTGTCAAAAGCATGATCTAAATTGTAGTTCTCTCATGTAGAAATAATGTTAAGGTAAGAAAATCGATCGCACGTTTAAATGTTCATTTCGCTACTATTTGTAGAACATTTCGATGTATGCTCATCAGCAAAATTTGTTGTCAAAAGCTAACTAAGTAGAGAGCACTTCCCATACTGAATTGTCGATATTCTTTGCTGTGAAATTCTTACCATTGGATAGTATAATCTGTTGTTTGCTACAAGATCATATTTTGTTTCAATGATAAAGTATGGTTAGTTAATTTGATAAGTGAAGTATGTAATGACTTTTTCTGAATTCGTTGTGGATTACTTGTTCTTCTATATGTGATGAATTAGATTGAGTTCATGTTAATAGAAATCTAATAGGGAGCACCCCAAGGAATGGTGCCCCATGCATGAGTGAGGAAAAAGATTAATAAAAACATGTCCGGGATGAGCAGGATATGCCATCACCGAAGAAACCCTCCGGCGGGATACGTCGGAAGGGTAGCAACTCTGAGGGCGGGATACGCCAACAGAGGAAGACCCTTGGAGGCGGGACACGCCAAAAATGGGATGAATATAAGAAAAGAATGTTTGGGATGAGCGGGATACGTCATCACCAAAGAAACTCTCCGACGGGATACGTCGGAAGGGTAGAAACTCGGAAGGCGGGATACGCCGGAAGAGGAGGAACCTCGAAGGCAAGATATGCTAGAAAAGGAACTGAAAAGGAAGTTGGAGGGCGGATTTCATCCCCTAAGAACCCTCCAAATCTTCACACTCGGGATACGAGTGAAGAATGAACGAAATGAAAAGAATTGGTTTGGGTGGCCCCATTCCAAACGGAATTAAAGAGAGATTCATATTTGATTTTCCCCATATCCTTACTGGGCGTAAGCTCACGTCCTTACTTGTGGTGTAGGTAACGAGATGATCATGCCAGAAGTAAAGGAAGAGGTCATTCCCGTGGAGCCTATGGTAGGTCCGATGGGTACGCTGACAGAGTAGTAGTGAGGCACGAGAAATGAGAAAAGAAAGGTTTAGTAAGAAATCGAGTGGATTATCTTTATGTTCCGTTATGCGAGTTTTCAAATGTTATGTGTGCTTGATTTGAAAGATTTCGGTTTAAGACTTTAAATATTGTTTTTAATTAAGTATGGATCCTATCTTCATTCCGTTATTCATGACAAATTAGATTTCTCGTTTTTAATTACGTTCCGAAATAAATTCCTATTTTCAAAAGAAAAGGTAAGAAAATAAGTTTTAGTAGCGATCAGATTTTGCTCTCTGATAAACCTTTTTATGAAATGATCTTGATTGAAAAGGAGTTTTGCAAATCAAAGGCTTTGTATTAGTAATGTTAATGCATTCTTAAAACGAATTAAGAAAATCCGGGTCGTTACATATTGACCCACACAAGGCAGCCATCTCAAGAACTCATACTTCTTGGCGTCTATTTATGTTTATTTACATACAATGACAGTTTCCTTTTTAAAAACATATGCATGAAACCTTTTTGTACATTTTTATTCAAAAATTGTGATGCATGAGAATGCGTATAAACAATCCAATGCACCATTTTGTTTATACAAATCAGAACATAGCAACAAGTCACATTTCCTTATTTATCTTATCATCAACAATCAACATTTTAGTCTTTTGATCAATTCATACTAACATCATATATTTTCTATAACTAATCACATGTGAGCATACAAATAATCACGCCATATCATAATAGTATCCCCATAGATACACAACATATCAAAAAATTTCCTAAACTCTTGTGATGTAGGCCAATAGGTCAAAAACACACATATCTCTTACCTGAAGCCTTTGCTATACTTCCAATCACTTAGAAATATCTTCAAAACATAAACACAATGAAACTTTTATCAATAACTACTTAATTACATAACACTCCAAGTGTGCACACAACTAAAGTTTCTTTCAAATTCTCACTCACCATTAACTATCTATAACTCTCTCCATGATTAATCAAATTCATTAATTCCAAAACCTATTTCTTTTTTAAGTTGTCTTACTTAACATATCTATTTAGCTTTACCCAAAGATGCCAAGAAGATAGACAACATGCTTCAAACATCTAAACTACTTCATTACACTATTTCCTTCATCTTTTATTTTCTTCCTCCAACGCAACTATCACAACTTTACATAGAATTCTTAAGAAAATCATAAAAGGGACTCTAGATACCTTGAGATTCTGAGAGAAAAAGAGGGAGAAAAAGCTTGAGGGCCTCTTGAGAGATTTCCTTCCTACCAAGGTTCTCAAAACTTTAAGTCCTCCATATATAATAAAAATCCCTCCTCCAGCATCAAGCTGGAAGTGTGCCAAAACAAGATATGCATTTGGGTGTGCCACCCCCAAAGCATCCAACCAAATCATAGCATTTTACTTTAAACCGGATAACTTTTCATATTTTGGTTGACCAATTTTCTTCAATTGATCGACAGCAAATCTCAAAATTTACAATTTGTTTCAAAACTAGTCGACCACTACAATTTTGGTCGACCATAATACAACCAGAGAGCCCTATTTTTCATATTGTGCAATCAGTGGTCGATCAAATCTCTAATTGATCGACCGCTTCCCTTCTAAATCTACTAAAATATGGAAAAAATTCACAATTTCCAAAGGCCATAAACCACCAATAACTATTCCAATACTAATATCATCCAATATAACTCCAATTATCATCAAACATCACCATCATTGTCTTAGGCTTAATATAACATGAATTCGGGGTATTACAAAGATGTTCATTATGAGTTGAGGGATGAGATAGTGAGGGTAAAGGTTAGGGATCAAAGTTCGCTAAGGAAATCGCTCTGACTAATGTGCTCTATCCGAAGTGGAATGTGAAGTTATATTCTGAAGGTACAGCAAGGCAAGTATTTGCTACAGAAATTACTCATTCCACTACAAAAAAATGTCCTTTCCTCTACAGAAAGTAAGTCTTAATCCAAGAACTTGCTTTCCTCAGTAGAAGACACGTTTTCGCTAAGGAAAGGGTATTCTCAGCAGCGGAAAGAGTATTTTCCGCAATAGAAACTTGTCTTCGTTTACCATAGTACTTACATGATTTCCTTCATTTACCTTAGTATAAATTTCTCTAACTAGTGTGCTTTATCCACAGCGGATACTTGCCTTCCACTGAGGAAAGCAATGCAGTGGAATGCACGTTTCCGTTGTGGTAAAAATTAGAAAGTATGTATAGAGAGTAAATTAGCATAACTCATAAATTTTTCCATCACAAAAAGTAGAGTTGTCAAACAAGCAGATATGCTCGCCTGCTCCGCCAGCTACTGTAGCGGGTCGAGTCGAGCTTGCCTTTTGGGCCCCTGAGCCTCATTTGAATCGGGCCAAGCAAACCTGTGAATGAGCTAGCTCGCGGGGTGGCTCATTTGTCCCAACCTTTTTTTTTCTTAAAATTTTAACTCTTTTTTTATTTAACCTAAATTTCTAAATTAAAAAAAATAAAAAACTTAAAGTTGGAGTATTTTACCAAACTCACTAACGCCAAGCTTTTTCAAATAGGCCAAGGCCTTTTGGTTTTTTCCACATTTTACTTCTATCTTCTCTCCTATTTATGCACTTTTTCTCCTTTCATTTTCCTTCATCTTTCGAATGTGATACAAAAAACACTTATTCTCATTATTTTTCTCTTCTTTTTTTCAATAATATAAATCTTTTTATTTCTTTATATAATATAAGGAAATTAACAAAACAATCACTGAACTATAGAATTAGTGACAAGGCAACCACTAAACAATTTTTGCCCAAATAAAACACTAAACTATGAAAAATAAATTGAGCAAATATTGATGTCATGTTTTTCGTTAAAAATTTCAATTTGTTTCCACAATGGATAAGTTCACTTTTTGAAGCAGATCCATACATGAAGTAGTTTTAGCCAAGAACTTACTTTCCGCAACAAATGACAAGTCCCAATCCAAAGACTTGATTTTCGCAGCACAAGGCAAGTATCTGATGCGGAAAGTATTCTTTCTATAGCAGAAACATGTCTTCCGCTATAGAAAGTAAGGCCGAATGCAAAGACTTTCTTTTTGCAACAAAAACTTTTCTTTCCACAGGATAAACGTGTCTTCTGTTATGGAAAGTAAGTCATAATCCATGGATGCCCCTCAATACTAAGCAACGATATTGAGCGACCTTCAACACTATCTATATAAGCAGAAAGGATGTCCTTTGCAAGAGCAAGCAACAACCTTGAATCCTTTAACACCATCCAAGAGCAAAAAAAAGTATAAAAAATGGAAGCGGAGCCTATTTCAGCAGTCCAGTCCTATGAGCAACGTGCGTTCAATCACGAAGTTGTTATAGAGGTACATTCAATCTCAGCATCTCTAGACGATGAGCTTTGTTCATTATACAACTCAGAAGATGATGACTGGGTAGAAAGTAGGCCTCCTCAACTGAAATATTCTTTTAGAGTGCATTATTACATTGAGGGAGAAGTATCAGAAAGTGGCTCAAAGAAGTGATGTTCTACTGCTGAAGCATCTATTGGATCCTATTGTTATCCCTAAAGAATTGTAGCAATAACCCCAAACCATCTCAAGGCTTCTTGAGCTTTGCTAGAAATATGTAAAGCAAGTAGATATCATGTATTGGAAGAGTGATAACAAGAGCATTGCAAGTATATATGTGAATGATAAATTCATTATATCGACTTCTTCAGAGATAGAGGATGTCCTCACTAGAAATGGACATTCTGGATGGGATGATGGGCATCCCAAGGCCACTATTGGGTGAATACTTGTACTTTCCTATGAGTTTGTAAATTAATTGTAAACTAAGTTTTGGATAGTTCTATATGGATGTTGGTGAATGCAATGGATGGATGTATTGTATTGAGAACATCTATAAACAGATGCTATTATGTCAAAATTTTCAAAAGAGAGTGACATGAAACTTCAAGTCATAAGCTGTGGATTGACTTTAAAATTACGTCATTTGAGTGAAGAAACAGAAAGCTATGTCAATTCAATGTTAACACATAAATTAAATGGAGAGAGAGGAGAGAAATTGTAAGCGACGTCTATTGTGGGTTGAGGGATGAGACAACGAGGGTAAGGGTTAGGCTTCAAATTTCGCCAAGGAAATTGCTCTGACTAATGTGCTCTATCCGGAGTGGAATGTGAAGTTATATTCTAAAGCTAAAGGCAGGCAAGTATCTGATGCAAAAATTACCCTTTCCAATGTGAAAAATACCCTTTCCACTTTGAAAAATACTCTTTCCGCTACAGAAAGTAAATCCTAATCCAAGGACTTGCTTTCCTCAGTGAAAAACACATTTTCACTATGGAAACGGTATTCTCCACAGTCAATACTTATCTTCCTTTACTGTAGTGTATACATGATTTTCTTCCTTTACCTTAGCATAAATTGCTCTAACTGGTCTATTTTATCCACAGTAGATACTTGCCTTCCACTGAGGAAGGCAATTTCTAGTCAAGGAATTACTTTCCGCAGTAGAAGGCAATTGTTCGTTACAAAAATTACCCTTTTGCAGCAGAAGGCACGTTTCCGCTGTGGTATTTTTCGTAGCAAAAATGTGCCTTCCATTACGAAAAGTAAATCTCATTCCAAGGACATGTTTTCCTCAGTAGAAGACAAGAATGTGATGTGGATAGAGCACACCAATTATAGTGATTTCCGCAGTGGAAAGGTGTCTTTAGCAGTAGAAAATTTTATAATCATGTATATAACCCAACACTATTGAGACATATCTTAGCGAACCTTAGATCTTTTCAAGAGCTAAAGTGGACTGCAACCAGGCGAATTTGAAGCATTGTTAATTGTTACTCACCAGTGGCATAGAGGAGAAGTAATGCTCGTGCATCAATAACATCACTACACACTCATGCACATGCAATATTAACCTAACTAATTCTCTAATAGAAAATATGATGCACCATGAAATCCTCTCAAGATCTATCAAGTTATAAAATTGTTCAATTATCCTTCAAGTGTTTTCCTTGTAGGTACTTAGGGGTAAAGCGCTTTTAAGGTCTTCAGTTATGACCTTATATTATTCAAACTAAAACATAGGTGGAAGATCAGGCATAATGGAACTTCCCAAATCTGTCTTTTATCTGACCTCTGAGCACTCATTGACAGAACAACCTCATATTAAAATGCATTCATCTATTTGAAGCCAGCATTTTAAGCTTTCCAGAATGTGGTTTTTCGTTAAATTTGAAGGTCATTTTCTATGCCAAAAGAGTTCTTAACAGAAAGCTTAAATTCTGCCAAAGAAACCCAACCATCCTTAGTTGGAGTTGAAGCTAATGTTCTTGAAGAATGACCTTGAGGATAAAAACAAAGAGGAAAGACACTTCATGTAACGACCTGGTTTTTCGTAAATCCTTTAAAACGTGTAAAAATTTGAACTTTTATGAAACGACTAAAAAAATTCTTTTAAAACAAATCAGAGTGCGATGCTAAACCGGACCACTACTAACCATTCGTTAAACTCATTATGAAAACCAATTAATAAAATGCAGAAGCATTATAAAATCATTTGTTTAAAGCATTGAGGGAGCATAAATCATTAAATGAAAGAACTAAACAATTTAATACTGCGTTTTGAGAAATGAAAACTAAACCATTAAATACTATTTTATTACGACTGTGCTCTCCTTACTCTCTCTATGTCTAGCCAGCCACAATCTCACTCGTACAAATTCTTCATCCCTGCTTCGTTATCTGTTGTTCATTATCTCCTTATTATCTGTTTGTCATTTTTGCATACTAGTACCTACACCACAAGTAATACATGAGCCTAATGGCTCAGTAAGGAAAAATGATTTAATGCAATATAAATGTCACTCTTTAGTCCATTTTTAGAATGGGGGTCACCCAAACCAATCTTTTAATTACGTCATTCGTTTGTTCATTCGTTCATTACTCGTTCATCGAGATAGTCTCCTGAGTGCATATTAGCTGTCAGACTACAACTAGTCTCCTATGCGCATACTAGATGCCATGCTAGGAACTAGTCTCCTGTGTGCATATTAGATGTCATACTACAACTAGCCTCCTGTGTGCATACTAGCTGCCAGACCATAACTAGTCTCCTATGTGCATACTAGATGCGAAGCTAGGAACTAGTCTCCTGTGTGCATACTAGCTGTCAGACTACAACTAGCCTCTTGTGTGCATACTAGCTGCTAGACTAGGCCCGTCCACCCTATTATTCTATCATTCATTTTTAACATTTTTCCTCACACAATGCATACATCCTATTCCTTTTTATTAGCATGATGCATGAACATACATTCTCAACCTAGCATGATGTATGATGATGCTTTATAATGTAACATTAACAGAAATTGTAGTGCACATTGAAATAAAAGTACCTAAAATTGAAATTTTGCATACAAGGAAAGTAAACCATAGTGATTGAATAATTGAAATCGCACAACAATTACAATTGAAAGTGCATAACAGGAAACAGTTACGCTATTGGAATGAAAATGATGAATGAGTAACAAGAAGACGGTAATTAGACATACGATAAATTATAATTAACTAAACATACTTATTAAACGAAACTAAGCTAACTAAACATGCTCAATAACTAAGCTAAACTAAACATGCTCAGATACTTAGTAAGATTAAACTAAACATGACCACAATAAGAAAGTAAATGTGCTTTAGAAAACAATTAACTGAAAACAGCAAACATGCTTATGAATTTGTCATTCTTATTCTAATTGGTTAAGCATGCTTTTATTTTAATCAAGTAAACCTATTACGATTAATGATCTAGTTTATTATCCTAGTTAATTACATGTTCGACTTCATATTAAGTTAATCAATCTAGTTAATTAGCATGCTCAATTGGTAAACACATGTAGTATCTAGTCAATTAACCTAGTAATTAACATGCTCACTAACTAATTAAACATGCATACTTAACTAGTTATGTTTAAGTCTAGTCAATTACTGGTTAACATGCTCAATGTTTAGTTAATCACTCTAGTTAGTTAATTGTCATAATTAATTGACATGCTCGAGAATGAATTACGATTATCACCCTAGATGCTTTTGTTCTAGCTAGTTAATTAAACATGCTAATTAATCATGGCATGACTTAGTTATTAACATGCTAACATTATGTTCGCTAATTTATTAAACATGCAAAGCACAATTACATGGCATAACCTTGGAAATTAACAAACATACCATAGTTAAAGGTGCTAAATTACCTGCTCAACTAATTAACATATTTTTATCCTAGCTAGTTAACATACTTAGCGAAATGATTAACACTTATTAATTAAGCCACTAGTTAAGCATGCTCTGATTAGTTGTTCAACGACTAATTTATTAATTAGATTAATTAACATTCTCATATTCTAATTAAAAGTGTTGTTAACCAAATATACAGAACATTATACGTATAGCACTAAGGAAAGCAACAAAGAATGGACAAAATCTTTATCAAGGGAAACTCTTAGCTCTAGCTCTTTCATCATTTGCACTTATCACATTCAACCATTGATCATTCATCACAGCAATTCATCATAACAAGTAAAGCATTAGCAACATGGAAAGTAAACTACTAGAAAAAAAAATACAACGAAGGGAATTAACACCAGTAAAGGGAACAACTAACAGTCAACAAAGGATTATCTACCTATTATCAAGCAAAGGAACACATTTAAACACAGAACTCATTAAGGAAATATCATAAAACAATCAATAATATACAACATATTAACATATCTACAATATTAACATCAAGGAACACACTCACACACACTACTTGCAGTGTAGGGCCTCCAAATGGCCAAGACACCCCTATTTCCTTACCTAAATTGATGAACACAACAGGGACAGCTTTCCACTTCACAATTCCAGCAGCTCCCTAATTCAGCTCATAACTTCAACTCCCTAGTTTACCTCACTTCACTCATGTTAGATACTCCTCCCACAAGACTAACCCACACAATATCCCCACTCACTGGAACTTTCCTTCCCTCTCGAACTCCTCTCTCGCAGAAGGGATGCAGTTGAAGAAAATGGGGAAAGGGGAATGACTTATACTAAAAGGAAGGGACAATTAGTACCTGGAGAGGGAAAGATTGGATGCCTAATGGAGAGGGAGGGAGGCGACTCTAGTCAGGGGAGGTCGGCTACCTATGGGGAGGGGATTTTCATGTTTGGAAATCACGGAGTAAATGACTACACAACAAGATTTCATCATTTTAACCTTAATTAAATCGTAGGTCTGGGCTATTTCAAACGAGTACGGATGCATAGGTCTCGTCCGCATTCGTCCGCAAGGCTAAAATCTCATAGGCTAACTCGCGCTCTTGGACGAGGAATGGCATCCTCGTCCTAGTCTGTACTGTCTGCAGATGACTTGCGGACGCGATATGGCGTCCACACGCATAGTCTGTGGGCATCCAAAAATGTCCCGAAATCGAATAGAGGCAAAACGAAAGAGGCTATTCCACGTCCACAGTCGTCTGCATAGCGTCTGAAAGTCCCTCGAATTGCATAGATTCGATGCGGACGAAGAAACTGGCGTCCGCATCATCTAGAACCTCGTCTGCAACATCACAGTATAGCGCATTCAGAAAGCAGAATCGCGTCCTGAGTCTCGTCCTAACCCTGAGGGTGTCGTGACTAAACACTTGTGGATGACACTTCTAGTCCGCAAGTCATCCTCATACATCCGTAACTCGATAAATCCAACTTTTCTCTATCTCTTCACACTTAACCCTTATCCCATAACAGTTTTCCCATAAATACACGTCATAAGATGACACGTATAATTACGCAACGTAATATCCTAACCATTCCATCAATTAATTACATCGCATAAATGGGAAAAACGTTACCAAAAATGTCTTAGACTGAATGCTCTATAATGTCCTTAGTAATACCTCAATAATTGTCCAACTCAAAAAGTCGGGGTGTTACACTTCAAAAAGCTCCAAAATGCCAATGAGATAGCATGGAACCTTTTTATGAATTATTTTGATTATTAGATTGTAAAATGATATTGCTTATTTTGGATTGCTCTTGGCTAGCTTAAAATAGTCGAGGATTTTGATTGTTTTTTTCTTGAACGTTATTTTTGTAATTTTGACATTAGGGTGACCCTAATTTCTTGGGGGGGGGGGGTGTTTAAGCCTCCCTTAGGGCTGTTTGTAATCAGTTTTGAATGAATAAAGAACCCTTTTGAAAAGGTTGAAGCTCCCTCCAAATCGACCATCTCCTTTGGTGGTGTAATCCAAGTGGATTTTGTGTCAACCATTGAATCACCAGTGTTCTTAACTTGTCTTGTGGTGATTCTCTTACACTAAACCTTCCTCCACTACAATCCAGAAGAGGACATCCCTAGAGAAGGCATATAAGACTTGTTGCGACCCAAGTTGGAATGGTTTCATTGTTGGAACCCATTTGAAGTCAAAGGGTGCCGCCATAGTACCCTTTTAGACCAGCTTGTAAGTGTTCATGTATTATTTCTTTTCCTAAATGATTTTGGCTCTGATTTTTGGAGGGTTGTATGTACACATTTCATGACCTGTGTGGTTCAAATTTGCTTAACTTTGAACAAGAAACGGGTAATTTGTGGACCTTCCTTTTCTGGCTTAAAACTGTCTCATTGGTGCCATTCCAAATAGTTAATTTTACATTAGCATATCGCCATCTCATTTTGGAATTTTTGCATGAATTTTGGAGAACACAATCTACTCATGGGATATTTACTATGGTTCAAATTTTACGTTGATTAGATTTCAATCAAGCAATTTACAAATTTGTGAATTTGGTCTTTTGTTTTTAAAAACATGGTAACCACCATCTTCCAAGAATTTGTTCAAGCTTTGCACCCCTTGGTGCATCAAAATACATCTACAAAATTATAGCTTATTATATAATGTAATTGGTGTGTGGATGCTTTGTTTTTCAAACACAGAAGAAGGTAGAGATCAGGAATCCGTTAACTGCAGATTGGAGGTGGAGCCGATGTTTGACAGTTTTGACCCATGAGCTTTGTGTGAGCTTTGTGCATTTAAACACAAAGTTGTTATAGAGGTGCATTCAATCTTAGCAACTCTAGAGGACGAGGAGCTCCGTTCATTATTTGAATTTGAAGATGAAGACATGGGGGAAATTAGGTCTGAACCACAACCACAACCAGAATTTTCTTTCTTGAGTATGTGTCTGGCAAAGAAGTGTAGTTTGTTGAATGAAATTAGAGAAGAAATCATGGATTATTAGTTGAACAATACAAGCTTATATGGTCAAATGAAGAGGAGATTCAGATGTCTAATCTCAATAGCTCGTTGCTTGTTCAGTTAGATAGGATTCATCTTTCACATAATCTAACATTTAAGAGGACATGCATATGTTTGGCTGCATGTAAGAGGGGGCTGTTGGACTATGATAGACCTCTCATTTGCTGAGATGGCTGTCACTTGAAGGGATCATGTCTAGGCCAGTTGCTCATAACTGTCAGCATTGACAAAAACTATAACACATTTTTTCTAAAAATCTTAATTTTCTTATAATTTTTTTTTTCATAATTTAATAACAAAATTTGTTAACTTAAAATAACTATTCACTCAAGCACTTTTTAAAATATTTACAACGGAAGACTTTTCCAAATCAAAACATAATTAATATAAAACCCAAATTTAAAAGTCTTTTACAATTTATATAAAATTCACTACTCAAATAGCAACCAACATTAAAACAGAACGTAAAGAAACCATTTAAAAAAAAGAGTTATCAAGTCTCAAGCTATAACTTACGGTCAAACAGACCCAACAACACCAAATTTCATCATGGGCAAGCTTGTTCAACTTGTATGTCATCTATGGCTATTTCCTCTATTTCTTCCTCACCTATAATGCAAGAATTAACTATATGTCTATGACTTAGAAAGTAGTGCATGAGACTGAACATTTCATGACATTAGTTTCTCTTTCTTCTTTTTTCGTTAACTTTCTTTTCTTTTCTTTCTCTTTCGAGTATAAGTAGGCTTAGCAGTGGGACACCCACCACAATTCTCCACCATTTTTGGCAGTCTCCAGCCCTTGTGAAGACAGACTCCACCCTTTTTGGGAGTCCTCCATTAGCTGCCATGCAATCTAGTGCCCAGTGATGTAGCGGCTCTCGTGCCAGTCAGCTCCAAACTCATCGAAAGCAAGCTAACGAGACCCTTTTTAGGACAACCTAACCTCAGTACCCATTTACATAGATTCATCATCTTTAATTTTTCTTAAATGCAGACTCATGTGTGAAACATATCATCATAAGTAACAGAACATATCCTCATCATTAACCATTAGTACAGAGAGCAATATTTAAGCAAATAACAGCACAATTCCTCAAATACAGTTTATCACCATAAACAGAGTTCTTATCATCAAACCACGATAAAACTGAGCCTCAAACATCATCTATTGTGGTAAACAAAAACAATACCTCAACAGATCCTCGACATCAATGTGAACTAGAAATAAACATAACATCTATTATTACACATTACAGAGCATCACATCCTCAGTTCAATAAATGAAAAATAAACATAGCAAGCAGAGCATCATATCCTTGAGTCATCAATAAAACAGTAAGAAAAACTAACTAAACTTCCTTTCACCTTGCGATGTAGGTCGTGAAGCCATACACAAGTAACACTACTTACCTCAAGCTCTATAATTGAAGAAAACACTTTATGTAGCTCACCTCGTCTTTCGAAGGATCTACCTCCTTGCAAGAGCTTAGGACAAGTTCATCGTTGCTGACACCAATAAAATAGTCTGGGTCTCTCATAAATTCCCTTTTATACCCATGGCTAGGGCGTGGACAGACGATCCCCGCGGATGCATTCCCTACTGCGAATGCCTATGCCTTCGCGATGTTCACCTTCCTTCGTTAATTTCTAACCTAAACGAAAGTGTTTCCTTGGTTTCTCGGCTATGTTCCCTTTCGCGTACATATACGCTTCAGCGCAACTTACATTTCCTCTACGACCTGTAACTAAAACAACATCATTTTCTTTTATTCACGTACACCCACGCTTCAGCGACTCCCATTATTAGTCGCAGATTATTCCTTTGAAACGAAGACATTTCGTCCTTCACTGTTTACCGCCAAAGCATTCGCTCGCACGGATCCTCGTAACCCCGCATATTTTAATCCAAAAGATAGCGTTTCACACATTTCACTATTCACCACAAACGTACTTCATCCCGCGGATGCCTACACCCTGCAACTTCCACTATTCAACGCATGCCCTTTTTCCAAAACGATAGTTTTTATCTTACTTAACACTTCCACGTGACACCTTTTGTTCCCAAAACAAAATTTTTCCTTTTTGCGGAAGCATTTTTTCTTAAATCCAATGGTTCTTGTCTCATCTCCCCTTTCAATCCAACGACCCTCCTTTCTCCTGTGTTTCTATTAAAAGAACATGTGTTTTGCATGAAGGTTGTAATTCTCCTCTTTCAGCTCCTTTCTCCATCCTTGATCTCAACCGTTTATTGTCCTCATCCTGCGACTATTGTCCCATTCCTTTTTTTCCTTAAGTAAATCCCTCATCAAAATGACATCATTCATCACCACAAATGACATTGTCGCAAACACATTCCTTTTCACGGATACTCTCCTTAACGCAAAATGACGATGTTTAGCTTTCACCTTTTAACATGTTTCCGTGTTTCCTATAATCATATAATCAAAATGACACTTTCCAATAGTCTCCCTGCAACCTCTTTTCTTTCCTCAAGGGAATCTTTCTTTTCTACAGAAGCATCTTTTCTTAATATAATCATCCACATTTTTTCCTCCCATTTAATCAAATGGTCATCCTCTCTTCTGCAACAGAATCTTTCTCCTCCTGTAGGAGCATTTTTTCCTTCCACCTTATAATCCAATGGTCCCAGTCTCGTCCACACTTTTGATCCAACCACTACTATTTTATCTGCAACTCCATTTAAATAATTATGCTTATTTTCACTATAGTGTTTCCTCTCACAGACACCTAAACTCATGAGACTCCACTGTACACTTATGCCCTTAATTAAAACGATAGTGTTTTCCTCCTTTTATCTACTTGTTGTGGACGCGCACTCCTCCACAGATACATTTCTTCTCACGATTCCATCATTCACAGCGGCCATTAACCCTACACGACATCGTTCTTCTTCATAGTTGACATCCATCAATTAATCTGTGGCTCAACTCCACATTTTCCACATCATTTGTTTGCCACAAACATGCATACTCCCATTACAATGTTAACCAATACTTCCGCCCATAATCTTTTCCCGCAAACAACTCCAAAATTTTTCTTCACTTTTGGTGGTCCACTTTAACATTTTCCAGCAATCATCTATCCAATTTGACCTCCTGCCATACCAAATTTCCTCTTTACACTTAAATAATTAAAATACCAAAAATGAGAAAATTCCAGAATATTACAATCTTTCCTCCTTTAACAAATTTGTTTCTCAAAATTTACTTGATCCTTAATCCCCAACACTTATCCCTTTAAGAGTCACACACCCTTATACTTTTTATATTATGAATAAAGACAACACCATTCTAGAATCAAAAACATATTCTACATCATAATTAATCTAATCGGTCATAAGATATCCTAAACCATTACTTCAATTATATAGGTCGTGAAGTCTTAAATCGCTATTTTATTCTAATAAACTATGAAGTAATATATCTCACCAACAAAATGACTAATTTAATTAATTACATTGTATGACATACTTAAATATTTGTAAATCCGTTCAAAACAAATTTCTTTCACTACAAGAATGATGAAATTTATCCAATTGTTGTACCAATGGTTGAAGCAGAATGCAGTGACACTTAGAGTTGGTTTTTACAATTGTTGCTTATGAATTTAGACAATTATTTTGGCAGGGTGTGGACAATCATTTCTGACAGACAAAAAGTACAATAGATTACTTTTGTAATGTATGTTTATGTTATGCATTGTATATAAATGTTTGTTTCAACCTGTTCCTTTTTGTAGCGGTTGTTGCCAGCTATTGGAGAATTTGTAGAGTTAGCGGAGCATCATTTTTGCCTCAGACACTTGCATGCCAACTTTAAAAAATAATTTATAGGCAAGTTGTACAAGGACGAAATGTGGAATGCATCTAGGGCCACAACATTAGCTCACTTTGAAAGAGAGATGTAGAAATTATATTTGGAAAATGCGGTGATATACGCATATCTACGAGGAATCGATCCAACATTTTGGTCGAAACATGCTTTCAGTTCAATTCCAAAGTGCGACATAAGCCTCAACAACTTGAGTGAGTCCTTTAATGCCTACATCCTACCAGCCTAGACAAACCGATCTTGACTATGTTCGAGATGATAAGAATGGGCATCATGTTGAGAATAGTTAAGAAAAATGAAAAGATGGCTGAGTCGACGAACCTTTTGTGTTCTTAAATCAAGAAGAGGCTTGCCAAACTACAACTTGCAATTTGAAATTAAAATTCAATTTTTGCAGGAGCTAGCCTATTTGAGGTTAATGATTTGAGCTAGCATGAAATTAAAATTTCATGCATGCATGCAATCCTGTGTATGCATTTTACGAGGAGATCAACTAATGAATTTGTGCATGAATTCTACCACTGGGAAACGTACATGAGGACGTACTCGTACTTTGTCCAACCGGTTAGTGGATAACTCATGTGGCTTGTAATAGATCAGGATCCAATTATGCCACCTCCAATTAAGAGATATTTGGGAAGGCCTCGAAAACAAAGAGTCAGGGATGTTGGCGAGTCATATTGTCAAATAGTCCTGACCATGAGAAATGTCAACATGACATTTAGCCGATGTCTCGGTGTGGGCCACAATACCCGCACTTGTCAAGGTGGAGGTCCAGACATTGGCGAGGCAAGTGGCAAGGCAGGTCCAGAGGCAGAAGTGACAGAGGTAGGATAGGTAACTCGCATGACACATTTATGGGTTTGACAATTGCGAGGACGCAGGTGAGCACATTATTACATTTACGTTTTCAAGTGTTATTTTAACTATGCTAATTTTATTGGCAATGTGTTTCAATTGTTGTGCAGGAGTCTACTGCGCAAGGTCCACATATATGAGAGGCTGCTACAAAGGACAGCTGTTTTAATGGACATATTGGTTCTGATTATGTTGTAATGCATATTTTCTTCATTTTAACTTGTTGCAATGGACATATTGAGTAAATTGTTCCAATGGACATGTTATTTAAATTGTTATAATGAACATGTTGAATATGTTAAATTGTTGTAATGAACCAAGACACCAAGTCAGTATACAAATACACACTTCAGTTCACATTTCAGAAATGCAAATTCACATTTCATTTCATTTAAAAAGTTTCACAACTAATTCACCAAGTCAGTGTACAATTATTAAAAAAATTTCAATATACAATTAACTAATAACCCTACACATCAATCACTTATGTTGACGCATTGCTGAGAGATTTCCTCCGTAAATCTACGACCCCGATTGTGCAACTGGGGTTCATGTATACGTCGAAACATTTTTCGTGCAAGGGAAACCCATTTGGTAGATCTGCATGAGAGTGGAAGTCAGTCTCCCAACAATCTCGAAGTAGCCCTAAACACCCCACTGCTACAGCGAAATATGTCATGCGGGCTGGAATGGAAAGGAAAAAATCAGCGCATAAGTGTAAAACAATATCAATCTACACAAGTGAAAAGATATACCTCTCTTTATCTATTGATTCCATGACAATTGCAATTGCTTCTAGCAGCAAGGCCTAGTATGAGTAGTGACTCTGCAGGTCAATAGATGAAAGAAAACATGATTGTGTTGGATGTGTTTGAAAAGTAAATCAAGCATTAGAACTGTTCAAACATGAAGTACAACAAAATCAAGAAGTTTACTTACATGAATCCACCCTAGCGTAATAAGCGATCTTTTTATTTGAACGGTGAAATATTCTTCTTCATTCAACATATTACACTACATACAAAGAACGCAAGGATGAGAAATAAAATAAAATCTTATAAACTACTTAATTGAACATAACGTAATTCTAATCGTATTTTCTGTCGATTCTTGCTTTTGGATGATGAGAGTAGTAATGTGGTACCTATCATCTCTCTAAAAATGAAAACAGGAAGAAAAATATCTTAAGCATAAAGTCCAAAACATGTAATGCCAAAAAATGAAATAGTTTCCTACTATAAGCCCTGCAAGAATTGATGGACTACAAGGTCCATTCACAAAGACAAGGTCCTAAAGTCTCATCAACACCTACCTTTCTAATCACTTGGAAGGAAGCTCAATAATGGCCAAAATGGAGGAGTCACCAACTCATAAAGACCAAGGGAGGCCCACGCATGTGCTACTATGAAAAGTAGCCCAAGAAGACAAGCTTGAAGAGTAAGAAAGATCAATGCAAGAAGGGATATGGAAACCCTTCCAATCGGCCAAGCAAGAAGACAAAAAGAAGGCCAAAGAATGCATGGAAAAGGAAACCATCCAAATGGTGAAACTTGAAGAGAAATAAGCTGCCAAAAGCCATCAAAACTTTGGGAAAAAGAAAGCAAGAAATAGTTAAATAATCATTTTAGTAAGTTGCCTAAATAAAGCATGGAAATCGGCCACTTGTGTGATAGCCGATATAGCATATTATTAGCTTGTTTCCTATATTGTTATTTTTTTATTCTATGGTTTGTAATTGAATATATAAAGTCACCTAGTGTATGTGTTTAGACATTTGAATTTGATTATTGAAAGCTTTTGCTTCTCCCTTGAATTTAGAGTGATTCTTTATTCCCCTTTGGTGTGTTCTATCTAAAGTTCTTTATGGTGGGATATCACAAATTGAGGTTACTTTGTGAGTTGAGTAGTCTCTCTTATTAGCATCCGTGTTCTTACTCCTTGGAGAAAGAACGTGTGAGTGGCGTTCAACTTTCGAGAGGAGTTACATCGATGGAGTCATCCATATGAGGGTTCAAGTTGTGACTTCTTGAATTTTCAGCCAATCTACTTCTTCCGTGCATATTTCCAAATCCATGGTGATTCTTATACTTATTTTTAGAAGAGCTATTCTTTGATCATCAACGTGGTTGCTGTCCAAATTTCATAAATAAAGCTTCTAAATTCAGGGAGATATTGATTTCCAAAGTCAGAGTTTCCATAAAGTGTTTTGCAGCAAATTTATAGAAAGTCTGCCAATCGGTCGATCTCCGTCCCTTCAGCCGACCGACCACTTTACAAAGTTTGCCAACAGTGGACGAGGTCAACCAAAATATGCAGCAGTGAAGGAAATGGTGACCGCCTTCAACCAAAAAAATGGTAGAGGGCTCCGAAAAATGTAGAAATAGAAGGCGTGGTCGACCAGCGCTATAGTAGTGATCGACCACTCTAGGCATTGTTTGAATTCGGATTGCAAAATGCACTACGCTCTAGGCATTGTTTGAATTCGGATTGCAAAATGCACTATAGCGGTCAACCGGTGAACAGTGTGCGGTCAATCGCTCCATTACAGTTTTCAACGAAAACTTCAACGGTCCAAAAATTCAACAGTAATATTTCCAACGGTCGAAAAGTGGTCGACCACTCAAGCAATATCTATAAATAGAAGGCACTCCGAAGCTCAATTCAACAAGTGAGAATCCTACTGAAACGCTGCCAATATTTATACTAGTATTCTCACTACTAAAATGAGTATATAGACTTAACTCTCTCAACCTCCAACTTGAGATTTCATATTAGAGAGTAAAGTTCTAAGTTGTAATTTTCTATTTTCCGATTTGTAATCTGTGAACAACATTGTTTGCATCTTCTAACCCTTGCTCTTATCTAAGCATTGGTTGTTTATTTATTAGTAATAAATAACTTAGGGTTTAGAAAATTAAATGTCACATGAAAAAGTTAACACACCTAATTCACCCTCCCCCCCCCCCCCCTCTATAGGCGTGCACGAATCCTAATAGTGTGCCCCACCGTGAGAAAAGAAGAAAAAAAAATGATAAATGTATGTAAATGGTGACTGAGGACATGCTGTCTCAAAAGGATGAACTAGTGGGACATCAGCTTGTTAGCTTACTTCTAGAGCAACCCGGGGTTGACAGGCATAAGGGAGGACTCCCAAAAGGGTGGACTTTGTCTTCACAAGGGTTGAAGACTCTCCCAAAATGGTGGAGAAAAGTAGTGTGTTCCCCTCTCCCGAGCCTACTCATATCCGAAAAGTGAAAGAAAAGAAAAAAAAAAAGAAAGGAAAGGGAAAGAAAAAAATAAAGAAAAGAGAGAAAAAAGGATGTCATCACATGTCATGTTCATGGTCACATGCATTACTTGCTAAGTCTTAGACTTATAAATGAACATTGCGTTGTAGGTAAGGAAGAAATAGAAGAAAGTGATATGGAGGACACACAAGCTGAGGAAGCCCACTATGATGAAGACGTGGAGGTTGTTGAGTCTAATTGACCATGAGTTAAGGGGTTTTAAATGAAAAGAATTTTAAGAGATTTTATATGATAGATAAAGTGATTTCAATTTGTTTGGTACTCTAGTTCCTTGTTTAAGTAATGAACTTTTCTAATTATTGTAAAGGACTTTTAAACTTGGTTTTTAGCAAGAATTATGTCTTAATTTGAAGAAAATTGTTCCGCTGCAAAGATTTATAAGCATAGTTTTATTCCAAATGGTATTGAAGTCAAGTTTAATTATGATGGTGATTTTAGAAAAAAATATATATATATTTCAAGAATTTACCATAAAATAATATTTATAAAAGGAGCGTAACATATATACAAGTCATGGGTGACATGACATGCATGAATATAATGCATGGGATAACATAGTGGATGTGCTGCATACTAAACATCATTGTATGCTGGACGAAGGGTATATGATTAGTTTATATCAGACGCCAATTATATATATTTTTTCAGATGTGTGACATACATTTAGTTTAAATTTTAGAAAAATAAGAGAAACTATATGTCCTTCGTAGGGTGTGACTCCCTAAACCTCGTAAGGAGAATGGCAGTGACTAATATAGCCCTAGTAAAATCCCCATAAATACAACAATATATGTGTGAGACTAGATATATGGGTGTATGGTAATGTATTATCATTTACATTAGCATGCTAGTATATATGATTATCAATCATATTATATGATAGGCATCATGTGCATGGCATATAGGTATGGCATGATGGTGGGTGTTTGCATTCATGAATGCACATTGGGTATGAGTTTTATATTTGACTCATTAGATATGTATATATTTTGGTAAATCCTTAGTGTAAGAATTTACTTACTGGATTTATAAAAACTCAACATGTTGTCATTTCTCATTTTTCAGGATCAAAAGATGACCAACAATAAGGGTCTAAAATGCAAGGTATGAGGATAGAAGCATAGAGTAGCATCTCCTGGAATCTTGAGATTACACTTCTGCTTTAAATATTGTAAAAATAATGTAACATGCATTATAAATAAATAATGTCTATAAAGTGTGAGGTAGACACTTTAGTAAGTTGCATTAGTGTATAAACCAGTTGTATTATATTTAATCAATTCGTTTATATTCGTGACATATAAATAAAAGAGAAAGATTGAACACTTGATAATTAATTAAATTAACATTGTTAGATCGTATTAATATTGAAATCTTACTTTGAGATATCAAGATTAATGTATTTCAACAATATTGTATTATGACATGTCTTAAATATAGTTATGAATCATTCTCACTTCGAGAATTCGAGTTGGGAAAATGGGACTTGGCCTCACACAGCAAAATTAAAACTCTTACTTTACTTATTCCTTAACCCAAGGTATTAATTTCGTATTAGCACAATTTTTTTTTTCATTTCAACTCAATTTATCTAATTTTATACTCATTAAAGTTCTTTATTTCCTTCTCCTTTTGTTTATTGTTGAACTAAAAATTTTAGTATGGTCTCCTCTATTTATTGGATATATTTCAAAATCAAAAAATAACATATATAACCAATATTCATCAAGAATATCCAACCAAACAATATTCACTGCTTAAATTCTTCATCGACTACTCCTCTCCTTCTTCCTCTAGCATAATTACCTACACCACAAGACATACACTATGAGTTTAATGCTCAGTAAGAAATGAATATCTAAGCGTAACCTCATATTATCTAGAAACACACTGTGTAAATCAATATGATATCCATATGCTATGCAAGTTCATAAAACATGCATTTTCATTCAGTCTTTCATTTTTACATTTATCTTTTTCAGTCACATAACAATTCAGACGATTGGAGACCACCGTACAAGGGAAAAGATACATTATCTGGTATTCTTAGGCAGAACTGTCACTCAATCCCACCTGGGAAGAGATATATCATCATGTGGTTCTTCTAAGTAGGATTGTCACTCAACCCCTTGTCTCACAACCACCTATTTATGTTTATTCTATCCATCTACAATTTAATCATAAACCAATGCAGAAAACCATTTTTCATTTTCTTTTCAAATCATGATACATGAACTATGCATGTGCACCTATCATCAATATAACAAATCCTCAAGGTATCCATCACCATATATTGCGTAAAACAATCAACAAAAGCAATACATAAGACAATCATCAAAAGCATATCTTTAAGTCCTTAACATAATCATGCATACATCCTAATTTCTATCACAAAACAATCATCATATCCTCGAGTTATAAACTATTCTGTACATGATAACTATAACTAACAACACAATTAAACATAACATTTAGCACTCAATTTAAACAACAAATATTCAAATAGAACTTATCATGTATAGAGCCTAACATCTAACACATATTTCTTATCCCCAAACCAATTATAATAAATCATAAACCTAGAGCTTTACATCTAGCATATATAACATATCTTAAGTCTTGAGATGCAGTCCAAAGGCAAACACCTAAATTCATTACTTACCTTAATGTCTTGGCACATTGTCTTGGTTTATCCCCTTTGATCTTCAATTCCTAAAATATGTCAACTTTCATATTATTACTCATTCACACACTAGAAACTTATAACATACATAATTCCTATTTTACTCAATTAAACACCTTATTTTAAACTTTATACTTAAGTAATATGGTGCATATTACTTAATCCCTTTTTGCTTGAATACTTTTACAGCTTTTATCCAACTTTGAGCATGCACAATTTACAATATATTTAACCAAGTTCATTAATTCTAGAGTTCACGTTTTCCTTGGTATATTCGTTATTACATAATAATTCCTCTTTAACTTACAAGATCATTAACATAATCTCTAATTTCCAAAGATCAAAATTGTGCAATTGCACCATTTTCATGCTCTTTTTCACTTTCCTCCAATAAACTCTCGCATACATACAATAAAAGTCTAAGTCATAGAAAGAGTTATTCTTACCGTCAAAGGGTTAGGGTGGAAAGTACCTTCTCTAGGAATTTCTCTTCTCCCCAAGCGGTTCTCTTCTCTTCTTTTTCTCTCTCTCACAGTTTTTCTCAGAGGGAATGACCCTTAAATAAGGAAGAGCCTAGCTGGTGATGAAGTGTCTTCTCCCTTCAGTATTTAAATGCTAACTAATCACTTTTCCTCTAGTTAAAACATGACATGGAATCTCAATTTAGACAACTCTTCGCATTTTAGGTTGACCACTCGTTCATCTTTGGTCGACCACAAACCTACCCAAAAATCAACTATTGCTATCTATCACAAATCCGATAGACCACAAATTCAATGTCAGGTGACTGCAAATCTACTCGAGAGCCACAAATTACAATCTGTCACAAATCTGGTCGACCAATACCATTCCAAAATTACACTTCTTAAACAAAATTCCTCAATCCCTTAATCCGTCATTGTTTTCATTAATTCATCCTTAATATCAACTAATCTTTACTCTCAATAATCACACATCAACATTCATGTTTAATTGTTATTTAAACATAATCCTATGACGATTCGTACGATAAAATTTAGGATATTACAAAAATACAGTAATCTTATTATCATTAAGAAAACTTCATGGTTTTGTGAGGTTTATATGATTACAATTTAATTGATCTACGACACTCATGGTCGTTCTATAAACTATGTCTCTCTAATACAATGTTGAATATTTTATGATAGAAAAGTAATTCTTGTTATTATTGTACAATCTTACCTACACCTCAATATGTCAAAATTTGTTATTTGAAACAATATATCTTATTTATATTTGGATAATCCTTTGATAATAATTTTAAAAAAATTATCAAGTTATTTGTATTCTAAGACCCTTATAGTTGATAAGTAGAGATCTCTAAAAGCTATATGATACAAGTAATAGGACGCAATGCACACACATGACACAATGAGTATTCACGAAACTGTCTCATCTCTATCTCTCTCAATTGATATTTTATTGACTTTTTTCACTATGAAAATTTAGTGGACACTCTAGTAGCTTTTATTGTTTCAACTCTTTTATGGGCAAGTCAAAAATAGATTTGTTAGAATGGAGATTTCATAGCAAAGGGCTTTAAGAAATCTCATATAATTAGGTAAATCCCGATATTTAATATTGTAAGAAAATCATTCTAAAAATATAGCTTTTACTCTCTATCGATTGATTTTGTAAAATCATTCCATACATATTTTTAAAACATAATCAAATCCGAAAATAAGATAGTGTGATTGATGTTATGGAGAATTTATATATTGGAAAACATAAAACGCTTATACTATACGCTTAGATTTGTCAGTAGTAAGATTACATTTCTTCTGGTGAAAATCACACAATATAGTTCATTCCATCGTTTGCCTTGCATGTTTGAAAATTTACCCGCTTCAGTAACAAGGAATTTTTAATATACAATTTTTTGATGCATGTGACATATATATCACGTTCAAAAAGTTGTATTTTAAAAAAATTCATACCACACACATAATCTATGTATAGTTTTTAATTGTGTTGGAGACATGAAAGAGAGAAGTGTGGGTCCCACAAGAGCACTACATTTTGGGCCCACAAAAAGTTAAGCGGCCCCACAAATCCATTACCTAGGGTCACGCCCATTCTCTGTAGACTGGTCTGCCTTCTGTGCAGTTAAAATGATTCGGCCCATGGACCTCTCTTTCTGTGTGGGGTGTCCACGTTCAAGGGCTTTTTTGTCATTTCAATTTAAAAATTCTTTTATTTTTTTATTTTTTACTAATTAAAATTTTAAAAATTTTCACATCTTAGTTATGAAAGTAATTTATTAGAATCTTGTATTAAAAATAATGTTTACAAATATTTAAATAAAATATTTTACTAATTAAATATGAATTCATAAGTGCGGATGATTATACTATTTTGTGTTTGTCAAATAAGAACATGGATTTTCCATAAAAAGGTGTATTGTTCATTCGAACAAATAATATTTATTTCCTGATTAAAAATAAGAATTTTCTTTTCATTTGTTCGACGATATGATGTTCTAGATATTAGTTTATAATGAATTCAATAAGAACGACGCAGATTTATTATATTCATAAAAAAAATAGTTGTCAAGTACATAAGTTATGCGGGAAATGTAGTTACTTAATTGATTTTTGTCCATCAAATTGCGTTAATTTATTTTAATTGCAAATATAATAATTTTTAATGTTTATTTTTGAGTTACCTTTTTTAAATTTAAAATAAAATAACTTTGAATATTTATTACTTTTTAATGATGAAATATGATTGTATATTTGTATGTGGAGAGAGGCAAATTGAATCAAAGGTCAAAAAGGATGTTGAGAGCACGCGCCAAAAGCGCCACGCGGAGATGGCTCCTGGGAATCACTTTTCTAGTTACCCATAATACCCCGGCAGAAGATGACAGAGCGATATTGTCTGACATTCCTTCTGTTTTTTCTTTTACCTTCTTTTTCATTTTTGTTTAATAATTTTTAAATATTATTTAACAAATTAGATCATATCGGAAAACAAAATTAGGAAAAGATTTACCCAATTACATTTTTTAATATAAAATATAAAATTATTTATTATATATTTTCTTCTAATTATTTACTTCTATTTCAAATTGTTCAGACAAAAATTCTATAAGCGAAGGATGGCAACCAGCTTTTGTCCTTTTGATTTGATTGATTAATGTAATTAATCAGATGATTAATTTAAAACTATTCAGATCAACCAAATCAATTATAAACCTACTGCACAAGAACTTTAATCATCAATTTTAATAATTACATTTTTTTTTAAAAAACTCTTTTTGTCACGACCAAGAAGCGAGTCTAACATAAATGTCAAATTAGATGACTCAATTCTTAAAGAGTATCCGATTGCCGAGCCCAATGTTAAGTTGTCAGTAGAAAACTTAGTACGATTTCAAGCACAAACCCAAATAATTTGGGTTAAGGATCACATAGCAATCACGAACATAATAGTACATAAATAACTAAAATAAAAAACACTGTGTAATAAATTTTGATCATTCAAAATAAAGTTATACAAAACTAAAATAAATAAATTTTCATTAGAAAATAAAACTCAAACACTCTGAAGAAACACACAAAAACAAGAAAATCTTCCAACCACGGCGCTCCTAGCCGCTCTTGTTTTTACCTAGAAAGGGAATTAGTCGTTTGGGGAGAGTAACTAACTTAGTTGGTAAATTATATTAAATACGATGCATGTAAAACTGGTTTTTACCTTTCTTTAAAAAAACATATTCATTTCAATTATCTTTACAGAGTCATACATGGATTTTAAAATCATTCAAATCTCTTTACTGGTTAAATTAAAAACAGCCTCCTCAAGTCATCGATGAGACAATTATTAAATCATGTTGTATACAGAGACAACTATATTAAAATACGCCTACATCACCTTCACTTTTAAAAAAAACACCATCCTAATGAAAAACGAAAGTCACTCAATGGACCCCTCTGACACACAAACACAGAAAAATGGTGATCCAAAAAGTAAATAGCACGTTTGAGACGATAAAGAATAAAAGTGGCAGCGATTCGAAGACCCAACAGCGTCACAAGAGTGATCGGCGATCCAAAGACCAGACAATGACACCACTCATAAAATCGAGTACTGAAAAAGATAGAGTAGTTGTATCAAAGCATCACGATGGTTCCCTTCCAGAAGAATTTGCATGTGCCCCTACGCATGTGTCGCTTCTGCAGAAACCTATGCTTATGTGGACATGTGCAAGACACATGAGCTTTGGGGAAATCTTAATCTTCATAGACGTGAACGTTTCCAAGGAAGCCTGAGCTTTTGCGAACATGTGTGGGGCACGTGCACTCCTCAAAAATTTCACTCTCTGTAGATGCAAACGTTTTCATGGAAGCCTAACTTCTCCGAACATGTGTGGGCACGAGCTTGATTGTCCAATGTGAATTTCCAGCACAAGACTCTATGGGGCAAATAAATTTCCTCTTTCTCCAGTTTTTGACTCCATTTGATATTAACCTTTTCACAAAGACTTTTAGATTTGAGTTTCCAATCTTGAATTGGAATCCAATATCCAACCTAAATTCTCAACTCGAAAATACCTTTAAAAACGGACTTACCTTCAAAATCTATTCACGTATATTTGCTTGCTACGACCTTGCGAACAATTCCTAGTTTTCACCTTTGTCAGAATCCTCACTTCACTCACGGGCACTCTTTCACTACAGTAAGCGAGCAAAAAAATTGAGAAAAGATAAAAGAATGTTCTTTCTCCTTTTAAGTTCGGAGGCTTATTGTCATTTAATAATTAAAATTGAAATATATATAACATGTATTATACATATACCAAAAAACCCAAATTTTGACTGATCCATCTAATTGATCGAAAATTCACACATGATCACTATGCAACAAATCGATCAATCCTTAACACTTTGATTGAAAATAATGCAAAAATTTTACAAGTAAAATTTTGTATATATTAAAATTTACGGTTCTTACACTTTTAGTCGCTGCAAATAATTTAAAAGTTTAATTAGAATTGACATAAGTTATTCATAAAAAATACATCCCCAAAATCTCAAGCGCTAGAGGAGCCACGTTAGCATGACTATCCACTGGTAGCCATGCCTTAAATTAGTTGAATTGATTTTTGATTAATCAAAGCACTAACCTACAAATGAGACATAAGTAATAATATGTTTTATTTTATTTATACGTTGCATAATAATTATTGAATTTTGAATATATTATATACTAACACTATATACTCATACAACATACCCAAAAAAATATACTCATAACATCGTTGAGTTGCTTCATTTTTGTTCACCTGCGTTATAATAAAATGACACATATATAATATAAAATTTATCATAATTAAATTATGAGAGAGAGAATGTGAAGAAATACATTAATAGTTAAATTATTTTCAACCGTTGACATTATTAATAATTTAAATACGAGAAAGAATGCACCTGATTAACGACTAAACTCATTGATATATTTTCCAGATCGCCAAGATCAATAGACGTTGAATCAACCAAGTGTGGAAGAAACTCCGTCTTGTGCGGGTGCCCAAAGAGGGACAATAACCAAATAAAAGGGATGTTGGGTGGAAGGTGTAAGATGATTGTGTTTGAAGCTTTTTGTTTCTTCTCTTACCAAATACTTTAACAGCATTAATGATGCAAAGGTAATGTTCATCATGGCAACCCTCTTCTTTCTTTCTTTTCTTTTTTTTTTTTAAGTCAAAATCAGTAAAAAATTAAACCAATTTTTATACTATGATTCATAAATTGACCAACAATAATCAACAATTTACTAAAGCCTTCCTTCAAACTATATATAGTTAATAAGGCTTCAAACTCTATGTGATGTTTGGGGAAATGAGAAAAAGCCTACACTATGGGAAGGAAAGGAGCAAAGGAAAAGAAGGAAGAAGAAGAAGAAGAAGATGAGGAGAATGGTTATCGGCGAAAATGGTGGGAAATGAAAATCAATTTTCTTGGATCCTGTGAGTGGCCATGTCACTATTCTTCGTATATAGTTAATAAAGTAAACAAGAATGATGAAAAGTAGCAGCAAAAGAGAATTAAAGAAATGACAAGAAAACTCAAAAGTAAATGGATTATCAGACAAAGCTAGAATGCTGTGAGATGAGAGAGAGAGAGAGAGAGAGAGAGAGAGTTACAAAAGAGTAGAATAAGGAGTACTTACTTGGGTAGAAGTAGTTTTGCTTATCCTTCTCGTATTGCCTACCAGCAAAATCCACTGAAGAAAAAACATAAAGATGATGATGAAACATCTTCTGCAACCAGCACTCCCAAAAAGCAATTCTCTACCTCATCCAAACCTTCATTCCCATGAGCATACCTCTTTTAAACCCACCTTCTTCCCACCCAAAACACCCAAATCACTCAAACAATGAAACTTTCTTTTCCTTTCTCTCTCAGTATCTTCTTCTTCTTCCTCCTCCAGATAACCCTAGTTTTCTCTGCGACAAGTCTACCATTTCAGCTTCTCTCTTTGCTTTCTCTTAAAACCTCGCTCAGAGATCCTCTATCGTCTCTACATGATTGGGACCCTTCACTCACCTTCTCCAAGTCTGATTTTCAAGACCCTGTTTGGTGTACTTGGTCAGGCATCAAATGCCATCCCAATACAGCTCAGATCACCAACCTAGACCTCTCCCATCGAAATCTTTCAGGGATAATCCCACCTGAGATCAAGTACTTGTCCAACTTACTGCACTTGAATTTGAGTGGAAACAACTTCAATGGGCCTCTTCAAGCCGCCAGTTTTGAGCTCAGCGAGCTTAGGACCCTTGACATTAGCCACAACAACTTCAATTCAACTTTCCCTCCTGGGATTTCCAAGCTTAAGTTCTTGAGAATTTTCAGTGCTTATAGCAACAGCTTCATTGGTCCACTGCCCGAAGAACTCGGGCAGCTTCAATATCTTGAGCAGCTCAACCTCGGCGGAAGCTACTTTGACGGTGTTGTTCCCACAACTTATGGACATTTTCCAAGATTAAAGTTCATGTGCTTGGCTGGAAATCTTTTACAAGGATCAATACCTCCTCAACTAGGATATTTATCCCAGCTAGAGCGCATGGAAATCGGCTACAACTCATTTTCTGCCTTTTTACCATCTGAATTTTCGTCGCTGTTGATGTTGAAATACTTGGACATTGCGTCAGCTAATCTTTCAGGCAATCTACCCCAAGATCTTGGAAATCTAACGTCGCTGGAGACACTTTTTCTCTTCAGGAACCAAATTACAGGCGAAATCCCTGAAGGTTTTAGTAATTTGAAAGCTCTGAAAGTGCTTGATTTGTCTGATAATCAACTTTCAGGAACAATTCCTGAACAATTAGGTAATCTAAAGGAGCTGACGCAGTTGAGCTTGATGAACAACCATCTGAGTGGGGAAATTTCCCAAGCATTTGGTGAGCTCCCCAACCTCGATACGTTCTTCCTATGGAACAATTCACTCACCGGCATACTACCTCAGACACTCGGCACCAATAACAAATTGCAGAAACTCGATGTCTCTTCAAACTTCCTCACCGGTCCGATTCCTCCTGGTCTCTGCAACGGAAACAAGCTTTTCAAGCTCATCCTCTTCTCCAACAAGTTAGTCAACGGCCTCCCCATCTCCCTTGTAAACTGCAGTTCTTTATCGCGCTTTCGCATCCAAGACAACCAACTCAACGGCTCCATCCCTTCCGGTTTCGGACTCTTACCAAACCTAACGTTCGTCGACATGAGCAGCAATAATTTCTCAGGAGTTATTCCTCAAGATTTCGCCAATGCCGTCAAATTAGAGTACTTGAACATTTCAAATAACTCTTTCAACACATCCTTGCCGGAAAACATCTGGAATTCCTCTAGCTTGCAGATATTTTCCGCTAGCTCAGCTCAAATAACAGGGAAAATCCCCGATTTCGTCAGTTGCAAAAGCGTCTACAAAATCGAACTGCAAGACAATTTCTTGAATAGTAGCGTACCATGGACCATAGGCCACTGCGAGAAACTTCTGAGCATGAACTTGAGCAGAAATTCACTCTCCGGCATTATACCATGGGAGATCTCCACTCTTGCTTTTATCACCGCCATTGATTTATCGCATAATTTTCTCACTGGTTCTATCCCTTCCAATTTTCAAAACTGCAGCACCCTCGAAACATTCAACGTTTCCTACAATTTGCTCACCGGCCCAATTCCCTCCTCCGGACTCGTCTTCCCAAATCTACACCCATCTTCATTCTTTGGCAACGAGGGCCTATGCGGCGTCGTTTTGGCAAAACCATGTGGGACCCCAGTTGCTGACCGGGAAATTGAGGTGCGTCCAAGTCAGCCACATCGTACAGCTGGTGCCATCATGTGGATCATGGCGGCAGCCTTTGGTATCGGGTTGTTTTTACTCGTGGCAGGGACCCGATGCTTCCAGGCGAATTATCGTCGTCGATTTCCAAGCGATCCCGAGATTGGATCGTGGAAAATCACCGCCTTCCAACGCTTGAATTTCTCGGCAGATGATGTGTTGGAGTGCCTGTCGACGACGGACAAGATCATAGGAATGGGATCCAGTGGAACCGTTTATAAGGCAGAGATGCCAAGTGGCGAGATCATAGCGGTGAAGAAACTGTGGGGAAAGAATAAAGATCATATCATACAACAGCGAGGGGTTTTGGCTGAAGTGGACGTGTTAGGAAATGTGAGGCATAGAAACATTGTGAGATTGCTAGGGAGCTGCAGCAATGTGGACTGCACCATGTTGCTCTATGAATACATGCCAAACGGTAACTTAGAAGATTTACTGCACGGAAAAAATAAGGGTGAAAATCTAACCGCTGATTGGGCAGTGAGGTACAAAATAGCCTTGGGAGTGGCTCAGGGGATATGCTATCTCCACCATGACTGCGACCCCGTCATTCTTCATCGTGATCTGAAGCCTAGTAACATCTTATTGGACGGTGAGATGGAGGCGAGAGTGGCTGATTTTGGTGTTGCCAAGCTGATCGAGAGACACGAATCGATGTCTGTGATCGCTGGGTCCTACGGTTACATCGCCCCGGGTGAGTTTAGCACCGTCATTGATTTAACATTGGTCGCCTTTTTATGTGTCTGTCAAAATTCTTTTTGTTAGATTTGAATGTGTTGGTAGGTCATACACTTTATAATAATGTGTGTTCACATGAACTTTACAATAATACACCAAAACGTGTTCTTGATTGTCATTTGTTGACAAACATTTAAAATTTAATTTATAAAACTAAGGTGTAATACTAATATCCCAATAAATATTGAGATTTGCCTTTAAAAAATAACATAACTAATGTATTTTAGTCATTTTTATTTTCAAAAATAGTTTCTAAAACTATTTATTGTTATTTTTTAAATAAAATGTATTGATTGTCCTCTATTGCAGAATATGCTTACACCCTTCAAGTAGACGAGAAAAGCGACATATACAGCTACGGCGTCGTTTTAATGGAGATTCTGAGCGGGAAACGTTCCGTTGATTCAGAATTCGGCGACGGGAACAGCATCGTCGACTGGGTGAGATCGAAAATCAAGGTCAAAGATGGCATCATTGGAATTTTGGACAAGAATGCAGGAGCTTCATGTTCCTCTGTCCGGGAAGAAATGATCCAAATGCTCAGAATTGCGTTGCTCTGCACTAGCCGGAACCCGGCGGATAGACCGTCGATGAGGGACGTCGTTTTGATGCTGCAGGAGGCAAAGCCGAAGAGGAAACTGCCCGAAAGTGTGGTTTCCACCGGAAACGCATGCGATGGGCGCAGAGAGAACGGTGTTAGTGGTCGTCGGGGAAGTAGCGACGGGGATATTTTCTTGACGCAAAAGCCAATAGTGGAATGTTAGTACAGTATATTATAATGGTTTTTTTGGGGATTTCTCTTTTCCTTTGACTATTTGTTTTTACTTTGTTTAATCAATGGGGAATTGGTTTGGTATAGAGAAGTTATCCTTGTTTAAGCGGAAGTCAAGTTTCAGTTTATGTTAGTGTCACAAGTTAATGGTCATTGGGCATAAATAATATCATCAATAGAGCTTAGGTACAAGTAACATTTATTTAAGTGACGTACAAAAGTATTGTTATATGGTATTTCAACCATAATATAGTAATTATGAGTGGTGTAATTAAAACGATTTAGCTTGTAACTTTTAATGTATCAACATGAGAACTTGAATGGATTGAAATCTCCATTCCTAACCTTTTTTAATAAACGATGAACATAATTTGGAGACTACATTTGTTTTTTAAGATTTTAAATTGTTTGGTATTTTTAATAAAGGGTAAAGTACATAAAAGATCATAAACTTAATAATTACAAGTAGGCTCGACCTAAATTATTTTGTAACAAACGGACTATGAACTTCCACTCATCACCATCAATTAGGGGTAAACATGGTCTGATTTGGTCTGGTTTCAAGGTCAGATCAAATTGTACCGTTTACTAATAGTTCAGATGATTTGGAGCTGAAATTGTTAAGAACCTGAACAAAACACAACCTGACAACCAAACAGTTAAGTTTTGGTTTAGGGTTTAGGGTTGATTGTTCTCCAATAGCAAACCTTGATTTGGCCCAACTGAATCAAATTTTGAGGAATTAGACTCCAATTATGAATATTAATATGGGACAATGAGATTGATAATAAATAATAAATTATCATTTACATTTTTTACTGTACTTGTAATGACCCAGTTTTTATTTACTTTAAAAACACGTAAAATTTAAAACTTTTGTTTCGTAAAAACATCAGAGTATTCTTTGTTTGTAAAACCCGATCGTTAAAACTTTTTTACTTAAAAACTCTATGATAAATTGTACCGGAAAGCTTTAAGAAATAAAACATAGAATAAATATCATTATTTCCCTTTACAATTTAAGTATAAAACTCGTTACAAAAATTTTTTCTCTTTCTTATATTCTTTAGCCCAACCAGCCACAAGATCCACCCGTGCAAATCCTTCATCAACTGTCTTTGACCTGTTCACCTGTTTCTCGTACAATACCTACATCACAAGACCTAACTAATGAGCCTAAGCCTCAGTAAGTGATAAAATGAAATACAATGCAGATGATATGCATGATCATACAATGCATTATAGAAAAGAACCGTATCTCTTCTAGAAGTCAGGGTGGAATACTCCCTAGGGCCATGTGGCTGAACCATTTCACTCCGACAAGGAGATATATCCATCAAAGGTGTTCCACATGCTGATATCCTCACTTTTGTTAAAGACATTGGGGGTTTCAGAACGGGGGAAGTGTGAACCCTACATTCAACATAGCTAACTCTCACCTCATTGCTCCCTACGTGGGAGTATCCTACCGTATGGAATGTCACCAAATCACCCGAACTCCCACACGCCTATTTACATATATTAATTATGTCATGCAATATGTTCGTGAATACATACAATCTTATACGATGATATAAATATCTCGTAAACATATCATTAAAAGAACACACAACATGCAATCTTAATTCTTGCGATGTAGGGTCCGAAGACCAAAGCACAGTAAGTATCAACTTACCTGTTGTCTGCAACCTTTTACCACTTTATTCCTTCTTCGGAAATACCTTCAAAATGATTAAATAAACTATCATCAAAATCTTAAATTACTAACTTCACTTTTACTGTTCAGTCCCATAATGATTTCTAATGAGACAATAATTAGACCAATAAACAATTCCCACAGCAGAGTAAAGAACCATTTAACTCCGTTCTTAATATGAAATAGTGAATAATTTATAAAGTCAACCTAATTACTTAGCAACCTCGCAATAACAATTCTAATATTCTAACATGTGCAACGGGATAACAATACCTCACAACAGTTGCTCATTCCATCAATGTGACCCGATAATAGAGAGAATTTACTTTATAAAACTGAACAGTAGCAGTTGTTTAACAATAATAATTACGAACCCTATATATCATCTAGACAAACAACCAGAAGCTAATCTGAAATCAATCACAACAGTAAACATTCAACGACCAATCCAGAATATCAATCCAACATGTTTCCACATCCAACAATCCATTTTCCAGTATATAGTTGTCTAATGGTAAACCGAATTTAAACCAACTAAATTCTATATATTTCACATGCACACTAACTATACAGTTTAACCAAGAAATAATCCAATCAAAGAATGACTTCCCGGCTTCAGCTCCAAGTAACAGAATAATGTCATTATCCAGAAAACAGAAATCCAAAGATAGAACCAAACTTCATCAATAATACACCTCTCAACAAGACTCACAGGCAGAACTAAAACCATGAACAAAATCAATTTCAACATAGCAATATTCCCTCATACAGCCCATCGACAGTTCATTAACACAAATAGTGTAAACCCAAACAAAACTTTCCATCCAAATAGGGGCTTACCACTCACAACCACACAGCAGTAATGTCCATCACACTATTATTTCCTACATCATATTCTCAACAAAACCCATCTGTGAAAGGTTACACAACAAAAACAAACAGAACCAAGAATCATCCCTCATTTATAGCATTTCACAGTCAAGAATAACAACAGAGTCCAACACATAACATATCATCCTTGATTTCTTCAACTTGAACTGTCAACATATTATTAAATCCAAAGAAACAGAAAACATATATCATTTCATTATCCAGATTTATCAATCGAAGAACAAAGAACACCCATTACCTGCAGACTTCTCCCTTCACAGCTTTACAATTTTCCAGAGAAACACTCGATCTTCAGCATTCACAGGAGCTGTCTTTAATTCTCCACTTCGACACACTTTCAGTAACACCCACTACCATACCTATATAGGCAGAGGAGACCACTTCGAGGAGGGTGGTCCAATGGCCAAACTCCACGCTGGAAGTCGGCTATCGTTTTGGGAGAAGTTGCTGAAGAAGACCCGTCAGACCAATACAAGCAATGGACCAATTCGGTCCAAGCATTCAAGGGCCAAACTGGAGTTCAACCACACCACGCCACTGCCATCATCCAACCTTGAACACACGGCCACACTTGCCAAATCGTCCAGTTCAGAATGCCAGAGAGAAGAAATCAAAGTAGAAAACTACTGACTTACCTCCACCGACGGTTCGCAGCTCCAATTTCGACTCCGAAAGCTGCGGCACACCGAGCCCTAGCTCACCGTTCGTCGCGTCGCCCACAGCCCCACCGTCGCCGCCATGCACCGGACAATGTGCACCCGAGTCGTGACGTCGTCTCTTGCTCCCGATCGCTCTCGGTCCTTCGTCTTCTCTTCGCCTTTCTCCCTCTCCCTGTTTCTCCCGACTCTCTCTCGCTTTCTCCCCCTTCTGTCTTCAGCATTTCCTCATTTCAAAAAGAACCGCGGACCACACAAAATAAGAAGGCTGAACCATGAACCGGTTCATGGTTCAGCAGTCCGGTTCAACCATTTCCTTAAATCCTTCATTATTTTAATTATTCCTTTTTTTATCTGAAGTCCCTAATCTCCTTATAATTGATCCATTTTTCTCATTTAATTTCAATTCCCATTTTTCCTTTTAATCCATAATTTCGTCTTATTTATTTTAATTTCCTTAATAAATCTATAATTATCAAATATACGTATCGTATATTAACTGACCCAATTTTCAATTCTCGACTTATTCCAAATATCGATTAACGATTATTACGGGTCCAATTTAAATTTTTCATTAAATAAATCCTTGATTATTATCCAAATATTCTCTAATTCAATTTCTCATCAAATAAATCTCTCAATTATCCTTAACTAATTCTCTGACGAAAATCGGGACATTACAGTAGTAGTGCTAACATTGTTTATACTATGGATTCATATATGATAATAAGTCTTCATTCGCCATGTTAAGTGTCAATCTCTTTAGGAATTTCCATTATTTCTTCTCTCCAAAGCTCGATAATTAACAATGTTTTTATTGAAGACTTACAGTGGGTAATGACGTTCAGAGTTCAACAACGGCTAGATTGTTGTCAGGATGGTGTAAATCCTGGTAGATTTCTCCGCTATATTTCGGTCAAATTACTGGAGTACTGTTAAGAATTCTAAATTGTTTGACTTGGGTTTGATTTTAGTAAATACTTAGGCTATTGAACTACTATGTTGATTATTTAGTGTTTAAGGGTGATCGATCTGGCATTCTGAGGGTTGCTGGAATGGCCACTGGCATATTGGCCGTGTGCTGGGCTGCGACCCAAACCTATATGCCAGGCTAATTTGGCCTTTGGGCCATGTTGCTAAGACTTTTTTGGGTCAAGTTATTAGGACCTCTTTTGGTCTTAGATTACTAAGGCAATTTGGCTCAGATTTTTAGGCTTACATTATTGGATCAGTGTTAAATGGAGTGTTGTGCTCATGCTGATGTGCTCATGCTTACTGCGTGGTTTTACTTTCTATTACATATAGACAAATAGCTCACTGCCATCTGGTTTTAATTTCTCTCTCTATACGTGTATATATTAGTGTACAATATCCTTAAGAATATACAAAAAAAAAATGGACTATACAATTTTCATTTCAATTTCTGAAATCCTCTATAAAACCTACCTCCTTCAACTTGGTATCAGAGCCAGGATGGCTTCTCCGAGTAGTGAAATACTTTCCTAGTCTCCTTCATTTTGTCCCTGTCCCTCCCAAACTCAACATCTTTCTGTGAAATTAACTGCAAACAACTTCTTAATCTGGAAAAACCAGCTACTGAACGTCATCATCGCAAATGGGCTTGAGTGCTTCCTTGAAATCAACTATCTGCTTCCCGCGAAGTTTTTAGACAATATCAATTTTCAGCCAAATCCTGATCACTCGGTTTGGCAACACTACAATCGGTTAGTAATGAGCTGGTTGTACTCTTATCTCTCTGAGTCTCTTTTTCCCCAAATTGTTACATTCCCTACTGCTGCTAAAATTTGGCAATCCTTGGCTTGCTTATACTTGTCGAATTTACTTGCCCGCATTACGCAGCTTAGGGGTCAACTGCATCAACTCTCGAAGAATAGATTATTTGTTAATGATTACGTACAGAAGCATTCATTTGTTCAATGGTCTAGGGAGCGATTATAACTCATTTGTTACTGCAATCTCAAATCATCACGTAGAGCAGACAATTGAGGAGGTCCACAGTTTACTTCTGAGCTATGAGTTTCGTCTGGAAAAACAAAACTCATTTGTCTCTTTTCCTCCTCAAGCTAACGCTGCTAGTCTTCACCGATCACCTACATTTTCACTCAACAATCGGCCTCCTTAGCAGCCCGTGCAATACCCTATCTTAGAGAGTGTGTTGGGGAAACCTTCTTCTCCAATCTAGTGGTGCCCTAATCATCCACCTTCTTACAAGCCCAAGGACCAAATCTATTAAGGTGGGCCACAATGCAGCGGTTTGTTATCATCGATCCAACTTGTCTTTCAAGCCCGACCCACAGTCCTTCAACACTACTCTTTCATCCAATACAACTCTTCCTCTTGTGATGCACCCCAAGGTCACGTCACTTGAGCCCGAGCCAAGGGCTCCTTTGCTTTCTAACCTTTTATTTATTTTGTAGGTGTTTCTTCTCTAGCTATCTTGGAGGAGAGTTTTTGTCAATTCAAAAAGAGAAATCCGTGCATTTAGACAAGTGGATGTCATTCAAAACAAAGAAGAAATGGTGGGCTTTTCATTTCCGCCTAGAATCTGACCTCCGAGTGTTCAAGGGCACTTTTGGCATTTTGGAAGACTACATTTCTAATTTTGTCCTTCATGAAGATTGTTGCCAACAGTCTAAGCGTTCCAAAGCATATTTGTTTGGGAAAATTGGAGCTTGTTTACTATGTCAAATACTGTGTTTACAGAGACCAAATTCCATCCTCGGTTCGTGTGTTTTTTATTAAGGATATTTTTGTAATTTGATACCTCAATTGCCCTGATTTTGTGTGGAGCTTATAAGCCTCTCTTAGGGCTAAATTGAACGAGTTTTTGAAACTCTTTCCTTGCTGAAGCAAAAGTCGTGTGGAGCTTGTCTCTTCCAACTAAGGTGTGCGATTTGCTTGCAATCTACACCGAACCAATCCTTCCATTCGTTTCTTGTTCGTTCTTGGGAAGGATTGGCGCTACTTTCTCCAATAGCTTCTCTTGAGGTTGTCTTTGACATGAGGAGGTAGAAGAACGCATCACAACCAAGGTGGAAGGGCTCTTTTGAAGAAGACCCGATTCAACTCGCCAATCTCGTCCGATTGAGGTTGCGCGGACAACTTGGTAATCTGGTTTTTGATCGATTCTTCTTAAGTTCTATTATGTAATTCTAGATTGAGACTTGGTGCTATCTATTTTCGTGATTCTCTGATTGGAATTGATGGATTTGGGGTTATATAATGCAAGTTATGCTTGAATGTTCAAAGAGACCGAAATCTGTAATTTTTTGCAAAACCTAGCTCCGAGGAGATCCGCGACTCAGCTTAGTGCACGCTTTTCTTCCCATTTTCCTGAAGAATACTACTGTAATTTTTACTTGAGATTGTTGGTCTTCCAATCCTTGAGAAATGCTGGGTGGAATTGCTTAATTTGGATTCGTATTTTGAAAGTTATGTCCATTTTACTAGGATTGGTACAAAACTATTTTTTTTGCGATTTCTAATTCCAAGCAGCGAATTCTTCCAAACACCACTCCGTGTGTGCGACGTTTTTGAAGCTAAAATTTCTTGGTGATGCAATATTTCATGTCTACTGGTTGCCCTATAAATTTGAGGCTCAAAGGCCGTATGCAATAGGAGATCCATCCGAATTAAATTATGTGTTCAGAATTGAGAAAGTTGATTATTCTTGTAAATTGTTGGATCGATTGCATTTTTGGTTTGCATCATCTTGGGAGTCCTATGTTTGTGAAAGATGTTTCTTCTTCCTGGTGTCTGGATTCTGGTGCTTCAAGCCACTTCACAGTTGACCTTAGATGCTACAATTTGCTACTCCTTATGCAGGTTCTGATCAGATCATCGTTGCAAACGGTAAGACCATTCCTATTGCTTCTGTTGGTCACTCCTCTATTCTCACACACTCTGGTCATGTCTTGGTTCTTCTCCTCTTCTTACTCACAATCTTCTAAGCATTCACCGCCTTTTCCACGATAATAATGTTTCTGTTTTGTTTTTTCTTTTTTCTTTTTTCTTTTGTTATCAAGGATCTAACATCCCAGAATATACTGCTGCACGGCCCCCTCAGTAATGGTATGTACCGCTTATCCTGTCCTCATGGCGTTTGCCTCCTCCTCTACGAAGGATTCTTCCCTTTGGCATCGTCGACTAGGCCATCAGTTTGACTCTGTTTTAGCTTCAATTCCTTTCTCTTATATTGGTTTTCTTTCCAAACAACATTGACAAACAGATTGTCAAATTTTTCCTATTAGTAAATCACATCGACTTCCTTTTTTTAATTCTCTTTCTCATGCAACTGTTCCTCTTCAATTATTGCATACTAATTTTTGGGGACCATCTTCTACCCTGTCAATTGATGGCTATCCTTATTTTCTTCTCATAATTGATGACTACAATCGTTATACTTGGCTGTTTCCACTCAAAACGAAAGACCAAGTCCCAATTGTTTTCACACAGTTTTGCACTCTTATTCAAAATCAACTAAACTCCTCCATTAAAATAGTGCAATTTAATTGGGGTGTTGAATTTTGCCCTCTAGCTACTTTCTTCTCTGTTCATGGGATTTTCCATCGTCGCTCTTGCCCATATACTCCTGCTCAGAATGTTAGAGTTGAGAGGAAAAAATGACATGTGGTTGAAGTGGGTCTCTCTCTTCTTTTCCAAGCTAATATGCCATTGTCGTTTTGGTCCTATGCTTTTCAAACAGCCACATATTTAATTAATATCTTACCCACACCTATCTTACAAAACATTTCACCTCACCAAAAGTTATTTTCTTCTCCCCCTTCATATAATCATTTACATGTGTTTGGTTGCCTGACTTTTCCAAATTTACGTCCTTATAATACCAACAAATTACAACCTGGGTCAGTTCCGTGTATCTTCCTTGGCTACAATCCACATCATAAAGGTTATCTTGTTTTTCACTTTCCATCTAGTAAACTCTATACTTCTCGTGACGTCATTTTCCATGAGACATCTTTTCCCTGCCAATCTATCTCATCATGTAACATCCTTGAACCTTTTTCCGTATAAAAATTTTCTTTTCTTTAAAACCATTGCGTAATAAAACCAGAGTCATAAATATACAGCGGAAGTCTAAATCATATAAAACATACAGCGGAAGTCTTTTACAATTAAATATCATAAACTCATTGTTTAACTAAACATTTAAATAAACACATTAACTTAAAACATTTATTTGAATTTATAAAATACTTAAAAGCCTTTTAAAACATTTATTCAATTTTCTGAGCCATAACCACATATCAATGTAGCCAACAGCACAAACATCCACACAGCAACACTCCATCAGCTATGTCCATCAAGAACTTTATCCATTCATCTGCTCCTTACCTACATCAACGGGACTTAACTATGAGCCTAACGCTCAGTATGGGATATAAATGTAAAACATAGAATTCACGTACAATTTCTATAATATTGTATAAGGTTTTCTATTTCGTTTCTCTTTTATTTTTCAAGTCTTATATCGTTATTTTATTTGCTTATATGTTAAGTGTATCAAACCGGACCATATAAACATCTGTTTACTGTTTATATACCGGGCGTATCAATTCGGACCATATAAACATTTGTGTCGGGCGTATCCAACCGGACCACAATTGACTTATGTGCCGGGCGTATCAAACTGATCTACAGTCGTTTACTTGATATATGTGTCGGGCGTATCTAACCGGTCCACAAAACAACTTAATTATATATCTTACTATTTTCATTTTGTTGTCTTGTACTCTTTCAGTCTTTTACTGTTTATGTGCCGGGCGTGTCAAACCGGACCACATAAACATCTGTGTCGGCCGTGTCAAACCGGACTACAGTTGTTATCTTTAGTTTCTATGTCGGGCGTAACTAACCGGTCTATAGAAACAGCTATTTACGTTGATTAGTATTTCAACACTTAACATTGTTGTGCACATACAAATCATATCTAACGTCTTCCTTAATCGTATCCTTAAAATGTGATTTGTCCTATCTAAGGAACTAAACTTAAATCTAATAAACATGTAAGCAAACAACATACGTTTCATATAATAACATAACTTATGCATATAGTAAATAAACATCAAACAAAACCCTAATTTCCAGAGATGTAGGTCCTTTTGGACAAAGCACATGCAATAGCACGTACCTAAGGTCTTTAGCTTTAGTAAGTCAACGCTTTAATATTCTTTCACGAAACCTATAGTTATTAGCACATAAAACTATTAATAATTAATTTCCAATAACAAGATCCTCTAATTTCCTTAACTTCAACTAACATGCTCATACACCCATAATGAATAGTTTCCCATTATATCTAAATATCACTTTATCTAATAATTTATCACATCGCTCATTGTTAACAAACTTATTTAATTCATAACCCTAGTATTATTTCCCAAATAATGCTCGAATACCCATTCATTTTCCACACAATATTCTTATTCCACTAATCCAATTTATTCACATCATGGTCTACCTTCGTAATAACTAATCAGGAACTCGAACTAATATTAATGCTAACTTCTTAGTAATATGCATATATTCAATAGAATCCAACAGATAGTATCTTAACAATATAGGTAATATTTCCAGAATTTACCCTAACGTTACCCCAACACATCCAATCTACAGAGATGTATAGCATGCCCTCACCAGATTATAACTATAATCAGACATTGAGCAACAACGGAAGAATTTGGTTACCTGATGTTCTCGAGAATAAAGAAACCAAAAAGAACTCTTTCCTCAAGGATCACAGCCACAGTTTAACTCTTTCCCCTGAACTATCTCTCTTTCTTTCCAGCTTATAGATTTCATAGCAACCTAAACACTCATAATATTTTTCTCACTCACATAATCTCTCTGTAGATTTTGGTAGAGTAACAACACTCCTTTTCTTTCTCAACTCACGTTGCCATTCTCTCCAATTTATAGACAACATTATCCCAATGTCCAGAGAAAGGTGGAAGGTTGAAGGTTGCTGCCCATTAACTCATAACAACATTTAAACATTAACTCTCCGAAGTCAAAAGGTTAAGAGACACAACACTTCGACAACGAAAAATGTCTGCCTTTTCCATCTTCAGACGAGTTCAATACTACTTCTAGTAATGCATTGTCATTAACAAGTGACCCTTAATGTCCAAATGCATGCAACGTCGTTCTCTTCAATTCCCATACGTTCTGGCAACATTTTCGTTTCATCTTTCATCTGTTAAAACTCTCCAGTAAACTCATCAAAAATGGCGGTTGATCTCAGCGGCAGTTCACTTTCAAGTCGATCGACCGTCAACAATTATTCTAAATCTAACAATCTGCACGCCGGTCGATTGACGATGATCGATCGCACCTCGCTGATCGACCGCCCCTTCCAGCCTTTGATTTTCAACCATTCCTTCAGATTAATTCCTTAGCGTGACACCTAACCATTTATTTATCCTATATGTGTGTGTGTATATATATATATATATATATATATATATATATATATATATATATGTATGTATATATATATTACTCTTAATCATCCATAATTCATTCATCCAAATTATTCAAACCTTCAACATATATCAAATATTTCACCATTCCTCCTTCACATCATTCTTTACTAAATTCAATATTTCCTAAAATAGTATAAATCATATACTTTCAACCTTAGTATGTCCAAATGCATCCAAATATATTTTCTCTTAATATTCCCACTAACTATCAATCCACTTGATATCATATAATCTAACTCCAATACCATAAGACAATTCCTTACTTAACCTCAATCCTTCTCTTAAACTAATTATAAACCTAATAGGGTATCATCATTCACTTATTCTAACTACGTTTCTCTTGACCAATACCTTTACTTGTCCAAGTTAGCTCCTAATATCCCAAAATTATCACTCAAGCTATACTTTTAACTCAATGAAGATTTGAGATGTTACACATCATCTCCTTCTCCTTCTTCTTCTGGTTCTACGATTGATTCCCTTTTATCCTCATACCTCCACTCTGTCCTTGCCATCAACCTCTTCTTCTCCTGCCACCTCCTTTCCAAGTTCAAGCCATATCTCTCATTCTCCTTCTAATTCTCCTTGCTCTGCATCGACAAACAACAGCAATCTATAATTATTTCTTCTAGTTTGCATTCGATGATCACTCGATCTAAGGCAGGGATCTTTAAGCCAAAAGCCTGGACTGCCACAACTTCGAATCTGCCTTTGGAACCTGTTACATATTTTCAAGCATCAAAGTCTCCACAGAGGGTGGCAGCCATGAAGGAGGAAATTCAAGCTTTACATTTTAATAACACCTGGACCTTGGTTCCCTTACCTCCCAATGTGTCTGTTGTTGGTTGAAAATGAGTTTTTAAACTCAAAACAAATGTTGATGGTTCTATCAGCAGGTACAAGGCCCAACTTGTTGCTAAAGGTTATCATCAAATGGAAGGCTTGGATTATTATGAGACATTTAGCTCGGTTGTCAAACACACCACAATCAAAGTTGTTCTCTCAGTGGCTTTTTCCAATGACTGACTGATTACTCAACTTGATGTCAGTAATGCATTTCTTCATGGTGACTTGAAAAAACTTGTCTTCATGGAGCATCCCCCTGGTTTTATTGATGCCCGTCATCCTTCTCTGGTTTGTTGTCTTCATAAAGCTTTATACGACCTCAAACAATCTCCACGAGTGTGGTATCATAAACTCCACAGTGCTCTTATTGATTTTGGTTTCTCTGTCTCCTGTGCTGACTTGTCGATGTTTATTTACAAAGTTGGCTCTCTAATGATGTTCATGTTAGTCTATGTAGATGACATTCTTCTCACAGGCAACGACCCTCTAACAATTTCCAAGCTGATATCTTTTCTGCGGAATAGATTTGCCATCAAAGATCTCATTTCTATTCACCACTTCCTTGGCGTCACAATCAAATGTTCTGGCAACAGTGTGTCCCTTGTTCAATCCAGGTATATCACTGACTTATTACATTGGGCTGGCATGGCAAATTTCAAACCAGTTTCAACACTGATGGTTTCCAGTCCTATTCTATCTAAAAATAGTGGCCTTCCTCTTACTGATGGAACAACTTTTCGTCAACTTATTGGTGGTCTACAATACTGCACAATCACCTGACTTGACATATCATACTCAGTTAACAAGTTATGCTAGTTTATGCATTGCCCCACTGAAATCCATTGGCAAGCCTTGAAGCACATTTTCCACCATCTCCGAGATACCTCTTCACGTGCTCTGAACCATACGAAAGATTCTCTTGTCTCCTTGGTTGGTTACTCTGACACTAACTAGGGGTCATCCCCTAATGACCGACGAAGAACTGGTAGCTTCTGTATATCTCTTGGTTCAATCTTGTATCTTGGTCATCATCTATGCAGAAATCGGTTTCTAGGTCGAGCTCAGAATCCAAATATCGAAGTGTTGTCGATACAGTTGCAGAAATTGTTTGGCTTCAAATCCTTCTTGCTGATCTTTAGATCTCCTCTTCACCTATACCTGTTCTTTACTGTGACAACCTGAGTGCCACCTATTTAGCACTTAATCTAGTTTTGCATTCAAAGGCAAAACATATAGAATTGGATTTCCACTTCGTGCGGGAGAAAATTTCGTCAAATCAATTACGTGTACTTCATTCTCCGTCTACAACTCAGGTCGCAAATGGTTTCACCAAACCATTGCTTGCTCCTCTATTCGAAGTCTCCAGACCCAAGCTCTGCGTGCGTCCCCCTTGAGCTTGAGGGGGAATGTTAAATGGAGTGTTGTGCTCCTGCTGGTGTACTAATGTTTTCTAGGTGGATTTACTTTCTGTTATGTATATACAAATAGCTCATTGCCATCTAGTTTTAATTTCTCTCTCTATATGTGTATATATTCGTGTACAGCATCCTTAAGAATATATAAAAAAGAACATCATGGGGTCATTCACATGGAGATGACAATGTTTCTCAATATCTATACTATGAAACTAAGTTAGAAGCAGTAGGGTGTGTGATTCGTAAATTGTTGGAAGAATTCGTATTGGAGAAATGAGTCTGAGAATTCTTCTGGGTTGTGTGTGGGCCTGTGAAGGTTGAACTCAAGAAATCTATCTTAAGAATCAGCTCAAAGTTTAAATTTCTTTATGGTAATCCATCATTTGCCTCGTCTTATTTGGAATTTATTAGTTCAAAATTCAGGCTATCCATTGGTAAACTGTGATAGGTGATGAATTATAATTGTTTCTTAGGATCAGAAACTACTAGTAGAGGTTTCTGAATAGATCTTATTTTAAGTGTTTCTACATTAGTGTCAATTTCAATGTAAGTTGTTGGGAATATTAGGTTTGAGGTCTGGAGTAATTCAAGTGGGTCTTTCTTGAGGAACGATTACAACGGAAGCTTATCTTATTGAAGCTTATTTTGAAACGCTTAGGTATGGTGAAGAATTTAAAAGCCATTATTATGCATGTGGAACACATGATTTGTTTTGCTATAATTCATGTTGAGGTAATGATGAAAATTTTTTAGAATTAATTACTGGATGAAAGTGTAAGATTAATAGAAATTGGGACAATGTTTAGTGTGTGATGTGATATAAAGATCGATCATAATTTGGGTTAAAACAAACTTTCAATTTTTGGGGTATAACGTCTAGTTGTGGAGTTCACATATTATATTAGAGTCTTTGATTATGATTAATGGAGTTTTAAGACTGACAAACACTTCAAGAGAAAGATTACCCTTGGACTTACAAGCTCAGCTCTATTTATGTAGGTTTGGGTATTATTAAGTATGCGGAGCCATTTTTGTTAAATATCTAAGAGAGTAAATAAATAATTGGCATAGAGTGATGTAATTAGAGATGGATGCAAAGAATGAGTTTATGGTAAGCTTTTGGAACATGTTATGTAGTGGAGGTTAAATGTTTATGACTAGAGTAGACATTGTGTCATTAATGGTATAGTTACTCGCTTCCAATCTATTGAATGAGTGTGGTGAAATGTTAGAATGTAACAGATGTAGATTTCGTACTGTAAGTTCTTTTGAAAATAGTGATAGAACATTTTGACATTACCTCATTTTTGGGTGATTGTTAAATAACCCGAGTGAAATATTTCATGTTTGATGCCTATCAAATGTTATGGATAGTAGACGCTAGTTGCCAGCATATTCAAAAAATCATGAAGTTGATTAGCTTGGTGCGATCTTGTGTACAAACGAGAAATTGTCAAATGAAGTATGGAGGTTAACCTTAAGGCGACATTACCTTATGGACTTGTTTTAGTCGGTATATGTGGTTGAAGCATTGTCAAGGTATGTTTTATGTTGTTAGCTGTGACTATGTGAGAGTCAGATAGGGTTTGAGTTTTCAATTGTGATTGTGGATCATAACATTAATCTTGAGGATCTGTCAAAGTTACCACCGATCAAGAGATTTTATGTTGATCTAATTTCTATTTTTGCTCTAATTCTTGTATTTCGTACAATATAACCCTAACTGAGTTGAGTGAATTTTGCATGCAACAAAGGGATTTATTATGTTATGAGATTTTGTTCATAATAGTGTATTACAGTATAATGCATCATTGTTGTTTAGTAATGCGACATTATATTCATTTAAGTTATTTATTGATTGTTTGAAGTTACGTCTGTAACAAACAAACGATATGTATCTACCCTGAAGATTGATGAGTTCTTGATCAGTTGAGTGGATTACAATATTTTCTATTATTGAATTGAAGCTTAACTATCATTAGTTAGAAGGTTTGTGAGTGGAATTTTCCTAAAATAGTCTTTTGAGCACGTGCACATTTAATAGGTTCTCTTATTATTTGGTCTGACCAATGCCCAGTTGTTTTATGGATTTGAATAGTCGAGTTCTTTTTCAACTTTATCAGTGGTATATATGTTATTTCTAAAACTCGTTACGAGAATTTGAGGCATATGAGAGCTCTATTTTTGGATTTATAAAGTCATTAGTGATGTGTTAAATGGGGGAAATGAGACCTTTGGATGACAAAAATAAAGTATTGGACATGTTTATTCTCGAGGTAGTATTTCATTGAATTCAATTAAAATTGAGATTGTTTGAAGTTAGTGCCACTAAGGAATGTTATTATGGTTCAGAGTTTGATAAGTCAGCTTATTAATGTTGCTGGGTGTAGAGAATATAAAATTAATTAAGGTGAAATATGTCTGTCATTTCTTAATGAGGTGAGGTCTATGTATCCATCAAATTGTTTTTGGACATGTTGATAAGGATTACCATATGTAGTATACACAAATGAACTGAGGGTTAGGTTTGAATATAAAAAAATAAATAAATAAAAATAATAATAAATTTGTTATATGCCCTTAGATAGTTGATGTTATCTCAGTTATGGTTTAATGTTGTTGCCAATGATCTCTGGTGTTGGAGTTATTACAGGTTAATGTCTAAGCAAAATTTGAGTTTTCTCGAAAGAAGAAGTTTGAAATATTATACTCGTCAGCCAATATGATTCAAATGTTTGGAATTGACATCCTCTAAGTTTTATGTTCTTTCTTGGAGTTAGGAAATTGAAGAAAACCTTAGTTAATAAGTGATTGCCATAATTCATATTAGTAAGAAAATCTTATCATCAAGTACTTCACAAAAGGATGATCAGTGTTCCTCTGTGGTGTCCTAGAAAACTCGAGTTATATGATGAGTTTTAAGAGTAATTTGATTCTATGCAAAACTTGATAATGAACTTGCAAGTATAAGCGATGTCTGTACTTGTCATGACTCAAAGGCAGACATAACAAAATCACCAGGTCAGGCAACCCGATTATCTCATAGAACTCGGTTACCCGGCCCAATGCATAAAAGAAGCGGAAGGCTTAACGGAAAATAACAAGCCCAAACCCAAATCACATGGGCTGGGGTCCACAGAATGATAAACTAGAGACATGATAGTATAAATTAAGAAACATACTATGTAGGAATTAAATCAAACAACATCAAAACTAAAAACCCCAAACAAACCCGATACGAAGAGATGAGATTGACGAACATCCACCCATCCACAGGGAGATCGAATCACCTACCAATGGACTCCAACATCGCCCCACGACAACACGTGCAAGTCCCATGCACCAAGCCTACACCCTAATTTGGGAAAAAATATAGTCTAAGGGGTAAGTGACAAACTCAGTAGGAAAGTTGATACTAAATGTAATGCATGCTAAAAACTGTTTTCCTTATCTTTTGAAAATCATTTAATGCATCTCATTTATCGTACATGGATTTTAAATACTATGAAAACCTCATTATCATTTTATCAAACCGGCCCATGGCTCTCGATGTGGCTGCATCAAAACCCATTGTGTACATAGACAACTATATTGCAAAAATATGTCAATATCGTTTTCCATACGAAAACATCATCAGTGAAAAAGAATGGTCACACAAGAAATCATCTAGCTCACACCATAGAAAGGTGGCCATCTATCGAGAGCAGTACCTCATAAGATAGAGGAAATACAATAATGACGATCGAATGATCCAACACATCACCCAAATTATCGGCGAGCAAGCTCCGAGATAACATAACTCGTATGATCTCCTGGATGTGCCGACGAGCTATAGCTCAGCGTCGATATGATCTGTAAATCAAAGGTGATGCTCACTCAAGGACCCATTCGACACATCTCATAGAAAGGTGGCTATTTGTCAATAGCAACACCTCATAAGGCAAGAGAGAATATGTAATACCCCGGCTTTTCATAGTACTAAATATGAGATTAAGTAAGGATGATTAGAGCTAAATTAGATGATTTGGATATGTTGTGTAATGGTTTGTGAAGGAGTAGGTGTTCAAGTGATGTTATTGAAGGGTGTGGTCGATCACTTGAAGAAATTATCGACAACAGTTAGAGTAAATAAGGAGATTGAAGTGCTCTATTATGTTGTGGTCAATCTAAATGGGAGGTGTGGTTGATCACAAGCATGGAAAAATAATCCAATGGCGAGCAATATTTGGAGCGGTCAATCGTGGGGTGTAGTTAGTGATCGACCGACTTTTCTTGGATTTGTGGAAAGTGAGTGTTGCGGTCAATTAGGAAGCAAATTGTACCGTCCCCCGGTGCTTCCAGTACAATATTGTCTGCTTTGGGCAAAAGCCCGCACGGTTTTATTTTTGTGGTTAACCCAAAACGCGTTGTACTAGGTAGGAAGGGGAACCCTACTTATAAACCATGCATTTTCTACTCTCCCTAGTGATGTGAGATTGTGCCCCCCTGATATGGAGCGAACCCACACTTGGGCCTTTCCTGGCCTTCACAGGACGGGCTGCCACACAAATGGTGGTCGATCATGGCCTAAATAGAATATTATAGAGGTGAACCAATTTTTGAGCAGTCGATTGTGGGTGCTTATTGGTGATCAACTAGCTCTATCAAGTTTTGTGAAATTTAAGGATTCGCAGTCCATCAAGGCGAGATTTACAGTTAATCAAGGTCGTTCAGAGTGGAAAATGTGGGATTGCGGTTAATCGTCCTTATGAAGGTGATCGATCGGGAAGAAAAAGCGACGCCTAAAACTATAAGGACGTTGTACTCTAATTTGGAGGAATAATTAGTGGGAGCGTTTTGGATGCTCATGTGTCCCTCCCTCGGTCCCTTCACATTCAGATGGCAATTGAAGAGGTGTAAGTTATGGAGTATAAACAAGAGAAAGTGTGAAAGAGAGAGAGAGAACCATGAGGAAGACGTTATGAGAAAGTGAAGTAGAACTCTGGAAAGGAAGAAAATTCTCTGGAAGCTCAAGTTGTTCTCTGTTCTCTCTGGTTCTTTAGGTAAGCAGAGCTTCACTCATGTTTTTTTAAAGATTATATGGTATAGGATGAAGGTGATGGGAATATTTTTTGTCATTCATTGTTGCTTGAGTCAGTTTCTTCAGTTCGGTTACTGTCTGGAAAATATTGTGAAACTGTTGCTCTATGGTTTTTAATCCAATTCTTATTTGCTATTGGCTGAGAGACATTGTTGGAAAGTATTGTTCTGCTATCTTAGGTTTTGCTATCATGTTAATTTCTACAATTAGCCATTGTTGGGAGCTGTTGCTCAATAAATAATGTTATATTCTGTGGTTTGGTTACTGCTTTTGAATTCTATGGGATATCTATGCTAGGGTGATTCAGTTTTAGTTTCCGTATTGTTTTGATGGACATCATAACAAGGCCATGTTTTGTGATTGGATTTTTGAAGTTCTACATTGGTTGTTGTCTTAAAAGATATTAAGGTGTATGGTGGAATAAGTGTGCTCTGTTGATTGAGTTTAGTTCTCTATTGCATTTATTGCCTTAGTAGGTGTTATGGAAGATAGTGTTTGAATGAAAGCCCTAATATCCATGTTAGAAAAGTCATGCACTGTTGAGGATATTAATTTGCTGAGTTGGGTTTGGTATTTATTTCATTTCCTGGTTTGACAAGTAATGATGAGATTGATAAACTGTTGTTATTGATGAATATGTATAAAGAAGAAGAAATTTTAAGTGCTAAACTCTTTAAGGACTCCAAATAAGTGATATTGTATGTTTGTTGCCTTTTGACCAATATCATAAGAGAATATGTATTTTTTGATTATTGTGTTTACTAGATGATTAGGTTATTGATCTTGCTATTGTTTGAGGATGTATTGCTTGCTAATTGCTTGATGTTTTGATGTTGTGTTTATTAGACTTTAAGTTCTTTAAATTAAGGATTTTGATCATACTTTGAGGTTATATTGATTATATGCTAGAATATTAGAATTGTATGCATTCATGTGCACTTCATGCACCACGTTTTGATAAAATGAACAAAAATGGTTTTATGCATTGTTTTGAAAATGAAACGGACACTATAAGGAAAAAAACATAAATAGGTGTAATGAAATGTGAGTTTTTGAGTGGTTGCCCTATGTTGGTTATTAGGTGATACTATACCTTGTCAAGGTGACATCTCTAACGCTTGTATGGGTAACTAGAACTAAATGAAAATGAAATACATGTGAATAAACATAAATAGATGTTATGAGGTGTGGGTTCTTAAGTTGGCTGCTCCGTGTGGGTCATTAGGTGCTACTTTACCTTGTCAAGTTGACATCTCCAACATCTATAAAGGTAAAATTAAAGGTAAAGGACAATGAAAACGAAAACTGCATACGTTTTTATAAAAGTTGCTTGGCATGAGCATTTCACAATTTATATCGCTTTTCGAGCTTTAAGCTCATAGTTTAAGTCTTGTGGTATAGGTAAGGAGCCTATGGTTGGATAAAAGCATGTAGAGGACACAGCTGATAGAGTATTGCAGTGTTGAACCCTTTTGTGATGTTGGCATGTTGACCTTGGAGGTTATGGCTCATGAAATGAAATAAAGTGCATTAAGTATTTCAAGGACTTTAAACAGTTTTTCTTTAATGTGGTGAAAGTTTTAAACAGTTTAGTTTTAAAGCATGTTAATAATGTTAGCTTTAAATCATTTTAAAGTAGTGATTGTATGTTTTAACATTTATAAAGTCTTTCGCTTTTGTTCACTCTGTTTTTCTCTTCACATGTTTTTAAATAAAAATTTTTATATAGCTAACAAAAAGATAAATAAAAAATGGGATGTTACAGAATACTAATGACAAAGACCCGAAGATCTAGCAAGTCACCCGAGTTGTCGGCGAGCAAGCTCTGCGACGACCCAACTCGTACGATCAAATAAATGGATGAGGTTGCCGCGACGGATTGCTTCTCAACTAAAATACCTCTAGGTTCCAAGTTGACGAGGGTTGTCGACGAGTAAAGCTACGAGTCGTCACGCCACCCGTCAAGTGGAACGATACTAGGATAGGAAAAACTCAGAGATAAACAACCTAGCATCTCCGTGTGACTAATACCCTAGCAAAGTTTAGGGGCTCCAAACCCATGGAGCGCATCATCACCGCCCTATCCATTTGCACTTATAGGGCTTGAAAATCAAGGACATATAACCAATGTCCCATTTCACTTTTGGAGCTCGAAACCCGAGAACATGTCACCAATGCCCTACCGCCATTTCACACGCAAATAATCAATCTTCTCGTAGCAGAGGATTGCACGGGATAGCCTGATGATGCTTTTGCGTCAGAATGACTAAAGCATCAAGAGAATTCATCCTCCCAATGTACATAACAAATCTTCTCGTAGCAAAAGATTTTACGGGATAAGCTCATGATATTTTAGTGCCAGAATGCCTAAAGTATCAAGTGGATTCATCCTCCCAATGTACGTAACAAGTATCAAATCTTCTCGCAGCAAAAGATTTCACGAGATAACCTCATGATGCTTTAGCATCAAAGTGCCTAAAGTATCAAGAGGATTCATCCCCCCAATGAACGTAACAGATATCAAAGCTTCTCTTAGTAGAAGATTTCACAGGATAGCCTCGTGATGTTTTAGCGCCAGAATGCCTAAAAAATCAAGAGGATTCAGCCTCCCAACATATATGCACAACTATATAAATCAAACTATGTATGAAATATAAATGTGAGAAAACGTACGTATACATAAAAGCCAACGTGTTGTCGAAACATTCCCCGTCCGATTTTCAAGTGTGGCTCCCCACAAAATATTAGTTTTTGAAAACATGATGCAATGCAGCGCAGGAAGTATAAAGATTTGTACCTCGATGACGACCACAACACGCTTACCGACTAGCCAACTCCCTTCGCTATCGGAAGGAAGGTCGCACCACTGACATCTCTAGAACCTATAACAAAGCCGATGTCAACATCTCAACAAACATACAAGGGATAACAGATAAGTCTTAAACAAGACTAGAATCTAAGATGGTTTCTAGAGACAACCACGAGTCCCAAACTGGAAACCAAATCTAGGAATACAACATATACATTGGATTAAGACTAACGTCTATCTTTATGCTACTATAGACTACAATTTCAACATTTTCCATTTTAGCTCACTAAATAGGACCATTAGAGCATCCACTTCACATGTCATCAAGCATGAATATTCTCAAGACCCAACTGTATATCCTTGAACATCAAACATAAAATAGCACCACAACAAGTTACATAACCTCAAAGCTTATCTTAAAAGGCAATCACCAACTTCAGTTCTCGGGTTTCCAAATAAGACAGAGAGCTTAAAAATACTCATAACCCAAGAGTCATATATCCTTTATCCTTCTAATTGAAGCATAAAACATGCACAACATTACTTCACCAAACCGTAAGTGATATATCCCAATAACATACATTTATCAGTATTTTTCCATTCAAAACAGAATATTGTACATCTACTACTAACAACATCAAAACAACCACAAAAATGGAACCAAATTTATCATTATTCTCGCTTCTTTTCCATCAATAAATTAACTATAAGCTTCGAGATAAACACAGCAAGCAACTACACAGCCTCAAACCTCACTGTCAAAACGTAGCATATACCTAACACATACTCCAATGCAAACTCCATCATTGACGCTTATCCATGTGCCAAAAATCAAAATCATCAAAACAGGTACCCAAAACTCAATTCGGTACATAGCGGAAAAACAGATTCAACAAACAAAATTTCCCAAAAATCCAACTTGGCTGAGAAACCCAAAAAACAACAATAAAAACGTAACCAATCATCATAACAGAATCCAAAAATCAGAAATCATATTCATGAATCTTGATTTTCACTGCATTAAAACAGTATCACGAACGAAATATATATCCCACTATAAAACAGTAACAAAAACAGGGCAATCCGA
>CM039474.1:10948150-11016963 GCA_022433065.1 Begonia loranthoides
ACCATCATGAAATGAGCAAAGCGCATGATGAGCTGAAACCCACAAATTGCAAAAAAAATTTAGTGACACTTTAAAATTATTTTAAAATCTCGGGTTTTACATCTTAACTACCTTAAAAGAAATTTCATCCCAAAATTTAAAACAAACCCAAAAACACAAATTGTAGGAAACTCTCTACTCAATCTAATACCCAAAGCACACGAACCAAGAGAATCTTCACGAAAGAATTTGATTGCCTACGCTTTGGGCTACCTCAAGGCCAGAGTAGGACAACAACTCAAGAACATGTCCGAACCCAATACCGAAAAGAACCATCATGAAATGAGCAAAGCTCATGATGAGCTGACAAACCAACAAAGGCAAGGGAGGGTCACCGAAACAGAAACCAAGGGGATGACTCGATCAGTTGATCGACAAGCAAAACGACCTCCAACGAAAGGACCCTCATGTCCTGACGGAAAACAAACAAGGCACTTAACTGGCTACAGCGACTCATACAGCAACTAACTGATGTGGAGTCTCCATAACACCCGAGACACGACTTAACGAAATTTCCCGACCAAAAACACGTCAAAAATTAGAAGGCGAAAAGACATCGGCTAGACCTAGGTTTAGAGTGTATGACAAGACGCTCTCCACGCCTGAGCAAGACTCTAAATCTAGATCACAACCCCACAACACTTTATGGCTCCATGTTGTTCAAGGACGAAGCCCAACAATAGAGGAATCAAAATTTACCCAATGTGAGGAAACTCCTATCGAAGGCACAAACACATCAAAGCAAACTGCCCGATGCAACACCAGTAAGGAACTGTCATATATGGTCTACACAACAACTGGCACTTAGACACAAGCGCATCCAGACTAAAACATCCAACACAAACCCAACATGCGTCATGTCCCACAAGGACAACAACGATTTGAATAAAGAAAGTGCCCCTAATATAGACCTGACAGCCAACATGGCTAAGAAATTCATAAATTCTCGTGCAACTCTACACATTTGCTGCTACCCAGCACGCAACTCTAGAGGATCAAGCCAAGATTTTGGACGAAACACCGTAAAGTCTGAATTTAGAACTAGCATCCATGAAACAAACGAACCCTGGTCAAACCCAAAAGGTAAGACTAGAACGAGAAATGACTAACGCCCAATCAGGAATCCACACAAGAACACTGGTGGATCAATGAACATTAGCTTTGGAACAACAACATGAACCGCGAAGGCAATAGGGCATTGGTCAAACCAAAGGGTAAGACCGAAAACGCAAGGTGCTCAATTCCAGAACAGGAACGCAAAGCTGACACCAGGAGTGCCCAGCAAACAACGGCTGACAGCATCAGAATAACTGTCTACAACTACAAGGACAAGCAACAAGACTCAACAAACAGCCAGGAGACCACTCCTCTAAGGAAAACACACTAGCCCAACATGGAGAAGTGATAGGCTCTAACTGAAACAAATAGAGCCCAAGAGACAACACCACCTATAACAATACAAGGGTTTCAACAGAAACAAGCAAAACAAAATGCAAACAACGAGGTCGCCAACACGTGAACAACCATCACAAGAACCACTCCCACAACTGGGATCTTAGATTTTCCATATTTGACATAGACCTCCCAAACAACACGGGCTAGGTCAACGCAGAGGTTGAAACTAAGCCACTGGAGAACCTGATTCCCTGGTCGAGGGACACGCTACTAGTTCATTAGGAAGTACAACCCATGTTCCCAGTCAACTAACAACATGGAACCTAGTCTAGCAAAACACCACTCAACCGTCTAGTAGAAATTGCCACTTGGCTTCAACTCGAATGACCACCATACCACTCCCAAGAAGGAAGCAACTAACACGACGTGGAACTCAGAGGAAAGAAAATGACGTTCCACTCCGCAACGAAGCATAAGACCTTACCAAATGAGGGCCAACAATAGATCTCATTCCAAGAGAGGTCTTAGAAGGATCCAGAACTCACTGTCCTATCGAAGGAATGACCAAGAATACATAAAACAATCGTTGACTAGAAAGACTAGAGACCCACAAACACCGAAAGGGTCTCAACATGAAAAACAACGGTGTTGAGTATCTATGTGTAACACGACGACTTTTTCAGTTGGACAATTATCGGGGTATTACCAATGACGTTTCGGAGCGTTAATCTAGAGGTATTTCTGTTACATTTTTCTCCGTGTAGGCGATATAATTAAGGGACGGGGTAATTGGGACATTACATTGCATATTGATACGTGTTATTTTACGACGCGTAGTTATGGGAAAAGTGTTATGGGATAGGAGTTAAGTGAGAAAATGTGAGGAATAGCTGTCCAGGGAGTTTTCGGACACCTGCGGACGAGTTGTATTGTCCGCAAATGCATTGCACACACATAGAATAAGTTGGGACGACTCAGGATGTGATTCTACGTCCTGACTGCAATGTGTGGCAGACTTTTGGATGACTACGGACATGGAGTAGCCTCGTCTGATTTGCCTTTGTCCAATTTTGGGACACTTTCGGACGCATGCGGACACCATATTGATTCTGAACATCGTTTGTAGACTGTAGGGATGAAGGTGGGGATGCCTTTTCCCGTCCAAAGCCACGATTTAGTTTGCAACATTTTACTCTTCCGAACAACTGCGGACGAGACCAGTGCGTTCGTACTCATCCGAAATAACCCAGTTCAGCGATAAATTAGGGCTTCAATTGTTAGAAAACTATCGTGTAGCATATTAATGCTTGACAATGGAGCAATGAAGCCATGCCCAGACCCACGCCTCCCCATGCTGGACGCCTTCCCCTCCCACGCCCGAAGCCATCCCCTCCCCTATGTGTAACAACCCGATCCTAAATCTCCTCTTTAAACGATGTAATCAAACTTTTGAGATAAAATTTCATGATACAACTCATCTTTATGTACATTAAGTGGCGACTTGTGATTTCGTGGAAATAAATTCGGATGAAAATCTAGTTGAAAATGTGAAGGAAATGGGATTTTGGTCTTTTCGGACGACTCCGAACGATTTCGGACGAGGTGAACGAGGCGGACGTTGTGCATTTGAATCTTTCCAAACTCTGGACGAATTAGGATGACACGGACGACATCTCGGACAAAGTGGATGTTGTGCGTTTGAATCTATCAGAATTCTGGACGAATTCGGAAGACGCAAACGACATCTTGGACGTCATTTCTACGTATGAATTTCGAATTCGGACGGTACAAGCAGAATTCAGACGCATCCTCTCGGCCGAATTCTCCCTGTATAGTTACAAAACTAATTTAAAATCAGATGGAGAGCGACGTCTTACCAATAAAAACTCAGTTTCTCGACACAAAATCACACGAAATGGCCGACCAACAGGGATTTGTTCCCTGCTCCTCCTGCCTCTCGTACGGGTTGTCCTAGGTCAGTCTTTATTTAGCCCAATCCTCCTTCATCTTCTTCATCTTCGTTTTCTCCTGGGGAGGTTCTGTTGGAGTGAGGAGGCATAGGAGTGCTGCTGTCCATGAGGAGGCTCGACTTCAAGGGTAAAGAATGGGTTGTCTTGGCTTGAGGAAGCCCTACACCAAAGTAAACGTGTGTGTGTGTATGATTTCCTTGTGTTTGATTTCTGTGATTCCTTGGTTGCTCTCGAATCTCTGTAAAACCTTTGATAATGCTCTGTTTGATGTTCTGTTTTCGTACTTATTTCCTGTATATACTAACTGATAGTACACTTCAATGTTGATTTACTCTCTTGGAAGGGTTGTCTGTTTTGTGGAGAAGTTAAGGAAATGTGACCATTGAATCTGTAAGGATGAATGTAAGTAAAAATGTAGGCACAATGATTCCAATACATGGTTATGTGGTTGTGTATTATTGATATGTTGTGGCAATTCATGTTCTACCATTCTGAATATATATATCACTGTTATGCTATAATTTCTTTACTATATCATGTAGTTAGTTTCGTACCGATGTTAAAAGCATGATTGTCATCTATTCTCATTACTCGTACAGTTGCTTTCGTAATTTTCTATTGTTCCTTCTGTTGTTTTCAACATGATCCTTGGTTTATACAGTCGTGTATCACCTATGTTCCCCATCATTGATAAATGCATGATAGATGTTCTAACTTGCTGTTTGTTTTGCCCAAATAAATGCACATTTAAAAGTTTGAATATGCTGCCATTATCGCCGATCTAAAATATGTTAAGATGCTTATGTTTTGCTGTTTCATTTCAATCCATATTCGCCGCTACTGTTTTAGATATATAAAGCATGTTTTGTCATTCTTTAGTTGTTATTATCCACTACTATATGTTAGACGTTCATGGTTTCTGCTGTTATGCTACGCATGTCCACTATTTTCATTGTCATTACAAAGCATGTTTCACCGTTTGTTCGATTAATGCTCACTGCTGTTATTTTCAATTAAGAAGCATGTTCTCGTCATTTAGTTGTCACTAATTTCGGATTAGAAGCTGTTTTCGCTGCTCTGATGACAATGTTGTTCGCTTACACATATATAAAATTGTTAGGAAGCATATTAGTGTTCAAAATTCTACAGTGATAGTCGATTTAAGATCCCACGTAGAAGTTCTATGATTTTCGCTGTATGGAAAAAGTGTTATGGGATAGGAGTTAAGTGAGAAAATGTGAGGAATAGCTGTTCAGGGAGTTTCTGGACACCTGCGGATGAGTTGTATCGTCCGCAAATGTATTGCACACACATAGAAAGAGTTGGGACGACTCAAGATGTGATTCTGCGTCCTGATTGCAATTTGTTGCGGACTTTCAGACGACTGTGGACGTGGAGTAGCTTGGTCCGATTTGCCTTTGTCCAATTTTGGGACACTTTCGGACGCATGCAGATGCTATATGGGGATGCCATATTGCATCTGAACATCATTTGCAGACAGTATGGATGAAGGTGGGGACGCCTTTTCCCGTCCGAAGCCACGATTTAGCTTGCGACATTTTACTCTTTCGGACAACTACGGACGAGACTAGTTCGTCCGTACTCATCCGAAATAACCCAGTTCAACGATAAATTAGGGCTTCAATTGTTAGAAAACTATCGTGTAGCATATTAATGCTTGACAATGGAGTGACGAAGCCATGCTTAGACCCACGCCTCCCCATGCTGGACGCCTTCCCCTCCCACGCCCGAAGCCATCCCCTCCCCTATGCCTACGTTGTCCCTTCTCCTCCAGGTATAGCCTTCCTCCCTTACCATCCCTCTCTCATTTGGTCCTTCTCTTCCTACGAGAGAAATTGTCTGGCCCGTTATGTGAGCTTCCTCTGTGAATGAGAGTTCTAGTGAGTGAAAAGAGGTGTGAGCTAAAGAGTGGAGCTGTGAGCTAGAGTTGAAGTTGTGGAGTGCTGTCCGTGAAGCTTAGAGTTGGAACATGAAGGTTTGGATCCTTTGCTGTCCATGTTAGTGTTCTTCAGCTTAGGTAAGGAATTAGGGGTGTCTTGGCCATTTGGAGGACCTACACCGCAAGTCAGAGTGCGTGAGTTTGTGTTTAGTTGTTGTTAGTTGATTTTAGTTGATGTTAGTTGGTTGTTAGGTGATAATTAATTTAATGAATTTGCTGTGGTTATTTCCTTTGTGTGAATTTTGTTACTTCTGTGACTTCCTTCAATGATCAATTCTATTTACTTAGCTGGTATGTGATTCAAATGCCTTGCTTAGATAAAGAGGAATGCTTATGCTTAAAGGTGATGAATGGTTAGTGTGTGAAATGAATTGCTTACTGTCTACTTCACTTGCTACTTAGTGTAAAGTTAAGTGTTATAATTCTTTCGTTTATATTGTTGTTGTTCGGCCATTGGTTCAATCTTGGCGTAGTTAAATCTCCTGGTGATAATCATAATCTGCTTCCTTAATTAATAACTTGTACAATGAATTCGAGTATGTTAAACTAACTAGAGTGACACTAAGTTGAACATGTTTACTTAGAATAATTAATTTGAGTATGTTCATTAACTATAACTAGGATAACTAATTAGCTAGTTAACTAGTTAGGGTAGTTAACTAGTTAACTTAAGCATGTGAACTAATTAATAAATCTAAACATGTGTAGTAATTAGTTAATCTAAACTTTGCTAAACTTATGCATGTTTAACTAACTAATCACTTAATCGTAATATAGATGAATAACTAATTAATCTAAGCACCTGAAAGTTAACTAATTAAGATAATAAGGGTAGATAATTTAATTGTACTTCATTGAGCATGTTAATTAATAGGCTCAAGCATGTTAATTGAACTAGGATTACCAACTAGAATGACAATCGTAACATGTAATTAATATAATTAATCAATTAGCATGTTCACTTACTTAAGCATGTTTAATTAGCATGTTATTCTTTATTAAACCTAAGCATGATTAGTTAACAAGGATAAAAGCATGTAATCAACTCTTGAGCATGCTAATCATCGTTCTTTCTTGATCATGTAACTCATCTAGGATAACTAATAGAATAATCATCTAGAATAATAAATGTAGGAAGCATGTAAAATGACTAGGAAATTAACTAGGATAATTAGTATATTAATTAATAGAATTGTGTTCCATTAAGTCGAACATGTTTTCCTTGTTTCAATTCAGTGTTGTTCTCTGTTGTGTGCTTTCAATTATCTCTATTTATTCTATGCTCAATTTCAGTTACAGTTACTTTCTTTTATATACGCAATTCAATTTCTATTAATGTACGTTATAACACATCATGCATCATGTTAAGTTGAGAATGTATGGTCATGCATCATGTTATTAGAAACTAGGTGGTACTCCCACATGCATAAGTGAGGTAAAATGTTAAGAAAATGAAGCAAAAAAGGGAATTAGGGGGCGGTACATGGGTAGCAGGTCTAGCCTGCACTAGACTAAGGCCTCCAACAATGACGGGAACAGGACCTAGTGCAAGTAAAAGGTTAGATCCGACCAACTATCCATTTTAAAGGAAAATCCTCCAATTCCAGCTCGATGTATGAGTAACGAACGAATGAATGAATGAATGCAAAGTAATAAAACGAATGAATGACGTAATGAGATGATTGGTTTGGGTGGCCCCCATTCCAAAAAGGGCTAAAGAGAGGCATATCATGAATGCATTAAACCCTTTTCCTTACTAAGCCTCGGGCTTACAGTTTATTTGTGGTGTAGGTATAGGTACTTATATACGAAAACGACGAACAAATAAAGAAAAGATAATAAAGCAAGGGTGAAGGATTTGCACCGGCGAGATTGGGGCTGGCCAGGCTAAAAGAGTAAAAGAGAAACAGTTGTAATTAAATTGTAACTAAATGTTTAGTTTCCTTCATTTAATTTATTTATGCTTCCGCAATGCTTTAAACAATGATTTTATAACGCTTCTGCATTTTATTAATTGGTTTTCATAATGAGTTTAAATAAGGGTTAGTAGCGGTTCGGTTTAGCGTCACACTCTGATATGTTTTAAAGGAGATTTCAATGATTTTACAAAAGTTCAAATTTTCACGCATTTTAAAAAATTTACAAAAAATCGGGTCGTTACACAATAGGTCACCACAACCCACTAATGCACTCAACCCAAGAAACGAAAATGACGTTCCACTGTGCAACGAAGCATAAGACCTTACCAAATGAGGGCCAACAATAGATCTCATTCCAAGAGAGGTCTTGGAAGGATCCAAAACACACCGTACTATCGAAGGAACGACCTAGAATACATAAAACAATCGTTGACTGGAAAGACTTGAGACCCACAAACACCGAAAGGATCTCAACACAAAAAACAACGATGTTGAGTATCAATGGGTCCCCACAACCCACTAATGCACTCAACCCAAGGAAAGAACAACGAAGACAAAGAACACATTTTAACCAAACTGGATAGTCTCCCCGAACAGATCAACAACAAGCGAGATCGAACCACTATAATCCCTAATGTACCAAAGCGCATAAGTTCTTAGATACGCCAAAGAAGAAAAAGAAGACAATTTTGAGGCAATGATTCAGGATACGTCTGACCAGGAACATCAGTGTCCCACCCACCAAACTTCTCGAACAAGACAAGAGGTATGCTCACAAAAGACAAGCTCGTGACCTACGCAACTGTTGGTTTTTTAGGTTCCTTCGCACGACGGAATTACAGATGTTCATAACAACGGTAACGTGCGTAACCTATGTATCATGAAAAACAATTTCAACATGAACATAAAACAGATCGTTGTTATAATATATTAATAATAATATGTATTTAAAATCTCTATTTAGATCTAAGCTAAAAGATGAAGAATATTACCTTTGTAGCTTACTTCACACGGGTACAAAATCAACCTTTGATCTTCTCCGCCAATCCTCTTCACCTCGAATAAGCACGTGTGGGCGTGATGAACGAAACAAAATCACGCTCAATTTATGATAGATCGTATTCTGAACACATGAGACGATCTATTTGGATTTAGAAAATACTTCTCTAGAGCCAACACAGAAGACATAAATTATGCTCTCAAAATGGATTCCTTAATCTCAAAGATTTCAACCTCAACTTCAACTTTTTCTCCAACCTTTTTCTAATGAGGTTAGACCTCTATTCATAGTGGTATTGCTCCATAATGACCATTATGACATTTAGAAAAAAAACACTACAAATTCCTCATTAAAGTTATAATTGATTTCATACATTTATAAAAATGTTATGGAAATCAAAAGTCCTGTCACCATAGCTCAACATTTAGCACATTTAAGTTATAACACATGTATAACAAAAATGTTATGGAAAACAAAAGGTCATGACATTAAATCAAATTTGACATTAATTCAAATTTGACAAAATCCATTTTAAAAATTATTTTTAAAAGTTATTTTATATTTGTTAATTAATTGAATAATCAATAATTCAATTATTTCATTTAATGAAATATAACAAATATATTAACTATGACAACTTTTGTCATTTTGTCTTAATTAATTGAATAATCAGTAATTCAATTATTTCATCTAACGAAAAAATAATAATAAACTTATTATTGATTGTATTAAATAATTAATTCATAATTAATTATTTAATCTTCTTTGTTCATTTTTCTATTATTCGAATAATGATAGAAGGTGACGAAGAGACCAATGGACCTATAGTTTTAAGCTCTAATAATATTTCGTTAATTAATATAAACTCTTTATATTAATTAACATAATTATTAACTCTAAAGTAATTCCACTAAATACTTAGAGTTGCAATCTCAAAACTATAGAGTATATTTACTCAAAGTAATGTCCATTGATATAGTCATTACATATGTATTAACCCTCTATTTAGATTCGCAATAGAGCTAGGTTTATAATCCGTTAACCTCTCATATTGTATCTTTATCCTTGACTACCATTAGTTCTTGATTGAATAATTAATTCATAACGATTATGAATTGTGCACTAATTATTCGATCCTTGAACTAACAAACAAGGAAATCTATAGAAATGGATTTCATTGTATCGATATTAACATTCTTAGTTATTCATTTTAATTCACTCCCAATAGACAAGGTATGTGAATCACAACTAGTACAAAACTTTATCAAGTAAATCAAAGAATAAATTAAAATAAAATAGGAGTTTGTTAAATACAATGAATTAAGATCATGCAGATATGACCATCATTATGATAAAATTAATTGTTCTATATTTAACAAAAATTATCAGAACAATATAATTTTATCTGGATCAGTCCTATATAATCATATTATATAAAACATATTTATCTTATGTCACTACATATTTAGTCGGGATATGACTATACATTCTTAATGAGATAAACTATGTTTATAACTATAAACTATTTGAAGATTCCATACTTCAAATATAAGTCATGGACATATTTCTGGTTATTACTCTTTATATTTTATCCCATATATATACAATATATATGTTAATATAAAGTTAACATAAATAACCAAGGAATTTTCTATGAATTTTATAAAACATAATATAAAATGTTAACATAATATCAATCAATATAAATTTATTCATATATTATAAAATTGTTTTATTACATTTGCTTATTGGGCACATTACTCCCAACAGCGACAACACCACCCATACAAAAGTGGATCTGAAAAACATCGCCCTAGCAGAGGAATGGTTTAAAACGTAAAAAACTGACATGGACCAAAATGAGTCGAAACCAACATCATCGGAAAGCCCTTTTCATGGAAGCGACAGTGTTAAGTATCCACAAGGTTCTCACAATCACCGATACAACCGACACTAGAGGTGAAACAACGAAAATGACAGAAGGCGATCACCAAAATCGAATGGTCTTCTAACAGAACGACCGGAAACGAGGATCGAGACACTAAGATCCTCTAACACATCCAAGGCGCAAGGACCCTAAGGCAAGACGAAGCTAGGGAACAATTCCAAAGCAAACACTTGGATTCGAACTAACCAGAAGCATTGTTGTCCTATCAGTCAGACTCTAACTTGCAGAACGGATGTGATAGTCATAGGAAGAGAACGCGTGACCATCACAACAACACGATTCTTTTCTAGAGGAAGATAAAACGAGCCTTGGTCAAGGAAGCCTCTGCTATAATCTCTGGAAAATCCATCGAACAACTAATTTTCCTAGACCAAATATTTCTAACAACAAATGCAGAGGTCTACATTTACGTGGCAATGCACATGAATAAGGTCCATTCAGAAACTTTAACCAACAGTCTTCGAACCACGAGAATGGATACTACACCCAACTAATCCAGAGAACACGAACCAAAGTCCCAACCTTAACTAGTGAGTTTCAAACAAATAAGACAAGCTCGAAAACCCACAAGGAATCGAGACATGAACAACATATCAACGATAAAAGATTTAAACTTAGACCACCCAAGCCCATACAAAGAGACAAGCCAAAAGGATCACAAACTCAGACTTTTGATCTGAATTTCGAACCACACAACCCCAAACATGAGAAAGAACCCGGACAAGTTAATTGCTCGTAATCTAAAAAGGATTTCTATTATTAGTCCACGGATCATACCCAACACTCATGTGGATAGGGAAAAGATGGCGTCATCATCCAGCAGACGACCCTCAGATGCCTTCCTAGCAGCATCTTGACTCATTCAAAAATTTAACTAGGTGTTGGACAATTTCATGCACAGTAGACACACGACTACATCACATTATCAATTTCTCAAGTGATCACTCATAGAAAATGTGGAACCATGCTCTGATACTAGAGGTGACTAACGAGCCGAGCCGAGCCGGTCGAGCCTGAAAAAATCTGGCTCGTTGAGTCTGCCGAGCTTAACGAGCCGAGCCTAACGAGCCTGTCGAGCGTAACGAGCTGAGCCTAACGAGCCGAGCCTAACGAGCCGACCGAGCCTAACGAGCCAAGCCTAATGAGCCAAATATACATAAATAATAATATCTTATATAAATATATTATAAATTATTTTCAATATTATACAATTTAAAACTATAATAAACATTTATTATTATAATGTAAAAGTACTATAATTGAATAAATATTTTTATTACAATTTCAAAATGAAAATGAAAATGAAAATGAAAATTTAAATAAAAATTTAAATTACAATTTCAAAACACAACTTACAAGCTAAAGAAAATAAGAAAATGAAAATTACAATTTCAAATTTAAATGAAAATTTAGTCTTCGACATCCAAATTTTTGGATTCTTCAACTATGTCATCCTCTCGTTGTTGATCTCTCATCACATCCTCGTTCCAATCCTTCATACAAATGAGTGTCTCAACGATTTCTGGTGCAAGTCTTCCTCAAATCGTACACATGTCCACCTACACTAAAAGCAGACTCCGATGCTACTGTAGAGACCAGAGGTGTTAGTAGATCACGTGTCATTCTAGAAAGAATAGGAAATGAAATAGAGTTGACTCTCCACCAAGCCAAAATATCAAAATGATCGTCGCGAGGAATGGGATGGTAGGTGTTAAGATAAATATCGAGTTCATTTCTTTGTAAAGTATAAGAATAAACATTGCTATCTATTTGATTAAATATATCATCCATAAAATGTTGTGGATCTCCACCACTACTAGAACTAGCATGCATATGTGAATAAGGAATTGAACGAGTAACATTAGAATATTTAAGTTCATAAAAAGAAAATAAATTCTCAATTTTATTTTTTAATTGAGCACCATTAATTGAAGAAGAAGTATCTAAATTAGAAGAAATTTTATCAACCATTATACACACTCCATTTAATTTAAATCCACGATGCATTATGCATGCAAAACAAAAAATATAAGGTATGTTAAGCCAATATTTTTTAAATTTTCTTTCCATTTTATCAATTAATGCACAAAATTCGTTTCTTTGTCTAAATTTTGTAAAAGTACCCGTTAATTTTATAAAAATTGGGAGAACACGATGAGTAGTGGGATAATAAATTCCAGAACATTCATTTGTAGCTTCAAAAAATGGTTTTAGAAAATCAAGAAATAAATTAACAATATCGCAACTACTATGATCAAGAGTAATACATTTTGTTTTTTCGCTAATAAAAGCACAAATAACTAATCAATATGGCTTAGCATTTTCTAACATTAAATAAGTTGAATTCCACCTTGTATCTACATCGATTTTTAGTTTTCTTGGTTTAAGTTGAGCAGCTTTACAATATTCTTTATATTCTTGCTGTCGTGTATTAGATGAAGTAATATAAGAAATTGCAGATCGAATAGATTCAATATGATACGAAATAAATGACATGTCATCTCGAACAACTAAATTTAAAATATGACAAACACATCTCATATGAAAAAGAGTATTATGAGCCATATCTAATTGAAATAACTTTTTAAATTCAAGAATTGCAACATCGTTAGCAAAAACATTATCTAGCGTTATACTAAAAATTCTATCTCTAATAGCATATTCTTGCAAAATTCTATCCTAATGGCATATTCTTGCAAAATTCTAACCATATATCTATAAATGGTAACGCCACTATGTGGATATTCACAACTACAAAATCCTAATATTCTTTTATTTAATTGCCAAGAGTCATCAATAAAATGAGAAGTTACGACAATATATCCTAAAGCATTGGGTGCACTCCATAAATCAGAAGTAATACAAATAGACATAGACGGAGCATTTGAAAAAAAACGCAATTAATTCATTTTTTATATTATTATACATTTTAATAATATCACTTCGCGTCGTACTTCTAGGGACTCGTCTAAAACTAGGATTAATATGCTCTTTCATAAAATTTTCAAATAACTCGCTATCAAACATAGATAAAGGTGCCTCAGATTGTGCTATATATTTTGCTACTCCTTCTCTCATTTTATTATGTGAATACATAAAATTCCCACTGCCACTAGTATTTATAAGTGTTTGTGTAGGGTCTCTCACTTGCTCGTGTAAATGACATTTTCTATAATGCCTACCAAGTGTGTTAGTTGAACTACCGGATTCGTATGCATAATGTTTAATACAATATTTGCATTGTACTCTACTTTCTATTTTTCCACCAATTGTAATATCTTTCATTTCAAAATGATTCCATACATTTGACGTTTTACTTCTTTTTTTCTAGGTAACGATATGGATGCATGTGCAGATGATTGACTAATTGAAATTGTGGGATTATCCCCCCTGATTTCCTCAATATCATCATTAGTGTCAACAAATGTGTCAAGCAAAAAATCACGTGGATCCATAATTAAAAAAATTGACTACTGCAAAATAATTAATAAATAAAATGATACCACACCAATTACTCAACAATGGTATGCAATTGTTGTGATCACCTCCATGAATATGAGTCCTACAAAAATCGAAAAAAAAAATTTGTTAGTTCGTAATACACATTAAATTAAAAAAAATAAAATAAAATATACCTTTTGAAATTGAGAGAAAGATTGAGAGATTGAGAAATTGAGAGATTGAGAGATTGGTGAAAAATGTAGAGATTGAGAGATTGAGAGAGGGATTTGGTGGAGAATTTTGTAAGTAGTTTAGGGGTATTTATAGAAAATGAAGAAGGAGAGATTGGTGAAAAATGTAGAGATTGAGAGATTGAGAGAGAGATTTGGTGGAGAATTTTGTAAGTAGTTTAGGGGTATTTATAGAAAATGAAGAAGGGGAGAGGGAGAGGGGGGGTGACCATTGCTTGAGTCTGAGCCTCAGACTCGGAGGCTCAGACTCTGAGCCTTAGAGTCTGAGACTCAGACCGAGGCAACGTTCCCCAGCGGCCAACGCCCAGGAGGCCAACGAAACCGAAGGGCTGTCGGTTCCGGCGATGGGGGCTCGGCATGGAGACGATCTCAAGACGATGCGAGACGATGAGACTATGTGGGAAGGACGGAGAAGATCTCGCGAGTCACGACGATACGAGACAGAGACGAGATCTCCCTGCATTCCCGACGGCCGACTCTCGTGCTAGGCGACGGCGATGGGAATGCAAAGCTCGGCGAACTATGTCCTCCTGCCTGGCCTTCGGGACTCGGGAGTTCGCCTTCGCGCGAGCGGAGCGGGAGCCTCGAGCGGGCAGGCGGGCTCGCCGAGCCAGCACGCCAGGCTCGCGAGCCCGAGTGTTCAGGCTCCTCTCAGCCCACCTACCGGGCCCGGGCCTAGCCGCTCGATTATTGTAGCGGGCCGAGCTAGCTGAGCAGCCAGCCCGCCAGTTAGCCATCACTATCTGATACCATAAATTTATGTCACGACCCAGAGGTCAACCTAACAGAACCTCCAGGTAGGTGATCCGATTCTCTTAGAGAACCCGGTTACCTGGCACAAGGCATAAAAGAAGCGAAAGAGTTAACGAGAAATAACAAGTCCAAACCCAAATCACATAGGTTGAGGTTCATAGAGTGATAAACTAGAGACATGATAGTATAAATAAAAAAAATGTACTGTGTAGGAATTAAATCAAACAACACCAAAACTAAAAACCCTAAACAAATTGTTAGCCTTTTTGTTAGGCTAAGTTTTATTTTGATGATGACTAAATTGTGTGTTAATTTAGTAAATCAATAAGTTGTATTTTGGTAGCATGTTGCTCGGATTAATTGGTGGATAAATTGCATAACTTAATTGAGCAAATCAAATATGCAATATTTGTGGCACATGCTTAGGTTTGGATATAAACAACTTTATATGTTTTGGACATCATCAATAAGGGAGATTGTTTAGACTATGTGATTTAGATGATGTGAAATTTAATGAAGTGTAAAAGTTTTTTATATATTGAATTTCTATATATCATATTTATCGATTAAATTGAGAATACCCTTGATCAAGGGTATTGGGAATGTTTAATGTGTTTCTCTAAGTCTATGCAGGAGAATGGAAGGTTCGTATGATTTAGAGGAAACATTTTGTGAAAGTATGAAGTAGGCTATACAGTTGAGGACGCTGCGGATGAGGCAAACGCGAGGCTTTGGCGTCCGATTAGCCTCTATCCATTTTGATGGACACTCGGATGGTGGTCGCGGACGAGGCGGACGTGTATTGGCGTCCGCAGGTCTTCAGCTGTGCAGATGGGATTTGAAGAGAGGACGTCCCCATCTCTGCTGAGCAGTCGCGGACGATAGACCCTGTCAGTACGGACAGTGCGGACATGAATATTGGAGTCCGATTTGAATCTGTCCAGTTCTGGATGTGTTGCGGACGATTTGTGCGGACGAAGAGGACGATAGAATTGGCGTCCGCAAGTGCATAATTTTCAGTCCAACGGCTATATTTTCAACGGTCATGCGGATGATAGGTGCAGACACTGAGGACGTCCAGAAGCAGCAGTGGCAGTGTCTATAAATATAAGTCCACACCAAGCTCTCCAAAAAAAATTATCGAATATTCGAGGCGAAGCTCTGCCGAAATCAATACTCGAATATTACCCACTGTGAGCTATTGTATATCCAATTCTCCCTATTCCGAATTTGCGAGTTATATTTGGGAGAATTCAGATTAGCTAGATTGCGGTTTAAATTTCCGAATCATATATTGTGTTTGATTGTAAAGGGTGATTCCCTTAGAATTCATCACACTTGGGTGACGCCCCGCAATAGTCAAATTAAGAGTGACGACTCATAAGAGTCAAAGGTTGACGACCTAAGAATTAGTCAAGGGTGACGCCCCGTTTAATAGTCAATTTGTAAACGGTTTTATTGGCACCCGTAAGCCAATTATTTAGTATATCTCCAAGTGAAACTTGGAGCGCAGACGTAGGCGAGTTTGCCGAACCACGTAAACAAATATTGTGTGCATTTCTCTAACCCTTACTCTTTAATTTACGCATTTAATGTGATTGCATATTTAATCGTATTCGATAAATCACTTAAGGATTTAGAGAATTTAAATATCGTACAAAATTATTAGAAACGCTATATTCATCCCCCTCTATAGGCGTATATCGATCCTACACAAACCTGATACAAAGAGATGAGACTAACAAACATCCACCAATTCCAGAGAGATTGAAACACCCCCAGGGGACTCTAGCATTGCCCCACGGCAACACGTGCAAGTCCCATGCACTAAGCCTACACCCTAACTTGGGGAAAAATATAGTCTAAGGGGTGAGTGACAAACTCAGTAGGGAAATCGATACTAAATGCAATGCATGCTAAAAACTGTTTTCCTTATCTTTTGAAAACTATTTCATGCTTCTCATTTATCATACATGGATTTTAAATCATTTGAAAACCTCTTTATCATTTTATCAAACTGGCCCATAGCCCTCGATGTGGCTACATCAAAACCCACTCTATACATAGACAGCTATACCACAAAAATATGCCAACATCATTTTTTGTACGAAAACGTCATCAGTGAAAAGGGATGGTCACACAAGGACCCATCCGGCTCACACCACAGAAAGGTGGATATCTGTCGAGAGCAGTACCTCATGAGATAGAGAAAATACAATGATGGTGATCCAATGATCCAACACATCACCCGAGTTGTCGACAAGCAAGCTCCGTAACGACACAACTCATATGATCGCCCGAATGTGCCGACGAGCCGTAGCTCAGTGTTAATATGTTCCATAAATCAAAGGGGATGGTCGCACAAGGACCCATCCGACACATCTCATAGAAAGGTAGCTATCCATGAATAGCAAGACCTTATGAGGTAGGAGAGAATATCAATGACAGCAACCCAAAGATCCAGCACGTCACCTAAGTTGTCGGCAAGCAAGCTTCGCAACGACCCAACTCGTACAATCAAATAAATTGATGAAGTTGACAGCGACAGATTGCTTCTCAACTAAAATACCTCTAGGTTCCAAGTTGATGGGGGTTGCTGACTAGTAGAGCTATGAGCCGTCACGCCACCCGTCAAATGAAACGGTATTAGGATAGGTAAAACTCAGCGACAAATAACCTACCATCTCCGTGTGGCTAATACCCTGGCCAAGTTTAGGGACTCAAAACCCAAGGAGAGCGTGATCACAACCCTATCCATTACCACTTCCAGTACTTGAAACCCAAGGACATGCCACCAATGTCCCATCCTCATTTTCACTTCTAGGGCTCGAAACCTAAGGACATGTCACCAATGCTCTATCCCATTTTGCACGCAAGTAACCAATCTTCTTGCAGCAGAATATTACACAAGATAGCCTCGTGATGCTTTAGCGCCAGAATGCCTAAAGCATCAAGAGGACTCATCCTCCCAATGTACATAATAAATCTTCTCGTAGCAGAAGATTTCACGGGATAGCCTCATGATGCTTTAACGCGAGAATGCCTAAAGCATCATGGAGATTCATCCTCCAAATGTACGTAACAAATATCAAATCTTTTCGCAGCAAAAGATTTCACGGGATAGCCTTGTGATGTTTTAGTGTTAGAGTGTCTAAAGTATCAAGAGGATTCATCCTCGCAATGTACGTAACAGATATCAATCTTCTAGCAGTAGAAGATTTCAACGGATAGCCTCATGATGCTTTAGCGCCAGACTGCCTAAAGCATCAAGAGGATTCATCCTCCCAACTTATATGCACAACTATATAAATCAAACCATGTATGGAATATAAACGTAAGAAAATATACGTATACATAAAAACTGACTTGCTATCGAAAAAGTCATCGTCGGGTTTTCGGGTGTGGTACCCTAAAAAATATTAAATTGTGAAAACATGATGCAATGCAGTACTAGAAGTATAAAAATCCCTACCTCGATGATGACCACAGCACGCTTACCGACTAGCCTGCTCCATGCGCTATAGGAAGGAAGGTAGCACCATTGACATATCCAAAACCAATAATAATGTCGATGTCAACATACCAACAAACATAGAAGAGATAACAGACAAATATTAAACACGATTAGAATCTAAGATGGTTTCTAGGGGCAACCACAAGTCCCAAACCGGAAACCAAATATAGGAATACAACATATACATTGGATTAAGCCTAATTCTATCTTTATGCTACTATAGACTACAACTCAACATTTTCCATTTTAACTCACTTAATAGGACCAACCGAGCATCCACTTCACAGTTCATCAAGCATGAATATTCTCAACACCCAACTGCATATCCTCAAACATCAAACGTAAAATAGCACAGCAACAATTTACACAACCTCAAAACTTACCTTCCAAAACAATCACCAACTACATTTCTCAGGTTTCCAAATAAGACAAAGAGCTTAAAAATACTCATAACCCAAGAGTCATATACCCTCTATCCTTATAATCGAAGCATAAAACACGCACAACATCAATTCACTAAACAGTAAGTGATATATCCCAATAACATACATTTATCAGTATTTTTCCATTCAAAACAGAATATTGTACATCTACTGCTAACAACATCAAAACTGTCACAAAAATGGAACCAAATTTATCATTATTCTCGCTTCTTTTCCATCTATAAATAAACAGTGAGCTTAGAGGTAAACACAGCAAAGCAACTACATACCCTTGAACCTCACTATCAAACTGTAGCATAAACCAAACACATACTCCACCATGAAATCCATCATCGATGCCTATCCATGAGCCGAAAATCAAAATCATTAAAATAAGGACCTAAAACTCAATTCGGTAAACAACGGCAAAATAGATTCAACAAACAAAATTTCCCAAAAATCCAACTTGGCTGAGAGACCTAAAAACAGCAACAGAAACATAACCCATCATCAAAACAGAATCCAAAAATTAGAAATCAAATTAGTCAATCTCAGTTTTCACTGCATTAAAACAATATCACAAATGAAATATATATCCCACTATAAAACTGTAAAACCCGTGAAATTTTTAATAAGAAATTTCACATGTAAATTTTTTACGTTGGAACCAATCAACACATGGGATGTTTGACCTGATTTGTCGCATAGCGATCATGTACGCAAATTTGGTCAATGGATCAAATTGGTGGAATTGAAAATTTTTGAATGGAAAATTAATTTAAGAAACGAAGTTGAAGAGCTAAATTAAGGTTATAACATTGTCGGGTAATATTCGAAATAAGTTGAAAATTGGAGTAAGTTATACAACATATGATGTGTATATACATCTATATATTATGGAAAAAAATTAAAGAAATTATGGGATAAAAGAAATACATAAGTGGGAATAAATGAAATAGATAAATAAAGGGATGAAATATGAAGATGGAGGAAAATGGGGGAAAAATCCCGCCAAAACATTGCAGTTGGAAAGCGCAGGGGCGATTTTGAAAATGAAGAGAAAAGAGAGAAAATTAGGGCAGACTTTCATTTTCCTCTCAGTATTTCGTCCTGCCTCCAACACCCATTCTGCAGTCTGCTGAGCGACTTCTGCGAGAGAGGGAGAAATCGGGAGACGACCGCGATTGACTCTCGGCTCCGGCGACAAAAGACGGCGACCGACGGGTCCGTCTGGGGGGCTTCTCGACAGCGGGTGTTGACCGAGAGCGAAAAACCCGACATTCCGAGTGGACGACTGTCGGCTTCGAGCGTTTGAGTAGCGACGACCAACGACCCTGCACTCCGCGCTAAGGCTTCAGCTTGGTTCGAACCCTGACCTCCGGTGACGATAGGACAACTCCGAACAGGGGAGCTTCCCTCTGCCGTCCTCCGTCTCCTGTTCCAGTGAGTAAACAGAACACCCGATTATGTTCTGGTTGGTGAGAGATTTTAGATTTAACTGTCATTGATAATGGATTTCTGAAATTTGATTTTTTGTTTTGGTTGCTGGAAATTTTGGTGAAGAACCGTGGATATAAGATTTGCTACTCTGTTTGATTTCTGTTTTTAGATAAATAGTGCAGTGTGATTTTGGGTCTGTTGATGGAAGAAATTACGATGAAATGCCTTTGTTTGAAAGTCAACGTTGCTGAAAATTCTGTTAAGTTCTGTCATTGTTATCTGAAAATTGAAAGATGCTGTGTTGGTTACAACTATGGGACTGTGAAGAATAAAATGAAATTTGTAGGATGTTTGGTTAATGCCCCTGGATTGTTGATGAGACCCAAGAGGTGTAAGTTGTTGACCGTTGATTTTGGATTGTGTTCTCTGTTTCGGGTTATGCTGTGATTTTGATGGCTGTTAGTTCGGCTCTGCTTGAGAGATTCAGCTGGATTATTTTATTTAAATTTTAGGATATGTTGAATTGTTCTTTGGGTTTGGTTATTAGTTTCTGAATTTACTTAGTTGTGTTGTGTATAAGTGAAGTGTTGAAGTCGAAAGAGTAATGAGTAATTGCCTTGTTTCGTTATGCTGAAGCTTGACATATGTGGATTTGGAGATCCTAACTTGGTTTACTATTTTGAATGATGGATTTTAATTATAATTGGAGGTAAGTATTCCAAGGAGTATGAATTGAACTTTGGACTTGAGTTCTATATTGGTTGAAGTGGAATCTATCAATATTAAAGAAATGAGATTTTAGATTTTTGAAATTTGTTTAGGTGGTTAAAGTTGGATTTTAAGTTTAAAGAATGTTGTTAGATAAAATTGGAAACTTTATTGGAATTCTTTACATGATGGTTGGGCTCTGTATAGGACTCCTGCTTATTTCCTATAATTTAATTATGAAATTCTCGCGTTTATACCTTTGTCAGGCTTGGGCAATTTTGGCGAGTGTGATACGATTCTCGAGGAGGTTGTAGCTCCGAGTACCAAGAGAGAACACCAAAGAAGTAGGGATTTCTATACCACTTACATTGCATTGCATCGCATCCCGTTTTCAAAATAATTACTTTGTAGAATACCACACTTGAAAAATGATGGGGACTGTTGGACAACACGTCAATTTTTATTAGTAGTATGTTTTCTCACGTTTAATTTCGTACATGGTTTGAAGTTATTGTGCATATATTGGGGGATGATTCCTCTTGATGCCTTGGCATTTTGGTGCTAAAGCATCACGAGACTGTCCCCTTTGAAACCTTCTGATATGTGAAGGTTGATTGGTTGTACGTGTGAAAATATAGGTGGGGCATTGGTGACGTGTCCTTAGGTTACAATTCGTATGTGAGAATGATGATGTCTCCTTGGGTTGCAAGCCCCTAAACCTGGCTAGGGTTTGTCCCACGGATCAGATGGTTGTCAGTCGCGAAGACTTGTTTAACCTAAGTACCATTTCATTTGACGGGTGGCGTGACGGCCGAGTTTACTCGTCGGTAACCCTCGTCCATTTGGAGCTTCTAGGTATCTTAACTGTTAAACAAGCCTACATATAGCGAGCAACTGAATTCGTTCTATTTGATCGTACGGGTTGTCGCAGTCGAGTTCTCACCATTATTTGAAACCCTATATTAGCTGTACCGTCGCAGAGTTCTCGCCAGCAACCCGGGTGTCGTGTTGAATCTATGGATCGCCGTCATTAGGGGTGAAAACGGTTCGGTTTGGTTCGGTTTTTGCTTAAATTCAAACCGAACCTATTAGGTTCGGTTTTTTTAGAAACCGAGGATGAACTGAACCATATGGTGAACCGAACAAGAACCGAAGTTTTCGATTCGGTTCATGGTTCGGTTTTCGGTTTTTATATGAGACCTATTAGGTTCGGTTCTCGACTCGGTTTTTGGTTCTTTAGTTAACTTTCTCATTCTACTAAAAACAAATATTACTAAAAACAAATATGACCTATTAGCCCATACATGTTTCTGCCATATAATATTAGTTCCATACAAGCAATATAGAGGAATTGAGGACAGGACAATGACAATATAGGTTAGAGAGTTCAAGCCTACAATCATAAAAAAGTAAAGCCAAAAGGTTCAGAACATTACTATTTCAGACAGTTCGTCTGAATATTTTGATACTATTTCCTCAACTTCTGAGCTATCATTCTCAAGAATTAGTTGCAAATCCTCATTCACCTGAGAATTCAGATAATGGGCAAAGATCGTCTCACTTTCCATCCTATAATGAAAAATGAAAACTTTAACTATTGCAAATATTGAAAACTTTAACATTACATATCAAATGCATAACATTATTAGGTTTAAGATTACATATAAAATGCATAACATTATCACTTCACAGGTCTAACATCACATATTTTTCACAGCAGAAAATCAATCCGTGCAAACATATATCTGCAAAAATCAATCCAGAGTTGATTTTTAACTCTGGAAGAAGTGTGTATAAATGAGAAATCAGTAATTCATTCAATGAAGAGATGAATTGAAATCGAACCTTTGATTTCCAGAAAATGAATTGAAATCGAACCCTTGTTTTCCCTGTCCCTTGAGCCTTTGGTGAATCGGTTTCACTGAACTTTGAAGAATGAAGGAGATTTGACAGACATTAGAGTTGAGAATGTAAAGAAAAGACTTGCTGAAATACTTAAGAGTGGAGAGGTGAGATTCACCGTGAAGAATGGCGTCTTGCAGTCGCCGGCTCGCCGCTGGGAAAGATCTGAAATGGCAAGTTTGAACTTTGAAGTGAACGAAGACTTCAGGCTGTGGACAGTGGACGAAGACAGTGAGACGCAGGAGTACTGGACATTCGAGATTTGGTAGTGGGAGACAAGGACTCCATTCGAGATCTGGTAGTGAGATGCAGCGAAGGCACTCTCTTCCTCGGGGATTGGAAGCCCTGCCTCAACAAAAGAGCTGGGAAATCGGGTTGGCTCGGTATACCCGGTTTCCCATTTGTGAACCCGACAACCGAACCGAGCTTTCTCTGTTCAGCTCGGTTCGGGCATGAACACGGTTTTTTCACGGTTACAACCGAACCGAACCGTGCAATTTACATTGGTTCGGTTCGGTTCCTCAGTTCTGCCCGAACTGTTTTCCACCCCTTGCCGTCATTTATACTTCCTCTTGCCTCATAAGGTGCTGTCATTGACGGGTGACCACCTCTTCAATGACGAGTGTCGGATGTATATTTGAATAACCATCCTTTTTTACTGATGACGTTTTCGGATTGGAAAACGATGATGACCTATTTTGTGAGGTATAGCTGTCTATGTATACAGTGAGTTTTCGATAAAAGCCTCGTCGATGGCCTTGGACCAGATTTATAATATGACAGAGAGATTTCAGTTAAAAATTCATGTACAGTAAAATAAGAAACATAACCTTGTGTTTGAAAATAGAGAAAAATAACTAGTTTTGCATGAGGTGCATCTACTATATCTATACTTTACTGAGTTAGTCATTCATGTCAAACGACTCCCCCAAAACTTCAGGTAAAGGCAAGAGTAGCTGAGGATTAGAAGCTGAAGTGTTCTGCTATTTGGATCTGAGTGATTTATCGTTATTTGGTGAGGACATTGATATTTCTATTAGGTCTGTAAAACTTAATATTGTTGGATTGGATATGTTGCACAGTACTTTGGATTTCATTTTAATTTATGCACCGTTATTTTCTCGTGATCATTATTTGGACCTAGGCCCATATCTTTTGGGCCGAACTAAATATTTATAAGTCTTCTGCTAAAACACATATCTTGGGCTTTGTGATCGGGTTCTCTACGAATATCGGGTTGCCTGACCCGACGGTTTTGTCCGGCCTGTCTTCGGGTCGTGACAATAACAATAGCAAAAACTGGGCAATCTAAAATCAAACCTAGCTCATGACATTATCCACTGTAATTGGAGAATGGCGAAAGGATGTCCGGGCCAGGCTGCCCAAAATCCTGAGTCCCCTGCCAAGTCTTGCTCTTATCTTAAGGTTTAGAGCATCGTGTTCACCATTCGCGGTCATCGTCGGTCGAAGGGGTCACTCTTCGTCTGCTTGCCTTCCATCGGTTCTCACTCGAAACGCTCAAACAAAGTTTCTCGTTGCCCAGAGTTTCGAGTTTCAAGTTTCACCTGAGTACTACCATCGGGAATCCGAGTATACCCTTCTTGACCGATGGAAAGGAAATGAAGTTCTGCCCTTTTTTTTTTCAAAATCTTCCACTGTCTTTCCCCTCTCTTTTAATATTTTCTTCACTTAAACAATTTTTTTTCCTTTTTGTTTTCCTTCAAGTTTAGGATCGGCAAATGTGTGGTTGTGCAGGCCTCCGCGAGAGGGAGGTAAAGTTTGAAGCCGATGACCTTGCATTTTTAAGAATATGTGACTTCTTCGTGGTATAAATCACTTTTGTGTGAAAGGGAAGTTATCTGCAAATTTATAAGTCCTTTTCGAATTTATGAGTAGTTTGGTTCAGTAGCTTATGGGTTGCATTTACTATCAAACTTAATTTATGTTCACAAGGTATTTCATATTCTTATACTAAGAAAGTATGTATCTGACCTATCGCATGTGATCTTCTAGATCGATGTGCCTATTCAAGATGATGTTTCTTATAAGGAGGAACTTAATAAAATAATTGGTTGTGATATAAGAGTTCTTCGTTATTGCGAGATATCATTGGTTTGAGTACAATGGAAGAACCATAATGTAAGAGAAGCAACTTGGGAAATTGAATCGGAAATGATGACAAAATATCATCGCTTATTCAATTGTACGATTGAAGTTGTTCTAAATTTCGTGGAAGAAATTTTTTAAGTGGGAAAGAATGTTAAATCCGGCCCATTCAAATAAATAAAATAAAATATATTCATTTAAAATATTTTAAAAGCATAAACAACCCCCCTATTTCAGTGAAGTGTTGGAGATTGAACTCCGCACTTCCCTCTTCTATCCTCCTTCGGCGATTTCTTCTTCCCCAAATTGGTGAGTGTTGCACGGGTGGAAATCCCCTGTCGGTACTCCTCTCTTCATTCGCCACGATAAGTGTCGATCTCCTTAGGAATTTCAATTATTTCTTCTCTCCATAGCTTAGTAATTAATGAGTGGAATATTTTTATTGAAGACTTACAGTGGGTAACGACGTTGGGAGGTCGATGACGGCTAGAGTATTGTCAGGACGGTGTAAGTCCGGGTAGATTTCTCCACTATATTTCGATCGAATTATTGGAGTACTGTTGAGAATTCTAAACTCTTTGGCTTGGGTTTGATTTTAGTAAATACTTAGGCTATTGAACTACTCTGTTGATTATTCAATGTTTAGGGGTGATTAGCCTGGCATACTGGAGGTTGTCGGAATGACTACAGGTGTATTGGCCGTGTTGCGGCCAGAAGCATTCTGTCCACGAACAAGATGCTCTGTTCGTGAACTAGGAAAGTACTGGGCCGCAACCCAGACTAATTTGACCTTTGGGCCAGACTAATTTGATCTTTGGGCCATGTTGCTAAGGCCTTTTTTGGCCAAGTTATTAGGACCCCTTTTGGTCCTTGATTACTAAGGCAATTTGGGCCAGATTTGTAGGCCCACATTATTGGATCAAGGTCATGCTCAGTTGAGGGCCGAGCCCAAATTAGACTTCAAACCAAATTTAAATAATTAATTTTAAATTTCAAATCCTAATCCTTAATAAAATTATTATGATTAGGTTCCAGAATTTAAGAGTTATCGGATTCGTTGATGTCGGGCTGCAGCTGACCATTTTTTTTGTTGAGCCTTAGTATTGGTTGGCGTAATTTTAAGGTAGGGGTTATTTTATGTTTAACGAATGTTAATTCATAAAATATCTAATATTGTTTTAAATTAGACATGTTTAATTTACAGTTCAGTTTGGTTACATTTATCGTTGTATTTATTTACTTTTAATGTTAAAATGGGTAATATAACAGTAGTATGTGTTGTGTCATTGGATTTTGAATCCCTAAAGTTGAAATGGGTAATAGGATAGCTGTATGTGTTGTGTCTTTGGGTTTCGAATCCCTAAACTTGATCAGGGTCTATTTGGCTGTTTGTGATCGCCTGAGTACCGTCGTTATTTAATTTATTGTTCGTCATCATTTCTTGTATATATTGACTTGTTAAAATAATTAATTGCAAAAATACGTTAAATCTATATGACGTAAAAGTTGAATATAAAATTAAATCCTTACTGAGTTATTTGACTCACCCTTAATTTATTTTTACTTTTCAAGTAATAATCAAGTAAATCCTCAATTGTCATCTCAGGAGTAGAAATTAAAAGTTTTTTTTTGTGAAAATTATTTTATTCTCTTTCTAGAGATATTAGTTATTTTAGTGATGTTCGTACCTAGTTTCTACTTTACTTTCATTTTTAAGACATTTTCTTTTATAATTTAAACTCTTTTATTTCACGTTATTTGTAAGTCACTATTAGACATTTATATTTATTTTGGGCTTGATTGTCAGTATAATTTTCCTTATTTTTGCTGCTTACAAATTTTGGATTAAGGAATGAGTTGGGTGATTCGATTTTTTTGGGTCGGATCGTTCCACATTCTGTCTCGGGTCTCCTTTGGGGCATGACAGTTTTCTCATTGTGTTTTGTTAAATTAAAATAAAAAAATTTACGTGAATCTTTTCACAATTTCTAGTATATCAATTTGTATTAAGTTTAAGATCTAATTTTGAAATGTCAAGTTTAGTGTATATCGTTGGCATTGTATAGAAAGTTGTTCTTCTCACTTCGAAAGTCCAAGCTAGAATTTGTCCCTGGTTCTCGAGACGGGTGTTGATAGCTTAGAAATAGAGAGTTGTTTAATGCTTAGAGATTGGAAATCTCAGGGATTGGGTTTAAGTGTCGAGTTATGCCTCTTAATTGCCTTTGACACTAACTTGTACGTTATCTAATATAAACAGATGGTGAAAGGAGAATTCTCTTGTGAAGGAAAAGGTCATAGAGATGAGATATCTGCGATACCCGAAGCTTTAAAGAACTTGAAAGTTGTGGTGAGAGTTTCTAGACAGACTTATTTGAAAGAGGAGAGCCAACCTAAATGCAAGTACTGGTTGAAAGAGTAAATCACTTGTATATTGAGGCGAATCTGATGTTCATATTGCAGAGGAATTGTGGAAACAAATTAAGAAAATATTCACTATTGTTGGAGTACATGAGTAATAAAAGGTAAAACTAACTTATAATCGACAAGAAGATTGAGCTGATAAATGGTGGGACCATGTAAAGGAATATAGATGGGAACTAGAAGACTGTGAATAGTTTGAATCAATGTTCCTGTAATGATTTTTTCCAATAGTTGTTTGTCAAGCCAAAGCTAAAAAATAAGGAAATTAACACCGCAGACTCTATAATTTGCGATCAATGACAAGTCAAACCTTGGAGAATTTTTTTTAACAACTAAAACTCTGAACTATAGGAAATTCTCCCCAGCGACCTTGCAGTCATGATTCCCGTTCAGGACCGTTGAGTTTAACGCCTCAGTTTCGTTTCTGTCAAGGACCGTCGAACGGAGACAAAGGACGTCAAGTTCCGTCCGTCCTGACAGTTCGAAGAAGATGGACAATGGCAGTTTTGTTCGTCCTAGCGAATTTGTCTCTGTCAAGCTCATTGGCCGTTGGATCGCGGAATGTACGGCCAGGATTGCATGGACGGACGAACGACGAATGGACGGACGCATATCCCTGGCCATTGGATCGAGCGAGGGACGTCCCTTATCTGGATCGACTGCCATGATTGAATTAGGCATCTTCCACAGGGGACGGACAAACGTCCTTCCCTGGCTATTGGATCGAGCGAGGTACGTCCCTCATCTAGATCGACTGCCTCGATTGAATCTGGCATCTTCTAGAGGGGACGGGCAGACGTCCTTCCCTGGCTGTTGGATCGAGCAAGGGACGTCCCTCCTTTGGATCGACGGCAAAGATTGAATCTGGCGTCTTCTAAAGGTGACAGACGGACGTCCTTCCATGGCCGTTGGATCGAGCGACGGACGTCCTTAATCTGGATTGACGGCCAGGATTGAATCTGGCGTCTTCCAAAGGCGACGAACAAACGTCTATCCTTGGCCGTTGAATGGAGTGACAAACGTCCGTCGTCTGGATTGACGGCCAGGATTGACTTCAAATTAACTGTCACGTGCAAGGAACACGTGATTTTAAAACGCGTGAATTCCCTCAATGAAGACGGACTTCCATCGCCATGAAACAGACGTCCGTCGGCCAATACTACGTCGTTCTGCCCTCAATGGATGCCTCTCGCCTTTAGACGGCGTCGTTTAGGCCATGACAGACGTCCGTCTTAAGACCAGGGACGTCCGTTCCTCTTGGATTTCATTAAAATCTGCCTTTAGATGGTATCATTTAGGCCATGACGAACGTTCGTCTTAATATGAGGGACGTTCGTTCCTCTCGGATTTCATTCCCTTGCCCTAGATAATAAGTCTGTTTCTTCTACCTTATAACAGAATCGAACACAATAAGTTTGTCTCTTGCCCTAGATATTTGAGAGAGAAATTTTGTCTTCCCCTGACCAACTCCCTCAACACAATCTAACGAACAGAGTGTTGCACATCACATGGAGTCAAGGGGTGTTGTTTCATCTATTGTTGAAGAATTCATTGACTGCGGAATGGAGGTGGATCCTATTCCTATTTCATGTGGATCCTATTCCTATTTCGACAGTAGAGACCAAAGAGAATTAGTGGTTCTATCACGAAGCTGGTATAGAAGTGCATTCAATCTCGGCATCTCTGGACTCGGAGTTGCATTCAATATGTGACTAAGATGATGATGATTGGGCAGAGAGTATGCATCTCCAAGTAGAATGTTCGTCCTCGGAGCTCTGTCTAGGTAAGAAGTATAGTTCGTTGAAGGATGTTAGAGATGAAGTGGTTGATTATGCTTTGAAAAATGGGCACGGGATTAAGTTTGTCAAAAGTGAACATCATATGTTGACTGCTGTGTGCAACGATGGATGCAGTTGGCGGCTTTGCGCTTCAAAAATGAAAGGTGAACTTACATTTCAAATTAAGAGCTATAATGAGGCGCACACATGTGCACGACAAATGGAAAGCCGATACGCTTCCTACAAATGAGTGGCAACCTAATATTTGGATAGATTCAAAAGTCAACCCACATAAGACCTACCTTCCATTATTGAGACTGTCGGAAGGACTTTAATGTCAATATTACCCAGAGTCTTACCAGAAGGGCCATGAATTTAGCACTGAATCTGAACGAAGGGGATGGTGACGAACAGTACAAGCAACCGTGATCCTACGCAGAAAAGATTCGAAGATCCAATCTCGGCAGCACATTGTTGTTGGTGGTAGATATTCCTGAGTTTACACCTCTCCAAGTCCAATATTTAAAAGGATGTATATTTGTTTGGATGCATGCAAGAGATGTCTGACAGAGTTCCTTCCCAGGCCAATTGCTCACAACCATCAACATTGATGCCAATGATGGAATTTATCCAGTTGCTGTGGCACTTGTTGAATCAGAATGTAGAGACTCCTAGACTTGGTTTTTGTGCTTCTTGCTTTTGGACATAGATAGTGACATAAGCAGGGGATGGACATTTATTTTCAACCGACAGAAGGGGTTGGTGCCTGCTATTGAACAATATGCGCCAGCAATTGAGTATCATTTCTGCCTAAGACACTAATTTCCAGGCATGTAGTACAAAGATATCATGTGGAAGGCAGTTAGGGCCACAACATCATCCCAATATCAAAAGGAGATGAATAAACTACTTGCACTCGATCAGTTAGCACACGCATATCTGTAGAGAATTAACCCAAGATGTTTGTCGAAACATGCTTTCAGTTCTGTCCCAAAGTGAGACATGGGCCTCAATAATTTGAGCAAGTGTTACAATGCCTGCCACTTGCCAGCCCGGGACAAACCGATTCTCACTATGCTCAAGATGATTAGAATGGGCATAATGACTAGGATCGTTAAGAAACATAACAATATGACTGAAACAACGGATCTATTGTGTCCTAAGACCACAAAGAAGCTTGCCAATCTGCAACATGCAGCTCGGAATTGGTGTCCAACACCTGCAGGAGCTAATTGGTTTCAGGTTAGTGACGGTAATGAACGGTACGTAGTGGATCTGGACACGCGCACCTATAACTGTTACCGGTGGGAGTTGACTGGAATCCCATGCGTGCATGTCATCCCGTGCATCAACTTTATAAGGACTTCAGCTGAGGATTATGTGCATGTATGGTACCATCGAGACACATTTATAAGGATGTACTCCCACTTTGCTCGACCTGTCAGTGGCCACCACATGTGGCCTGAAACAAACCAGCCTCTGATTCTGCTGCCTCCAGTTAAGAGTCTCTCAGGTCAGCCTTGAAAACGAAGAGTGCGGGATGCGGACGAGCCTCGTAGCCACACGGTACTCAGCAGGAGACATGTCCCCATTACATGCAGCCGTTGTCACGGTGTGGGCCACAATGTCTGGTTTTGTCAAGGTGGAGGCTTAGCCGCTAGCATGGCAAGTGGTAGTGGCAGAATGCTCACACGATACCTTCATGGGTTTTACCATTGTCGTCAATACGCAGGTGCTTAGATTGTTATGCTTTCATTCGTTGTTCTCACTATATGCATTTTTTTTTACTTTATATTGTTTTTGTGTTTTGCAGGAGTTCGTATGTAATGTCCCAAAAGTAAAATTACCGTGTAATCCATGTATTAAGTTGTAATAAGATCATATAAATGGAATAATATGGTTTCGTGTAAATAGTAATGAAATTTAGTAAAGAAAGTTAAAGAAAAACACATAATAAGGAGTCTAGGATGCTTAGGGATGACAATTGGCGTCCCAAACTCATGGCTGTCAAAGTTTGGATGCCTACGGACGCTGCGGACGACAGCAGAACCGTTCGCTTTGAATCTGTACAAATTCTGGGAACATTCGAACGCTTGCGGACGCCTGCGGATGAGGATAGACAGCGTCCGAAACGAATTTGTCCAAATCCTGGACACATTCGGACGATTGCGGACGCGACGCGGACAACTTAACCGCGTCCGAAAGGGCAAAAATCTGGTCTCTCTCTATCTCCTCATCATTTTCTTCTGAATTTTGCCATGATGACACATCTAGACGGTAAAAAGGGGATGTTTGCTTGGCTCTAGCTCAGTGGACCTCTTCCCCTTGAAGTAGGACTCAACACCACACGGTTTTCCCTCTTCCACCACACCTGTCTTCCACCTCTTTCCTTCTTAGTCTATAAGGGCTGATGAACAGCCGAACAACAGAAAAGACAAACAAAGATTGAAGGGGTAGTTTCAGATTAGAAGACGTGCGTGTGTGTGCAGCAAGAGGGGATTCTAGAATTTAGTTTTCTGTGAAGAAGACAGCTTTGGATTGGAGTCCTGCAAGACTACTGAGGTAAGAATTATGAATGATGTGTGGCCAGTGGAGGCCTACATCGCGGGGTTTTGCTTGACTTGTTACTGTTATAGAAATTGCTCAATTATGAAACTCGTTTAGTTTGTTGAACTGCTGTTTGAAACTGCTACATGGACCAATGCTGCTTTCTGCTAAGTTAATTGGTTATATGGACTTTTAACATAATAAGTTCAGTGATTTAAATATTGGTTCTGTGCAAGGTTTAGAAAGTGATGAATTGAACACAATTGATCTATGCTAGTAATATGCCTTTGTGTGGAGATATTAGACTCATATATGGAATAACGTTTGAAGTTTTCCTTGTTGGATATGATTATGAAGCATGAAAGTATGGAATATATAATCTGTTAAAAGAAAGTTGGATTGTTGAACCTGTTAGTGTTTGCTATTGAAATTGTTCAGAGTCATCCATCCATGTATGAGGCAAACTGTTGTCTGGGAATTCTTGGTTGAACTGGACACTATATTATGTTCTTCAGTGCCTAATCAATGAACCAAGAAATCGTAGTTATTGTTAACTCTTATGAATTACGATGTTTCATTTAGTTATTGTGAGTATTTTGTCTAAAGCATATGCAACCATGTTAGTTGATTTTCAATGTTGTGGTGTTCTTTTCCATTTAATTTGTATCCATATTGTATGACATAATAAATCTATGTAAATAGGCGTGTGAGGGTTCGGTAAAACAATGACATCCCATTGTGCATATAGGTCTATGATGGATGGATTAGAAATGAGATTGGTTAATTACATGGGATACGAGGGTTTATTGTTTCCTGTTCTGAAATTCCAAACATTCTCAGAACAAAAGAGTGAATACGGCATGGGAAAACCCTAATACATATATATCTCCTTTGTGGAGTGACCGGTTCTTCCTCATGGCCCCACGATGTTTGTCATGTATGTCACTCTTGGCTTAATTACATTGTATAGTCATGCATTGCATTACATTCTGATTCTTGCTGAGCGTTAAGCTCATTATTTTCCCCCGTGATGTAGGTGATGTATTGTTTGATAATGAGCAGATTATGAAGGAGGTATTCCAGGACGATGTTTTGGGTTATCAGTCATTTTGACCTGTTGGTTATAGATCATCACAGATGGATTTTAGTATTTTGAGATAAGTTGTATTTTGGTAATGTGATATGTTGGGACTTTTGAAAACTGGTATTTTGCTAATATATCAGTAGACTGCTTTGTTTTGATTGGAAAAATGTAAGCGGACTGTTTTATAAACTTTTATGACTATCTATTAGTATTTTGGAAATTGTTTTTATGTTGAGTCGCTCGTTTTACTCTGATAATTTACAGTAATTGTGAAATAGAAAACGAAAATTTTTATGACAGATTTGAAAAGTTATTAAATGAATTGGAAAAAGTACGGGATGTTACAGTCGCCCCACACCCGCATCCTTAAGTATGGTCTTCTAAGAGTGTTGTTATGTATTTGTTGGTATCCTATTTGTACATATGTAATATTCTGAGTATTATTGCGTTAGTATCTTATTTGTACATATGTAATACACTTAATTTCAATACGTTGGAATTGTTATATGCGTTGGAATTGAATCTGTGATCTCGACCAAAATTGTGATTTGAATCTGCCTCAGTTCTTGCAGAATAATGGACGTCTGTCATAGCATAACAGACGTCCATCTGGAGGTTCGATCTTGTCTTATCGGTATAACGAACGTCCCTCGTAGTAGAACAGATGTCCCTCGCCGACCAATGGACGGCCCCGACCTGTTTGGGGCGTCCCTTGCCAAAAAGCAACAACTAATTTGCACCAATAGCAGAAATCACAACCAACAAAACCCAACACTAGAAATCACAACCAACAAACTTTGAAAAAACTTTCTAAAGTTGCAAAACCATTATACAACAACAAACTTTACAAAAAAATTCAATTGAGCCATTTATTTAATGTTGTTGCAAGTCTTGCACTTCTTGGACCTCTTGCAGCACCTCTTGCAGTTATTGAATATGTTACAGGTGGTGCCTCTTTTGTAGCTGGTGCCTGTTCTATCATTGATGTATGTTCTATAGTTGGTGCATCTTCTAAAATGGAAGGGTCCTTGTCCCAAATATTGATGACCTTGAACTGCAAGTCGGAACTCATCTTGACATGAGAGGTCTCCTCGTAAAGGTCCTCCTGACTGTGCGGCTCGTGGAGATGGAAGCTTTGTTGCGGACACTTAGCAATCACCGACCACCCTAAAGGTTGAGAGACTTGAAATATGCCGTGTTGGCTGCAATTGGGAGACCAAATTAGTTTGTCACTTCATTCAAAGCGCAGGGTTGAAAAATATATCGCGTTTTGTCTGTCAGTGCCATGACCATTGCAATTGCCTTCGGCATCAGCAATTGATACGCATACTGGGTGTGCACGTTAATTGATGACATGAAACAATTCAGTTCCGAGTGGCACTGCATAAGGAAGAAATATTACTCCGTGTATGATTGCATGAATGAATACAAGTGTCTTACATGGATCCAACCAAATGTTAACAGTCCCTCCCTTATTTGAACCTCTGCGGTGTCCTCCTCATTTGTCATCGTGCATTGCATGTTTATTTATATATTTAGTTGTTTTCAATAACATTATATTATAAATTGGTTAAACATTCTCACCCAGTCCGGAGCTCCCGATTGCTTTTGCACGAGGAGGGTTGTTATTGAATAGATTTCTTTACCCTGCAAATCGACAGCATGATGCACAACATACATTTTCAAATCACAAATGATAATAATTTTCAAATCACATTGCTTCTTATCTGGGAGCCACAAAGTAGAGCACACGTCTTTTTGTTGTTCTTCGTATTTATCTGTGCAAGTGCCATGAACTCGTCCATCAATTTCACAGGCTGCAATGGAAAATTAATGTAAGTGTAAATTCAACACATTGTACAAAACCAAATTGAAGACATACCACTTGCACTGTTCTTCAAATCGTTGTAGGACCCATCACTGGAGGTGTAACGACCCGAATTTTCGTAAATCGTTAAAATACGTAAAAATTTGAAATTTCTTTCTTTTTAAAACAAAACGTATCAGAGTGCGTCTAACTGGATCGCTACTAACTCTTTTCTTAAAACTCGTTATGAAAAACTCTTTGATAAAATGTGCAGAAATGTAAACAATAAAACCATTTTTTAAAAATCTTGCGAAGCGTAAAATGTGCAAAAGCGTTGTAAAGTAAACTATTGTAAAACATGGCGGAAGCTTATTTAAATCGTTAGAGAAGAACTAAACAATTGAATACAATTCAGAAAAACTTAACATTTATACAATCGTTTCTCCTTTTACCCTTAGCCTGGCTAGCTCGAATCACGCGCGTGCAAAACCTCTCATCCCTGCTTCGTCATGTGTTTATCGCCTTTTTATTATCTACTTATTATTTGTTCGTCATTTGTACCTACACCACAAGCAATACGTGAGCCTAATGGCTCAATAAGGAAAAGGGTTCTATGCTACATGAATGCCACTCTTTAGTCCTTGTTGGAATGGGGCCACCCAAACCAACCCTTTCATTAAGTCGTTTACCATTTTATTACTTTTCTTTACTTCGTTGGTTCGTTACTCGTACTTCGAGCTGGAGATTGGAGGAATCCGTGGCGATAGGGTAGATCTTTGTCAGCTTCAACCACTTAGGGTAGATAGTCTCGTAGTCCCAACAAGGGAAATGTAACATTCTTTTAAATCCTGTCTACCTGGCTGATCCGTACTTACCCCACCATCCCCCAACTCCCTTATACTTTTCTTTGTGTCTGTGTCGTCCAAAGCTACCGGACCACAGAGGCCTTTATTATCTTATCATTTTACTCATTTTCATCATTTATCCTCACTCATGCATGTGTGCGTACCACCTCGTGACACTCCCTATTAGTTTCTATTAACATGATGCATGACTATACATTCTCAACCTAATATGATGCATGATATTTCACAATATAACATTCATAGAAATTGAAGTGCGCATTTAATTAAACTAACGGTAATTGAAAACGCATATAAGGAAAGTAAAACACATAATAAGACAGCGGATGAACAATAAACTAAACATGCTCAGGAATATAAGATGATTATTCTAGTTCTTTAGTTATTTAGCCTAATTAATCTCCTAGTCCATTTACATGTTTCCTACGTTTATATTTCTAAGCCATTATTCTAATCAATTATTAATATGCTCCTACGTTGATTTCATGTTTTGATTTCACTTAACTAATTATGCTTGGTTTAGCAGAAAGTACATACTAAGAACATGTAATCATAATCGAAACCTTAAGCAAGACCAAAAAAACATTAATAAAAGCAATTATGAAACATTCATTCGCATAATAAGTGAAAACCCTTGAGACCCTTAATTCATTCACGTTACTTCATTCTCTTTTCATCTTCTTTACCATTCTACTCTTTAGTAAAGTAAAGCATTGATTGTGACATTGAAGTGCGCATTGAAATAAAAGTAATTGAAGACAAACTATAATTAAAATTGTGCATCTAAAGAATAGACGGTAAAGAGACATATGATGAATTACGATTAACTAGGCATGCTCGCTAAACTAAACAAAGCTAAACCTGGAAACATGCTTTAAACAGCAATTAATAAAATAAACATGGAAACATGATTTAAACAACAATTAACGGAAACATGCTTTAAACAATGAACGACGAAAATTAATTAGTTAGCAAACATACTCACTAGTCAACCTAGTTAATTGACATGCTTGCTAATTATGATTAACATGCTCACTAAGTAATCACATTTAGTTAATTAACCTAGTTAATTAACATGCTTACTAACTATAATTGACATGGTTACTAATTATGATTAACATGCTCACTAAGTAATTCACATTTAGTTAATTAACCTAGTTAATTAACATGTTTACTAATTATACTTAACATGCTCACTAAGTAAATCACATTTAGTTAATTAACCTAGTTAATTAACATGCTTACTAATTATAATTAACATGCTTACTAATTATAATTATCATGCTCACTAAGTAATCCCACTACTAGTTTAATTTATTAAACACACTCAGGATTTAGTCTATTAAACGTACAAGGATTCTAGTGAGTTAACAATTAATCGTACTCAAGGGATGATTCGCAACTATTTATTAAACGACCAGTTGATTAACATGCTCATCTTTCACATAAACTAATTATGCTAGTCAATTACTGATTAAGCATGCGTAACTTTTACTTAACAAAATGGCATACAATTTATGGCAGCACAATACACATATTTGAGGAAGACAAAGTATATATCTACTAGATCTAACCCATAGAAGAGCAATGAAGGAAATATGACACAGTTAACAGCATTGAATAGAATAGACAGTAAACATTCATCATTTCACGCATTTATCATTCGTCACCCTTTTGCATTCGTCATCTCCTTATCAAAGAAATACATTAGAACAAACAAGCCATTCAACAAAGAGAAATGTCACAGATCTTAACTAGTCTACATCGTACTACCCATCTATACCAGCAATCAACACATGAAACTATTTGTAACGTAGCAAGAGAAGAAAACAGCAGAAATCATCCAAGGAACTAACACTATTCTAGCACAAGTTTATCATTCAAGAAATCATGACAGCAGTTCACTATAATCCTGCAAAGTAAGAATAGGGCTATCGACATAAAAACTCAACACTAGCAGTGAACGTTCCAAACAACCAACACACCAATCATCTAGAAGTAAGCATTTCAAGGACTCACACACCCATACTTGTGGTGTAGGGCCTCCAAATGGCCAAGACCCTACCTCATTTCCTTACCCATTTGAATAACACAGCAGGGACAGCTCTCCAGCCTCCACGGTAGTTCCAGCTTCAAGGTGGCAATTTCTTTAGCTCACTCACGTAGCACACAACACTCCCCCTTTACACTAGACTCTCCTTCTCCCTTACTGGAATATTCTCCCTCACAGCCCTCCCCTCACACTCTGTAGACTTCACTTAGGAAAGGGGGAGAGAAAAACTGAAGACGGAAATGAGAGAGAGGTGGGAGGTATAACCTGGAGAGGGAACAGTTTCTGGCTGGTGGGCAGAGGAGTGTCGGCTCATGTGGGTCTAGAAGGCGACTTGGTGTTGGGGAATCGATTTTTAATTGGTTAGCGTCGTTGTTCTATCTGATTTAAATCTCTGAAATCGTAGTTCTGTGATGATTCGGACGGGTGCGGACGGTATCTTCGCGTCCGCATTCGTCCGCAAGACCAGATCTTCCCAGGTAAAAGCTGAGTTCGGACGGAAATTGGTGTCCTTACCCCTTTTCCGTACCGTCTGCAGGCAACTTGTGGACGCAGTCCGCAGTCGTCCGAATTGTCCCCAAAATTTGGACAGAGTCGATGCAAACGCTACTTCTCTCGTTCGCATCGTCCGCAACCTATTGTCCGAATTGTCCAGGTTAGAATAGATTCGATGCGGACGCAATTCTTCTTGTCCGCATCGTCTGGAGACTCATCCGAAAGTCTCTAGTTTGTACAGAGTCGATGTGGACGCTACTTCTCTCATCCGCATCGTCCGCAAAGTGTCGTCCGAAACTGTCCAGACTTGAACAGATTTGATGCGGACGCTATCCTTCTCATCCGCATCATCCGGACCCTCGTTCGCAACTCCACTATACAATGAAGTCAGGACGAGAAATCTCGTCCCCAACTCGTCCTAACACCCAAAATTCCCACTTTCTTCATCTTTCCACACTTAACTCATATCCTTTAACATTTCCCCCATAATTACATGTCACCAAATGACACGTATAGATACGCCATGTAACACCCTCATAACTCCAACACTTCAATTACACCACGTATACGGGGAAAACGTAACGAAAATACCTCTATACTTAAAGCTCAAGAACACTGTTGGTAATATCTCGATAGTTATCCAACTTAAAATATCGGGATGTTACATATTCCCCCATAAATACACGTTATACGATGACATGTATAATTACGCAACGTAATACCTTAACCACTCCAACTTCTAATTACATTGCGTAAACGGGGAAAACATAACAGAGTTACTCCTAGCTTAATGCTCTAGAACGTCCTTGGTAATACCCCGATAATTACCCAACTTAAAAATATCGGGGTGTTACAGGAGGACCCATTCCCAAAATCTTCTTAACTTTGGCAAGGGTTGGAGGAGGGGACGGTTCCCTGATGATAGGAGACCTGCACAATTGTAATACATCGTTAATCAATAGTACTAATGCATATAGGGAAAGTGCAAGTAAGCTCAAAGACATACTGGCATCCGTCCAGACTGGCATCGGAAGATGCAGGAGAAGCTGATGGAGGAGTTGGAGCGGTTGCAATATGCGTCTATACTTCTTTCATTTGTAGTACAGTGGCTTGAAGCTTGCCAAGTTGGCTCTCCTGTCTATCCAATTTGGCTTGAATCTCTCCAAGTTGGGTGACAAGCCATTGCTACCTCTCCTCACTGAAGAGTACGAAGGGTGAGGACTAGGGAGGGGGAGGTGCCTCTTCTACCGTAGGACACACAAAGTCATCCTCCACCTCTCACGTGATATACCGGTTGTGCATCTGATGTCCACGGAATTAGTGTAGTGGAGTGGAAGGAGGAGGTGCAGCTGACATGGAAGGCGAAGGTGCAACTGACGTGGAAGGCGCAGGTGCAGCTGACGTGAACGGCGAAGGTGCAGCTGACGTGGATGGCGGAGGTGCAGCTGCCACCTCTCCTTTGAATACCCACTCCCCTCGTACTTTGTGCAGCCCCATCCGAGCCAATGTCACTTGATCGTACACGTCAAGTGGTTTTTCATTGGTTCGTCGCTCCATGGGAGGGACAACCAATCCGTTGCTGTCAATAATACGCTGAGTGAGCCAATTATATGGGAGATTCTTCCTTGCACTATTCAGGTTTGCCTTCATTTGATGCATAATGACGAATGCAAGGTTGAACCTCTTCCCATTGTACAACTTCTCCATCACGTAGAGATCCCTGCAGGTGACAAGGTCTCTATGTCCATCACGAGGCACAACTGAGTGGATGATCATGTGATGGATTACTCTTGCTTTGGCATTGAGGTCCTTTGATTTGGGCCGGAAGAATGATTCAATGGTTGTAGGATTGCGAACCAATCGCTTTACCAATGCAATACCTTCTCCTTGTTTTACAAAATTGGCGTCCTTAGACACATGGAAATACTCCTCCAACGACTCCTCCGTGGAGCATCCAATAAGCTCATTCAACTGTTCTAAAGTTATCCTAATCTATTTTCCATACAGATAAGTCCTCAACTCCCTGTCACTAGGGGTGGGAAAATAGGTTCTCGGTTCCGGACCTCTTGGAACCGACCGTTCAGTTCTCGGTTCCGAAAGTAAGGAACCGGAAAGAACCGGACCCAGAACTAGAATCGAGTGTTGATTCCGGTTTCGGTTCCCAACTTGAAATGCAAAAATGCAATTTCTCCAGCCCTGCTCTGGTAAATGCAGTTTCTCCCAACCAGAGCAAAAATGAAGATGAACGGATTGGATTACCCTTATAATCTCTGACATTCGTTAGTCTCAGCCCAGATTCCAAATTCAGAATCCCAGTTGTAGATCTATGACAAACCATTTGGTATTCATCCACAAGAAAGCAGAAGTAGATTTCAACTCCAAATCGCTACGTACACAAATGAATTTCATCAAAAAGGATTTTTGACAATGGTTGGAATGTCATCCGACAAAAGATTTCATCTTTTGTTTATGTATCTTACAATTTCATCACTTCAAAATGCTCTTAACTACAGCTTTAAAAGAGGTCAAATGAACTCTGAAACAAACACAGTAGAATTACCCATTTATGTATCTTCACAAAAACAAATGTATCAGTCAATGATTCAAAGTTCAAACATCAAAAATCAAATCAAATGGATTGTGAAATACCTCTTCTCTAAGAATCCTTTAGCTCTTTTTTTATCCAACCCATCACCTTTATTCGCCATTACCAGTTTTAACAAATTGTTAAAGCAAAAATCAACACATTATGATTATCATTTACGGTGTTGAAGAAATCATGTGATTGTTAGAACTGAATCAAAGTAGTAGTCGGAATCAAAGCAGCAATTGGAATAAAAAATAGAAATAAAAAACATAAGCAAATCCTAAATCAAAGTCTAGGTCAGAATCGCAAACCCTAATCGCAGGTTCCATAATCTAGTTCCAGGTTCAAGAATCGTATAACACATAATCAAGAAGGGGAGAAAAGGGAGCAAGGGTTCGTCTTTGGATTCGTCTTCGGGAACACATAGAATCGCAGGTTCGCCTTCCCTGTTCTTCGGATTCGTCTTTAGGAACGCAGAGAATAGCAGGTTTTTAAAACACTTTGGTTCTCGGTTCCATAAACCAAGAGCCGAGAACCGAACCGCATATGTGGACCAATACCGAGAACCGAACCCGTTACAGATTTAGGAACCAAGAACTGGAATCGAACCGGAACCAAAACGCGGTTTGGGTCGGTTCTCAGTTCTGGTCGGCTCTTGCCCATCCCTACCTGTCACTAGAGATGCCCAACTCCAAGTTTGCATAAAACAGTTTCACAGCCCTCTGACAGTAATAACCCCCCATCGTGCACAATTTATACAAACCAATTAGCTCAAACTGTCCTTCAATCCAAAATTTGCGAACGAATTGAAATCTATTTTCCTAGATTTAATAATGGCATGGGGTACAATGTCATTCTCATACCGTTCTTTGGAGGAGGCCGAGCTGAACAATCCGGGTTCGGAGGGCTCTGCAGACACGCGCACTGGACCTATGGGCTCGGAGGGAACCACCTTATGCTTCTTCGACATTTGACTTGCCTTCGGCGCCATTTTCTGCTTCAACAATCAGGAGGATGGAAGTTCGTCAAGTTCACCGGGTTATCTCTCCGCAATATCTAGGGCAAGGGACGCTCTTTGCGATTATAAGGCATATTTTCGTCGTCCGTTGAGAGGAAAACATTGTCGTTTAGCATTTAGAGTATGAAATCCGAGAGGAATGGACATCCGTCGTATTAAGACAAACGTCCGTCATGGCCTAAACGACATCGTCTAAAGGCAGATTTGAATGAAATCCGAGAGGAATGGACGTCCCTCGTATTAAGACGGACGTCCGTCAGGCCTAAATGACAACGTCTAAAGGCAGATTTGAAAGAAATCTGAGAGGAACGGATGTCCCTCGTATTAAGACGGACGTCCGTCATGGCCTAAATGACGCCGTCTAAAGGCGAGAGGCGTCCATTGAGGGCAAAACGACGTAGTAATTGCCGACGGACGTACATTTCATGGCGAGGGACGTTCGTCTTAATTGAGGGAATTTACGCATTTTAAAAATCGCATGTGCCTTGCATGTGACAGTTAATTCAGAGTCAATCTTGGTCGTCGATCCAAGCGAGGGACGTCTATCGCTCTATCCAACACCTAAGGATCGTCGTCCGTCCTTCGCCTCTAGAAGACGCCATATTCAATCTTGGCCATCGATCTAGAGGAGGGACGTCCCTCACTCGATCTAACGGCCAGGGAAGGACGTCCATCCGTCTACTCTGAAAGACGCCAGATTCAATCCTGGCTGTCGATCCAGATGAGGGACGTCCCTCGCTCGATCCAACGGCAGGGATATGCTTCTGTCCATTCGTCATCCGTCCGTCCATGCAATCTTGGTCATACATTCCGCGATCCAACGACCAATGAGCTTGACAGAGACGAAACCTCCAGGACAGACGAAACCGCCATCGTCCATCTTCTTCGAACTGCCAGGACGGACGAAACTTGATGTCCTTCATCTCCGTTCGAAGGTCCTTGATAGAGACGAAACCGAGGCGTTAAACTTGACGGTCTTGGACGGGAATCGTGACTGCGAGGTTGTCGGCGAGAATTTTCCATAGTTCAGAGTTTTTGTTATTAAAAAAAACTCTTCAAGGTTTGACTTGTTATTGATTGCGAACTATAGGCTCTGCAGTGTTAATTTTCCTAAAAAATATTTATAATTGACTGAGAAAGAAATTTCTTTAAGGGACATATGAAAGGAAAAAAAATGAATGTGAGAGAAAAAATTTGATGTGCACTTGTATACAAAATGAGTTCTAAGAAGGATAAATTTCTCTCAATAAATATTTTTTAAAATATTTATTATCTAAAAAATGTTATAATAATATTTTTCATAGTGATATTTTTCTTGACTCATTCTTTGTAGTTTTTTCCAATATGAGTTTTTACGCAAATTATCAATATTTATTTTTACATATTATTTATCTTCCTCTCGTATGTTTATTTTATTAGCATTAGAAATTATTGATGATAATTTTTTATATGTATCTGCTATCATTTTTCATATTAGTATTTTTTTTATAAAAGGTGATATCAACACATTGGTATTATGAGTGGTAGATTTGCAATAAAAAATAATTTAATATAAATAATTATTATAATAGAAACTAAAATGAATGCAATTACATAAAGTAGGTTGTGTTATAGTCGGTGACGGTTGACCAAAAACCATCAAAGTAGAAAAATAGAGAAAATAGATGAACATGCTATTGTCAATATACATCCTTTATTAGCATATAAAATATTGTCAAATGCTTAGAAATGACAACTAATAAAGAAATTTGGGTATATCGACAAAATTATATGATGTGAAGTCATTGCATAATAGACTTTCTTAAAACAAAATTATATACTCTTTGAGACAAACGCTACATAGTCTCTTTGAAAAACTGGATCTCATTGAAACCACCATAGCGGTCCATCCTGTCAGAACCTTAGTTGATGAACATAAAACATGCAACTGCAAATCTTTGATGCTAATACGAAATGCAAAATCCCTTGTCTATGTAATTTGCAAACATACACCCAATCCATATATATGTCAACATACATGTATATTCTTGCCTATTTAATTTCATACTTTATAACGACTCGATTTTCCTTTTTTAAAATGTTGTATTTTTAAAAGCGTGTTTTCTTTTGAAATGACATAAAACTAAAACTTTTGTGTAGCGGAAGATTTTTCATTCTTAAAACCATTTAAAGACGGTAAATAAAATCATTTTCTTAAAAACCTTTACAACTTGGAAAACTTTGCTTAACTTAATCACTTTATACATTTATCAATAACTTTTGAAAACCTTTTACAATTCTTCTTGATCTTTTGTCTAACCAGTCACAAGGTCTGCGCGTGCAAATCATTTATCAAAATTTCCTTTACTCAATCTTACACGTACCTACATTATAAGACTTAACTATGAGTATAAGACTCAATAAGCGATATTAATTAAATATGTAATACACATGCTATGCAACTATTATTAAAACATGTGCAGTTTTTTGTTTTCTTCTTAGTATCTTTTCTATCTTTACTTCACGTTTAACATTGGAGATTTCTAGTTTAGAAGAAATGATACATCCTATGGTTCATGTGGGCTTAACCATCACTCCATCCCTACGTAGGAAGAGCTGCATCCATCCGGGGTGTTATCACCAAGAATTGTCACCAATCTCCCGAACCCCCACATGTCCATTTACATTTATTCCGTTTAATTCATTTATCTTTAATGGTACAATGGATAATCATACAACCCAAATGAATGTTGTCCGCTTTAGGTGATCAACCCTCACGGACTTGTCCTTAGGCTAGCATCCCATGCCACTAACCTATAACACATCCACATGATATGTATGAACATTCATTTACCCTTTTCAAAACATATGCATGATAAAATCATTTTCGTATCTTTTCAAATCTATGATACGTGGAATGCACATGATTGCATATAGTTCTGTCATATCATCAATATAACCTCAGAGCATGATCAATATCGAAATTCTTAGCTTAAAAAACTTAATTATAATAAACACAACATCAAACAACAAGTAGCAATACATCCTCAAGACATGATCACAACCTAATCATCTAATAAATACAGTCAGCAAACAAATCCTAACTCTTGCGATGTAGGCATTTTCAGGCAAAACACAAGCAATATGACTTACTTGGCGGTCCTTACCAAGTTCAGCATGTAAGATTTTTCTTCTCAATACATTCAAAATCAAATACATAATCATCAATAGTAATTTCTAAGGATAGTTCAGTATCAACATAGCCTACAAAACTAATCTCCATCATCATATCTAACAGAGAAACCCAATTCAACAAATTATCATCCTCAACAATATTCTTTAAAGCTGTAAGTGAAATAAGCAATAAAATTCAATCCATCAATTTGTTATCCTCATGAATACCTATTAAGACAGCAACTAAAATAGAGCATCAAAATCTGAGCATGAACCTTTTGTGATGTCCATCAAAACAGTGATCAAAACAGTAACTAAAACCCAATCAATAGTTCATTATCCTCGTCAATATATATCTTAGCAGTAGATTTAACCGAGGATAAATCCCACTCAACTGAACATAAACTCTCAATTGTCTTTCCAGCAGTAACCCAAAAGATGCAGAATAGAACTCAATCAAACAGAACAACATTCTCAACTTATTTAACAGAGCAGGATTTCTCTACATTAACTATTGAAATAGTAAGCAAATCATGGAGAAGAACAGACCCGATCGATCAACAGAGACAAATTTCGTCAATAGTGGTCTATCAGCAGTAACTGGAAATACAGAACAAGACTCAAACAACGGAGCACAAATCCTCGGTAAATGTTTATCAAGACAGTAAAGGGATACAGAGCAAAATCCCAAATAACAGAGCATCATTCTCAACAAATCATCAAAGCAGTAACGTACAGAGAGCAAGAATTCCCTATCACCTTGCCTTATAGGGCCGACAAGGCCAAAACACAATCGGCAATTACTTACCTCAAAAGGAGCGTAAGAAAATCGCTCAATCGACTGCTTCTCCCACACTCTGGAGAAGAAGCTGCCCCCTCCCAATGTCGCCGATGGTCACCACAGCCGCCCACAAGGAGCTCCCTTCCTGCCTCCCAAAGCCTTCTATAGCGTTCACGTTCGACGAATACAACAATCGCAGAATACAAAAAACGAGAAAGAACAGAAAGAAAAAACAACACCCAAGAATTTACGTGGTTTGGACCTAGTTGTCCTACGTCCACGGATGAACACATCGAGCTCCTTCTTATTTATCACTTCAAGTTTATAGATTATAGAAGAGAAATTATCAGCTTAATGAGAAGACAATCTTATAGATGAAAGAAACGAAATGAGAAAACCATCTCTTTGAACTTCGTCTTTCTTCGAGTGAACAGTAAACCTCTGAACGCCCTCGTTTCTTCACGTCAAAACAGAGCACACAAATTTTAACCCTAATCCTCTTTCATAACCTTGCATGACTCTATATACAGCATGCAAACTGATTGGTAACATTACCCAATCACTGAAGAGTTACAAACTGTCACTTAACTGCCTTTATTACGTGGAAACGCTGAGGCACCATCACAATTCTCCACCTTGACACAAATTTACCAAACAAGAATCACTCGATTGTTTATAGCATCATGTTCCCAGAAAAATTTACTTCTTCTGTATATTCACTAAATTCAAGCAATGCTTGAATTTAGCGATAACTAAGACTTTAGTAAACATGTCTGCCGGATTGTGATATGTTCCAATCTTCTGTAACTTAACTTGTCCAAGAGAAATCACCTCTCTTATAAAATGGTATTTCACATCAATGTGCTTTGTTCTGTTGTGAAAGATTGGATTTTTAGCCAAATGAAGAGCACTCTGATTATCACAGTATACTATCAAGTCTGAACTGTTAATTCCAAAATCTTGAACCAGACCTTGTAACCACAGAGCTTCTTTAATTCCCTCACATGCAAACAAGTACTCAGATTCTGTGGTGGATAATGCTACCACCTTTTGTAAAATGGCTTTCCAGCAAATTGCTCCACCATACATTGTAAATACATAACCTGACATTGATTTCTTTGAATCAACACATCCTGTAAAGTCAGCATCTACATATCCAGCAAGAATGTTTCTACATAGATTCTTTCCTCCCAATATTAACTGTACGTTAAGTGAACCTGAAATGTACCTCATGATCCACTTCAATGCATGCTAGTGAGTTTTCCCAGGATTTTACATGAACCTACTAGTTACACTAACGGCATATGCAAGATCTGGCCTTGTGCAGATCATTGCATACATTATGCTTCCCAGTATGCTTGAGTAAGGAATCTTGTCCATCCATAACCTTTCTTCTTCGGTAGTTGGACATTGGGTTTTACTCAGTTTAAAATAAGCTCACAAAGATGTTGATATGGGTTTTGCTTTAGCAAAATGAAATCTGCTCAGTACCTTTTTAAGGTAATGTTTTTGTGACAAGCAGATGGTCTTATCAATTCTATTTCTATAAATATCTATGCCTAGATTGCATTTAGCCTGTCCCAGGTCCTTCATGTCGAACTCTTTTCCAAGTTCTACTTTCAGTTTTGAAATTGAAGTTGAGTTCTTTTCTGCAATTAGTATGTCATCAACATATAACAACATAAAAATCACCTTTGAAGTTCCATCTCCTCTCATGTAAACACAGTGGTCATGCTTGCTCCTTACAAACCCAATCTCTAAGGCAAAAGAATCAAAGCGCTTGTTCCACTGTCGAGGTGATTGCTTCAGACCATATAGAGATTTATGCAGTAAGCATACTTGGGATGGGTCAAATGACACAAAACCTTCTGGTTGAGTAAGGTATATCCTTTCTTCTATATTACCATGTAAAAATGCGGTTTTTACATCAATTTGCTCCAATTCCATATCTAGGACAACAACAATAGATAGAAAAATTCGTATGGAAGTCTGTTTCATCACTGGAGAGAAAATTTCAGTAAAATCAATCACCTTTCTCTGTGAGAACCCCTTTGCTACGAGTCTGGTTTTATATATCTAGCCTTGTTTGTAGGATTTATCCTTCCTTTAACTTGTAGATCCATTTGCAGCCAATTATCTTCTGTAATGGAGGTCTGTCCACAAGGGTCCACGTTTTGTTCCCCTTTAAGGATTCCATATCTTCCTCCATTGCCCTTTTCCACATGTTAGAGTCTGGACTATTAATAGCTTCATGATAGGAGACAGGTTCACTCCTTTCCAGATCAGTAGACACTAGTAGAGCATATGCTATTATATCAGCATATCCAAGTCGTTGAACTGGTTTGATTACCCTTCTAGACCTATCTCTAGTCAACTGATAATCAAGTGGTTCATCATCCTAATCTTGAGTTGTTGCATCAACTAGGTGATCTTCAGGTTCAGTTTGTACTTCCTGTGATGAAGACTCACCATTTTCCAGATTTAGCTCTACCTCAAATTGATTTGCAATTGAGGCCTTTGTCTCTTTCTCAATATGAACATCAGATGCTGTCTTTAATGGAAACTCACTTTCATTAAACACAACATCTCTACTGACAATTACCTTCTGTTGTCCAGGTGCCAGAGACCATAACCTATATGCTTTAACTCCTTCTTGATAACCAAGAAATATGAACTTTTGGGATCTTGGCTGGAGTTTATCCTGTCGGCAGTGTGCATATGCAGCACACCCAAACACCTGTAACTTGTTGTAGTCTGCAGGATAATTGTGCCAGATCTGAAACGGGGTTTTGAAATCCAGTGCAGAGGAGGGGGATAGATTTATGAGGTATGCTACAGTTTTCACAGCTTCAGCCCAATAACTTCTTGGCATTCCTGCAGTGAGAAGCATGCACCTTACTCTGTCCAGAATTGTCCGCTTCATTCTCTCAGCCAAACCATGTTGTTGTGGTGTGTAGCTGACTATGTGGTGCATGATGATACCTTCTGATTTGCAGTAATCATCAAATTCCCTTGAACAGAACTTCATCCCATTATCTGTTCGAAGTTTCTTCACCTTCTTGGACTTCTGGTTTTCCACCATGATTTTCCATGTTTTGAATGTATTGAAAACTTGGTCCTTCGTTTTAAGATAGTAGACCCATAATCTCCTGGAAAAGTCATCAATAATGGACAGAAAGTAGTGTGCTCCTCCCTTTGATGCAGTCTTCTCGGGTCCCCATACATCAGAATGGATGTAATCCAAAATGTCCTAAGATTTGTGCACGGTTTTATTGAACTTCACACGACTGCTCTTTCCAAGGATGCAGTTTTCACAAAATTTGAGTTCTGCAATTTTGTAATCTGTCAACAAATTTTGTTTATTCAGTTCATGTAGGCCTTTTTCACTTAATGCGCTAACCTGAGATGCCATAACTCAGCGTTGCTTTGTTGATGTTTCATAACAGCGACTGCCTCACCAGTTATCGTTTTGCCTTGTAGAATATAAAGTCCATTGTGCAGATTTCCTTTCATCACTGCAAGGATGCCTTTGTATACTTTCACTTTTCCATTTTCAATCCGCACTTTACAACAAAACTTATCTAACATGCCTATAGACAGTAAGTTTCTTTTCAGTTGTGGGACAAACTTGACATTTTGTATCACTCTGATGGAGCCATCATGCATCAACATTTTGAGATATCCTTCCCCCTCAATTTGACAGGATTTATTGTTTCCAAGTAACACTTTTCCTCCTGCAGATTTTGAGAAGCCTTGCAACCATTCCTTGCGAGGTGTCATGTGGAAAGAACACCCCGAATCCAGCACCCACATGTCACTTGAATCTATCATTGAAGCCACTAAGACCTCCGAGGATTCATAACCATCAGAGGCAACAACAACATCCCTCTTTTCAATTTTCTTCTCATTCTGTTTGCGTTTTCTTTTATAGCAATCTTTCTTAAAATGACCCTCCTTGTGACAAAAACATCTCCGCCCACTTTTGGATTTTGATCGGGATTTTCCCCGTGTGTTTTTCTGATCTCTGTTCTGGGATCTCCCAAGGGTAAATAACCCCTCTCCATTTGAGTGGTCTTTCATATCAGTGCGTTTCTGAAGCTCTTTTGAGTTTAGGGTAGCCTTGACTTCGGCCATAGTTAATGTCTGCTTACCATATAGCATGGTATCGACAAAGTGCTCATAAAATTTTGGTAATGAACTGGGCAAAATTATGGCTTGATCTTCTTCTATTTTCACACCGATGTTGCTCAAGTCCAGGAGAATTTTATTGAAGTCGTCTAAATGTTTCCTCACCTCCTTTGAATCCTCCATAGTTAACGTATAGAGTTTCTTTTTCAAATACGGTCTGTTGGCCAAGGATCGTTTCATGTAGAGAGCCTCTAACTTCCACCAAATAGATAAAGCTAGACCCTCTTTTGTGACCTCTCTTAAGACCTCATCACCGAGACTTAAGAGAACGGCAATATGTGCCTTGGATTCAACATCTGCTGCCTTAGTTTGATCGGTTTCTTGAAGGATTTTGATAGCATTCTCATCAATGGCCTGTGCCAGGTGTCACGGTACTAGTGGCGATACCGTGCGGCGCTAGAATTCACAGCTCAATTTTGGCCAGCCTACTCGGGCCAACGGGCCAATTCGCATGCAGAAGCAACATTGATAACGACCGACGAGTGAGGTTGCCCATAATCGCCCCACTCGTAACCCGCTAACATTGATGTAGGAACCTTGAACGCACTTCCCGAATAACCAACGGGCATGAGGGCACCACGCCTCGTGCATGTCTCGAGATGCTGATGCAACACAACGTGCATCTCGAGCGAGTGTAATCCGACCACGAGATCCTCGATGGCAACTGGCTTCTTCTCGATGCGGCGGCGACCGTGCGCCCATCACTCACGATCTCGGGACAGCCATGTGGGAATAATAGAGTCTATAGCGGTTTCCACATCCCAGCCTCTGAGGCTCAGGAGGGGCGCAATACCGATGTTGGATTGACAATCGATATTGTCCATGGAGCTCCCCGCTTCATGGAGACACCAAGGCTCGCTCTTGGCTCATTGGTGCCCGCCCATCGTGGCATGCCTCACAGCACACCACGAAGTAGCTCACTTAGGGCGGGGGCCCCGAGGGTGGTGGAGAGCTGACACCATGTCCCCTTCTAAAGGGCAATCTGAACCAACTTCATTGTGGCAGGAGTATACATCGTATAGTGCCGAGGAGTCACTTTCTTGTCTGCAAGGCAACTGGCAACCATGTACCACACATGGATTGCCCCAATTGATATCACTGTGGCTCCTCGATGCCCTCTTGTCGTCACGATCGACTATGGACATAGTCGGATCGTGACACCAGGCCTTGATGTACCAACAACGCCTTCATCTTTATCCTCTAGAGGTTGAAGTCGTTGTTGTCGGTGAACTTGTCTACCTCAAACTTTGCCATCAAAACAAGATTCAATCTAAGCACTTGAACGTCGATTCCACGCTCACCACACCAATTGTAGTGTTCGCGTTCAACAAATACAACAATCGCATAATACAAAAAACGAGAAAGAACAGAAAGAAAAAACAACACCTAAGAATTTACGTGGTTCGGATCTAATTGTCCTACGTCCATGGATGAACACGTCGAGCTCCTTCTTATTTATCACTTCAAGTTTACAGATTACAGAAGAGCAATTATCAGCTTAATGAGAAGACAATCTTTTAGATGAAAGAAATGAAACGAGAAAACCATCTCTTTGAACTTCGTCTTTCTTCGAGTGAACAGTAATCCTCTGAACGCCCTTGTTTCTTCACGTCCAAACAGAGCACAAAAATTTTAACCCTAATCCTCTTTCATAACCTTGCATGGCTATATACTACTGCATGCAAGCTGATTGGTAACATTACCCAATCACTGAAGAGTTATAAACTGTCACTTAACTGCCTTCATTATGTGGAAAAGTTGAGTCACCATCACACATTCGCCTCATAAACCCCCTGTAAGGTGTTGCGAAAATCGCAAAACGCGGGTTCGCCCGTTCCCACGGGCTGGGATGTTCTCTCGGCTCGCCTCGCGGCCCAGCAGACCAGGTAGCGACGTTCCTGCTTGCTTGTGCTCAATGACGCCGCCCAAACGCTCGCCGGTCGCTCTCCTTTTCCCCATGAAGAAGGTTTTGGCCGCAGGAGTCTGCTTCTTTTTCCCCTTTTTCCTTTGTCTTCTCCAGCAAATGAATTCCAACTTGCAATTCCCGAAAATGCCCTGCAAGCCCTAGCATTTTCTTCCTCCTTTTTGTCTATTTCCCGCTCTTAGCCAATTAATCCACCTCACCTTAATGAAACATAACCTTAGCCAAAATAATCCACCTCACCTTAATGAATATTATATTTCTTTATTCTTTCAACCCAATTAATTCCTTCCAGCACTGCCAACTTCACAATTACTCCCTTCATTCTCACTATTATGATCTCTGTTCATCGAACTGGAAACCCTAATTCCTAGCCATGAGAGATTTTAGGGAATTTTCTGCGCCATCTTCTCGTTGCGGAGCAGGAATCATAAAAAGTATCCGTTTGGAGAACTTCATGTGCCATAGTAATTTGGAAATCCAGCTTGGCGAGTGGGTGAACTTTATCACTGGTCAAAATGGAAGTAAGTTTCTCTCCGTCGCACTGTCCTATAAAACCAAACTGTATTGCTCGCTGCGTAAGGTCATGAATTTTTGTCCTCTTTCCATTATTTTTTCGTTGGTGGTTTCTTTCAATTTTTATGATTATTACTTTTTGTTTGTTGTTTCACTGAGAGACCCTGTGTTTGGTAGTTGTTACGGAGTACAATTGCGAACTGAGTTAATGAATTTCTTTTTGGAAAACGCATTGTCGAGACAGTTTTCTTAGTGTTACGTTGCTTATCTAACAGGTGGAAAGAGCGCAGTATTAACTGCTTTATGCGTTGCATTTGGGTGTCGAGCTAAAGGGACCCAAAGGGCATCTACTTTGAAGGATTTCATAAAAACTGGTTGCAGGTGTTTTTTCTTTTCACTCATATTTGTTTTTTACTTTTAGATCAACATGGAGATCCCCGCCCCTGAAGAAACTCTCATTTAGATGCATCCCTTAGTTGCTTGACGTTTCAATTAACAAACTTTAGATTATATCTATTCCAAATAGTTAACCACTAATAAGCAATGCATCTTCGGACAATTGTGGAAACCCCAAAACAAGACCCTCTCTTTACTATCTATGTAGCAGTGTGACTTCTCTTAATCTTCTCTTCCCTATCTTGGGTGACTCCAAATGAAGTGAAAACCAGACCAAGACTATTTTTTTTTTTGCAATTTGGAACAAACGATGAACACACAAGAGTGGAAGCAATTGTTAGTTTTAGTGGAGTTGAAATTTGATGCCCTACTTCAAGGACACTTTTATATTGATTGAAAGATACCGCAATACCATTCTATTTTTTTTATTGAATCAATCAAGAATACAATCAAGTGTTTATCCATGCAATTAGAAATTCATATAGATACAAAAGGGTTCAACAGGAAAGTTGATTTGATCCAATCTATTCTTAGGGTTAAATAGATACAAATGATTAGGACAAAATGAGTTGCCAACTATCCATATTTATCAAGTGCTAAGTGATATGAGCTGGTATACGATGCTAAGCTAAGAAATACAATTCATGAGAGGAAAATGTGAGGAGCTCTAAGAAGGCTCTTAATATGGATAAGTATGATGACTATTGGTTAACGTTAAGAGAGATTTTATTAGGAAGTCTAAGGGAATTGTAGGTCCTCAAATGAAGGATAATATATGTACCTTGAGGCTAGAGATTATGTCTTACATGTTAGGCGTTGTGTAACATCATCTGTTCTAGTACAATATTGTTTACTTTGAGTTGAAACCTGCACGGTTTTGTTTTTGAGCTTAGCCCAAAACGTGTTTTATTAAGTAGGGAGAAGAGCTCTGCTTTTAAATTATGCATTTTCGACTCTTTCAATCGATGTGAGATTGTGCACCTCCACTGGTATGGTTCAGACTCTCACTTGAGTCATCTTTGCCTTCACAGGGTGGACTGCCACAATCTCCCCCACTGAAGGCTTGATGTCTTCGTCGACCACACTTCTGGTTGAGTTTTGACTTTGATACCATTTGTAACATTCTTAGCCCTTCTAATGCAATATTGTTCGCTTTGGGGCAAAAGTTGCATAGTTTTGTTCTTTATGTTAGCTCAAAACGCGTTGTACTAGGTAGAGAGGAGAACTCTATTCATAAACCATATATTTTCCATACTTCCAAGCAATGTGAGATTGTGCACCCCCACTAGTATGGACCGAACTCTCACTTGGGTCATCTTTGTGTTCACATGACAGATTGCCACACATTGACACAGACAAAGTCAAGAAAAACCTATGAAATATTTTAATATGGGACCTTGGACAAAATCAAATCTCCTTAGTAAGAAGATCTTTTGTTTCTCTTGGTAGCTTGCTCCAATTCCTCCAACTAATAGATCAATTTGAGCAACAGATGCAGGCTCTAGGAACTGAAGGAAAGGGTTTTCTACCCTTGTGGGGATGGACCGATAAAAGTTTTGATAATTCAAGAGAAGGTCGCGGTGAGACGAGCTGTTTATCCTAAGTCGACTTGGTGGAACCAATGAACGATGAGAAGTGCTTACATGGTAGAGGGCTCATGGGAAACCTTCTATTGATTCAACTTTTTCTTCTCTCCAGCATATACCCTATTTGAGGCAACTAAGTTAGGTGGTGAACTGCTTGGTGGCAAAGGGGAGAATAACTCTCAAGTACAGTAGATGGTAAAACACTTGAGTGGCAAATGAAAGTAAGATCATACTTGTTTCTTGAGGCTTGTGTAGGCATAAAGTTCTCATGGAAGATCAAATAGATTATTCATGTGATGGTAAAACTTGCTGCTCGGTTTGGAGAGCATGAGATTAGAATGAGAGTTTGACCACCACATCATTGCATGCAAAGGGATCTTACTTTGTTCATAAATATGTCAGACTCTTTTAAACATCACTAGAAGTAGTTGATTTGGTTGAAACATGTGATTCTTTCTAGTGACTGTAGTCATACCTGTTCAAAATGAGATTTATACATAATCTCTAGATGCACTTGAAACAAAGCTTATCGAAATATCAGGTTCTTTATTGATTGTATGTCAGTGAGTCTTTCAGATAAATTGTCTGTAAATCTGTAATATATGATTGTATCATGGAATGGTTGTAGCTGAAGTTTCCATTTCTATGAGTCTCTTGGGAGAAATGGGAGGGATTTATTCTTAGAGGACTGTTTATTTCTTTAGCAGAAGTGGTGTTTAGGGCTTCAAAGAACAGTTATTCTAATTAAAATTTGTTGGGTTTCAAATCTCCAACTTTTTATAAAACACAGATTACAATTTTTCTTCAACGTACATTAGACAACACTTATCAATTACAGAACATAGATTCTAAACAAACAACACAAATTTTAACAAACAACAATGAACATTAAAACACACTACCACAAACCTGGAAACCACATGTTTGGAATCACCCTCAATTAGCAGAGAGTTGGTCTTCAGAATTCTCAGTGTTTCCAAAACGTTCCCCCCTCCTCTGTAACTTTCCAATCGATTTTATTAACTCCAACCGTCTCCCTTAAAACTTCCCACACACTCTCTTTCTCCAATTTATGAAATTACCCTCTCTTATTATAAACCATGCCAAATTGATTTCCTCCCTATCCATCACTACTCCCTCCTTTCAAAGAGACCTTGTCTGCATGGTCGAAGTAGGGAAAATGAACTTGAATATCAGCAACTGGTTCCCACGTAGCCTCCCCTTTTGAAGAGTTTTCCCATTGCACTAACACTTCTGGGCCATTGCACCCATTGCGGTGTTGTAATATTTTCGTCGGAGTTGAAATATTTTCCTCTTCGGTATCAACTTTAGAATCCTCCTCTTCTAATAGTTGTAAACTTGGTTTGCACCGGTGACCCGCTTCCCATTTATCACTACAACGAAAATATAGCTTAGCTTCACGTCGTCTTTGTCTTTCTGTTTATGTGATGGCTACCCTACTCGCTCCAAGGTCAGTAATCCGTATTACATGGGAAGGGCCAGGATCCCCTTGGCTATAGTGAAGTGAGTTCGTGCCGGCCTGATCAAGAACATTTTCCAATTGAAGTTTATTCGGTTAAGCCCTCATTTTTTGTATCAAGTTCTTATTAGGTCCATAAAAATTCAAGCTGGACCTATTTTCTCTTTTATGGTGTAAAGTTTGCATTTTGAACTCATATCTTAGGGCTAACATCAGAGCCTCATAACATTTTTGAGCTGCATGATACGGATATCATCCTGAAGTTCCTAAGATAATCCATTTAAAAAAGCTCCCAGTACGACTTCTCTATCCATGGCCCGAATTTTTGTAGCCAACTCTTGGATTGCTCATCGTAATCTTCCACACTTTTAGTTTGTCGTAACCACATTAATTGCTCTTGATTATAACGAAATTTCTTGGGCACGAAACATTGTCCGAACGCAAATTTGAGGTCCTCCCAACTTAAGCGTGACTCTTTTTCGGTTATCCATTCATAATAATCCTAAGTTTTTCCGATCATATAATCAGATACCATATACACCTTATTTTCGAGATGTACTCTAGTAACTCGAAAAGATCTCTTGGCTGTTTTAAACCAAGCAGACCAATTATCCTCATAAAAAATATTTAAATCTATTTTTGGAGGACTCCCCCAATCTCCTCTTCTGCGAAAACCCGTGGAATTGTCCCTGTCCTCCCTTAAAAAAAAATATTTCTCTCTCGTCTATTGTGAAAATCATTTCTATCCTAAGCATCCTCATTTCGGTACACATCAGACTGCGGTAAACCACGGTACTGCAGCTCCTTGCGTCTACCCACAACTGGCGAACACACTTGATCGCGGTATCGTTGCTCCTCGCGTCGACCCACAACCGGCGGACACCCTAGAATGTTGTCGTCTGGCGACTGGTTCAGATTACGGGAGTTAGACTCATTAACACCCAGTACCTCTTTTCCTTTGTCGACTGTCAGACTAACGTTCAGTGGAATTTCTGGACATCGTCGGAACTCTACTCGCAATTGAGCAAGCAGAAGTAAACGGAAAGTTTCCTCCACCTTCAGTAACATGACTTCTAGATGAGGCAGTATCGACATCTGCTGTCGAAAGGTATGCCACTGTTCAACATTTTTGTCCAGTTCTAACCGTATTTCAAGCATTTCCTTCTCTATTTCTTCCATTCTATCTCCTTTGGTCGAAGGTTTCGCCATGCTCTGATACCAAATTGTTGGGTTTCAAATCTCCAACTTTTTATAAAACATAGATTACAATTTTTCTTCAACGTACACTAGGCAACACTTAACAATTACAGAACATAGAACCATAAACAAACAACACAAACTTTAACAAACAACAATGAACATTAAAACATACTACCACAAACCCGGAAACCATAGGTTTGGAATTACCCTCAATTAGCAGAGAGTTGGTCTTCAAAATTCTTTGTATTTCCAAAACGTACCCCCCTCCTCTGTAACTTCCAAATCGATTTTGTTAACTCCAATTGTCTCCCTTAAAACTTCCCACACTCTCTTTCTCCAATTTATGAAATTACCCTCTCCTATTATAAACCATACCAAATTGATTTCCTTCCTGGCCATCAAAATTAACCAAAGTTTGTTTGCTTAACTTGTATATACAAGGTCACTTTAGTTTTGCTGGAATTCGAAGGCGTCAAATACAAAGAAAATTCATTTTTAGAGTTGATATCAAGTAACCGAATGCTATTGGAAGATTCACAAGATTTTTGTTTTCTATCCTTGCTTATGCTCTGTAGATGATTTCCACGTCTGCCTAAGCTATTTCAGGATATTTTATAAACAGTAAATTTTTTATTTGTAGTAGCCATAATTAATCTTGCTCTCCTAAGTCTATATTTGCATCTATTTTATGAACTTTCTGAAGTTCAACCCAAAGAGATTTTATTTAAAATTCTACTTCATTTGAAGCATCCATTTTTTTTGTTGCAATGCTGCCTGAACTTAAGCCCTTTATTTATTTCCATCAATAGTCTGCCCTCTTTCTCTTTTTGTGTTTCACCATAAACGTTTATCATTTTCTTCTATCAGCCATTTATTTACTTACTTTCATCTTCTGTTTTGTTTTTACAGCTATGCTGTAGTTCACGTTCAATTAAGAAACCAAGGTGAAGAAGCTTTTAAGTCCGAAATATATGGTGATGTCATTATTATTGAACGCAGAATTTCTGAGGCTAGTAATTCCACTAATTTAAAGGATTGCCAAGGTGAAATCACTTATTTTTTATTCTTACTTTGATACTTTGGTTTGAGACCATTTTTATCTTAGAAGTATCTAATCGATAAATTAGTAATCATTACAACAACCAATGAAAACCATGAAAGATGATATATATATATTTTTTTTCCGTAAAGTGATAGGTGAGGATACCTTCCTTAATTATGATAACATGTACAAGGAAAAAGAAATAATAAGGTCCTGGGGTTTGTGTAAGTTTTTCCCCCTGATTTTGGACCTTTTTGTTTAATGAGAGTTTTTTTCCCTGATTTTGGACCTTTTCGTTTACTGTACAAGAATTAATAGGATTAATGAGAGTTGGCTATGTAGTTGGTATTGTAAGTCACATGGTCATGCATAGACACTAATATTCTTTTCTCTTATCTTTTCCACAAGGTGGAAAAATCTGCCAGACTGATAGAGTTAGTCAATTTATTGTAGATTTCCGCATGCTGTGTGGATATGTATGTCTTTGTCCATTCTATTTCTTTTGCCCTTAAAATTTTATTATTGTAAATAGATGAGATTGTTTTACTGAAGTGGTGATCTCATAATGACCTCTACTTAATCTTATGTGGGCCGATTTTTGTGAAGTCATTAAATACATATTTTGTTTTCCAATGTTATCAGTGAAATGTTTGATTGAAAGAAAACATTTACAAATTCATTTAAATGAATATTCAGTTTGTTGATGTTAAATGATTGTTAATTAGTGAACATCTTCTGTATGTTTTTATAGTTAAGAATAGCTCATAATTGTTTTTGATATTGAATATTTTTAGTTATATTTTGCTCTTGATAAGTTGCAGAATGCCTATACATATTGACTCCCAGCAATAGGTAATTTTTATAAAGTTGTGATAAATTGCTAACACTTTTGTTGATTCATGGTATTTGATAGGAAAAAGGGTTTCCAGTCGGAAAGATGATCTTCGTGAGATAGTTGAACATTTTAATGTAAGTCTTTCCCAATGCCTTTGATTATCCAAGCTTTACTTAATTCCTTTTCTTGGTCAACAACATATTTCTCTCGGAGTTTATTTTTTGTTTCTTTTCAAATTAAGGCTTAGTCTTTTTTTTTTTTAAGTGGACTTTACTATGGTACGGTTTTATTATTTGAATACTATTGAACATGATGAGATTTTAATAAAAGAGATCTATTTACGTCTCATTCTATACCATTACCTTCTATGTGCCTCATTCCAACAGAATTGGTGACAAAAATTTCTCATAGACCACATTGGCACTAGGCTGAGGATCAGTCACTAATAGCTAAGGCACTCACTGAGATATAAGTGATGAAAACTACATAATAACTAGAATAGCAGACTAAATGATGCATAAGTTTTATGTACATAGTTTGAACTTATTCCATAGAATGATAATGATAAGGATTATTAGCTAGAAGGGAAAATGACAAATTAACCATCATGGTTTGCGGTCAATGACAAGTCAACCACTATTCTTTATTTTCTAATAAATTAACCACTGACGTATGGGAAAATGACAAAGTAAACATCGCTGTCACATTCGCCGTTAAGAAGCTAGCAAGGCGTCGCGGCGTTTTGTGGACAAATTTAGCTTGGACGCCGCAATGTCTCAAGAGACCGCAGTGTCTCAAGAGAGAGACCGCGGTGTCTCAAGAGAGAGATTGCGATCTCTTGAGACTCCAGTCTCTTGAGACACAGCGGTCTCAAGAGAGTACAGTGAGACCGCGGTCTCTTGAGACTGCGGTGTCTCAAGAGACCGCAGTCTCTTGAGATCGCGGTGTCTCAAGAGAGAGACCGCGGTTTCACCATTTCTCTTGAGACCGCGGTTTCAACATTTCTCTGGAGATCGAAATTCTCAGCTTCGAATTGTTAAACTCCGGTTTTTTTCCGTTCCCTTTTCTCTGGTTGAATCCAACGCCATTGTAGTAAATCTCCCAGCTTCTCCATTTTCCAGCTATCCTTTACCCTTGCCTCTGGTTCTCCGGTTCATAAAACATTTGTCGCCGAGAATTATTGTCTCTTCGAACATGGGTTTCGATCAAGCCGATGCTTCGTTTCCTCAACAAATCATTAATTCCCACAAATACTACTCTGGTATGTTGGAATCGTTAGATGCTGTAAACATTAACCTAGATATGCAACAGAAGGTAGAGAGATTCTTGCTTCAACCAGTAATGGAGAACATCATTTTAGGTCGGCATCATTTGACTAAAAGGCCACTTTCATGGAGGAATTTGTTCTTTTCAGCCGGATTCTCCCCATGGCCGTTTAGCAACTTCACCGACACTCTGGCTGACTGTCTAATCCGGCAAGTGGCCTGATAGAACTTCTTCTTTATTTTTGAACAATTTTTACAGAGTACGATAGCCCTAGATCACCCCTGGGTATCTCTCACTACTCGTAGCTCCTCTCCCTCTATCTTCTCTCTTCTCTGACTTTTCTTCCCTCCTCCCTCCTTTTATTCTCTCCCCTCGTAATAGCCGCTCAATTACAATATTTGTATACTTATTTACACATTTACCCTTGTCTTCTTTCTACAGTAGTAGTGAACCTAACCGAGATCTATCATTACTCCTGGCCTAATAATGAACCTTGTCCTCAAGGTTAAAAACAAGAAATTGAAAACGGAACTAAGCAAAATCCACCAAGTAGCTTCAAAAAACTGAAGATGCTTCCACTTGAAGAGAACTAAAATTTTCTTGAAATTTCCACAATTGGTCTGAACATCCAGCAAGGATTTTGGATAAATTTGCCACTCCATCTCCCTGAACAAGGAATCAGGTAAAGGAACAACAGTCTGAAAATCACCATGAACCTGTTTCAATAAGGACACATGAAACACCAGATGAATTGATGATGAATCCGGTAACTTGAGCTTGGAAGCAACTTGGCCAATATGTTGTAAAATCTCAAAAGGCCCAAAATAACGATGAGAGAATTTAACATTCAATCTTTTAACCACCGATTTCTTCCTATATGATTGAAGGGCAACCAAACAAAATTGCCAGGAAGAAATTTTAAAGACCGTCTTTTCTTATTTGCTGAAGGCAACATTTGAACCTGGGCTTTATGCAAATGAAGCTTTAACAAAGCTAATATATCATCCCTCTCATGAAGTAACACATCCACAGCCGAGATTACCGAAGAGGAAACAGAATCAAACTTCAATAAAGAAGGTGCAAACTGCTTTAATAACATCTCAATTTCCTCTATGGCTCATCCTTTGCTGCCAAACTCAAAGTCTGTGCCCTAACTTCCACCAACACCCCTCGTCCTGTTTTTGTTAATGTCTGCAGCATAGCCTTTAAAGAAATATTTGTCTTGCTCAAACTAGGATCACCTCGGATGTAAACTGTTCTGTCATCCAGGGTGAATTTCATTGTGAAAAGTTTCCAATTCAAATACATTTCTCCATTCGATTCTAACCATTTCATACCCAAAATAATATCTGTATTTCCAAGTTCAATTGGCAGAAACTCCTCCATAATTTCCACCTCGGGTAAGACAAGTAGGATATTCTTGCAAATTCCTCCACCTTTAAGAGAGTCTCCATTCCCCAACAGTACAGTATACTCAGCCGAATAAGAAACTGGTAGTTGCAGTTCCTCCACCATTTGCTTAGCGACAAAGTTATGAGATGCTCCGCAATCGATCAAAACCATTACCTTTTTATCTTTGACAGTTCCCCATAATCTTAGAGTGTGAGGAGTGGTCAAGCCCACCACTGAGTTTAGAGAAATTTCAACCGCATCTTCCACGATATTGAATAAACCAGAATCTGTATTTTCATCTTCTTCATTATCTTGCAACACTAAAACCTGTAATAATTTTTTCTTGCACTGATGTCCAACTGTAAATCTTTCATCACACTTAAAACGGAGCCCTTTTTCTCTACGCATTTTCATTTCAGCATCAGACAAGAATCTTCTACCTCCTTCAACTGCTTTATTTTTAGGAGGAACGATTGGTAATGTCTTAGTAGGTTCTGTATATGAAGGTCTGGTAGTTGTGGCCATCGTCCAGTTTGGCTTAGGACAACTCCGAACTCCTTCAGCTTTGTCCGATCGCAGTCTGTCTTCCACCAATTGAGAAGACTCCATCAAATCTTGTAATCCTAATGGTCGCATTAACCGAACATCTCCTTTTATTTCGTTTTTCAAACCATTAAAAAACGCACTGAAGTATACTTCGTCAGGTATTCCGATTAAATTGGATACAACAGACTCAAATTGAGTTATGTATTCCTCTATTGTCCCTTCTTGTCTCAAAGAGAATAGTTGATCACAGCCTGTTCGTGTTCGTAAATGGCCAAATCTTTCTAGCAACCTCTTCTTGAGAATCAGCCACGAACGGAAAGGACGAACTCCACTCTCCCACTGGTACCACGTCAAAGCGGAACCTTCAAAATAAACCATAGCAGCCTCTAATTTTTCCGATTCAGAGAACCGATTGATGTTGAAGAATCTGTTGGCACGTATCAACCAACCTTCTGGATCGTTGCCACTAAAAACTGGTAATTCCAGCTTCCTCGCCACATTTTCCTTGCTCAGAACCGGCCGATTTTCTTCATCCCTACCAACTCTTTCAGCTTTAGAATTCCTCGGAAAGTCGCGCGTCTCAGATGTCGGTTGCCGTTCATCCATTTTCTCTAACAGTCTCTACATCTGTTCCTGGATCTGAGAGATACTACGCTCCATCGTCGCAATCTATTCCATTTTTTTTAACTCTTTCATTTTCGCCATCTCATTTTGCCATTCCGCAGCGATTTCCTTCGATGCCTCCGAACGAGTCATCGTCCTGATCGACACAATGCTCTGATACCAAAATGATAGAACTTCTTCTTTATTCTTGAACAATTATTACAAAGTACGATAGCCCTAGATCACCCCCTGGGTATCTCTCACTACTCGTAGCTCCTCTCCCTCTATCTTCTCTCTTCTCTGACTTTTCTTCCCTCCCTCCTTTTATTCTCTCCCCTCGTAATAACCGCTCAATTACAATATTTGTATACTTATTTACACATTTGCCCTTGTCTTCTTTCTACAGTAGTAGTGAACGTAACTGAGATCTATCATGGCCGTTCGAGGATTTCGAGTCGAGAAAAGACAGGCCTCGATCGTTCTTTATTGGGTAACAGGAGCTAATCTCCGCCTCCGCATGGAGATGCTGATTTCTACTACCAAAAGATGTTAATTTTCTTATTTTTTTGGACTTTTCCTTTTGTCTACGTTTCTCCCATGCTTTGTTAATGTTAACTGTCAAGAAAACTGGAGGTTCTTATTTTGTGAACACTTCTTCTGATTTGAGTTTGTCATTTGGATTGGGTACTTATTACTATTAGATTTCAACACCCTCTTGGTTTTATTGTCAACTTTTGAGAAAATTGGAAGAATTATGAACACTGATCGGACAGTATGTGTAACGTCCCCCGGTGCTCCCAGTACAATATTGTCCGCTTTGGGCCAAAGCCCGCACGGTTTTGTTCTTGGGGTTGGCCCAAAACGCGTTGTACTAGGTAGGGAGGGGCTCTATGCTTATATACCATGCATTTTCTACTCTCCCAAGCGAAGTGGGATTGTGTCCCCCTAATATGGGCCGGACCCACAACTGGGCCTTTCTTGGTCTTCACAGGGCGGGATGCCACAATCTCCCCCCTTGGGGACCCGGCGTCCTCGTCGACCACACTTCCGGTTGGGATTTCGCTCTGATACCATTTGTAATGTCCCTCGGTGCTCCCAGTACAATATTGTCCGTTTTGGGCTGAAGCCCGCACGAGTTTGTTCTTGGGGTTAGCCCAAAACGCGTTGTACTAGGTAGGAAGGGACTCCATGCTTATATACCATGCATTTTCTACTCTCCCAAGCGATGTGAGATTGTGCCCCCCTGATATGGGCCGGACCCACACTTGGGCCTTTCCTGGCCTTCACAGGGCGGGATGCCACAATCTCCCCCCCTTAGGGACCCAACGTCCTCGTCGGCCACACTTTCGGTTGGGATTTCGCTCTGATACTATTTGTAACGTCCCCCGGTGCTCCCAGTACAATATTGTCCGCTTTGGGCCGAAGCCCGCACGGTTTTGTACTTGGGGTTGGCCCAAAACGCGTTGTACTAGGTACGGAGGGGCTCCATGCTTATATACCATGCATTTTCTACTCTCCCAAGTGATGTGGGATTGTGCCCCCCTAATATGGGCTGGACCCACAACTGGGTCTTTCCTGGTCTTCACAGGGCGGGATGCCACAGTATGACTTGAAATTGAAAAGGGTATTTTGAAAGTTTGGATCTTTTAGTCGGAATTTCGAAGAATTTTTGAACATGAGAATCCTGATTTCTGAACAATGGAGATTTTGCAATTTCATCTTGTTGATGAAGACAATATCTCTCTCAACTTTCTTGCTTCTTCGTGTGCAGCTTTCACTGTTGAGGCATTCATGGAGGAGGTATCATTTTCTTGAGACCGCGGTTTCAACATTTCTCTCGAGATCGAAATTCTCAGCTTCAAATTGTTAAACTCCAGTTCTTTTCCGTTCCCTCTTCATCTGGTTGAATCCAACGCCATTGTAGTAAATCTCCCAGCTTCTCCCAGCTTTTCGGCTTCTTAACGGCGATCGTCACAGCGATGTTGGCTTTGTCATTTTCTCATACGTCAGTGGTTAATTTGTTAGAAAATAAAGGATAGTGGTTGACTTGTCATTGACCGCAAACCACGATGGTTAATTTTGTCATTTTCCCTAGCTAGAAAAAGAACTTTTCTAATTCTATTCCAAAATCTTCAGTTAAAAAACAACCTAAGGACCTTCAATTCTAATATATCCTACTGCTAATTCAATGCGATTTAAAATTCAAAAGAAAATAAACAAAATCTCTAACTTATTCAAATGTTAATCCAAATTCCTCTATGAGATTCTATCTATTTTGTTTTGTTCTATTATTTTGTCTCAAAAGGTTGAAGAAATCATTTCTATATTTGTTTTCTTTCATGAATGCTGAATAGAACATTGTGCGTGCAGATTGATGTTGAGAATCCTTGTGTGATAATGAGTCAGGACAAAAGTAGAGAGTTTCTGCATTCTGGAAATGACAAAGATAAATTTAAGGTATCGTCTTGCATTTGTGATCTATTATGTAAACAATATGGATTCTTTTCTTTGACAAATTCCTTTGCAGTTCTTTTTCAAGGCTACACTTCTTCACCAAGTTAACGATCTCTTGAAGAATATTTTTGAACAACTGAGATCTGCAAATGCTCTAGTTGATGATTTGGAAACCTCAATAAGACCTGTTGAGAACGAACTTAGTGAGCTGCAAGGAAAGATAAAGAACATGGAGCATGTAGAAGAAATATCTCAGCAGATTGAGCAAGTAAGTAAGAAGCTGGCATGGTCATGGGTATATGATGTTGACAGACAACTTCAGCAGCAAAGCACAAAGATTGAAAAGCTAAAAGACCGCATTCCTAAGTGCCAGGCAAAAATTGACCGTCAATTGGTTAGTGGTAGAAATTTCATGTGGATCTGTTTTTTATTGTTTTCTTGACAATCATCCCCATAGAGTTCCTGGTGTTGGGTAATGTGCTCTACCAAATTTAGATAGATTAAAGGAACTTGCTTCATTTCATCAATAATTCAAAGATTGATTCAACCTAATACACATGCACACATACACAACCTACTAGATCTATCTTGATAGATAAATTATGAATTTTAAACTTAAAAATAATTTCTAAATCTTGGAGAATTATGTTTTTAAGACAGTTTATGACTTTCCGTTATTTGATTAGTTATATAATTAAAATCTTTCATTTTTTGATCTGCAGACAAGTAAACTGCCATCTTGTGTAGTAGATTTCCTGGCAGATAGGAGGCTCTTTACTTCAATTTTAAAATTTATTTTTCCGAAAATACATCTTTGTATTGGTTTAGAATTTCATAAGGCTATTTTCTATTTTTTATTTCTAAAGGGTGGATTATTTTCTTTCTTACAATACTCTTCGTTCTTTCTACTGGTCATTGCAAAAAGTTTAGGCACTTTTCCTAGTTATATTTAGCCACTGTTTCTTTACATGTTTAGATGTGTTGTCATGTGATAACATGAGAATAATTATTCTCAAGAAAGCTTTTAGGTAAGAAAGCAAGCGGCTGGACATCCTGGAGCGACAAGTTTGATAATAAGAGACAAAAATTGTCAAGATACCCACATCCTTGCTAAAGTACATTTTTAATCACTATATAAAATTTTTCTAGAAGCTTATATGTATAATTAGATGAAGTACGTATATATCTTACTGATCATGAGGAACCTCAACTTCTAAGTCTGTAAAGGAGATTAATTGAAATTTTTTTAATCCATTTCTTTTATTATATGTCTGTATTATTCTTGATCTTTAGTTTATTTGTTGCTGCAAGTGATGGGCGTGGAAAACAAAATTCCTTGTGGTTACTATCTAATTTTGGAGGTCTTATAGGGTAATTAGGCTGTTAGATAATTAAGAAAAAATTTATAAATTGAATTGGAAATTCATCTTTGGTTTCCACTTAAAATACTTCACATCACAACGTACATAATACTCATATATATAACACTCACAATAATGATAAAGATGCACAATTCAATAATAGATGGAACTATATAATTTAGTGATTGTAGTAAAACTTGATAAATCCTCGAAATATATTCAATCCGTCCAACAATTACATACGAAAAGATAAAATCTTCAATTTATTTGGCAGAAAGGTGAAAAACAATGAATTGAGGAACTTTAGTGCTTAATATTTGAAATTTTATAGAAAATTTTCATTTTTAGAAATTGCAAGTACAACTAATGGACTTTCCTTAAAGAGTCTAAAACGATTATTGCAACTCTAAAAGTCTTCCTAGTTTTAGTGAGCTATGAGGACATCTTGTAATCATTATAGTCAAATCAAGATATGACTAGGGTTTTTGATTCATTAGGCTAGATGGTGCACTAGGTCAAATGATAAATTTATCTCATGATAGAACATGAAAAGTTGGAACTTGAGATCTTAAAAGAGGAGATCATGTCATCTTTAAATGTTTTTTGACACCAAGGCTAACATGCTATTAAGTCTTGTTTGAAACCTTTTTAGGAAATTTATTTATTAGGAGGTTGAGTTTCTAGCACACCTATTAGATTTTGTGAAATTTGAGTGTGTGACAAAATACTCTAGTGAGGGTGAGATACCTAAGGGTAAGTAAAGTTATACAATCGTACATAGCTTAGAAAGGTGGAAGATGAGGGTTAATAAATGTGGTTTTCATCTACAACTAATAAAAAAGTCTTTTGAGGTAAGAACCAAAAACAAAAATGTGCAGGCATGGCACCTCAACACAATGGTATTATCTTGATTTCATAGAGTAGTTTTTTGATCGTAGAGAGTGTATTTGGAGTGTTTAGATTTTTTAGGTTTGTGGTTAGCTTATTTAGGGCAAGTTCGGAGTCTTAGTATTGTTGTTAGACTCGTGGTTGTTCTCCTTCGGTTTACGATGATTCAATAATTTAGTGGACTTTATTTTAGAGGAAGAATCCAAATTTAGATGTAAAAGGATGAATTATGACATAACCTTTAATTGGTAACTAGAGTATGCCATCGACTTTAATTTTTTGGGGGTAAAGAGAGTAGATCCATCCAATACCATTGGAAGAGAAAATACATAGGGTCCAAGTATTACCTTGACATATTTGCAATGATACAAATTAAGAAAATTAACAAATCAACTATTGAATTATGAAATCAATGACAAGTCAACTATTAAATAATCTTTGCTAACAAATAAAACATTCAACTATGAAAAATGAATGACATAAATATTTCCGTTAACCTGTTGAAAGAAACGTTAAAAACGAGAAGACTTTTCAAAATAGAAGATTTTCAGTTAACCTGTTTAAAATCAATTTTTGTATAAAAATGAAAAATTTCTAGTTAACTGTTTGTTGAAAAATCAATATACTCTAAGTTAAACATGTTTTCGATTCATTAAAGAAACTCGCCGAAAAATAAATTTTAGAAATATAAAGCTGTTTGAAATCGATTTTGATATCAAAATAGAAGATTTCCTGATAAATGTTTGTTGAAAAATCAATGTACTCCAACCTTGACATGTTTCTGATCTACTGAAGAAATTTGCCAGAACATTCGTTGTTTGCTATACTGAAGAATGACGAAGAATTCAATAAATGGAGCATACGTTCCATTGTGGAAAGTCATATTTCTGCTGTGGAAAGAATATTTTATGAGTTCTATTCCAAAGAATCACTTTCTGCAGTGGAAAGTAATATTTTCTAAGTCTTATTTTAAGGACTTACTTTTCGTAGTGGAAAGGCAACATTCTGTTGAGGAAAGAAAACGTTTTTTAATGGAAAACGTGACAACGATGTTTGCTACGTTTATTTCCCATAATTGAGTATTTTATTTGTTAGCGAAAATTGTTTAGTAATTGATTTGTCCTTGATCCCATATTTCAGTGGCTGTTTTGTTAATTTCCCTACAAATTAATATATCTTGATATAAACTTTCTGCAATTTTTCTATGGGATAGAGGTAAATTAAGGAGAAGCTAATGGGTATGAAGATCAAGCATTTTATTACGAACTTGAGGACAAATTCAATTTGAAGGAGGAGTATTGTTGAGAATAATATAGGAAAGATCAATTTGAGTTTTATGGAAAGTTGAGTTGACAATATTAATTATGCAGAGTTTTTTTATCTAATTAACTAAAAATCATCGGATTCTGAAATAGGGAGACAAAACAAGCGGATTCTATATTTGTTTCACACAATCGGATACATCAAGAACAAAAAGCAATCCTAAAACACCAAAGGAAACCGATATCAAACACACTACGAAAAAAAAATACGAAAACCACATGTCCGACAAAACACCGGTTTGGAAACTACCATGAGTTAAACACTCGAAAATAAACTTCTCTCGGCAACATCTGCAATAGAAAATATTTGATGGCCTCTTCATTCCTCCTTCTCTTTACTTATAGCCGTCCACTAACCCTCTAATTTCTTTTCCACTTTGCCACCTCACCGTAACCATTTCCTATTTTGTCATTTTATTTTATTCTCATCGTTGGATTGTAGTGGGAGAGAAATTAGGGGGGTAG
>CM039474.1:11017361-11098261 GCA_022433065.1 Begonia loranthoides
AAAGGGAATGATTGTGGGGTAGATGGTGATAAAAAGGAGAGTGTTACACGGGAGGGAATGAGAGTATATTCTGAGTATGTGGATTTTTAGATTTGTGGTCAACTTATTTTGGGTAATTTTTGAATCTCAATATTGGTAGAGTTGTCTTTTCGAGTTCACTATGCATTAGATTCATTGTACAATTGCATTTTGTTTGCTACGATGCAATAATATAAATTGTGCTTTAGTCCAAAGCGTATAACTTTAACATTGTTGTAGGATCTGGTGGAAAAATTGAGAAAAAGCTTTGCTGAGAAAAAAGATCAGATCGCACACATGGTGGACAAAACTTCAGAAGTGAGAAGTATGAAGGATGAACTGCAAGAAACTCTTACTCAGGTATGTTTGAAAGGATATTTATTACTTTTTAATTTAAAAAAAATTTGTGAAAGTAGCTGGTGATTTGTGTTTTGTTTTCCATATTGAATATAATTTTCGTCCCCTTTTTACTTAGGGTATGAATTTCATAATGTTTTAGTGTTGTTTTATTTTTACACAGAAAAATATATGCTATTTTTGAAAGTATTAATCCTGAACATGAATATTTATGTGTTATTTTTAAAAAATACTTCCTTGATAATTCATTTATCAATGTTGTTTTTTTCTCATAGCATTATAATTGACTTATTATTGTTGGCTGTTAAATAACATACTGGTTATGAAAATAACAACTATGATGAAAATAAATTGGAATTAGCTAGTAGGACGAATGTGGAAGTGAAGTAATTTCAATTGAATTCAATAGTGATAGACTACAATCAAATACATAAACAGGAAAATAACAATGTATTCTAGAAACAAGAAAATTCAAATAAATCTATCATAACCTATCAATTAACAAAGAGTTTAAAAGACAATCATCATCTATCCAAACTGGAAACAAATTAGCAAACATTTTAAATAAATACTTATCCTAATAACAAGAAACAAATTAACAAATATCTAAATAAATACTTATTTTAATCATAAATTAATTATTTCAATACTCCCTCTCAAGCTGAAATGTATATGCTAATCATTCCAAGCTTGCTTATATGATCTTCAAGGTTTGGTTTTCAAAGACTTTTTGTCCAGATGTCCACTGTTTGCTGATTAATTGGAATGTAGGTCATACACACTCCCATTGTTGATTTTTCTTTAATGAAATGACATCTACTTTCACATGATTTGTATGATCACGATGAACTAGGTTTTTAGCAATGTTAGTTGCTGCCTTGTTATCAATGCATCCTCATTAGAGTACTATTATTTGTTTTAAGCTTGTTTTATAATTTTGTTAACCATATCCCTTCACTTATGCATGAGCTAGAGCGTGAAATTCAGGTTGTGCTATGCTTCTTGCTACCCTTGCTGTTTTTACTCCTGCACGTCACAAGATTTCCCCCCATCAATGTAAAGTAGCTTGATGTTGATTTTCTGCCATGTGAAATTCTGCCCAATCGTCGATAATGTATATCTCAATTATTCTATGATCTCCCTTTTTAAATAATAATTTCTTTCCAAGAGCATTTTTGAGATATTTAAAAATTCTTAAAACTATATTTTGATCTTTCTCATTAGGTGATTGCATGAATTGGCTAACAACACTAGGTGTAAAAGCAATCTGTGTCCTGCTAAAACATAAGCAACTTACCAATCAATCTCTGATATCTTCCACGTCCACCTCTTTCCTCCTTCAGCTTCTAACTTTATCTTTGGTCCTAGTAGAGTTGAAGTAGCTTTGCAATAAAGCATATCATTTCCTTTACAAAATCAATTATATATTTTTGTAGTGACTAGCCTTCTTAATTCTAGCTATTTCCATATCCAGAAAGTATCTTAAAGGACTTATGTCTTTTGATTCCACTTTTAATCTTAAATAACTCTTCAATGTATCAAATTCTTCTATACTAAAAGAATAATAACATCAACATATACCATGAGAAATGCAACCCCAATGTTTATATTTTTTTTGATGTGAAACGAGTTATATTAAAAAGAAAAAAGATACAAAGAAAAGAAGGAAGAACCTTTCTTAAGAGTCAACACTCAATTTAAAACAATTTTTCTCTAACTCCAAACAATAAGTCCACTTGACAATAATAAAATTATATTGAATTTGAATTTGACTATTTATCGTAAAAAATAACAGTATTGCGATGTAGCTAGATAGACAAAAAATTGCCAGTACGCCTATTTTCAAGATTAATTTTTGCTTTTTACATCTTTATTCTCTAATAAAAATCTTTGTTAGGAAACTCTAGATGTCTAAGGCACCCTATAGACTGATTGAAAAAAAATAAAATTACCTTCAAATGCCTTTGCGTATAATTAATCATTATATGAATGTTAGTTTCTTCATGTTCCTTGCAAAAGAGACAACAATACGAGAAAAGAGTCAAAATGATTCTCTTCTAGATTTAATCACAAGTATACAACTTTTCATATATAAGAATCTAAGCAAAAATTTGGATTTTGGATGAGATTCTTTTTTTTCCAAACAAAGCCAAAAAGGAAAAATTTCTTGTAAAAGTAGAAGTGAGCTGAGAGAAAAAAGATCTGGAGGAAAAGTTTGTTGAAAGATTATAAAATTATCTTCTGGTTTCAATGATACTCATTCGTGTAGAGAAAGAAGTGATAGCCGCATGAAAATCAGAAAACTCAAAAAGATTAGAGTTATTCATTTCTCTTTGGAATGAAAGATGCCAATGATTGTGAGCTTCATCCGTGTTGGAAAGAGAGACAATAGGGTAACTTTTATTACAAGACAAGTGATAAATGTCTAGAAAACGATTGCAAAAGGGAGCATCCCCCATCCACTTGTCTTCCCAGAAATGAACAAGAGCTCTGCCCCCCATTTTAAAAGCAATGCAATCTTCAAAAGATGATAAACCCCAATTCTTACATAAAAGAGTACAATCAGCTTGTCCTTGCAATTATCTCCTCTTGACAACTTGAGTGAACTTGTCAAACCACTCTCTTGGAGATTGTTTTAAATCAGGCAACGACTTCCTAAGTTTATAGACTAGATTACCTTATCTTTCAAAACATAGAGGAAGATTGATAACCATTCTTTCATGTGAATCACAATTTTAGTAAGCATTCTTCACATCTAATTGTGGAAAACGCCTGTACAAAATGGGTACTAGAGATAGGAGTACTCATAATATATTAAGTTTTGCTAAAGGAGCTTTGTATCTATTTATGCTTTGTCCATATTAGAACAAGATTTTTGATGATGGGTCCATATAAAGCCAAAGTAATAGCCTAAAATGGAGTTAAAATACTCTTTTTCATTATTAGTCGTAAAAAGTTTAATACAAGTATCAAACTTAGTTTTGATGGAATGAAAATCTTGAAAGGTGTTTGTTGCCTTTAATTGTCCTGTAGATGATATATCCAACAAACTTTAGTATGATCATTTATAGACTATATAAACCAACTATTACTTGAAAGACTTTGTATATAAGATGGTCATATATATCACTGTGTATTAGAGAAAAGATGAAATGATTTATAAGGTCGAAAAGGGTGATAAACATGACTGTTTGACTAATTGAAAAATATAATAATGCAAAGAAAATAGACTTTTGTTGATTAATAAGTGAGGAAACATGTGTTCAAGATACTAAAAGCTTGAGTGGCCTAACCTACGATGACACAACATTGATACATCATTATTGGAAACAAAAACTGACTTTCGACTGACGTATATTGTATCTCCATGTATTTATTTTCTCCAAAGCAATGCAGTCCACCATCCTCTCTAGTATTACTAATCATCATTCACAAGTCCACATCCTGAACATAAACAACATTTTGGAGAAAATGAACAATACAATTAAGTTCACGAGTCAATTGCTTACTGAAACCATGTTACAAGTCAAATTTGGAACATGAAGAACAAAGTGAAAAGAAATAGTGTCTATAAAAAAGATTGAACCTTTGCCTACAATTTTAGCAGCCCACTAACATGGAGCATAAGAGTATACCTATCATATGATCTGAAACGCGAGAGTAAAAAGTCCAAGACTTTTTGTTTTGCACGTGAAGAGTTGTAGTTTAGTAGCTGAATTAGAGGTGAGAATATGGTGTTAGAAGCTGTAGATTGACTTAAGCAATGTAGTTTATCAAGTTGAACTTTGGTTAAACTATATACATGGATTAACAATTAGTTTTAGAACTTCCAAATTTTGCATCAAGAGAAGTTTGAAATGTCTTTCTTTTGCAAGATCCAGTTGGTTTCTGATAGACAAGGACGTTTTGGTGTGGTTTATAAGAGGAAGGGAATGATAGTTTGGTAATTTAGAGAAGGGAAGTTGAAGGAAAGCGGTTGGAGTATTATATCAAGGGGAAGTTACAGAGGGAGGGTGTGTGTTTTTTTAGAAAAGAATTCCGAAGATGATTTCCAGAGAATGAATGATGTTTCCAAACTTGTGGTTTCCGGGTTTGTAGTGTTGTGTGTAATGTTTGTTAAGTTGTTTGTTGTTTAAGTTCTGTAATTGTCAATTGTGTTATAGTGTACGTTGACGAACAATTCTAATCTGTGTTTATAAAAGTTTGGAGATTTTATATCCATCAATTTGGTATCAGAGCATGGCGAAACCTACCACCAGAGGAGATCGAATGGAAGAAATAAAGAAGGGAATGCTTGGAATAAGGTTAGACTTGGATAAAAACGTTGAATAGTGGAATACCTGTCATCAGTAGATGGCGATACTGCCTCGTCTTGTAGCAATGTTACCGAAGGTGGAGGAGATTTTTCGTTTACTTTCGGAGTTAAGGGCTGACCTTGCTCAGTTGCGAGCAGAGTTCCGACGAGGTCCAGAACTTCCACCGAATGTTTGTTCGAGGGTCGACAAAGGAAAAGAGGTGATGGGTATTGACGATTCTGACTCCCGTAATCTGAACTGGTCAACAGACGGCAAAGATCAAGAGTGTTCGCTGGTGGTGGGTCGACGCGAGGAGCGACGATACCGCGATCTAGGGTGTCCGCCGATTGTGGGTAGATGTGAGGAGCAAAGGTACCGTGGTTTACCACGATTTGATTTTTACCGAAACGAGGAGCCTTGAGACAGAGATGATTTTAATAATAGTGGAGAAAGATATTTTATAAGAGAAGACAGGGACAATTCCATGAATTTTAGAAGAAGAGGAGATTGGGGAAATAATCCAAAAAATAGAATTAATGGTTTTTGATGGAGATAATTGGTGTGCTTGGGTAAAAAAAGGCAGAAAGGTATTTTCGGGTTACTAGGAGTGTATATGGTCTCTGATTATATGATCGGAAAAACATGAGATTATTATGAATGGATAACTGAAGAAGGGCCACAAGTAAGTTGCGAGGATCTCAAATTTGCATTCGGTCAACGTTTCGGACCCAAAGAATTTCGTTTTAATCAAGAGCAATTAATGGGATTACGACAAACTGGAAGTGTGGAAGATTATGGTGAACAATTTCAAGAGTTGGCTTCAAAAATTCAGGGTATGGATAGAGAAGCCGTATTAGAAGTTTTTTTAAATGGATTATCTTGGGAACTTCAGGATGATGTCCGTATCATGCAGCCTAGAAATGTGTATGAAGCTTTGATGTTAGCCCTCAGATACGAGTTCAAAATGCAAATGTTACAGCAAAAAAGAGAAAATAAGTCTGGTTGGAATTTTTATGGGATTAACAAGAATTTGGTCCAAGGAATGTGGTCTCAACCGATTATGCTTCAATTGAGAAATGTTCGTGATCAGGTCGGCACTAATTCATTTCGCTATAGTCGAGGGATCCTTTCCCTTCTCATGGAGTACGATTTACTGAACCCGGAGCGAGTAGGACAGTCATCTCACAAGCAGAAAGGCAAAGACGACGTGAAGCTAATTTATGTTTTCGTTGTGGCAATAAATGGGAAGCGGGTTGCCGATGTAAATCGAATTTACAAATATTGGAAGAGGAGGATTCTAAAGTTGATACCGATGAGAAAAAAAATGAGGAAGATGAGGAGGAAGCAAAAGAAGGGTTGATGTTTCTTCAATCGGAATTGTCGCTTCTCACCATGGCTGGCATAGTTGGTAATAGATCTTTTAAATTATTTGGACAACTGGAAAGAAAAAAAATCTTAGTGCTTATTGATTCTGGTGCAAATTCTTCTTTCATAAGTAAAACAATAGTTACTGAACTACATCTTCCAACAATTGTGGTACCTGAATTTGGGGTGAAAGTAGGAGATGGATTTCAAATCACTGTCCAATCTATTTGTCGTGGTATCAAATTGTGGTTACAATTGGTTGAATTTTCGGTGGATGCTTATCCGTTTCAGATTCCCAGTGTTGATATTGTTTTGGGAGTGGATTGGTTGCGCACTTTGGGTACATTTCAAGCTAGTTTCACTCACCTTTGGTTAAAGTTTATCAAAATGGAGTAAGTCACGTGCTTCAAGGGGAAACACAGCTATCCGTTCGGCAAGTATCCCTTAAAAATGCAGTTAAATCAACCTCTCAAGGAGAAGAATGCTATTTCGTTGAATGGCAAAGTGAGAATAATCCGAAAGACAAATAGGAGGATGATATAATTTCTGGATATATGAAAGCATTATACGGCGAGTATGCTGAAATTTTTTTCTAAAAAGTTAACTCTCCCTCCTATCCGGCGTCGTAATCATGTTATACGTTTGCAACCTGGAGCAATTCCTCCCAATTTTGACCTTATCGATATCCGCCTGCCTAGAAATCTCAGATCAAAAAATTAGTTAGTGACATGGCAGCATCAGGTATAATTCAACTAGTCAGAGTCCTTATTCTAGTAAGGTGTTATTAGTTTGGAAAAAAGATGGCGAATGGAGATTTTGTGTCGATTACCGAAAATTAAACCAACTCACATTGGCAGATAAATTTCCCATACCAATTATTGATGAGCTGATTGATGAACTTCATGGGGCCAAATTAGATTTGAAAAGTGGGTACCATCAGATACGGATGAATCCTGTGAATGTGGAAAAAATGACTTTTCGGACACATGATGGTCATTACGAGTTTTTAGTCATGCCATTTGGTTTAACCAATGCACCGGCTACTTTTTCAAGCTATTATGACAGATATGTTTCGTCCATTTCTTCGGTGATTTGTGTTAGTATTTTTGGACGATATATTAATATATAGCCGAAACTTGATTGAACATTATGGACATTTACGTATGGTACTAGGAATTTTGAGAGATGGACAACTCATAGTTAACAGAAAAAAATGTACTTTCTTCCAAGATTATGTGCTTTATTTTTAGGCCACCGCACCAGTTTTCAGGGGGTAGAGGCAAAAAAAGATAAAATCTGTGCTATGTTAGAATGACCTATTCCATCTAATATCAAGGAGGTGCGGGGATTTTTAGGGTTAATTGGATATTATCATCGTTTCGTACGCAATTATGGTACCATTGCTTGACCTTTAACGAAATTACGAAAAAAGGGTACATTTTTTTTGGACAGAACCAGCTCAAATTGCTTTGGACGTGCTCAAACAGCAAATGACTGAAACTCCATTATTAGCATTACTAGAATTATCTGGCAGATTTGAAATTGAAGTGGATGCATCTAGCGAGGGTTTAGGGGCAGTTTTGATGCAAAAACGACGTCCTATTGCATTTTTCAGTAAAGGTTTAATTGGTCCCTCCAGAAATAAATCAGTTTATGAAAAAGAGCTCATGTCCTTAGTTTTAAAGGGGTGGCCGAATTGTTTTATAAGGAAATTGTTCGACTCCATGGTATTCCTGGAAGCATTGTTAGTGATCGCGACAAAATATTTACAAATATTTTTTTGGCGCGAATTATTCAGGTTGCAACAAACCAAACTTAAAATGAGTTCTGCTTATCACCCTCAGACGGATGGGCAAACTGAAGTTCTCAATCGTTGCTTAGAAACTTATTTTCGTTGTTTCATCTCTGATACACCTCGACATTGGAGCAAATGGTTGTGTTGGGCAGAGTATTAGTATAATACCAATTTTTACGAAGCAGCTAAAACCACTCCATTCCAAGTTCTTTATGGTTGTGATCCACCAACATTATTGCGTTATTGTGGAGGGGATACTACTGTGAATTCTGTTGACCAACAACTTCGTGACAGAGATATTCAACTCAAAATATTCTGTGATAATTTGGAAAAAGCTCAAGATCGAATGCGTACATATGCCAATGTCTCTAGGGTGGAGAGAACATTCCAAGTGGGAGACTTAGTTTGGTTGAAGCTTCAATCGTATCGTCAGAAATCTGTTCAAAATTGCGCTGTGCACAAATTCGCTCCTGAGTATTCTGGCCCTTTTGTTATCTTGGAAAAAGTGGGGGCGGTGGCTTATCGACTCTAGTTACCAGAGGGTTCAAAGGCTCACCCGGTATTTCATGTCTCCAAATTTAAGAAGGTTGTTGGTGACCATGTGATCTTAACTACTCTAGTTCTTTGGGAAGGTATAACACCAATAAGGAGTTCTCCAACTCCGACAAAGATATTACAACGCCGTAATGGGTCCAATGGCCAAGAAGTTTTAGTGCAATGAGAGAATTCTCCAGAAGAGGAGGCAACGTGGTAACTAGTTACTGATATTCAAGTTCGTTTTCCATGCTTCGACCTTGAGGACAAAATCTCTCTACAAAGGGGGAGTAATGATAGACAAGGATGTTTTGGTGTGGTTTATAAGAGGAGGAAGTGAAGGATAGTTTGGTAATTTAGAGAATGAGAGTTGAAGGAAAGCGGTTGGAGTATTATATCAAGGGGAAGTTAAAGAGGGAGGGTGTGTGTTTTTTAAGAAAAGAATTCCGAAGATGATTTCCAGAGAATGAATGATGTTTCCAAACCTGTGGTTTCTGGGTTTGTGGTGTTGTGTGTAATGTTTGTTAAGTTGTTTGTTGTTTAAGTTATGTAATTGTCAATTATGTTCTAGTGTACGTTGAAGAACAATTGTAATCTGTGTTTATAAAAGTTTGGAGATTTTATATCCATTAGTTTCCAATTAGGTGGTTTATCGTGGAGATCCCAATATATGTCACGAATATGTGTGACTTTAATGCAATGAGTACATCATGGATGCACATCTTGTTGATTGTATTTTGAATCGACAACAAATTTATTTGCAATTGTCATAGTATCAATAGGTTCGTCAAATGTTCCTGGAAATTCGTGCTCCCATTGGACCATTTGTATCTATATGCATTAGGATTCTGATTCATGGATCTTTCGGTTTGAGAAATAAAAATAGAAGGATCGTTGGTTGATCTTATATTTAATTATAGTTCTATGATTTAGAGTATCATTTCTTATTTGATCTCAAAATCAGTAGATATGCTACTCTTAGGAAGCGTGCTAGAGCATCTCGGTTCGAATCTGAGTAGCGGCATGACACCTTATATCAAATGTTCCTGTGAAGATACGTTGTTAAGTGTTCCATTTTATTTTATTATTGAGGTCAAATCTAAACCTGTGCTCAAGAAATAATTGTCCATATACTGATAAGGGATGTGAACAGATTAAATAGCCGATACTAAATCCCCTATTTTGACAAAATAGTCGGCAAGCAGGGAATGGCAAATAAATATGTACCAACTTAAGGGGGAGTATTAAGTAATTCATTAGTTGTGGAAGACTGGTTATGATGAAAATAAATATGGATTAGCCATTAGGATGTATATGGAAAATTGTCTAGCTATAAAAGTAAATTTGTATTTTCCACTCAATGCTAGGATAATTTCCTTGTGGCTTACATTATATTTGTGTATATAATTACATATAATCATTGCAATACAATATACTTTTTCTTGCAAATCCTTTCTGTTTGCATTGGCCTTAACATTTTCTTTTATTACAGAATTAGGGTTTTCTGTTTATTAACTGCTAAGGGTTTTCTTAGGCAACAAAGGAGAAACTGTATCTTGAAGATGAGCATGGCCGTAAGATGAAGCACATGCAGAAGATGTTGCAGCGCATCAGAATGCTGGAACAGCAAGTCCATGATATTCATGACCAGCATATTAGAGACACACAGGTAATGCTGTTATCATGGATATTGATAAAAATAGAGTTGCGTATATTTTAAGTACAAGGCTAGGTAGAAGCTATTGTACCATATGGATTGTTTTCCTTAAATTGAATTCCTGTCTCTCTATTTTTCGGACTTGTCTAATTTATCTCTTATGCTATACCACTGAACCCCAACACATGTAATTTAATGTGACATAAAGATGCAAAGTAGCTAAACTTCTTGATACAAAATTAATTTTGCTGTAGTATGAATAAGTCTTGCTATTTTATTAGTCGTTATTCTGCCAGTGAACTGAAAGCAATTACTGTAACAATTGAATTGTGCTTTATGGTCATGATATTGTCATTTTTTTGTTTAATGATTGCTGTACATCATTTGTTTTTTGCCTGTAATGGTTGCTTTCCTGGAGGCCGAGGAGTCTGAAATAGAGGAAAAGTTGAAGGAGCTCCACTCTGAGGTTGATTTAGCTCATTCTACGCTAACAAGGTATTTAGTTTTCTTAGCCTCGTGAGTTAGTATTAATTTCTAGTTTATTAACAGTTAAATGATGATCTTAATCCCACAAATAATATATAGGTTAAGCGAAGAAGAAAGTGCATTATTGGAGTGCTTATCCACCGTAAATAGTGAACTCAAAAAAATGGCTGTCGAGGTAATGGTCCTTTTCTTTTACTGGACATTTTGGATCCCAATTATTATTTTTTCATCTTCTCTTTCTGGAGAGCATCTTGCTGTGTGTTTTTTCTGTGTTACGACACATCCGATTGTAACATATCCCCTCATGGCAAGCCATAGATTTGGCCAATTCAATCAGAATTCAAATGAATTGTTCAGTTGGAAAAATAACAACAATTCCAAATAAAGGGTTTTTTTGGTCGAATTTCTTCTCAAAATATTTTTAAGGATATGTCTGTCAAAATATTAAAGTAGCATCTCACACTAACGTAGGAATCATGTGTTTGTTTATAGCATTTTCTGAAAACTTGCATGAAAGCTGTTCATGTAGATAGATACTAAAACTATAACCTTTGAGCATCTTTGGTGTAAGGGGTAAACGTAACTAATATGACTAGGAAAGGAAGAGAAACCATCCAAAACAATGCAATTTTTTTTGCCATACTTGGGAATCACATTAGAGAATCTGATATCTAAATAGGCAGATGGATAGAGGCATTTGAAAACCATTTAGAAGCAGTCAGAAAAACTACTATTTATATTTGGTCTCGTCTAATCATAAAGAGTGGGTGTTTTGAAATATTTAGTGAGATCAAAGTTTTGGCTATAGCATATTTGTCATTATCGGCGTAGTAACTAACATCTACATTTCTGTCCAAGACTGGGACGATGGATACATACTTCAACCCGAGAGTATCCACTCTCTTCTAAATCTTCTGAGAGATTCATTTTTCTCCTCCGCATGGGTCTTTTTGCACAAGTAGGCTTTATTGGGGCCTATCACTTTGATCCATTTGCATTGTAGTACATTTTTTTCTCAAATTTTTCTAAAAACTAAATCAATATCCTTATTTTTTTTCCTTACTTTCTTATTTGTATTAGATTTTCATGTCTTTAGTCTAGACTTTATATTCTGATTTTTTAGTTTCTTCATCAAATTTTCTGACCACCTCCTGGATGTATGCTCAACACGTGTCTTTCTTTAAGAGACTTTGGGTTGAATTAAAGGTTGTTGGTTGCTTTACCTTGGAAGTTGTTTTTCCACTTATTGACTCTTAAGGGAATGAAACTTCACATATAGAATTTGTAGTTATCACCTTTGTTATGGAGGCTGGGTTTGCTCTCTTTTTCTGGGAGTTTGGTTCTATTATTACATTGATTATTTTCTTTTGTAATTTAGCCTGATCACAAGGACACAACCCAAACGAATTTTATGTGTTTTCTTTTTCTTGCCCCTGATATAATTTGTTTGCCCCTTGCTCCCCTCTTTAAAAGACTTGTAATCTAAAAGGTCATGATTGCATTTTTATCTCCTTTCCTTCTTGGGATATTTGTCTTACATTTTGGTAATGTTTTGCTGAAAAGCAAAAGGAGTTGGCCTTTGTTGTGCTTTGTTTTGAATAAAAAACATTGTTTTGATGAAACTTTTTCAAAAGAATTAGAGTTGGTTGTTGATCACAAAAAAGTCCCTTTTTATGCATCATTGATAACTAAAAGTAATGTCAATAGGTTAAGAGTTGAATGCTTTCTACTTTGCCATTGAACTTCATCAATTTGTGCTTTGAGTACGGGGAAATTAACAAATCAACCACTATACTATAAAATCAATGACAAGTCAACCACTAAACAATTTTTGCTAACAACTTAAATACTGAACTATGAGAAATAGATGGAACAAACATTGCGGTTATGTTCAGCCTGTGGAACATTGTCTTTTCGCTGCGGAATGACGACGTTCCCTCGCAGAACAATTACTTTCCTCTGTAAAAAATGAGACATTGGTGATGAGCATTGAACGGCGACGGACCAGGAAGAGGAAAGAGAAGATGGCGATGAGAACTAGACAGTGAAATCGAGAGGAGGAAATTGTTTTCAATGACAAGAAAATGTTTGGAAAACTAAAAACGTGGAAATTGTTTTTGAAGACGAGAAGACCATGCCGGAACTTCTCGAAATCGTTTTCGCGGTAATATTGTTTCTATTATTGCGATTTTATCATAAAACTGAAGTAAAATTAGAATTTGTAGAGAATAATATTTTGGCATCGTCTTTGCGGTAATGTTTCTTTCAACAGGTAACGGTGATATTGCGTCGTCTATTTTTGATAGTTCAGTGTTTAAACTAGTAGTGAATATTGTTCAATGGTTGACTTGTTATTGACTGCATAGTTCAATGGTTGATTTGTTAATTTCCCTTGAGTATGAGTGCCTGCTTTAAAAGGGGTCTCTTAGCCTTTGTCTTGCTTTGTTGTAAATGTTAGACACTTTGTTTGATGAAACTTCTACATAATTATTGATCACAAAACTCATTTTTTTTTGGTATTCTTGGAAACTAAAAGTTTATCTGAAATAATTTGTTTTTTTTTTTTCATTTTTTGCATTAGGTAACGAAGCAGAATTACCTAAACCATCTCCTGAAAAAATGGAGTTGGTATATTTAATATTCACGGCTTTGATTTAGAAAATGCAGTTGGTATATTTAATGTTCACGGCTTTGATTTGGTAAAAGTGGAGTTGGTTAAGTCAAATTTTTTTATTTTCTTTAATTTAGTGTTCACTTTTTTTATGTGGACAGTTGCATAGCGCTTGTTGTTGGACCTTTAGAATCAGCTTCAGTTATCCGTGAATGAATTCCTAGTCTCTTCTGTCACAATTCAACTTTGTAAACATCAAACAACTCAAGCCTGAGTACGGATTTTGTAGAACGTCAACTTCTAGAAATGTCAAACTCCAAACCATATTAGGCAGTTTAGGAAAAAATGCGCAGGAGATTGGACTACTTAAAATTGATCCACACACCATAAAAAACCAAGGCCTCCAGATTTCAATCACATTAATTCCAGCAGTGTATTGAGCTATAAATTATACAGAATGAAGACAACAGTAACAGAAGTACTACTTGATGAAAGACTGAAAAACAGGAGCACGAGGAAAACAGATTCAGAACATGCAGTGCACATCAGAGCAGATTGAATTTTAATCTAAGATGGGTTTCACCCTTGGGAGGCCAGCCATTGTAGAGGGAGGGAGGAAGGGAGGGGCATTTTTCAGGTTTAAATTGTAAAAAATTAAAGTTTAGGATATCAGGTCTCAATACCCCTAAAGTTCAGCGTTAAAATTGTTAATGACCCTAAAAACTAAAAGGCTAATTTTGTTTAATTTAGAGGATTGATTTTCTTCGTTATCCCAAAGTATGTAGTACATAACTTCTAGTTGCCTTACTTGCTGACTTAAAATGTGTCTTCTTATGTCTAGGTCATCTTACGCATATTGTGATGTGAATTGACTCACTATGTGTGGATATACATATTTTACTCCTTGATATGTAAGTATTACCTAGATGTTCAATTTTTTGACTCCACTAGTACTATAACACATGATGAATCCTCATGTAGAAGAAATTTTCTCTCTTACTGTTGTTGAACTTGTGAAATTCACTCCTTATGTTTGGTTGTTTCCTTATCTTTACAGTTGTTTAGAATATGATTACTTTGTAATTGTCAACGTGGAAGGAAAACCTCACTAAAATCATAAGTGAACTTGTCAATCGCCTTATGGCCAACCAACTGTTCCAACTATCGACAGACCCAATCGTGCCTACCAATTATAGAGTTTTCAATATCTCCATTTTCAAAATGGTTGAAGAGGCATTTCCTTCCTTTTCCTCATTGCTTTTACTGTCTGCAATTCACAATCTGGCTCCTTCACAAACCAAAAACTTACCTAATATTTTTCTGGGTTATTATAAATTTTTAGAACACCCTCAGAAAAATATTGTATCGTTGAAGTCAATTTCCTATGTGGACAAGAGTCTTTAATTACCATATCGCTCTGTAATACTTTTTAATTGTTTGGCCTTTCTTTATTTCCAACAAAATTAACTTTTGTTACCCCTACAATTGTTTTGTTAGATGCCAATACTTCATGCATGGAAATTGAATTCTATCTATACAAATGTTCTGTTATTTTCTCAGACTTTTCATGTACTAGACAATAGTCTTACTTATATCTATAGTGTTTGTGATGATACACAAGTGCATCACACTTGCTTAACCTAGTGTTCTTTTAAAGATTATACTTCAACTGTTATTTGTAAAAAATCCTAAAAATTACTGGGAATTAGTTTCTTTTATTATTTAATTCACTCACTTGTAATTATTTAAATAAGCAACCTTGAAACATTAAACAATTAATATTTTCCATTTTTCATGGGATACCTGATCAAACTTAAATATCATAATCTTGATTATTATTTCCTAATATGATCTATATTTAATTCATTTTTTTTTACTTTACGTATACTTTTAGCTTTTCTTTTAGAGTATGCAAACTAAAAAGAATTTTGTTTACAACATTCTAAAAAATTGATATTTTTTGAAAAAGAAAAAACTTCACTTCAGAAGCTAAAAAGAAAGAAGAACAAATAAGATTTTATCTTCAATTTAAGTTTTAGATTGTTTGTTCTTTCATTTTTGGGATGGAAAAATAAGGGTCTGCATCGACCTTAAACAAAAAGTTATTTCTTCATATTTATTTGATTATGTGTTTTATTCAAGAATTTCATTCTAATTCTATAAACATAGAAAACCTAACTGTAAATTCTTTATTCAAAATGAATGTTAATCAAATTAGTTGATAAAATAACTTTTTTTTTGTAATTGTCTTAAACTATTATCCGAATATATATTTTCTGACAGTATTTAACAGTTAAGCATGTGACCTCTTGTAAGTGTCGTGCTGTTTGTTTGAATGTTGCTTAACACACAGTCTTTTGGTTGCCTAGAAAAGTAATTAATACTCCTTATAATGCAAACATTTTGTTAGGTTGAGGAATATGAGAAAAGACATCGTGAAATATCTTACGCAATTCGAGAGCTCTCGCAACATCAAATCAACAAGGTATGGAAGCTGTTTCCTATGTGGTTTCGAAAAACAGTGAGTTTTGTTTAAGAAGTTTATGATTTTTTTTTTGCTTTTGAATCAATGGCATTAATATATTATGCCTTTAAGTAAAAGGAAAAGTCTTCCAATTTTTGACAGGTTACAGCTTTTGGTGGTGATAGAGTTATTTACCTGTTAAGAGCTATTGAAACAAAGTGCCATATATTCCAACAGCCACCAATTGGTCCTATTGGTTCCCATGTGGTGAGTAATAGAAATTAGATGTTTTTTAGTTTTGGGAAATTAACAAAACAACCATATCAATAATAAGTCAACCACTTTCCTTTGCGGAATGTTGGCTTTCCTTAGTGGAACGTTGTCTTTCTGTTGCGGAAAGTGAGTTCTTGAAATAAGATTCAGAAAAGACGACTTTCTACTGCGGAAAGACAACGTTCTGTAGAGTAAAGTTGTCTTTCCGCGGAGGAAAAATGACTTTCTTCTGCATCTTTCCTCTACAGATGAGTAATAAATCCATTATCTTCTTTGTAGAAAAACATAGATAAGTTGTGATTTTCCCATACACAGTAAAACAATTCTAAATCATCTGACATCTAAAACATTATATATTCATTTACAAAATCTTCTAAATTATACAATTAAAAAAAACTAAAATCAACTTATACAGTATTTTCTTAAATCCATTCTCTATGGATATTAGCTATTTTTTATTGAAAGTCTCTGAAATTACGAGTTCTTGCAGTTTTTTCCATGAATATTATTTTTTTTTCACTGCGAGTTCTCTGAAATGATGTGGTCAAGTAATTTCCCTCAAGTTATCAGCAATGTTTGCTTTGTCCATTTTTTATAGTTCAATGTTTAAGTTGTTAGCAAAAATTATTTAGTGGTTGACTTGTCATTGAACCATAGTACAGTGGTTGTTTTGTTAATTTCCCTGTAGTTTTATATGATATGTTTTGTTCAAATACAATTACATTTAATTATTGATTTGATTTTCGGTTGCTTAGCCTGTGTAAAGAGCATATGATCATCTTTTTATGGTTCGATTTTGATGAAAATATGCATATGAATCTATTATGTTTTGAGAGAGGAAGTGGAGTGGACCTAAATATTTTCTTGGTTCAATTTTCAGTTTAGTCTGTGAAATGAATATGCCAAAATGGGAACGTAGGATATATTTCAAGTATATTCAATCTATTACTGTGATCCTATTGAACTTAGGATAGAAGGGACGAATGTAAAAAGTATTGAAAGCAACAGTTCATTTGGGGTTTTCATGATTTTAATTTATTAAAAACCAATAGCCAGACTTTTTTTTTGCTTTTTTCAACTATAGAATCTAGAAAAGTAAAGTATGTCTATGAAACTGCATGAAATGGATGTCTACAACTGGTCCATTGTCTTTGTTTCCTGAACTCCCTTATCACCTTCAACCCGAATTTTCCATCCAGTTACAATTTTTGGATTAACTATTTCTCTTCGTTTTGCTAATTAAATATTTTAGGAAATAAATTCGAGGTATTGGCAGGAGTTTACTAAATCTTGGTTTATGATTTAGACCAGATAATATTGCTAAATTGAAATTTTTATTTTTAAGTCGTTAAGTTATACAGCTTTACAGGTTCTTTATGTACTTGTTGATATTTCTTCCAATTTGGGAAACATTTCATGCTTGTCTCTGTTTACTATCTTTCCTTGTTTGCACCATGGATCAACGTTGTTTATTTGGGATCATTCTCGGGGCAGATCTCTCATTTATTTTGGTTCAATTTTAAGGCATCATGCTCTATTGTCTATTGTCGATCCCTGTTTTCTATTTTATTCTTTAGACAGTTACTAAGGAAGTAACTGTGCATTTCTTCATTTTATACGCTGTCTATTTACATGGTTTTAAGATGAGGAGGTTCCCTTGATAAAATTTCATTCATTTTTACTATTTTGATTATTATTTATTCTTCAGTTTCATTTAGTATCATCTTGGTTCTCACATGGAGCAGTATGGTTTCTTAATGATATGACGGCCTTCTGCAGAAATTGGTTAATGGTGACACATGGGCTCCTGCAGTGGATAATGCCCTTGGGAAGTTGCTCAATGCTTTCATTGTTACGAATCATAGAGATTTTCTTCTTTTGAGAGGCTGTGCTAAGGAAGCTAACTATAAGAACCTTCAAATTATCATATACGACTTTTCAAGACCAAGGTATCTTTCTCAGATCTCAGCTCGATTCTAACCTGTGAATTGGAGTCTGATCTTCTTATTTTGTTCTTACTTGCTTTACCTTGTAGGTTAAACATACCAACTCACATGCTTCCTCAAACAAGGCACCCTACGACTCTTTCAGTTATCCATTCTGAAAATCATACCGTCATTAATGTCTTGGTGGATATGGTAATTGTCAATGCTTACATATTTTGTTCTGAACTTGTTGTTACTTGTGATTTTCGGTAATTTTCAAGTTTTAATTGCATTCCATTCTTTCTTAGCCGGAGAATGAGAGTTGGCTGTGGGTGTTTAGACTTAGGTTATAGTGACTAATAATTGAATTGTGCTTTGTGTTTAGTATTTTATGAAAATTGTACTTGCTTTTTTAGGGTAGTGCTGAACGACAAGTGCTTGTTAAGGACTACGAAGTGGGTAAAGCTGTTGCATTTGAACAGAAGATCTCAAATCTGAAGGAGGTTCACACTTTAGATGGCTATAAAATGTAATGTATTCATTGTATCAACAATTTTTTGTTCTGTCATGCATTTTTAACTGTAGGACCTCCATTTCTTTTACTAATCGTTAAATCTTAGATGTGATTTAAGTTGATGATCTTGAGTTGATCAACTATTGGAATATTCATTGATATGCATTTACTTGCTTTAGTAGAGTGTGAATACTGCTACCTATAGATTTATGTGAGATTTTTTACTTATGATTTTTCACAGGTTTAAGCGCGGTTCAGTTCAAACAATTCTCCCTCCGCCTAAGTGGCGCAAAACTGGGCGCCTTTGTAGTTCTTATGATGATCAAATTCGCGGTCTTGAGAAAGATGCCACAAATTTAAAAGAAGAAAGTTATCAATGTAGGAGGAAGAAGAGAATTGCGGAAGAAGAACTTGACGCACTTGAAGGCAAGATGAACACTACAAAGGTGATTATACATATTTTTGTTTTGCTTTTCTTTGGTTATAGTTTGTATTGAATTTCCCTCAAAGTTACAATTATTAGATTTATGTCTTTTTATTTATTATATAATATTTGGAAATCCAAATATGGATATTAAGATTTCCTGATTTTAGATTACCATTTTTTATCCCTTAATTTTAGAAATTTAATGCCTTTTATGACATATGTAAATTCTATATATTAGAGTGTATTATTCTCCAAAAGAATAAGAAGAAAATTATTCTCCTTCAAAAGTTTTCATGGTATCAGAGCCGGTTCTCTGAAACCCTAAATCAGGTTCAGTATTTCGAATTGAGTTCCCTCGTTCAGAGTATCATTGGGTTTCGTCGTTCGAACTGGGTCTCCTCGTTTGTAGTATCAGAACGACCAACACCGTTTGTCTGTCTTAGTCGTTTTCGGTATGGCAACTGGAACAACCAACTCTACGTCGGAAATTTCCTCTTATTCTAATTGAATGATATGTCTCCAGCAGTCTGGAAATTCTGGAAACTCTGAGAATATATCTTCTCTCGTCACGAGTCACAAACTTAATTGCCAAAACTTTCTTCAATGGTCTCAATCTGTTAGAATGTGCATTTGCGGCAGAGGCAAAGATTTTCTAACATGGGAAATTCCAATTCCAACAAAAAATAATCCAAGTTACAAGAAGTGGAAGGCTGAGAATCACTTGATCATTCCTTATTTATCCTTGTGTTTGTATATATATTAGATGTATTTCAATGACAAAGGAGAAGAGTTTTTTGCCTTGAAATTGATTCGTAACATGGTATTAGAGCTGTAGAGTTTTCTCTGCCCTAGTGTGCAGTACTGATTCTTCTCTTCCCTGTTTGAAAGCCCTCGCTGTTCTCTGCCCTAGTGTGCAGTACTGATTTGTCTCTTCTCTATTTGAAGCCCTCGCTGTCGAAGGTCTCTCAACTTAGCTGAAGCGACCCCTCCTTGACTACTTCTCATGCGACCTAGCTTGTAGTCGTCAATCGGTTTGTGCGTTTTCGTTCACCTGCGTAGGAGCAACGGTGACGAAGTTGCAGGGAAGTGTTGCAATTTTTTTTTCTTGCGCATTTTCGTTCCACGGATCTGCTGCATATTGGGTTTCTCTCCTTCTGCAGATTTTGGGTTCCTTTTCTGCTGGATATTAGGGTCTTTTTCTGCTGCGTATGTGGGTTTTGTTACTGCCGTATATTGTTTTTTTCCTGCCCATATATATATTGTGTAATTATATTGGGTTTATTCACTGCAATTATATTGGGTGTCTTGGCTGGTGTATTGGTCTTTGAGAGTGACAGTATATCGCTTGGATTGGTCTTGGAGAGCCTGATTTGACGACCACTGTGAAACACATATTGCATTGGGACTCATCTTTCATATATTTCCATGGCAGAACATAAACCTTTCTCAATTTTGGATGTGATTCCTGTGATGTCAAAAATCAAGGATAATAAATTCAACGGATCAAACTATTTGGATTGGTGTAAGACAATTCGTATTTATTTGCGGAGTATTGGCAAAGATAATCATATTGATGAAGACCCACCTTCAGATGACTTAAGAAAAACATGGATGAGAGAGGATGCTAGTCTCTTCTTACAAATTCGGAATTCCATCGGCAATGAGTTACTCAGCTTAATTAATCATTGTGAGTTTGTTAAAGAATTGATGACATATTTAACATTCTTTTATTTGGGAAAAGACAATGTTTCTCGAATTTATGAAGTGTGCAAAACTTTTTATCGTGCTGAGAAACAAGACCGATCTCTTACAACGTACTTTATGGACTTCAAGAAAACTTATGAAGAATTAAATACTTTGCTTCCGTTTAGTTCGGAGATAAAAGTTCAGCAAACCCAACGAGAACAAATGGCTATTATGAGTTTTCTAGCTGGTCTTCCTAGTGAGTTTGAAACTGCAAAATCTCAGATACTCTCTAGCTGTGAAATCACTTCTCTTTAGGATGTCTTTACTAGAGTACTTCGGACAGAAAATACTCAATCTACTCAGTTTAACAGTGCTCTTGTCACTCACAATAGTAGATATGATAATGGACGCAATTATAAAGGAGGAAGCTTCATCACTCGTGATAAACCTCCCAATAATTCAGATAAAAGCGGGATTATATATTATTATTGCCATGAGCTAGGACACACTAAATGCACTTGTCGAAAATTGCAGAATAAAGGACCGAAATTTCTCTGCCCATATTGCCACTACCAATACCCAATCAGAGCCCTCTATTCTTGTTTCTGCTGATGAGTTTGCTCAGTTTTCACAGTACCGGGAATCATTAAAGTCTTCATCTTCTTCAATCACAGCAGTTGCTGAGACAGGTAATTCCGATACATGTCTCTTTTGCTCGTCCTCCAAATGAGTCATTGATTCTGGTGTCACAGATCATATGACAGGTAACTCTAATATCTTTTCTACTTATCAATCACAAACACCTTCAAAAGTTACTTTAGCTGATGGTTCAACTTCATCTATTCTTGGGTCTGGAACAATTAAACCTACCTCATTGATAAATTTGTCTACTGTATTACATCAGCCTCAATTCTCTTTTAATTTAATCTCTGTGAGTAAACTTACTCGTGCTCTCAATTGTTCAGTTTTATTTTTTCTTGATCATTGTCTCTTTTAGGATCTTATGACGAAGAAGATTATTGGTAAATGGCATGAATCTGGAGGTATCTACATTCTTGACACACCAATATCCCGACCCATTGCTTGTATTGGAACATTAACACCCATCGAAATCCATTGTCGTTTGGGTCATCATTCTCTTAATGTATTGAAGAAATTATATCCAAAATTTAGTGATTTAATTTCTTTAAATTGCGAATCATGTTAGTTTGTTAAACATCATCGTTTGAAATCTTTTCCAATAATTCATAAACGCGCTACTTTTCCATTTGAGTTAAGTTCATTTAGATGTTTGAAGTCCGTGTCCTTTTCCTTCTCAATCTGGTTTTAAGTATGTTGTTACCTTTGTTGATGACTACTCTCGTGTAACTTGGCTTTATTTCATGAAATCTCGTTCTGAATTATTTTCTCATTTTTGTGCGTTTTTGTGCTGAGATTAAAACTCAATTTAATATTTCTGTGCATACTCTGAGAAGTGATAATGCTAAAGAATATTTATTTAACTTCTTTCAGTCATACATGCTTCAGAATGACATCCTTCATCAAACTTCGTGTGCTGACACGCCATCTCAAAATGGTGTAGTCGAAAGGAAAAACAGACACCTTCTTGAAACAGCAAGAGCTCTTTTATTTCAGATGCACGTTCCAAAACAATTAGGGGTAGATGCCATTTCCATAGCTTGCTTTCTTATCAACCGCATGACTTCATCTGTTCTTGATGGTGACATTCCTTATACTATCATTTTTCCCACTAAACCTTTGTTTCTAATTGAACCAAAATTATTCGGTAGTACTTGTTTTGTTTGTGACATTCGTCCTCAGGTTACAGAATTAGATCATAAATCTCTAAAGTGTGTTTTTCTTGGGTATTCTCGTCTTTAGAAATGATACAAATGTTTTTGTCCTACCCTTAACCGATATTTTGTGTCCATTGATGTTGCATTTTTTGAAAGTACTTCGTTCTTTCCCAGCACATCTCTTAACAAACGTCAGGGAGAGACTGATGATCTGTTGATATACACTGTTGTTCCTACACCTCCTGTTCTCTCTACACCTACACTTCAGGTTTATTTTCGTCGACAACAGCCTCCGGATACATGTCCTGCACCACAATCTTCATTGTCAGATCCAGTCCAAAGCAATGATGATCTTCCCATTGCCCTTCGCAAAGGTAAAAGACAGTGTACGTATCCTATATCTTCTTATGTATTCTATAATCATCTCCCGACTTCATCTTGCACATTTGTTACTTCTCTTGATTCTACTTCTATTCCAAAATCCATTCATGAAGCTTTATCTCATCCTGGTTGGCGAAGTGCTATGATTGAATAAATGGATGCTTTAGATACAAATGGTACTTGAGACTTGGTAATTTTACTAGTCGGGAAGAAAGCTATTAGAAGTAAATGGGTATTTTCTATGAAGGTAAATCCTGATGGGTCCTTAAATAAGCTGAAAGCTCGTCTTGTTGTTAAAGGATATGCTCAACTTTATGGAGTAGATTATTCTGATACTTTTTCCCCGGTTGCTAAATTGACATCTGTCAGACTATTTATCTCTATGGTAGCTATTTACAATTGACCTTTATATCAGTTTAATATCAAGAATGCTTTTTTACGTGGTGATATTCAAGAGGAAGTGTATATGGAGCAACCACCTGGGTTTGTTGCTCTGGGGGAGACTGAAAAAGTTTGTTGTCTTCGAAAATCTTTGTATGGCTTATAACAAAGTCCAAGAGCTTGGTTTGACAAATTCAGTCAAACGATCAAAACATTTGGAATGAAACAAAGCAAATCTGATCACTCCGTCTTCCATAGATAATCTGAAGTTGACATCATTCTTTTTGTTGTATATGTTGATGATATTGTTATTACTAGAAATGATATTATGGAAATTTCATTCCTCAAATCTTTTCTTCATACTCAGTTTCACACAAAAAATTTCGGAGTTTTGAAATATTTCTTGGGCATTGAAGTAACAAGAGGCAAGAAAGGAATTTTCTATCTCAAAGGAAATATGTACTTGATCTATTAACTGAAACGAGAAAGATAGGAGCTAAACCTAGGACTACACCTATGATCCCTAATCTGCAACTCACGCCAGATGGTCAATTGTTCAAAGATCCCGAGAAATACAGAAGATTAGTGGGAAAACTGAATTATCTTACTGTGACTCGTCCCAATATTGCTTATCCAGTTAGTATCGTAAGCTAATTTATGAGTTTTCCAACAGTGAACCAGTGGACGGCTTTAGAACAAATTTTACATTACTTGAAAGGAGCTCCAGGCCGTGGTATATATTATATGAAAACCATGGACATTCCGATATTGAATGTTTCTTTGATGCAGATTGGGCAGGTTCAAAGATACACAGAAGATCAACTACTGGTTATTGTGTGTTTGTCGGAGGAAATCTAGTCTCATAGAGAAGTAAGAAGCAGAGGAGTGTATCTCGTTCTAGTGCAGAATCCAAATAGAGGACTATGGCTCTAGCTGCATGTGAAATTATGTAGATACATCAATTGTTAGAAGAACTCGGCCTTAAGACTTCGTTACCAGCAAAATTATGGTGTGATAACCAAGCTGCTTTTCGTATTGCCTCAAACCTGGTATTTCATGAACGCACTAAACACATTGAAATTGATTGTCACTTCATTCGGGAAAAAGTACAAGAAGGTAAAATTTTTACGGGATAAGTGAAGTCTGGAGAACAAATTGGGGATCTACTCACAAAAGCCTTGAAAGGAAGTCGAGTGAATTATCTTTGTAACAAGTTGGGCATGATCAATATTTATGCTCCTACTTGAGGGAGAGTGTTAAAAAGGAGTGTAAATATTAGGGTTAATATTTAAGTCTTGTAATTTTCTTATTTGCCCTTGTATTTGTATATATATTAGATATATTTCACTGACAAAGGAGAAGAATTTTTTGCCCTGAAATTGATTTGTAACAAAAATCATTGAAAATGACTGATGTAGTACCAGAAAAAAGGAGAAAAGAAAGTGGGTAATCAGTTTCAATTTTAATTCATTCTACTCTAAAGAAATTAGAGGTTTCATCTACCAATATTAGCAAAAATGACTGATTGAATACCAGTAAATGCTGAAAAAAAGGACAAAAGAAAGTGGTCATTCATGGATGACAAAGTCCTTGAATTCAGGTCGATGTTGTAGAGCATCATTTGAAAAGTTTATGGATGCCTGAGTATTTAAATATACTTGCTGTTTTAATGTCTATACATGGAAAAATTCAATAATCATCACTAAGTATATTTAAACACACAGGCCTCCGTAAACTTTTCAAGTGATTCTCTACAATTTCGACCTGAACTCTAGGACTTTGTCTTATTTGAGAAGAGGGTATAGGGCCCAAATTATGGTGTGGTTTAATTTAGGAGTTTTGTTCCAGCGAAGTATTTTTCTTAAACAAATGGAATATCATTTCTGTTGATGTTTGTCTGTTTTTTTTTTGTTTTCTTTTGTCAAATGCAGAAAAGGCGTGAGAGTGCAGAACGTGTTTTGATGTCTAAGAATTTATTGCTGGAAGATTTGAAGAACTCTCTTGCTGCAGAAGAAAATACTTCTAAAGCATCGTCAGTTGACGAGCTTCACGGAGAAATTTCTGTACGTTCAATTATACTTGTCTTGTGATTTAATTCTGATCTTTTTCTTGCTTTTGTAATATGTAGAAAACAAATTTTAATTCTATATCAGAGACACAATAACAAAAATAAAAGTTCTGTATGTGCGAATGTGTTAACAATGTTTATCTTACTTTTCTTACATAATTCTTTACTGGAAATGGCTGGCAGAAAGTTCAGGAGGAGATACAAGAAAGTGAGATATTGCTGGAAAGGCTGAGAGTCAAGGTGAATGAAGCAAAAACTAAGGCCAAAGATCTTAAACTATCTTTTGAGAATCTCTGTGGTAGGTTGGCAGTGCTTATAATCTCATGTCAGTTTGGTTATGGGTACTTTAAATTATAATATGGATCTCTATCACATAACAATTAATAGAGTCAGCGAAAGGGGACATTGATGCATTTGAAGAGGCAGAAGGAGGTCTGATGCAGATAGAACGAGATCTAAATTCTGCAGAAAAGGTTGGCCTTTTTCATTGTCCTACTTTTCTGATAACCATATAAAAGAAACGATGGAAAATAAACTGTAGAGATTTGAACAAGGACCTCCCTTGATATTTTATTGACTATTTACAGGTACATATAGGTACAAAATAAATTTTAATTAGGGAAGTATCTAGGAATATGTCTAACATAGTAATATTAACAGAAAAATAAACAATAATAGCTCTAAAGATTAGCAAGGAAGACCTTTAATCCAGAAAAATTCTGCAATTACATTGCTGATACCTCCTTGTTATCCCGTAAGGAATGATGAATGGATCTCGACAATCTCAACATCCCCTACAAGGTGGATCATACCATCAATAGATTGCTAATGATTGCTTGGCACTCTTTAGCGAATAATTCTTAGTTACTACATTTGCAAGTTATTTCTTAGTAGGAATATATATTTTGCAGTTTAAGCCGTTGTTAATCTGATTTTGTTAGTACATGGGCAAGTTATTCTTCCATTATCCAAATATTGGTTTGGAACATTCATTTCTTGCAATACACTTCTAGCCACTTCTAGTATATGCCTATTGATTCTCTGTGTTATCCCATTTTATCAAAGTGTGTTTACACCAGATTTTTCATATATGATTCTTTGTTTTCACGTAAATAATCATGTAATGTTTTAGACATATATGATTTTCTGTTGCCACTCATTATTACTTGGCTTTGGTTTTCATTTTAGGTCTGGGTCATTTTGTTAAAGTTTTTTTAGATTTGCATTTTAATAAATATGTCCGACGTAGATTGTTGTTTAATCTAAAATCGCTAGGAGGCCTTGGGATTGACAACTTTCAAGTTTGGAATGAAGTATTGTTTGGGAAATGTTTTTGGAAATTTCCTTTGGAGGCTCAGTTATTGTGACATGAATTGATTAAGAGCAAATATAATTCTACGACTTTTGATTGAGCGACTAATCTTGTTTCATTTTGCAATTCTTGGAAGCATATTTCTCTCTCTCTTCTTTTTTTTTTTTTTTCAGGATTGCATTACCTTTAAGGTAGGGAATAAAATATTGGTTTGATTTTGAGAAGGTAGGTGGATTAGTGTCACTCCTTTAAGTGCCTGTTTTCTTGGCATTTATTGTCTCTTGTAATAAAAATTACTCTTTTTGCATCCCTTCATCATAAGTGAAACTGACATTCCGAAGAAAAATGAATAACTCAGAACTAGTTGAGCTTTCTAATTTACACGTGGTTATCTTTTCTTTCTCTCCAACAAAAGGTATTGCCTATAACAGAAGATGGTTATATGATCATTCAAAAAACTTTTTCTCAAGATCTTTCTTCTCTAGGATTGCTTCTAGTTCGGCAAAAAATTACTGCCTTTTTAATTTTGTTTGGAAGAAAAGAGTTTCATTTGAAATTCAAGTGTTTGTTTAGATCCTTACAAAGTAAAAATTATATATATGTGATCAAATCTAGAGTAGAAATTCATTCTTGGCTTTTGCCCTACATTGTTGTTGTTTATGCAAGATACATGAGAAAACTAACACTCTCATTATGATTAATTGTGAGCTTATTAGAGGCATTTGTTAGCACCCTTTCTCTTTTCAATTAGATTGTGAGGTGAATCTTAGCATTTAGAGTTTTGTTATTCAAATTTTTGTTATGAAAAATAGGTTTTAGAAATGAAGGCTAATATTGGGATTGTGTTTTTACAATTTTTTGTGTTATTTTGTGATAGATCACCATTACCATTTACATTTGTGAAAATGTTAAAAGTTTGGGGGTTAGAATTTAGGAGAGGTGGTTATTCAATTGTTAATTAGAAGTACTTGTAAACTAAATCTATTATATAAAGACTCAGTGTAGTTGGAGAGAGGGATTATGAGATTTGTAGAGAAAGAAAGTTTGAGGAGAGTGGCTTGGACTCTTGAATATCCTAAGCAGTTGTAGTTTATTTTATGTGAATTAGCAGAAGAGATATTTTTTGAGTAATATTTAAGAATCAATTTAGATTCCTATAATTTGGTATTGGTGCCCTTGATCACGGAGTACCAAATTGTAGTTACTTGTTCGGATTTGGTGGCAAGAATCGGTTTCAAATTGGCAGGAAAAGAATGAGAATGTCGTCATTCCGCAGTGGAATGTCGAAGTTCTATCCGTTCTGCCTCTTATGGAAAATTCATTTCCTTCAATTTCTCTTCCAATTTTTGTTCTTTTTTCTTAGATAATTTACTAGTCTCTCCAAAACCTATTCGCATTCTCTCTGCTTATCTTTACTACCGTAATTTTCTCGTTTTATAAATCTTCTCGGTTTTTCTTTGAATTCTTGTAATTCCAGTTCTACGATCCCTCCTACAGACGTCTCTAGTGTAACGACTCGGTTTTTCGTAAATCTTTTAAAATGCATGAGAATTCAAAATTTTGCTTAGACCATTGAAATCTCTTTTAAAACAGTTATCAGAGTGCGACGCTAAATCGGACCTCTACTAACCTTTCTTTAAACTCGTTATGAAAACCCAATTAATGAAATGCGGAAGCGTTATAAAATCATTTGTTCAAAATATAGCGGAAGCGTAAATACTTTAATGAAGAAATACTCAACAAATTGAATACTGTGCTCTGAGAATTTAAATCCACCAATTTAAATACAATTTTGATGAAACTTAATTTAATTACAACTATTTTTCTTTTACCCTCTTTATGCCTGGCCAGCCCCAATCTCGCTCGTGCGAATCCTTCATCATTGCTTTATTATCTGTTCTTCATTTTACGCATTGACTGCTAATTCCGTGCATTTATTTTGGCGTACAACTACCTATATCTACACCACAAATAACTGTAAGCCCAAAGGTTTAGTAAGGAAAAAATGTTAATACAATATGATATACCTCTCTTTAGTCCTTTTGGAATGGGGGTCATTCAAACCAATCCTTTCATTAAGTTATTTACTCGTTTATTACTTTACTTTAATCCTTTCGTTCGTTACTCGTACTTCGAGCTGGAGATTGAATGATTTTCTCGTGCAATGGTATAGTGGATCGGATCTAACATTTTACTTGCAACTAGAACTCCCGTATCCTAAGAGGGAAGAGCTTTGCCTAGTTGCAGACTAGACCTGCTACTTATTTGCCTCCAACTCCCTTTTTCTTCTCTTTCATTTTTCTTAACATTTTACCTCACTTATGCATGTGCGAGTGCCACCCAATGGCACTCCCTATTAGTTTTTATTAACATGATGCATGACCATACATTCTCAATCTAACATGATGCATGATGCTTTATAACTTAACATTAACAGAAATTGAAGTGCACATAAAAAAAAGTAACTGAATAGCAGGAATTGAAAGCGCATAAGCAATGAAGGCAATCAATAATTGAACAGCGCACAACAGAGAACACTTATAATATTGAATTGGAAACAACTAAGCACATAAGGAGATCAAACAATGAATATGAAGGAACATAAATAACGAATTACAGAGAGATAACAGAAATTAAACACATATCAGAGCAACATAAAATGAATAAAACAATGAAGGGCATGCTTGACGGAACATATTATTACAATTTACATGCTCAAGAACTAATTATATGCTTAAGGCGATTAACATACTTATGTCTAATTATTAAGTAACATGCTTAAGTCTAATTAACATGGTTAAGTTAATTACTTTCTCTAGTTAAGCTAATTAACATGCTTCGATTAGTAATTATGATTAGTGATTATTGACATGCTCAAGTTATAATATTACTCTAGTTAATTAATGTGTTCGAGTCTAGTTATTTACTCTAATGCACACTCTAGTTAGTTAATTTCCCTATTTAATTAACATGCTCGAACAATAATTGCAATTACGATTTTAATTGATTAACATTTAAACATGCTTCACCTAATTACGTTAACATGCTAGTTAATTAACATGCTTAGCTAATTGATATGTTTAAGTAATAATTAACATACTTGGGTTAATTGCATGCTTAAGTTGATTAATGTACTTATGTCTAATTAGCATGTTTAAGTCTAATTAAATTGTTTACATGCTTAGATTATTAGATAGGTTAACATGCTCAATGGATTAACAATTTACTAAATTGATTAGCAAATAAACATGCTAGTTATTTACTAATTAAACATGCTCAATGGTTAGTCATTAGTTACAATTAGCTAATTATTTAACATGTTTAACTAGTTAGTTATTTAATAAAATCAAGAATTAGTTATTAAATGATTAGTTAAGTTAAATTGACATACTTAGGTTAGTTAATTACTCTACTTAAGTTAGTTAACATGCTTGGGTCCAGTTAATAAATTTTTGTTTAGTTAACTAACATGTTCATGCTCAAGTGCTAATTACAATTGGGATTCTAATTGATTAATAATTAAACATGCTTAAGGCTTAGTTGAGTTAACGTGCTAGTCAATTTAACATGCTAGTCTAGTTAATATCCTAGTGAAGTTAATTAGTTAACGATGATTAATTAGACAACTAGTTGATTAATTGAACTAGTTAGTTAAACATACATCAAGTCTAATTAATCACTCAAGTCTAGTTAATTTACTCTAATTAGATTAATATGCTCAAATGCATAAATAGAATTTTGATGGAAATGTATGGTGTATGCTCTCCACTTTAGTTTGCCTAAATCATTTTAGATTGAAATTGGTTCTATTGCTTGTTATGTCGTGAACTGTTCTACATTGATAGTTCTCAACAAGAATACTGTTGAAGAAATATAGTTTGGTACTCCTAAAACAATCACATAGACACTAGTATGAGAGGTTTGACTCTTTTATGATCACTTAAGAGTGCCAGGAAAAGCAGTTATAACATTTGTGTTTGCATGAAGAGTAGTGGGGATATGATAGTTTTTTTATGTACTCTTATACGTTTATGATATGCTAATAGCAATGAAAGATTAAATAAAGATAAAAAGTCAAAGTTTAGCTCAATAAGGAGTTTGATATGAAAAATTTAGGAATAACCAATAAGACATTTGGTGTACGATTTAGAGAGAGAGAAAAGTAGGCAAATTGTACCTAAGTTCGAAAATGTACGTTTCGAAAGTTTTCCTCAAGTTCAATATGTATATAACTATACTTGTTCTTACTCCATAAGCAAACCATTTCAAATTTTTGTCTAACTCGTGCTCACAATCAGATAATGAAGTTGATTATATGTCACGACATCAGTTTCATATATTAGTATAGGGACATCTCTCATGTATGATATGGTTTGCATATGTCTAGATTTATCTAGAGTTAGTGCAACTAGTGAATGACAAATTTTTTAAAGAACATTGAAAAGTTGTTTAATGGATTCTCATGTACTTGCATGAAAAAATATTGATTTTTGTCTTCAATTTGAAAGAACTTCAGATCCGGTCATTGGATATATTGATTTTGATCAGGTTAATGACTTTGATAAGAAAAGATATCTTATAGAATATATGTTTACTATTGGAGGTTGTTGTATCTACTAGATGGTTATACAATTGCATTGTATACTATTGAGAATGAGTGCATGATAATTATACAGGCTCTTAAAGAAACTATATAATTATATAGATTATTTGGAGAGTTTGAGGAACAGTTGCAGATGATCAGAGTCTTTTGCGATAGTCAAAATGCTATTTTTCTTAAGAAAGGGCATATGTTTCGGTTTCATGAGAAAATGAAACATATTGATATTTGATATCATTTTGTTCGCAAAGTTCGTGATGATTTTACAATAACTAAAATCAGAACTTATGATAATTTTGCTGATATGATGACTAAGTCAATTCTTATATTCAAGTTTAAGGACCGGCTGAAATTGGTTGATATTAGTTTCCAAGTTTGCCCCTGGGAAATTTGAGAGAGGTAGATAATTTTCTATTTGAATATTGAAGTCTACTTCTTGTATTGATATTTGTGTCAAGGTGGAGGAACTTGAAGTTTAATGACCCGATTTTCATTTAGGTTGGGTAGAGGAGCCCATCTTCAACATTAGGATTTTTAAGTTACTCTATATATTCTGCGTGGGCTGTTTAATTCATTGGACCTTACTTTTATTATTTTCTTTTCGTATTATTGTTTTATATTTCAACAGATTCTGCATATAGGTTCTTGTACGTAATGTTTATTCCTAATATTTTGCTAGATGGGCTTTTTTGGATGAGAAATATGTATAAATAGGGAAACTGGTGTTATTCCTCACACATATTTGTGCACTGATTATTTGTTTTTAGTTATCTTATTTATTCGATGTATGAAGTTGAGTCATAGTTCTTTCATCATACTAATTGAAATTGTGCTTATATTTTTAGATATTAGTTTTTCTTTTTCTTTTTGAAATTTGAATAAATGTGCTTGGAATCAAACTTATTGATGTTTTCCAACTCCATGATCATTTGATTTGTATTTCATATATGAAAATTCATTATTATTATCTAAAATTTACTGTCAGGAGAAGAATCATTATGAAGTTATCATGGCTAACAAGGTTCTTCCCGATATCAAAGAAGCAGAGCGTGAATATCAAGATCTTCAATGCTTCAGAGAGGTATATTGCGTTATTTTTAACTCATTGCATGTCTTGTGAACTCTTTCACTCATCAAACTATTTCGTTGACTCTTCTAGAAATGCATTAAAATGTGCTCGAAAAAATTGCTATTATTTTTTCGATTTTGAAGTCCTGACAGACTCTAAGAATGTGGTTAACAGGAGATACAAGTTGACCTGGATCTCTTTGTCTGTTTAAGTCTATCCTTTCTCTGTCTTTCTCCTCTGCCAAGTTTTAATATGCCTATTAAAGTTGAATTAGGTTATTTACAGTTTCTCTTCTGAATTTATCTCTTATAAAAGTGATGTCTCGTGCCAAAAGGTTTTAATCAGCGATAATATGCCTTTGACACCGAGAAGTTAGTGTTTTGCAGAAAAATTACAATAAAGCTTCTATTATTTGTCCGGAGAGTGAAATTGATGCTTCAAGCAATCTGGATGGAAGCATGCCAGAACAATTAAGTGCTCACTTAACTAGACTAAAAAAGCGACTTCAAAATGAAAGCCAGCGGTATATCATTTTCATTCTTCTTTAATGATTTTTAATAGAAACATACTAGACCAACAGTTTTAATAACCTTCAAAATCTTTCTTCCTTTCGTAGATTTTCTGATTCTATAGATGACTTGAGAATGAAATATGAGAAAAAAGAACGTACAATCTTAAGAAAAAGGCAGACTTACAAAGGCTTTCGAGAAAAATTGAATGTAAGTTCTCCTCCTTGTTGGCTTTTATTACTGTTTACACTTTACAGTGTTTTTCATTTTGTATCATTTAATATATGAGTGAGGAGTGACTAGTTGGATATGAGGATGAGTGAGATGCGATCATTTGGATAAGAATATGAGTAAGATGTGATCAGCCATAGCCAACTTGTCATAGCCTTAATAGGGTTTTTTTTTTTCGTAAGAGACTCTTAACCACAAGGAAATTCTTCTGATAAGAATGTGCCTCTTTGTCTTTCTTTTTAGTTAGACTAGGTGCAACCTCATATTTGAAGTTATCGTATCTGGTTCAAATTTTTATGACATTTTCCTTTGAGAATTCCTGGTTTTTTTCAGCAAAATATTTGGAAGCAATTTAGTTTGCTTTTAAAACACTTTGGTTGCAGTTGACTTTCTATTAATGATAGTCTAAACGTTGAAATTGATCTAGGTGAGTAGTGAACAATGTGATAGTCCTCCAGTATGTTTTACGAACTCTAGGTGAAAGAAAAATGAATATAATAAATAACTGTCTATCGATAGTTATTGGGTGGAGGGAAAATTGTATTAAAAAGAAAAAAAACAGGAAGAGAGGGGGAGGGGAGTTTCTAGGGACTCGAATACCAGTGGTGGTGTGTGTTTTTGTGTGGTTTGTATGTGTTCTGTAAGTGGGTGTATGAAATAAAGAAAATTTCTTCTAACAATTTGGTATAAGAGCAAGTTCGGTAATCTAGGATGATCACTCGGTCGGAAACGCAGAAGGAAAACGTGATGGAATGGCAGAAGGAAATGGCGAAAATGAAAGAGGAGTTAAAAAAGTGGACAAAATCGCGGCGATGGAGAACAATATTTTTTCGATTCAAGATCAAATGGTGAGGATTCTGGAGAAGATGGAGGAACGACCTTTGGCGTCGGCAGCCCAAGGAAGTCCGAGAAGTTCTAAATCAGAAAAAACGCACTAGGAAGAACATCGTGCGTCTGCGAATAGAGACTTCGTTATGGGCAAACTGAAACTCCCAGTTTTTGCCGGGAGCGACCTTGAGGGTTGGCTAAGCAGAGCCGACAAGTACTTCAATATAAACTGTTTTACAGAAATGGAGAAATTAGAGGCAGTAATGGTTTATTTTGAAGGCTTTGCACTTTCATGGTATCAATGGGAGAGTGGGATTCGACCCTTTCGTTCTTGGCTAACTTTAAAGAAGAGAGTATTGGAAAGGTTTGGGCATCTTCGTATAGGAACAGGGTGTGATAGATTATTTTTATTGAAACAATATGACACTGTGGAGGAATACAATACTCAATTTGAGTCATCAGTATCCAATTTGATTGCTATTCCTGAGGAGGTGCTTTACAGTGCCTTCTTTAATGTTTTAAAAAAAGAGATAAAAGGAGATGTAAGACTCATGAGACCTGTAGGACTTCAGGATTTTATGGAGTCAACACAATTGTTGGAAGATATGAATGAATTAATGAAAAGTGACAAGGTGGGAATTCGAAATTTTTCAAAACCCAACTGGACATCAGTTTTGCCTCTAGTTGCTCATTCAAGGAATAATACTGGTGAGATTGGTAGACGATTTCTAACAGATGCGGAGAGATTACGAAGAGAGATTACGAAGAGAGAAAGGGGTTATGTTTCAGGGGTTATGTTTCAGGTGTTATGAAAAATTTTCAATAGGTCATCAATGTAAGAAAAAGTTGTTACAAATGTTAATGATGCAAGAAGATGACGATACAATAAATTCGGATTATAGTTTACCTACGCTTCGAGAGGGAAATTTGATTGAAGAAATAAAAGATTCGGTTGAAATATCGTTGAATTCAGTGGTGGGTCTAACCACTCCACATACCATGAGATTATGAGGAACTATTAAAGATAGAAAAGTGATTGTTTTGATTGACTGTGGAGCGACTTATAACTTTATTGCTAAAGGTTTGGTCGAGGAGTTACAGTTGTCGGTTTCTTTTTCTGCAAATTACAACATTCAGTTAGGCAATGGTGAATCTCTCAAAGGAGGAGGTATATGCAAGAATATTTTATTGATTTTACTAGAAGTAGAAATTTAGGAGGAATTTTTACCAATTGAATTGGGCAATTCCGAGATTAGTTTGGACATTAAATGGATAGAATCAATTGGTGAAATGTATATGAATTGGAAGTTGTTGGTCATGAAATTTACACTAGATAAGAAAACAATTTTTATTTGGGGAGATTCGAGTTTAAGTCGAACAAAAGTGTCCCTAAAGGCTATGAAGAAAGCTTTGAAGAAAACAAAGCAAGGTGTATTCGTACATGTCAGTGAAAGTATCCTATGTTTAGCACATGTCAGTGAGGAATATCTGGAGGAAATCAGTATATTATTAAAACAATATGAACATGTTTTTAATATGCCGAAAGGTTTACCGCCTGAGAGAGAAAAAGATCATGCTATCGTGTTGACGGATGGGGTTGCTCCAATAAATGTCAGGCCTTATCGTTACCCAGTTGTGCAAAAAAATGAGATTGAGAAGTTAGTTCGTGAAATGTTGGAGGCTGGCATTATCCAACCAAGTTCAAGTCCATTTTCTAGTCATATTATCTTAGTAAAAAAAAAGATAATAGTTGACCATTTTGTGTGGATTATCGAACTCTTAATAGAGAAACAGTTAAAGATCGTTTTCCTATTCCAGTTATTGATGAATTGGTGAATGAGTTATATAGAGCAACAATTTTTACAAAATTGGATTTAAAGTTGGGATATCATTAAATTCACGTTAAACGGGATGACATTCACAAAACAGCTTTTAGAACTCATGAGGGTCATTATGAATATTTAGTTATGCCGTTTGGTTTAACTAACACTCCATCGACATTCCAATATTTGATGAACAAGGTATTCGTCAATATCTTCGGAAATTTATCTTAGTTTTCTTTGATGATATACTTGTCTATAGCAAGTCGTTTGTGGAACATATACTTCATCTCAATACAACATTACATACACTGTTTGAACATCAATTGTATGTCAATGCCATGAAATGTTATTTTACTAAAGACAAGTTGGAGTATCTTGGATATATAATTTTTGGACGGGGGGTGGCTGCTGATCCTAGCAAAATTCAGGCAATTATGGATTGGAAATCTCCAATTAATATACGTCAATTACGTGGTTTCCTTGGCCTGACAAGATATTATTGCAAATTTGTTGCTGGTTACGGTGCAATTGCTTTTCCTCTTACTCTGCAACTTAAAAAAGATAAGTTTTGTTGGTTCGAAGAAGCTGAAAATGCTTTTCAAAGTCTCAAAATGGCCATGACTACACTGCCAGTTTTAGCATTACCCAATTTGGATGACATATTTGTGGTAGAAACTGATGCTTCCGGGACAAGTATAGGAGTTGTCTTGATGCAAAACCAACGGTCAATTGCATTTTTTAGTTAGCAATTGTCGCACCAAAAACGTCTCAAATCAGTAGATGAAAGGGAATTGATGGTTGTTGTTTTGGCAATCCAAAGGTGGCGTCCATATTTGTGGGGTCGTCATTTCATTGTTCGTACCGATCAACGAAGTTTGAAATTTCTTTTAGATCAGCGGATGGTGGCAGTCAAGCACCAGAAATGACTCACAAAATTGTTAGGATTTGATTTTGAAGTTCAGTATAAATCAGGAGTTGACAATAAAGTAGTTGATGCTCTCTCCAGGAAAGAGATATATATTCCGATTGTGAGTTGCAGGGAATGTTATGTAAGAGCCTATGTGATTTGCAAGAATTGGAAAAAGAGGTGGATGCCGATCCTAAGAGTGTGATAAAAAATGCCTTATTACTTCCAGACAATTCTCAGTTTCCATCGAGCTTTTGCCTTATTAATGCTCGGTTATTTTTTAAAGGAAGGAAGGTGATTTCGATACAATCTCAATATATTCTTTACATATTGCAGTTATTTCATGCTACCCCAATTGGTGGCCATGCAAGATTTGTCAAAACTCTTCATCGTTTAGTTGTTGAACTATTTTGGTTTGGCATACGGACGGATGTTAAACATTTTGTCAAGTCATGTGAAGTGTGTCAGAGAAATAAATATGAATCACTATCTCCAGCGGGCTTACTGCAACCGTTACAGATCCCTAATGATATTTGGGAGGGCATTATTATGGATTTTATTGAAAAGTTACCAAAGTTAGAGGGAATGGATACTATTCTGGTTGTGGTTGATCATTTGAGTAAATATGCTCATTTTCTGCAGTTACAACATCCTTTTACTCAAACAGTTGCGGAGTTGTTTTTCAACAATATTTTTAGGCTTCATGGGTTACCCAAGTCCATCATTTCTGATCGAGATAAAATTTTCGTTAGTAAGTTTTGGAAGGAATTATTTGCTCTTCAGGGTACTACATTGAAGTTTAGCTCAGTTTATCATCCCCAAACGGATGGTCAATCAGAAGTGGTGAATTGCACTATAGAGATTTATTTACGTTGTTTTTCTGGTGATAAACCTAAAGCTTGGTCGAAAGGGCTAAATATTGGTATAACACTTTCGTATAATTCAGCTATTCACATGACACCATTCAAAGCGATGTATAAGCGAGATCCTCCACCGCTTTTGAAGATTGATTTACCGATTGATTCTGTCGTTTCGGCAGTAGACATTCAATTGTTGGAAAGGAATGATATTTTGGCTACATTAAAGCTTCATTTACAAAAGGTTCAAATCCAAATGTCGCTTTATGTTAATAAGAAACGTCGTTCAGTAGAATTTCAAGTAGGTGAGTTTGTTTGGCTTCGGATTCAACCATACACACAGAAGTCGGTGATTAAAAAATTGAATGTTAAGCTTTCTCCACAGTATTTTGGGCCTTTTCAGGTGCTGCAACGGATAGGTTAGGTGGCTTACAAGCTTCAATTGCCTGAATTTTCTTTGATTCACTCAGTTTTTCATGTGTCTATTAAAAAAAAGTTTTTGGGCCAATTCAATTTGTGGTTCCTTTACCCGATTTGTTGTTGAATAATATGGATTGACAACTTCAACCGGAGTCTCTATTGGATATCTAGCACAATAGTGGTGAACCACGAAAGCTTTTGGTCTTAATTAAGTGGACGCATCTTCAACCGTTTGAAGCTGCTTGGGAGGATTTTGATCACATACGTTTTCAATTTCCTACTTTTAACCTTGAGGACAAGGTTCGTTATTGGGCAGGGAATAATGATAGTCCTCCAGTACGTTTTATGTACTCTAGGAGAAAGAAAAATGAATAAAATAAATAACTGTCTATCAGTTATTGGGTGGAGGGAAAATTGTATTTAAAAGAAAAAAACAAGAAGAGAGGGGGAGGGGAGTTTCTAGGGACTCGAATACCGAGTGGTGGTGTTTGTTTTTGTGCGGTTTGTATGTGTTCAGTAAGTGGGTGTATGAAATAAAGAAAATTTCTTCTAACTCAATGTTTGTTGAATAATATTTAGGAAATTAAAGTCATTAAACGGTAGATACGAATATTGTGTAACATTCTCTGGATATTTATTTATTTTTCATTTCCAGGTGTAATGCCAATCTTGTAGGATGATTTAATGCTTGGTACTTGTGCTTGTCCTAATTTAGAGGTTAGGCTTTCTATATAAACGTTCCTGTACAAAAAACAGTTTTGATAAAGTTCAGTAGAGACAAATTTAGTTAAGTTTTGAAAAAGACGATTGGTCTGGAAACTATTTTTCTTAAATGCTTATGGCTATTATAGATACCATTGCTCTTTGTGCTGCCTAAAGAGTGAACACTGTGTTTCCTAGAATTTGTTTTCCTCTTCGAAGTCCTTGTAGTTTTCGTTGGTCATTTTTCTTTTGTAAAAAACGAAATTCATCAATAGAAGAATATACATAGTTTTTGTTGTTTTTTACAAATAAAGCACTTTTCTTAAGAATATGTTAATGCATGATAGATATGCATAAAAGGGACAGAGCTACTAGAAAACAAAACTCCTAAAAAACTATACCCCTTCGCAATATTCTCCCTCCAAAAAAGTTTAAGATAAGCCTGAAAATGAAACTATTTTTTACCAGTCCTCATACATCGAAACAATTTGACGAACTTAGCCTCTCTCTTTCTATCCCCAACCCCGCCCCTCCAAAAAATTGAAAGATTTTTAGGCATTTCCAATCAAAACCAAACGACCCAAGTGCCTAAGACTAATGAGAAGATGCTGTTTCACAAATAATGATCAGAAGATTCACTTTTTGCATATAACACATCTATCATGAAGAGTGAAACCTCTTCTCTTAGGATTGTCCAAAGTAGGATTCGCCTAATGAAGAGTGAAACCTCTTCTCGTAAGATTATCCAATGTAGGATTTGCCCCACAAGATGTGGTGCAAGTGAAGAAAATTTAGTTGGAGGGATTTACTCTTTTACCCTCATTTATACTAGTTGGATGCCAAAGATGAAATGGTTGTCTCGTACCCTCTGCAGTAGCTCCTTCGACCTTTTGAGATGACGAAGCTATGGTTCCTTGCCTTTTCGATCCAAAGATGAAATGGTTGTCTTGTACCCTTTGGCGGCTGGGACACTCTAGCTCGCTTCTTTGGGGCGGGCTTGGATAGAGTCTTGCATACCCATACCCCTTCAACTTTGCTAAACTTTATTCGGTCCACTTTCAATTTGTTGTGAACATCCGTGACCTTCTTTTCGGTTCTCTACTCCTCCGAGATCGGTACCCCGTAATCTTCAACAATCCGTTGAATGAACCAATTAAAAGGCAGACTTTTTGTCGGGTTGTTGAACACCTCGTACATGTGACTCAAAATGACAAAGTTGATGTCCACTTTTTTCTTGTTGAACACATTCTTGAGCGGATAGAGATCCATGCAGCTAACATGGTTTCGATGTTCATCCTAAGGCAAAATGGTATGCATCATGATAACGTGGATCACTCAGGCTATGACATTCAAGTCATTGGACTTTGGTTTCTTGTACGTTGCGATCTTGGGATCATGGTGCAATAATCTAAGCACTACTAGCCCTTTTCCTATTCTAATGAAAGGTGGCTCTCGAGACACGTGGGAGTAGTGCTCGCTTGGTTCTTCCGCCGAACATCCAAACAACACGTTAATATAGTTAGGAGTCAGCTTTAACTCCCTTCCAAAATGTAAGTCTGGCCTCCTATGGTCGGGCGGACATTTCCAAATTTGCATAAAATAGTTTAACAATCTGTTTAAAGTAACTTCCACCCAATCAACACAAATCGGCTAAGCCAATCTCCTCAAACAATTCTTCAATTTCTAACTCAGTCAATAACTCAAAGTCTACTCTTCTAAAAACAATAATTGAACGGTGTTTAACATCACCTTCATATTGTTCCTTCGTGTCGGCTGTCCTGAAGAGTGGGGAGTGGAAACCCGCTGTAACGGGTTGGAAATGGACCAATGCACCTGCTGCTGGTCGTTGTTGAGGCTGAGGATGAAGTTTAGGTTGTGCTTCAACGTCGGATTCTGTAACAGGGGCAACCGCGAGACCTCCAACGTTAACTGCGGCTGTTCCAACTTGAACCGCGGCGGGTACATTGCCATGTAACTGACCAACGAGTTCGGTTGCAATCTTACTTCGTTCACGACCGGAGCTCATTGTCGCTGGTTATGGCTGCTGCTGAGCTTGAGACGGACCACCCTTTCACTTGAGCGGCATTTTGTTTGTTGCGCGGGAATCCATTGGTATTTGATTAAACAGAGTGGAACGAAGGTATGAGAGTACGAATGTTCGTTGAGGATATCATAGTTGAATCATAGTCAATTTGCGGCGGATAATGTCCTAATCTGCGGCGGACCATCAATATAATAACGTTATTTTTAAAAATGACAATCCGCGGCGGAATAGTAGACAATCCGCCACAGACCAAAGTCAATACGTTTAACAATAAATGTGACAGAGATATTTACGGGGACCTTTTTTCATAGTTCAGTGGTTAATTTGTTAGAAAAAATAGTTTAGTGTTTGACTTGTCATTGATCATAAAATACGATGGTTGATTTGTCATTTTCTCTAAATAGAAACATTAATTAATCGATAAAATAAAATAAAATGGCTAAAATTAGAATAAAAAATAAACTATTAAATGAAACTGACATGATTCATGGGCTTGTGCGTCTGCTTAGGCCTGTACTGCATCACAATCCTTGCTGTAAATATTTTTGTTGGGCTCTGAAACTATTGATGTGTAGTGAATTCAAAAATACTAATTACAAGTCTAGCAACAATGCTAAGACGTGAAAATTATTCTAATAAGGTGACTACAAGTTTGGAAAACCTACATACTCTGAAGTTACCTCGATCCTAATTGCAGAAACAAATCTGTGAACAATTATCAAAATCAACATCCCTTTCTTCGCTTCCTCGTCCTCCCCCTCTTTATACTACTCTCTCCACCTATTACATGTTCACTCCTCACACAAATCATTACCCTGCAATCTCACTAATGTGTCCATCTCAACATACCTAATTACCAATCTGCCCCTGCAGCTAACTCCACTCGCAACAGTACACTAGCCAGAATTATCTAATTATTATCATTTTGAGTTTATGTGAAACTGGAAAATAATTATTTTGCAGGCATGTGAGAAAGCTCTTGAACAGCGGTGGAGCAAGTTTCAAAGAAATGCAAATCTTTTGAAGCGGCAATTGACTTGGCAGTATGAATTCCTTTCTGTAGTTAAACCTGTTCTCTAAATTAAGATGCGTCATCTTATTATTTATGTGAGGATAATTAAGTCCATTTGATCAGATTTAATGGTCATCTAAGAAAGAAAGGAATCAGTGGCCATATTAAAGTTAGTTACGAAGAAAAGACGTTGGCAGTTGAGGTAAGCCAACTTTATGCATTTTTTTACCACAAAAATAGAAAATTTCTGTCACTCTTGATTTTCTCGTGTAATTAATCTTTTGTTTGATCATACAATTTATGATTTGCGTTTGACTCATTTCCTTCATGGCTTATAGCTATTTATGTCAATTTTTTTATGCCATGAATTTCATAGGTGAAGATGCCCCAAGATGCATCAAGCAGTACTGTTCGCGACACTAGAGGACTTTCAGGTTTTTTTTTTTTTTGAAATGTGGAACAAATATAACCATTAATTGAAGGATATTGTGGAAAGAGATATAGTCACTATTAAGAGGATACCAAATGCTAGTCTTATGTTTTGAACGGTCATTGTCCTCCTTACAAGGGCTTTTCTGATTTTTAACTCAGCCCTTGGTCAAAGAAGGCACTCAGGTAATTTGTACAGTGAACAGCGACAACATGGGTGGCAGGGGGAGATCAAAGTAGATAATGGGGGACAATGGACAAAGGTTATCTTGAGAAAAAGGAGAAAGAAAGATTTTGGTTATGGACACAGCATTGGAGTGAAGAATATAATTGGATATAACCTCTCTAATCCACAGCAAGGAGCAAGATATGTACAATGGAAAAAGAAGTATTCATACCCTTCGGTTATAGATGAGAGGAAAGCTTTTAACATTGTAAGTTTAATGGTATCAAGGTGAAAATTTTTGAGGAGGAGAGAGGATGCTATTACCTTGAAATGAGAAAGGCTGATGTACAATAGGTGTTAGAAGCGGTGTTGCAAGCATCCAAATCAGCATCAAATAAACATTTTTTTCAAAACCAGGCGTGAGAATGGGTATATTATGGTTGGAGAGAAGTTGGACAATTCTAGGGGATCAGTTATACAAATATGAAAAATGCCAAATCATGGAGTAAGAAGATTCATCAAGGTTGCCAGTGGAAAAGAAGAAGTTTGTTGGAAGGCCTTTAGGGAGTTGCTAAACTGTGGTTATCCAATTACTGTATATAAGGTGGTAAGTCCATTATCTCAATCTATGAAACAACGTGATTCTCAGATTAACAGGGAGAGCCAACCAATAGCTGCTGAGCTTGGAGAATATAAATAGAAAAACCATCAAGTTCGAGTTACAATATCGAGTGACCATGTTTATGAATCAAAGGAGATAAGCGATAATGACAACAAGAAACATCTTTGAAAGGAAAAGTTGAGTAATGCAGTGGTTTGTACTGAGAACCAGGCGAGTATTAGTTGGGGAGCCATAAGAAGGTTGATGGCACAAGTTATACACTCAGACAAGACTTTTTTTCCATTCTGATGTGATATGGCATTGATTTTTTGTGAGAAGGGAATGGAAAAAGAATATCTTTTAAACATGGAGAGTGTTTTAACACAAACAATGCCCTTTGTAATATTCAAAGCTTCGGATGAAAGTATTTTACTCGAGGACCAAAAGGAAGTGTGTAGAGGAGGATGGATCTCCATACATGGCATTCCTTTCAATTTATGGTCCAATAGCACATGGAGACTAGTGGGGGGTAGGTGTGGAGGTTTAATGGAGGTCGATGAGAATACAAAATTGTGTAAGAGACTTCTAGAGGCAAAATTAAAGTGAAAGGTCTAGAATGTGGATTTATGCCCACATTAACAACCGTTACAATTAGCGGTAAAGTTTATTTGGTGGAAATCAAATCCTTAAATCAGACACAAAAACAATTTTTCAATAGAAAAGGTTGTCGTTCGCCAGCTGTCCATCTAAAGTGGAAAAGGAAGACTTCAGAGACAGAAGTTAGTACTTCTTGCAACAATGACCTGGAGTTGGTTGAGTCAGCTTCACCTTTATTGGCCTACACGAGTGGGATTGAAGAGTTGGCTCCATTTTCTATGAGTACTCTGGCAACAGACCATGGTAAGAAGTCAGAAAAGGATGATACAACACAATTCAAATGGTTTGCTTATAAATCTAGGAGAAAGGCACTATCCTCTGATTTCCTTGGTTAGGATGAAAACCCTCCCTCAGGTTTAGACTCAGTTAATCTCAACACTACTTTTAATTTGCATTATGATATTGTTTGGGAGAATATTTCATAGAAAAATTTGGGAGCACGATTAAGGAAAGTTTGACTATGTTGGAAGAACGTGAACCGAGTATTGGTGCTAATGTGGAGTTGGAAGATACAACTTGGGACGACTACATTAGGAAAAAAACTGTGCACATTTATTCTGAATTGTCTAGGGAAGAATGGCTTCGGTGGAGATCAGTCCAACTGAGCTTATGAGTGGTAAAAGGGCCATCGATCCAGTAGTATTTATTGGAATATTTTTCTGTTTAATTTTGACTGGGTGCTACTCCTTATCAATGAAGATTATCAGTTGGAACGTTAGAGGATTGAGATCTAGTACAACAAGATGTTTTATTAAGGAAATTATAAATATGGAAAATCTAAACATTATAATTTTTCAAAAAACGAAATTGATGTCTATGGATAAAAGTATTGCTTCATAGATGTGGGATTTTCGTTCGGATTGGGAAGTTCTACTAGCAGAAGGTTGCTTAGGAGAGATTTTGATGATATGGGATGTTCGGAGTATAATTGTGACAAAGGTGATTCTTGGTTGTTTCTCCATTTATATAAAAATTGATAGCGATGGAGTGAATAACGGGTGGATATTAGGGGTTTATGGCTCGTGTTTCCCTAGAAATCACTAACATTTCTTGGCTAATCTATTTGGTTTGTTCCTGTAATTGGTGTGTGAGAGGTGATTTTAATGTTGTAAGATTTCCTTCATAAAAGTCTACTAAAAAAAGTTCAACGTGAAGTATGAGGATGTTTGATAGTTTCATTTGTGATGCTGAATTGGGAGATATCTATTTGGGTCGTTCCATTTTCATGCAGTCAAACTTTCGTGCAAATTTGATTAGTTGTAAACTAAACTGTATCAAGCGAGGCCAGAAGCTTTAGTGTGATTAGTGTCTGATCATTGTCCCATTGTTCTTGACACATCTATGTTGAAGTGGGTCCTAGCCGTTTCTGATTTGAAAACATGTCGAAAATATCAAAATTTGGTGGGAGACTTGCAACCTTAAAGAGTTGGGAGGGTTTCGAATTTATGTAGAAACTCCGTAACGTCAAAGATGAAATTAAAAAGTAGAATGTTTCTACATTTGGTGATATTCAATTAGAGAAAGTGTATATTAAAAATAGAATTAAGTCTCTCAATGAGTTGGAGGTTCAAATTAGTCTTGATGATACTTAAAAATGAAGAGAAACACAAGTAAAGCCCATTTTCAGGAAATTATTCAATTAGAAACTATCTCATGGAGACAGAAAATGAGACTTAAAAGAGTTTTGTGAATGGGACAAGAATACTAAGATTTTCACAAAATTTAGTGGAAGGAAAATTTCTAAATTTATGAACAAATTAGTTTGTGATGAACAAATTATATGTTTCTTTTTTTGCATCTTTTCTCATAATTGCATTGAATTTAAAGTGGGTGACAAAACCTCAATCCGCTTTTGGGAAGATAGATAAATGAGAGATGCGCCCTTATGTATTAGATTTCCAGACATTTATTTCCTCTGCTCAGGACAAAAATCAATCTATTGAATACTAAGATTTTCCACAGAATTTAGTGGAAGGAAAATTACTAAATTTATGAACAAATTAGTTTGTGATGAACAAATTATATGTTTTTTGGTTTTGCATCTTTGCAGAATTGCATTGAATTTAAAGTGGGTGACAAAACCTCAATCCGCTTTTAGGAAGACAGGTAGATGAGAGATGCACTCTTATGTGTTAGATTTCCAAACATTTATTGCCTCTCTCGGGACAAAAATCAATCTATTGTCTCCTTTTACAACACGGCTCAATTACATAATAACCCTTGGGTGTTGACCTTTTGAAGAGATATGATTGGCATAGAATTATGCAACATGGACAGTCTCCAGGTGGTTATCAGCTCATTTTCTCTAAGAGAATATCTACGATTATTGTAGATGGACTTTGGAGTCCTCTTCTAATTTTTCATCTTGATCCTTTTTCTCTCAGCTCACTATCTCTCCCCTAATCAACTTTTCTTTCTACAAATTCATACGGAAGAAAAGAGTTTCCTCCAAAAATATAAGTTTTTGCATGAGTTTTGATGAAAGGAAAGTTCCCTTTGACCACGTTGTTGTCCTTTCTATAACACTGAGAGCAAAACTAACAATCACATTAAGAGTCCATGGCAAGGAAGATCTACTATCTCAAGACAATTTCAATTATTCATGTTATAGAAGGAAGAAAAGGAGTCTCCCCTTTAACAATGTATATATTGTAGGGGTGTTCAAAACCAAACTGAACCGAAACTGGTGAACGAAACCGAAATTGATCAATTCGGTTCGGTTCAGTTCGGTTCGGATCGGTTTGAACACCTCGGAACCAATCTTCGATTATATTTTATAAGAACCGAAGTTGTAACATCCCGTATTTTCAAAATACGTAAAATTCAAAATTTTTCTTTTCATAAAAACATCAGGGTCTTTTTCCTTCATAAAACCCGATCACTAACACCCGATTGCTAAAACCCTATTGCTTTACTTTTATCGCAAACATCCGATCGCTAAAACCCGATCGCTTTACTTTCACTTTTCTCAATTTACGCTCAAAAGCCATAACATTCTTTGAATAAAACGCAGCGGAATAAAAACAACATTAAGAATAAGAAATAATTTACAAAATTCTTTTTCGAATACTTTTCCTTTCACTTTCTAGCCCAGCAGCCACAAAATCCACTCGTGCAAATCCATCATCAACTGTCCTTCACCCGTTCATTTGTTGCTCATTCGAACCTATATCACAAGACCTAAACTAATAAGCCTAACGCTCAGTAAGTGATAAAGTGAAGTATAGATGATATGCATGATCATATATATGATGCAATTTAGGTCAAGAGTGTATACATGACAAACACAGTGAGACCATGAGTAACGCGGTCAATCCACAAAGGAGCAATATATATCAATGGGTTACCCTGGCCGTATACACTCCTTTGTTACGAGAACGTTGGGGATTTCGGAACAGGAAGCAATGAACCATGGTATCCCATGTCGCTAACCTATTTTCTTTCTAATCTGTCCAACACGGATCTATATGACAATGAGACGTCATTAACTTCTCGAAGCCCCACACGCCTATTTACATAGATTATTATGTCATACAATATGTACGTAGACTCATACAATCCTATATGCAATAAATGTCTAGTAAACACTTCATTAAAAGAACCTAAATCTAGTAAACACACAACATGCAATCCTAATTCTTGCGATGTAGGGTCTGAAGACCAAGGCACAGTAAGTATCACTTACTTGGCGTCCATAACGCCTTTCTGTTTCTTTTCTCTTCTTCGTACCTTCAAAACCATAACAATCATGCATTACATTAATAACAATCTCCTAAACCTTAAGACATGCATTACATTAATAACAATCTCCTAAACCTTAACAATTATAACGGAATAGCAATAACCCATAATGTTGCTCATTCCATCAATGTGTCGTGATAAATAAACTTTATAAACCGAATAGTACTTCATCATAATTCTATATTTCTCATAACAGAGTATAGAATCAGTTAATGCATCTACTTAAACACGAAATGACCAAATGCATCATTTTTAAAGTCATCTTCATATATCCTTAACTCCATGTACACGTCTATATAAATGACTTTGTAATACCTGCATACTTGAAACACGCCCAAAAGCAGCAGCACATCTTAACAGGACCTCCAAAAGTTATCATATTCACCAACTTGCTCTTTGTCCATTGGCCATTATACCATTTGCAACGGCACATTGCCAAGAAACAAGACAATTCGTTACAACCCAAAATCATAATTAACATAACAGATTATCCAACAAACTCAGTCAACAGAGTGTGTCAACACCTTCAACATCCAATAACCCATTCACCGACCAGATCCATTAACCAATACAATATCAATTAAGGAGACAATGACCTATTGTCCATTTAAGAGTTTGAATCCAATTGAACAAGACGCCACACCCAACCATTTATCAGTAAACATAACACTTACAACCGATAATAGAACGAGATTACTTACACAACACCGCCACTACACAGAACAACTAGGAAGAGAACATGCTTAACTTGGGATAACTTATCTTTGTTCTATCAACATAACAAATTCATTTAACAATCCTTTATCAACAATTTCACAAGAACAATAGAGAATTCAGATTTCCAATAATTGTCATAACCACTTTCTGACTCAATACTAACGTCTTAACAAAGTCAATATCAAAGCCTTAACAATTCCTTGACAGAGTATAGTATAACAGTTCCAACCCAATAGAATTATTTTTCACACTAACTCCAACCAAAATACAAAACATGGATTAAATCAAACAAACCTCATCTAGTTTTAGGACTCACCTCTTCCTTTATAGCCAGAACCAGAGACGTACACCGATTCACTTACATGATGGAGGTCCACTCACCTGCAACCAAGCCAGATACTCCCTCACCGTTTAGACGTGTCGCCAGTAGCATGAGTCGAAGGAGAAAATGCAATTATGGAGAAGATAATCATCCGATTTAAATGGGTTTCTCGGACAATTTTTCCCCTTCCGGATGCGGTGCGTCGTCCGCAATCGTCCGCATCGTCCGAAACCAGTTTTCAGACGAGAAAACGTGTCCCCAATCCTTTGTCCGCACCTTCCGAAATGCATATTCGGACGCAATTTAGCGTCCACATGAGTCGTCCGAATGTGTCCAGACTTGGTACAGAGTCATTCGGATGCCAATTTATCTCGTTCGCATACATTCGCTACCGTCCGAAAGTTCCCAGAAATAGAACACATTCATTCGGATGCCATTTTTCTATCGTCCGCTTCGTCCGCTATCGTCCGAATGTGTCCAGTTTAAGAACAGATTCAAAGCGGATGGTTCTACTGTCGTTCGCAACGTTTGCACTGTGACAGTTTTTAGAGTTAAAGATGTCAAATACTGTCCCAACTCGTCCCAAAATCCATTTTCCTCAATTAAACATTATAACATATGGATTACGTCATTAGTAATATCCTGATAATTTATTCGACTAATTCGAGATATCCAATTATCAATTTTAAATTCCGATATAAAAATCTGGGATATTACAGAAGTTATCAGTTTGACTTGTTCAAAATCGACACTAACCGAACCGAACTGAACTGATAAATTTAGAATTTTTATTAAAAAAACTCGGTTTGTGGTTTGGTTTAGAGATAATATTAAATAATTATTCAATAAATTGTTATTTGTTCAAAACTAAGTCTCACAATTGTCTAAAATTTAAATTATTTGATTGATACCTAAATAATAATTGAATTATTGATTAATTAGCTCTTAAATTGTACTAATTAGTAATTAAATTATTATCTAATTACTTATAAAATAATTATTCAATTAGTAGATTATACATTAAATATATTAATGAATTATACTAACTAATTATTAAATATATTGATTATTACTTATTATTTGATTGAATTAATTAGGAATTGAATTTTATATTATTTTCTATCACATAAATGTTTGTTTTGATTTTTAGTTATTTTTGTTAAATTTATATTGGTAAAAATTAAATTTATATTTGTATATAAAAATAAAAAATATATATTATTTTATATAATGAGTAGAATTGAAACCGAATCGAAAATTTTCGTTCGGTATCGGGTCCATTTTTTACAAAATGAAAAAAGTCAGTTCGGTTTTGGTTCGACCCTAAAACCGAACCAAATCGACTTTTGCACACCCCTAACATATTGATATTGATAGAAAGAGAATACAAAGAATAGTCCTCTCTTCTTTTGAGTATTGAAGCTTGTACTAATGTCAAATTTGCGGGGTCAATAATTTTTTAGAAGATCAACTTATGGATATTATACATTCTTGGATAGTAATCTTGTTACATGAAGTAACAAAATTGGATATGGTTGCAAGATCAAGTGCGGAAGCAGAATTCAGATCAATGGCACTTGGAATCTTTGAGCTACCATGGCTAAAAATAATTTTGAAACATTTGAAAGTTAAGTTGGAAAGTCCAATGAAATTGTATTGTAACAATAAGTCTCCTACTAATATTGCATCCTGTACAACATGATTCTACAAAAAACTTTTAAAATTTGACAAGCATTTTATAGATGAGAAACTTGATAGTGGTCTATTTAGCGCTCCATATGCATCTGCAGAAAATCAGGTTGTGGGTATATTAACAAAGGGGTTATCTGATACAATATTTTAGAATTTAGTTCACAAGCTTGGAATGGTTAACATCAATTGATCATTTTGAGGGAGAGTGTGGAAACAAATATAGTTATTAATGGGGGAATATGGTGGAAACATAGATACCCATTAATTAGAGGACTTTGTGCTGAAATATGGGGAGTTTTTGAAATTATTCAAATCACTCATTCTGAAGATATTAGTTAAAATTCAATCAGGAGATTTTCTGTTTTTTAATATTTCCTGGTTTATTTTCTAGTTATGATATTAGTTCAAATTTGCAAGTTGTTCCTAGTGTTAATCAATTCAAAATTGACATTTATTGTCAAGAATCAAGTTTCTTGAGTTGTAGAAATAGATCTGGATATTGTTTTACCATATTAGTTGCTAAAAAATATTTAAACCCTTAATTGTGTGTTGTGGTGGATTGTTGCTCTTTTTATGGAGGACGAAGCCTTATCAATTATCGCAAAAATAATCAAATTATTTTTAGCAATCTAAAAGTGCTTTTGGACAGTTATCAGCATAATCTAAATGTAATGATTGAGAAGGGTCTAGTCTATGTTTCCAATTTAATGGTTGATATTTAGATGAATATTTTTCATATAGTATTTGATGTGCCAAAGACCCCGACTAGTTTTTCTTTTCTTAAATTTATGTTACCTTATTTTACTGTATTTTAATTTGTAATAATTTAAAAACAATGTGTAAGAATTGTGAGGTTGCCATGTGTGTTGTTAAGGGTGTTATTTTTGTAATTAGTTATTAGTGCTTAACCCTAATTTGTGGTGATACTTATACCTCACTTAGGGCATTTGTTAAGGGAGTTTTGAATCAGAAAAGAAACTCCTTTGAAAGGTTAGAGCTCCCTCTAATCGGGCATCTCCCTTGGTGGTGTTAAAGAAGTGGATTTTGTGTCAAAGAATTGAATCACCATTGTTCCTTGCAAGCTTTGTGATGATTTCTCGTATACTATTTTTTCCTCCTCTTCTCTCCAAAGGTGGACATCCCTAGTGAAGGTTTAGAAGGTTTGCTAAGACTTAAGTTGGAGTGTCTTCCCTGTTGGAGACTATTGAAGTCGATAGGTGCAATTTTGGCACCCATTCGGATCAGCTTGTTCCTTTCCGTGCATAATTCTTGTTCCATATCGATTCTGCCTCTGATTTTTGGAGGAGAACCTCTTCACTTACAGAGTTGCTTGTGGTCTAAATTGCACATCATTTGGACGTTATTTGATAAAGTTACGAGATACTCCATTTGGGCTTCGATTATGCCCTTAAGCACCTGTTTGGGTCAATAACACTTCTCTGCGTATAACTTCTGTTTCCAAACGTTTCTCCCCCTGATTTTTGGAGGTTGCCTTGCTTACATATAGAGAGGTACGTGGTCCAAATTTCGCACATTTTGGACAAGGATTGAGTGACTTGTGATTGTTTCCATTTCGGGCCTGAAACTGCCAGTTTGGTGTCTTTCCGGACAGTTTCAATTGCGTTCGCATAACTTCGTCTCCTGTGAGTATTTTCTTGTGATTTTTAGAGGGTGTCTTCCATCCTCATTGAATTTAGCTTGGTCTAATTTTCAAGTCAATTGGACGTCAAACGAGCGAGTTACACATTCGGGTATTTTGGATTCTGTTTTAGCCGCGATAACTGCTAACATTAAAGGGGATTCCAAACTTAGCACAGTATTTCAAAAATTTTCATTCATCTCAAATGATAACTTCACATTCCAATAGAGGGAAGGAAGATAATTCTAACTAGGAAAGCATTAAAGAACTTAAACTAGAAAAGTAATTAGCCTAATTCTAACCTTAATTACAATATTCCACCGGATATCCCTTGAGTGGTAAACTAAGGAATAAAGAGAATTTTCTAACTTTATTCTATACATCCAATTGTAAGAATTCAAATTTAGCAACATTATCATAGCTATCTTATAGCAATTTCTTAAGCTTAACACAATATACTGTTGCTATTAAGTTAAGGCTTAGCATATTCTTTTTCTGATGGTAGTTTTTATGTTTGACTTCTATTTAGGTGGAGAACGATCATTTTCAACTTTATGCTTTGCATTAGCGCTTCATGAAATGACCGAGGCCCCATTTCGAGCAATGGATGAGTTTGATGTATTTATGGTAAAGAATTGTTTCATATTTGTGCCATTTGGAGCAATGGATGAGTTTGAATGTGAAAAATTTGAGAAAAATTAAAAGAATTATGTGAAGTTTGGGCTAATAGCTATAAGTTTCTTCCTGGTACTAAAGTGTAATAATACTCTACTATCTAAGTAAGAGATGCAAGGACTTTGGTATTGTCTCACCTTTACTCTATTTGAAATTAAAATATGATTGATTATCATTAAATTTAAAATGTCAAAAGTTAAAATTTAATGAATGCTCCATTATTATTATTATTATTATTTTTTATTTCTTGTATTTTCAGGATGCGGTCAGTCGTAAAATCAGCTTAGACACTCTTGTCGACTTCGCATTAGCCCAAGGATCTCAATGGATATTTATCACACCTCATGATATCAGGTAATTATTCAAAGTAATTTATTGTTATTTGGTAATTGAACTTCGTAAGAATAGAGGAGGGGTAAATGGTTTGGAACCATTTGAGTTTGGAACCAGCCATGTGCTAGAGTGATCTTATAAAACAATCTCACTGCAATTACTAAAAATCCTGTTTGGACATAAAGGAATGAAAAACTTGGAGAAACTTGGACAGTACAAATTTGTAAATGAAATATTTATTAATTATTACAATTTTAGGTTCTGAAAGTTTGTTTATCATCAAGAAGTCTGCCGGTTAAAAGCGTATGACCTAGTTTTGCATAAATTGGATTCCTATTTAACTAGATTAATTTGGGAATGATATAAATGCCATTCTGTCTTGGTTCATATGCAGCATGGTGAAACAAGGGGAGAGGATTAAAAAGCAACAAATGGCAGCCCCTAGATCTTGAGTCTCTTTTTTTGAGGTGTTGGAAAATCTGAATTTATCATGTGTAGCTTTTGGATAATTTAAGGTTGGATTTTTTTTTTTGTATATAGCATCTATAATCGGTTTGTGGACAACCCAGAAAATAGACATTTACTAGAATTACTTATCGACTCCTTGAACAATATTATAAGAACTAAATATCCCCCTTGTGATTGTACATGCTCCCGTAGCAATGACATTTTTGTTCAGATGTTTGTTCATATGATCTTATTAGGGACGGAGTCAGTACAAACAATGACTCTCCCTCAAAGGAGTTGAAGGGAGATAACTCTTATTGTAATATCAAAAAAAAAAATTTGGAGATCACGAGTGGGCGATGTGGGAGGAGAGATTTCCTCCCAAATCATCTCCCTCTAGTTTGATAAACGCCAATTCTTCTCCAACAATGCTTTTGAGCATACTAGAATTTTTTCATTTCTTCTTGCCTCAATCACCGTCAATCATCCTCTTGCTCTCGGTAATTTGGAAGGTAGTTTAGTGATAGAAGCTAGCCACGATGAGTGAGTTATCCTCCAACTCAGTAAATCTAAATTTATACTTGGGATTTTGTTTTAAATCATTGTTTGCTCAGAGTATTTGGGTTTCGATTTAGAGCAACTTCAGAGGGCGCGATGAATTGTTTGTCGTGGTGTTGGTCGAAACCTTCAAGAGAGATCAAGAAACTGTAAATTGGAAATTGGTGAGCTTTAAAAGTTGGATTTTTCTCTGTTCTTACTCTATATATTGGGAACTTTGGTTTGAATTTCTGCTTGGGATTTGGATTTCAATATATGTTGTGATTGATTGAACAATCGAGAAAATCCTACAACTCTGTAACGCGTATTCTATCTGTAAAGAAATGTCAAGTAGCGACTCAGCTAGCATTGAACAGCGATGCGTGTTTGTTGGATTATTGACTTCAGCCAGTGGACGACTGGACAAGAGAGGGAGTCTCGGTCGGAAACGGTCTGTTTGCTGCAAAGAACAGAATCAGGTGTAGAAAGCATGAACGACAAACGTTCACGTCGAAGGAGACGTGGTCTCCTTCTGCACAAATCGCAAACCTAGACCTACGAGTTTGGGCCTGCGGGCTGCAATTTGCAATGGTTTGGGCCCAAGGTCTGGGCCAAATGGCCAGCAGGGCAAGGCTTGTTTTGGGCTGCTCAGGGTAAATTTTTGGGCATGTTTGGGTATTTCTCAAACCCAATTAGTTTCTCAAACCCAATTCATTTTAATTAATTGGGGATTTTCATAAAATTAACTGACAAAACTTTTCAATCTTCTTTTTTTTAGGTACTCAAATATTAATTTAAATCCATAGACTTGTAAATTTTGGAATAAATGAATATTAGGCTTTGTCAGTATAAAACTAATTTCGAGGTAGATGTTTATTTTATGCACTACCATGCATAATTTTTTTAAAAGTGAATATTTTGAAATTTATCTCATATTAAATCAATGTGTCTACTTCATGTCCGTCAGATTTTTATATTATATTTTATTTTCATTATACATGTTTCAATTAAGCATGCATTTAAATATTTCTAAATCAACTTGGTCGTACGAATCAACTTTGATCTACTCGATTTGGGGTCTTTTATTTTCACACATTCTATCGTGCAGAATGTGTTTGTTTGTTATTAAATTGGGTAATAGGAGATTTTTCAAATATCCTTCGGTTCGAATCCCTAAAGTGCAAATAGGTAATAGAACAGCTGTATGTGTCGTGTCCTTAGGTTGCGAATCCCTAAATCTGATCAGGGTATTTCTTTGGCTTTTACGATCGCCAAACATCGCCTTTATTCTGTTATATGCCTATTACATGGTGTGCTCGGAGTCTATAAGTGGCTCCAATTTCACTGTGATTTTTTTTAATTTGTACAACAATTGCTTATTTTAATTACGTACCACATATTAGTTGGTGATTTCATACACATGCCCTTTTGTATACCATTTTCTGAAAGGAATTTACGAAACGTGACTTTTAAATTCATGCATGCTTAAACATCTATTTTAATTAAATTTTTCTTTAAAAACGTAACTCTATTGAGTTTAGTCAACTCACCCCAATGACATCTTTCAAGATTTAATCAACTGGATTCTCAGATATCGAGTCAGGATTAGACAAGTTGAGTTTATTTAGTTCTCTTAGTTTTAAAAATTAAATTATCTTTGAGAGACATTTTGTGAGATATTCATTTTATTGGATGAATGTAATCTCTATTCTTAATTTTTGCACAGTTATTTCATTTTGAATTATATTGATTTACTATTTAATATCGTTTGTTGGACCTGATTAACCTCTGTTTGTTGGGCCTTGGCTATAACTAACATTTGAAGTCTTTAGCTGTCAATTCATAAAACTTAAGAGAAAAAGGGTCGGACGATTTGGTCCTTTGGGCTGAGTCGTTCACCGTTCTGTCTCGGGTCCCATTTGAGTGGTGACACTTATCAAGTGCGTGATTACTATTTTATCCTTGGAATGACTTCTACAAACTTGATCTGTGTAGGGTTTTAATAGGGTTACAAGTTGAAGAAGAAGTTTTTATTAAAATTGAAGAACTTCAATTACAAAGTCAAGCAAGCTCTTTATATTTATAGAGCTTCTTTGTGCTATAAAACCAGAAAAATTGTAAATTGAAAATAAACTGCTCCAACTGCAGCTTCTAGTGGAACGTCCATCTAACTTCAGCAACATTCAGAAAACTCCATCTATTGTAATAGTCCCCCTCAAGATGGACAATGTATATTAAGTATTTTCATATTGCAAAAAAGATTATGAAAAATACTAAGATTAACAGGCTTTGTAAGTATATCAGCAAGCTTATGTTTGGAAGAAACATGTAAAGTTTTAATCAATTTTTGCTGAACTTGTTGACGAACGATATGACAGTCGATCTCGATGTGTTTTGTGCGCTAATGAAACACTGGATTGACTGCAATGTATAATGCAGATTTATTGTCACAAAACAAAAGAGTTGGTTTGGAATGATTAATCTGAAAATCAGCAATGAGAGCCCTTAACCAAATGAGTTCACAAGTGACTTGAGCTATGGCTCTATACTTCGCTTCTGCTGTTGATTTAGAAATGGTATTCTACTTTTTTGATTTCCATGAAATTAAAGAGTTTCAAAGAAAAACACAAAACCCGGTGCATGAACGTCTTGAATCTAGACAAGTCCCATAATCTGAGTCACTAAAAGCTTTTAATTGAAGAGAAGACGAAGCTGAATAAAACAAACCTTGACTTGGAGAACTTTTAATATATCTCAAAATGCGATGTGCAGCTTGTAAATGTGAAGATCTTGTTTGGGCTAAAAATTGACTTACTTTGTTTACTACAAAACAAATATCTAGCCATGTTATTGCCAAATACAAAAGCTTACAGATAAGCTTTCGAAAAACAGTGGGCTCTTCTAAAAGAGTTCCACTGTCGAGAGATAGCTTGCAGTTAACTTCCATAGGTGTAGAAATTGGTTTTGAAGCAAGATAACCTGTATCTTCCAACAACTGAAGCGCATAATGCCTTTAATTAATGGAAATAATTTTACTGCTCCGTGTTATTTCAAGACCCAAGAAGTGATGAAGATTTTCTAAATATTTTAACTTGAATTCGCTATTCAAAACACATTTAAGTTGGGCCATTTTAGTTGTTGAATTCCCTGCCATTATGATATCATCGACATAAACAAGAATAACAATGAAAGAACATGATTTAAATATGATGAATAAAGAGGAATTAGAATCAGATTGTTGAAAACCATTCGTAATTAATTCAGTAGAAAATATAGAGAACCATTGCCTTGAAGCCTTTTTAAAACCATATAATGATTTATGCAATCTACATACTAAATTCGGATTATTATCTCCTTGATTGGAAAAATCCTTCACTTGTTATCCAACTAAGTTTAGTGCCAACCATGAATAGAAGCTAAAGCTAATAACAATTTTACAGAAACCAGCTTTGCAACAAGGGAGAAAGTGTAACGACCCGTAACTTCTTTCTTTTGAAAAACGTGTAAAATTTAAAACTTTTAAAAATATCTTTATTTTATTAAGCAGCGAAAGACTTTAAAGACAATATCTGAAATCTTTTTTTTAAAATACTTTATAAAACACAACGGAAGAATGTATAATACAACCTTCCACAATTCAAATATTTTACAAAACCGTTTTTTTCTATTTAAAACCTTTAGCCTAACTAGCAATAAGATATGCGGGTGCAAATCCTCCATCAACTGCTCCTTGACCTGTTCTATTATGTACCTATATGACAAGGCATAATCTAATGAGCTTAATGCTCAGTAAGTGATATAAAATAAACTATAAAAATACACGTGTCATGCTACTTTTAAAACTCATGCAGTTTTTGTAATACCCCGACTTTTTATATTGAAATTTAATAAAGATAATTGGAAAATAATTGAAGATATTTGAATTTATTGGATAATTATCGAGGTATTACCAAAGACATATTCGTAATATTATAAATTATGAAAATTTATTGGATAATAATTAATGATTAAATTAGAAATGGTATATAATTGGATATTAGGATTAAAGGAAATTAAAATGGATATTATGGATTGAACCGATTTGATTTGACTCTGTCCGAGAACAATGATGTGGTTCGGTTTTTAGTCAAATGAAGAAGGAGATAAATTGTCAATTGGAGATAAATATATATAAAATAAAATGGGATTAATGTAAAAGAAAAATTGGATTAAGGTGACAAGGAGGGCTGAACCGGTTCAGTTGAATCGGTTCATGCTATGTGTTTTGCGGTCTAGAAATAAATGAGGAAAAAGGGGGATTTGTTGTAGGGGTGTGCAGAATCGGCCCGGTACCGAAGAACCGGACCGAGACCGGTCCTTTCGGTACCAGGTTGGTCCATATAAATGGAGTACCGGACCGGATCCGGTCCGGTACTATCGGGACCAGTTCTACACGGTACCGGTCCTCGGTACACGGTACCATAGAACCGGTACCGTGTAGAACCGGTCCCGTAGTTTTAGGGCAATCCAAATCAGCAAATCCCAACCCCTAATCCAAATCCCGAGTTCACGACCCCTAATCGTCTAAGCCATTCCAAATCTCGTCGCCTTCCCTAACCACGTAGCCTCGACTCGACTCCTCGGCCGACGACTAGTCGACCTCGTCGCTCCACTTCCAGCCTCGGACCAACGACCACCGACGACTGACCAGTGCAGCCACTAGCGAGCTCCGTCGACGACCGTCGCCACTGCCAGCCAGACTCCAGCCTCTGCCAGCGACCAGTGAGGCAGCGAGCTCCGTCGTCAGCCTCTGCCAAGTGCCAGCTCCGAGCTCCGTGCGTCGACCGTCGCCCGTCGCTAGTCGCCACTGCCAGCTCCGAGCTCCGAGTTCTGAGCTCCGTTCGTCTGCCACTGCCAGCTCCGAGCTCCAACCTCTGTCCGTCGCCACTGCCACTGCCAGCTTGGTTAGCACTCTTGACTCTAGTCTACTCTGTTCTGTTTAGTGTTTTGCTAAATGATCTGTTCTGGGCCTCTGGCAATGGTTGAAACAATTGATGAATGAATTCTGTTCTGTTTAGTGTTTTGCATATTGGTACATGTCAGTTTAGTGTTTATTGTTTTGCTTGTGATAGTGAATTCTGACTGAGTGACTGTTATGTTCATTGTTCTCAATGTATTGCTTGTGTTTATTTACTTATTTCAGAGGGTATTTCTGACTGTTATGTGATTCTGAGATGTATTTTGAAATTGTTAAAAATGTAGATAATGGAAAGCTTTAATGATGAAACAATAGAGAGTGTTAATGTTAATCCTGTTACTGGTCAAACGACGAGAAAAAAAATCTGATGTTTGGACTCATTTTACTATGGTAGAAAGCACTGATAAAAACAATCCTAGAGCAAGATGTAATTATTGTGCTCAGACTTGTGCTTGTCATAATACAAAGAATGGGACTTCAAGCTTCAAAAAGCTTGTTAATACTAGTAAAAAGTTGTTGGCAAGTGTAGATACGAAGCAAAAGACTTTAAGCTTCAAAAATGTCGATAATATGGGATCAACTTCCACATCTGCATCATTTAGTAGTGCAACTTGCCGAGAACTTCTAGCAAAAATGATTATTGTTGAAGAAATGCCTTTTAAGTTTGTTGAAGCAGAGGGTTTTCGAGTTTATTCTAATTATTTACAACCAAAATTTGTTGTACCCTCAAGATCTACGATTGCATGAGATATTATTGGCATTTATAAGAAAGAGAAGTCAAAGTTGAAATATTATTTTAAGAACGCATCTCAACGAGTATGTTTGACCACAGATACATGGACTTCTATTCAAAATTTGAATTATATGGTTTTAACTGCGCACTTTGTTGATTGTGATTTTATTTTGCATAAGAAGATTATCAAATTTTGTTTGATTGCAAATCATAAGGGTGAAACCATTGGTAAAGAAGTAGAGAGATGTTTATTTGAATGAGGGATCGCAAATGTTTTAACAATTACAGTAGATAATGCTTATTCTAATGACGTGGCTCTTTCTTATTTGGTGAAGAGAATTCGAGATTGGAATGGTCTACTTTTGAATGGTGAATGTCTGCATATGCGATGTTTTGCCCATATTTTGAGTTTGATAGTATGTGATGGTTTAAAAGACCATCACGAATGTATTATGAGAGTACGTCGAGCAGTGAAGTATGTTCGATCTTCTCCTGCTAGACTACAGAAATTTCAGAAATGTGTTGAACAAGCTAAAATTGTGTGCAAAAGTAGTGTCTCTCTCAATGTGGCTACAAGATAGAATTCCACATATTTGATGTTAGCCAGCGCAGAAAAATTTGAAAAAGCTTTTGAAAGATTGATAGAAACAGATGATTATTATCTCGGTGATTTGGGTGGAGAAAGTCCTCCCACAACAGAAGATTGGACTAATGTTCGAGAACTTGTAAAATTTTTGCAGGTTTTTATGATATGACCTTAAATGTTTTAGCCTCATTGCATGTTACTTCAAATACATATGTTTGTGAAGTATGCAATTTGAAAATTGTTATTCAAGAGTATGCTGAACGTGATAATCCAATATTGAGGCGAATGACTATTGGAATAGAAAGCAAATTTGATAAATATTGGGGAAGCTGCGATAGAATGAATATGTTGATGTATGTTGCAGTTGTTTTAGATCCTCGACATAAAATACAATATTTGAAACATTGTCTTTCCCTTGTAATGGATTCTGATAAGATGGATTATTTGATAAGCCAAGTACAACTTGTGATTAAAAATTTATATCTCGAGTGTAAAGGTGATGCAGGATTGGAAAATACAGAAGACAACTATAATAGTTCAAGTGTATCAACAACAGCTACAATCTTACCACAAAAGAGCAGTTTGAGACACAATAAGATACATGGGCTGTTTCATAGTCGCCCAAAACAACCAAATGTTTCAACTACTCGGTCAGAAATTGAACAATATTTGTATGAAGAATTGGAAGACAATGCAGACAAACTAGACATTCTCATGTGGTGGAAAGTAAATTCATTCAAATACTCAATTCTGAGCAATTTGGCAAGAGATATATTGGCCATTCCTATTTCTACTGTTGCATCGGAGTCAGCTTTTAGTAGTGGAGGAAAAGTACTTGATCAATTTCGCAGTTCTTTGTCCCCAAAGACGGTCGAGGCGCTTATCTGCACTCAAAGCTGGATTCGATTATCGAAATATGAATCAATCAACTTCAATGATGATATGAATGAGTCGGGTATCTTTTATATTTATAGTGTTTTCTTTTTTCTTTGTTTATTTATTACTATTTTTTCTAAATTTGTTTTCAATTTATATTTTTCAGATATTATACAAATTGATGACGTTGATGAAGTGAATTAGTATGAAATTGATGGTGATCTCAGTGGTATGCTTTATTCACTCGTTAGCATTATCATTTATCATATATCCTTGATGTGTAAAAGTCATGCTTCTCTTCTATTTTGGAGTATGCAGCCTGTTGACTGTTTTGTAAGTTTCTCATTTTAAGTTATACTTTTACTTTACTCTAGGCATCATTTATCATATGTTTGAACTATATAATTACTGTTTTGAAGTTACAATGTATAAGCTAATTTTTGTGTCTGTTTTATAATACGAAGGGGTCACTCAAAACTCAATAAGAGTTGCTCAGGTTAGTTATATTTTTCTCCAGAATTGAAGCAATTGAACTTAATTATGTTAAAATAACCTTTGATTTTTTTCTTTATCTATTTTTCAATATTCTTTCAGTGGATGCTTCAAGTTTGGTGGCTCGTACAACACGTTACACTTATATGGACTTTATTAGAAAGAGTAAATTTGAAGAAGAGATGAAGAAAAGCTTGCCAATGTTAATATGACAATTCTGTAATTTTTTACTGATGTTTGCATTTTATAATATTACAATTTTACATTTGATTTTTTAATATTTAAAAAAACAGGGTACTAAACTAGTACTGGACCGGCACCGGTACCGGAAAACCCGGTCCAGAACCGAACCGGTACCGGTTCCTCCATGGGACCGGTTCCGGTCTTCAACAAATTAGAACCGGTACCGGCTGGTCCGGTACCGGACCGGTACCGTGCACACCCCTAATTTGTTGTTATGGCCTTCGGCCTATTTCGCGACAGAAACCAGGGGAGAAAGGGTGAGAGATTGGGACCGAGGGGCGAGCCTGGAGGCGAGGTTGACAGCGACAACGAGTAGAGGACATAGGCTCGGGGGTCACTGTTCGACGTCCAGGCGCGCGACGTCCAGGCGAGGAGGAGAGGCGAGTCGCGGCTAGGGCTCATGTTGGGCTCCATCAGGCGGCGACTTCTGGCGTCGATTTGGGGTAAGTTCGCCGGGTTTTCTCCTCCTTTGCTGTCTGTTATGGGATTGTTGGCTGGAAGTTTGTTGCAGGGGTTCGGAGCTGGCGATTCGGCAGGGAAGATTCTCGATGTCTGGAATTGGCAGGTTCGGGCTAGACCGGCCTAAGGCCTAGGTCCAGCCTGTTGTTGGGTTTGAACCGATCTGGTATACCTTGCAGTAGGCGACAATGACAGTGTGGACGAGTAGGGGACATTCTGTATACTGGGCAGTGGATATTGTCGGAGGATATGTGTGCTGGTCGGGCGTGCTGTAGGGCTACAGAGGGTTTGTCTTCTGGGAGGATAAAAAGGCAGAAGAAGAGGAGAGAAATAGAGAGGAAGAGCAGAGCTCTCTGGATGTGAGCTCTCGGGCGTTTCCTTCTAGAGGCCGAGAGGTGATTGCTAAAGAGAGGAGTTACTCTCAGGTCTTCACGGTGAGAATGATTTCTTCTCTATATTCTGGATTTTTTTTGGACGTTTGGATTCTGTTGATGGACCCAATGTTAAGTTTCCACTTTTGATTCTATGACTTGGATTGTAGTTGTCAGTTGTGATGAATTAGTTTTGCTTTTGGATAATGGATTCTATTTCCTGTAAAGCATATTTTTTCTGTCAAGACTTGAATGGCAATCTTGTTGTGGGGTATTGCATTTCGATCAGTAGGATGAAATTGTGCACCGTTGAAGAGTATTTTATATCTCCTTTTGGTTACCTGCTAGATTGTGGAATATATATGGAAATGCTCTGTTTACTTGGAATGTTTATGTTCTGTCTAGGATAAGCATATGATTAAGGGAGAATCATGCTAAGTTGGATTTGCTAATGTTGTAGTTATCTGGAATGTTAAAAAGGAAATGGTTAATTTGTTGTCGGATGTTAGAGTGTTATATTGTTGGAGAATAATCTGTTAGTTACAGCTTTTAGTTTTATACTCTGTTGGATTTCTGAATGAATTTGTTGGAAGGAATAATTTGTTAACTATATGTGTGTTGTGTTGTTGGGGGTTGGATATTGGATAGTGATAAATGTAGAAGTGTGAACATTTGGAAATAAATCAGTTATGTTGGAAGATAACAAGCGTTGAAGTGTTAAGTGTTATATTTTTGGAATGTAGAAAGTGTTAGTGCTGGATATAAACTTGTTAGTTGCCGCCTTGGTCTTTACATTCTCTTGGTTTTGTATTGGGATATTAATTGGTCTAAGGCATGTAAATAATCATAATTAGATATGGAAATTAATTAGTAAGTTTAGGGATGGAAATGGTCAGTTCGGTTTGATTTTTTTGTCAAAATAGAACCGCACCGACTCGGTTCGGTTCTGTAATTTTTAAACCGAAACTGAACCGAAGACAATAAGAAACCGAGTAAAAAACCAAACCTCGGTTTTAGTTTTTATCTGTTTGGTTTTTGGTTCAGTTAAGTTATTTTCTAAATATCAAATTTTGAGTACCAGAATAAGATAACATAATTGATAATTCAATGAAAATTGCCCCTGCTTGTAAATTTATAAAGAATAAAGTAAAATCTTATAAAAATTGCAAGAAATAAAATCTGACAAGAAAAATGACATTCATAAAAATGGCCCCTACTTCTGTTTGTAAATTTTGACGTAAGAGAAAATGATCACATCTTGATATTTCACATCTTGAGTACCAGAATAAGATAACATAATTCAATGAAAATTGCCCCTGCTTGTAAATTTATAAAGAATAAAATAAAATTGAAAGCTATTCGGGCACAGATTGGGGTTAGTTTATTTTATTTTAGGTCACTAGAGTGGTTTGGTCACTCGCTAGACGCTACTCGCTCCAGCTTAGGTAAGTGGATGCCGAAACTTGTCGGGTTGGTCGGTTTGGATCCGGTTCACCCGGTTCATGGCATTAAAAATTGAGAACCGAACCAAAACTCGTCGGTTCGGTTCGGTTCGGTTCAGAGCCTTAAATATTTTTTTTCATTTTAAAACCGAACCAATCCGAACTAAAAGGTTCGGTTCGGTCCAGTTTTTCGGTTCAACTTGAACCGATTTTCACCCCTATTAGTTAAGTCTTATGATGTAGATATGTACGAGAAACAGGAGAACATGTCAAACACAATTGATGAAGGATTTGCACGGGTGGATCTTTGCGGCTGGCTAGGCTAAACAAGTAAATGAGAATTTATGTGTAAAAAGGGATTGTAAATTAACTAAAAATTCTTTAATGTTTGTTTTAATTCCGCTGCGTTTCATAAAATGATTTTATTACTTCCATTGCAAATGATAAATGTTTGAAGTGAAGGGTTTTAACGATCGGGTTTTATAAAGGAAAAATATTTTGACGTTTTTTTAATAAAAGAAAAATTCTAAATTTATGCATTTTCAAAAGAAATAAAAACCGAGTCGTTATAGTTTTCCTTTATCATCTGTTTCGCTTTCCATGGTAAAATGAATATTCTTATAGCCCAAATGATGGTCGTTCCCTTCGGGTGATCAGCCCTCTACGAACGTTGTACACTTAGTATGTGTGAGCATCCATTAAACCATATTTAAAACCATGCATGTAAAACCGTCTTTTGTATCATTTGAAACCTATGATGCATGATGCTTGTGAATGCATACAGTGTCTATCACATCATTACTATAATCTCTAACATGCTCATCTATTAAACATATAATTAAAAGAACATAATTCTAATAAACACCTAGCAAGTAGCAGTACTATTCATGAAACATGCTCAATATCTAGCTATCCTAATAAAGCAGTAAACAACCTTAACATTCTACTAAAGCAGTAAACAATCAGTATACAATTTCTAACTCTTGTAATGTAGGGGCCCAAAGACCAAAGCACATGCATATCACTTACCTGATTTTCGTAAGGGGTTTAACACTTATCCTTCTTCCTTTAATACCTTAACAATTAATAACATTTAATTGTCAGTAATTCTTCAACACCAATTAACAGAGTTCTATAAACCATACACCTAACTCCATCAACAGAACATAACCCTTAACCACAATCATCATTCACTATTTTATCTTCTACCTTTTATTCCCATAAAATTCATAAATAGAATGTAATTCTCCCCTAATATCCATGCTTAGCAGACCATTAACCAAAACGACCATAGAACATAAATACCAAAAATATATAATGAGCAGAAATTTAACGGAGAAGCATAGTTATCAAAGCTGTATAGAGAACCATTTCTAACAATAGAGCATATTTCATCATAAAAAGTAGCTCACAGAATGCAACACTAATCCAAAACAACAATCAACAATAAGAGGCAGTAATCAATCTGCTTTTATCCAGTAATCTAATAAGTAATTAAATTGCAAAACAATATCCAACCAAAATAAATCCAAGCAGTCATCAAGACATAGAGCATTAATCACATCACAAAACCAAGGAGCATAAACCAAGAGAGACTTTATTCCAAAAACAGAGCAGCAACATCCAACAATACATCACGATGTCCATTCAATCTTTTATCTTCTATATTTAACCATAAACGTCACTTAAATACATAACACAAAAGAGGAAGCTACACCTCACAGAAGACCCGAGAGCACAGACCGTAGAAGCTTCCTATCCTCTCCTCTGCATCCCTTCACTTTGTCTTTCACGCTCTCTTCCCCTGCCTCTCTTCTATCACTCACATGCTTTCTCTTAGATAGCACTCCACGCTTCACTTGTCTCGGCCTTTTCTTTCATCACGAAAGCATCCCCTGTAAGCTTCCAATAAATCCAAATAATCTTACCTAACCATCTCTAGAATTTGCCATCTGTAAAGAAAACATACGTGGAGGAATTATAACTCAACCATTTGGGGATCCTCACTTACACACGAACAGGAGACAACAGAACCAGGTTCACACCCGTTCGCTTCCACATACACAGGCCCTGCTTCCTTCACTTCCATTCACCAAAAAAAAAATGCAGAGTCATCTATTCTGTAGCAACACACGATGTAGAAACCATAAACGCAGCATAACTAAACCAAATGCTTACCTCGGATTGGCGCGACCACCTTCGGTACACGAGAGAAAAATGCCTGAACGTTCCCTCGACCACATTCCGTGAGCCCCGACACCAGCAGCTCGATGGCACGTCACACCCTTGTTGCATTGCGAAGCCCATCACCCGACAGCAGCTTTGCGGGTGAAGATCTCCCATCTCCTCTCGTTCACTCGGCTTTTCTCCCTCTCTCTTTTCTGAAATTTGGTCGTGGGCCATTAATCCTTCTGATCTTTTTAGAAACTAAACCAGTTCGAGAATGATTCAGTTCATTCCATCAATTCAATTTTAAATCCTCTTTCATTTTCTATTTCAATTCATCCTTTCTTCCACTATTCAACTAATCATTTCATTCACTTAATCTAATTCCATTTATTTTTATTTATTCCTTCACCTCCATTTTAATTCCCTTTACTTATTTAATTGGCATATAATATATATGTATTAATTATGCATATTGTATATTAATCGACCTAAATTCCAACTTCTGACTTATTCCAATTATCGATTAACGATTATTATAGGTCCAAATTTAAATTCTTCAATTCTGTTTCCTAAATAAATTTTCATCAATTAAATCTTCAATAATTATCCCAATAATCTCATTACACCCAATTAATTTTTCAATTATTCTCACTTAATTCTGTTACTAGAAATAGAGGTATTACATTCCTCCCTCCTTATATAAATTTCATCCTCAAAATTTAGCTTAACGTAAGCACTTCCTCACTCTAACAACTCAAAATAATCGTTAGCGTTCATCGCATGGAAGTACGCAAACAACTTCTTGTATCACTTTTCTACACAAAATTTCCAAAGGGCCACTTTATTGTTCCTAACACATCTCTTAACCCAGCAATACAACTTTTTCATATATATATTCTCACATCCGAAGAGAAAATTAACAGAAACTTGTACTCATTTCATTTCCTTAACGCCTGTATATATCAAAATATCTATTTTGTATACAACCCCACAAGGCACATGCACTACGTATTGCGTCATCCACAATAACAAACACCTCTAGTGCCACCATTTCTTGTCCTTTAAGTCAAAACCAGACAACCTTTAACCAAATGATCACCCTCCTTACCTTTAAAACATTGCTTCAAATAAGCAAGACACCATCCAAAATGATTTCTTTTACACCTTTAACACTGCTTAGCTCTTGAAGATCCAAGTTTTTCTCTTTGAAACAATGTGTCTTCTTGAATACGCTTCTCATTTCCTCATGACTTACCATCAATGAGAGGTTTCTTTGATCTTCTTACCTCTGATTGGCCTTCCATCAGCCGTTGAGATTATATTTCCTTTACTATTTTCCTATTACTCTCCATTAACTTCATGACTTTGAAACTCGGCAAGCGTAACTTTCTCTTAATTCTCTCTTGCTCTTCGACCTTAGCTTACTCAAACGTACTCTCCGCCATTCAAATTCATTTTTCCGCTCTTGCATGGTCCGAAATCTTCCCTTCAAAATACTGCAGCTTTAGTATTTGAAACCTTTAGCACTTCAAATCCTTGGGAACCGACAGGTGTTGTTTCCTCTGCTCTTCTAATTTCCTAATCTGTTCCATGAATTGAACCTGACGTTTCAATACTTCCGTCAGTCTACTATTCATTTCATCTCTTGGACCCTCGTGCAGCTTTACTTTTCTTATCATTTTGTCCGTATTCAACCAACACAGTTTATTAAAACTTCATGACTTAGGTAACTCATTCCTATATTGTGCTCTCACCACTTATTTTCTATTCGACCAACAGAGTCCACTTAAACTCAAATCTTCAAAACATAAGTCCTCTTTGCTATTTATCAAGGCAGCCTACTTCCAATAAAATGTAACATCTAAGTCCTAGTACACCACAATCATTTTCCTAAAGTATACCATCCTTTTATATCTTACTCCCTTGGACTTTTGCTGGCAACATGACCAATCTTGACACATTTAGAACATTGACAAGATTAAGCCACACATTCCCCTTACGACCTTTCTTACACTTTGGGTTTTGATTTTCTTGTTGGCTTCCTTCTTCAAGGAATTTATTTACTCCTCTAGAAGTGTCATTTTCTTTCCTTGAGTGTGGCTGACATCATATAGCAAAATTGTTTTGCATCGAGAACCAATTTTCTGCTTCTTCGATTTCAAGGGCCTTTGACACAATCTCCGCATAAACCACATCTTGAATACTGAATATCTTCACGCCTCTATAAATCCCTACCTTAAGTCCTTGCACATATTGGTCTACCTAATGCTCATCATTGCTCGCAAGATGTGAGGCAATCGTAACAATGCTCCAACTTACGCACACACTCCGTAACCGTTTCCTCCTACCGAACCTGAGTAAATTCTACCAGCTTACTTGTCCTTATTGTGCGATTAAGGTCCTTATCATAAAAGATCTTCTTGAATTCTATCCAAGTCATTGTAGTTACATTCTTACTTATCTTAATTGAGTCTCACCAAAATCTTGCATCCTTAACCAGTATAAACATGGCACATGCAACCTTTCCACTTCTCTTATCTTAGCATGTGCAGACACGTCCTCCACAGTTATAATCCATTCTTGACGCTAGTTGGATCGGTAATATCTCAAATAATTTGAGGTGGTCAAAATCATTGGAATTTCAAACTCACATTCGGTTGTTTCGCCACTTTTGCATTTCCATGCTTAGTCTTTTCCCTAAATCTTTCCAAATGCTGAAATTACCATCCCACTAATTTGGTCAACCGATTGATAGTCTCCTTTTTCGATTGATCAAATACTTATCCGAAGTCTCTCCACACACTTGTCTTTAAAATCGTCTGTCCCCAACATTCTTTAATTTCATACTTAATTAACCCAAAGTGCCTTTCTAAATCTAGTGAACGATGCTCATCTACATTTTCGAATAACACTCAACTGTAATTTCCTTGCTCACTTAATCCTAATTACTCCTAAAGTATAATTACTAAAGGAAACCTTTTACATCATTCCATCTTCCATAACTTCATTCATGCACCAAAGATGCCCTTGAGTTTACCATCTCATAACACAAAACTTAGTTATATATTCCTATCATCTCAAACACAAAACACTTAATCATGCTTAGGTTAACTAGTCTCTTCATCATTCGATAGGAGGAGCGACCTTTTCTTATTCCCCTTTTCTTCTTGTAAGAGAAAGTGAGACAATATTTAGCAATATGTCCTGAAAATTCATATTAGTCCCTAGTTCTCAAATGTTCTTCTCGTCCATAATAATTTTACCTTCTATCTAGTTTCTCACACTTAAGCAACCCCGTTTAATTATATACTTGATTTAGTTCATGCAAGATTTTCTTTTTACTTATCACCTTTCCAATTTATAAAAATTTGGACAGAGTCTTCTTTGTTTCTTTACTCCCCCAAAACTAATTCCTGCACTCAAAACCCAAACAGTTCCAGTATCATCTATCTTTTATCATATCCATCATTCACTTGAATCCAAAAATAAAGTATTTACATCTCAATGTAATCAAAATAAATCGCACATGCACCCTTTTCATCCCCTCGACCACCATGTCCATTCCTCTCATCGTTGTTGCCACGCGCACATCCTCTTCTTCCTCCCCCGATTCATCCTCATCCTCTGGCCATGATACCCTTTTCATCGCAAAACAAAAACACTTAGATTAGAAAACAAAACTATTAACATACTTACAGTTGATGGAGTATTTCCACGTCGAAGCTTGTGCTGGTAGGCAGTTTACATAATCGATTTTAAAACTCGGGTGCTCTAATACCAATTGTAACGACCCGTAACTTCTTTCTTTTAAAAAACATGTACAATTTAAAACTTTTGAAAATATCTTTCTTTTATAAAGCAGCAAAAGACTTTAAAGACAATATCTGAAATCATTTTCTTAAAACACTTTATAAAACACAGTGAAAGAATGTATAATACAACATTTTACAATTCAAATACTTTACAAAATCTTTTTTCTCTCTTTAAAACCTCTAGCCTAGCCAGCCAAAAGATCTACCTGTGCAAATCCTCTATCAACTGCTCTTTGACATGTTCTCCTGTGTACCTACATCACAAGGCATAATCTATGAGTCTAATGTTCAGTAAGTGATATAAAATAAACTATAAAAATGCACGTGTCATGCTACTTTTAAAACTCATATGCAGTTTCCATTTTTGTTTCTCTTTCTCCTTTAATCTTTTACGTTTCCGTCTTTTACTCTTACACATCTGACCCTGACAACCTCAGCGTAGCAGCAATGGATAATCCGAAAGCCCTCTAGTCGTGGGCCAATCTTGGCAATGCATCTGACTCGACACCTCTGGTAGCAGCAATGAATAATCTGAAAGCCCTCTAACCATTGGCTGGTCCCGCAACCGGTATGAGCAGCAATGGATAATCCGAAAGCTCTGCTAGTGGCAATGGATAATCCAAAAGTCCAACTAGCGGCTGTGCCTACCAAGGGCTTAAACGGCCTCGCATCATACCGTCGCCCATATCACATATTATCTCTTTTAAATTTATTATGTTTATCATCTGTTTTGCTTTCCATGGTAAAATGGATATTCCTACAGCCCAAATGATGGTCGTTCACTTCGGGTGATAGTCCTCCACGAATGTTGTACACTTAGTATGCGTGAACATTCATTAAACCATCTTTAAAACCATACTTGTAAAACCATCTTTCGTAATGTTTGAAAGCCATGATGCATGATGCTCGTGAATGCATACAGTGTCTATCACATCATTACTGTAATCTCTAGGCATGCTTATCTATTAAACATATCATTAAAAAAACCTAATTTTAATAAACACCTAGCAAGTAGTAGTACAATTCACGAGACATGCTCAATATCTGGCTATGCTAATAAAGCAGTAAACAACCTTAACATTCTACTAAAGTGGTAAACAATCAGCATACAATTTCTAACTCTTGCGATATAGTTCCTCAAAGACCAAAGCACATGCGTATCACTTACATGATTTCTGTAGCGGGTTTAGCACTTATCCTTCTTCCTTTAATACCTTAACAATTAATAACATTTAATTGTCAATAATTCTTCAACACCAATTAACAGAGTGCTATAAACCATACACCTAGTAGTGTATTCCAACCAATCAGAGACTAACTCCATCAAAAGAACATAACCCTCAACCACAATCATCATTCACTATTTTATCTTCTACCTTTTATTCCCATAAAATTCATAAATAGAATGTAATTCTCCCCTAATATACATGCTCAGCAGACCATTAACCAAAATGACCGTAGAACATAAATACCAACAATATATAATGAGCAGAAATTTAACGGAGAAGCATAGTTATCAAAGCTGTATAGAGAACCATTTTCAACAATAGAGCATATTTTAAAAAGTAGCTCATAGAATGCAGCACTTATCCAAAACAACAATCAACAATAAGAGGCAGTAATCAATCCATTTTTATCCAGTAATCTAATCACTAATTAAATTGCAGAACAATATCCAACTGAACTAAATCCAAGCAGTCATCAAGACATAGAGCATTAATCACATCACAGAACCAAGGAGCAAAGACCAAGAGAGACCTAATTCAAAAAACAGAGCAGCAACATCTAACAATACATCATGATATCCATTCAATCTTTTATCTTTTATATTTAACCATAAACGTCACTTAAATACATAATACAAAAGAGGAAGCTACACCTCACAGAAGATCCGAGAGCAGACCCGAGAAGCTTCCTATCCTCTCCCCTACATCCCTTAAGTCTGTCTTTCATGCTCTCTTCCCCTGCCTCTCTTCTATCACTCACATGCTTTCTCTCGGCCAATTCTCCATCGCCAGATAGTACTCCAAACTTCACTTGTCTCGACCTTTTCTTTCATCAGGGAAGCATCCTGTATAAGCTTTCCTCAAATTCAAATAATCTTACTAACCATCTCTAGAATTTGCCATCTGTAAAGAAAATGTACGTGGAGGAATTATAACTTATCCGTTTGGGGATCCTCACTTACACACGGGCAGAGACAGCAGAACCGAGTTCATACTCGTCTGCTTCCACACACACAGACCCTGCTTTCTTCTCTGACATTTACCAAAAAAACGTAGAGTCATCTTTTCTATAGCAGCACACGATGCAGAAGCCATAAACGCAGGATAACTAAACCAAGTGCTTACCTCAGATTAGCGCGACCACCGTCGGCACATGGGAGAAAAATGCCCGAACGTTCCCTCGACGACATTTTGTGAACTCGAGCGCCCGAGCCCTAGCTCCGTGCTTGACACCAGCAGCTCGACAGATAGTGTGCTGCACGTCGCACCCTTGTCGCATTGTGAAGTCCATTACCTGACAGTAGCTTCGCGGGAGAAGATCTCCCATCTCCTCTCCTTCGCTCGGCCTTTCTCTCTCTCTCTCTCTTTTTTGAAATTTGGCCATAGGCCATTAATCCTTCAATTCTTTTTAGTAACTGAACCGGTTCGAGAATGGACCGGTTCATTCCATCTCTTCAATTTTAAATCCTCTTTCATTTTCTATTTCAATTCATCCTTTCTTCCACTATACAATTAATCATTTCTTTCACTTAATCTAATTCCATTTATTTTTATTTATTGGGAAAATGACAAATCAACCATCATCCTTTACTGTTGGTGACAAACCAACCACTAACGTTTTTTTCCTAACAAATTAATCATTGACTTATGGAAAACTGTCAAATCCAACATCGCTGTCACGTTTGCCATTAAACGTGATGATGTGGCACCGCGGCGGCTCGTTGACAAAAAGCTGTGGTGGTTCAGCTAGGAACCGCAGCGGTGTGTTAAGACACCGCTGCAGTTTGGTATGAAGCCACCGCGGTGTCTTGACACACAGCTGAGGCGTCTCATAAACCGCAGCGGTTTACTGAGAATTGTATAAATACACCGAGGACTCCTCACGATTTTCTCACACAATTTGTCAGCGATTAGCGAACCCTAGAGAATTCTTAGAGCTGAAGTGAACCGCATTTTAGCAAAGTTGAAGAATTTGTTGAAAAGCAAATGACATCTTGGAGTGTTGAGGAATCTGTTATTAACCGTCAAGTTAAAGTGGGGCCCACAGCAACATTTTTGGCCAATCAGGTATGTGGAATTGGAGATGAAGTTGCAATAGTGTTGCACTCCATCTCAGCAAATCTACACTAGGAGGATGAGGAGGACCTCCGTTCATTATGTCAATCCAGTAGTGACGAAGACATGGACATGACCGAGAGTAGGCCTAGACGCCCAACACAAGTAGAAGGCAGCTTTGCTGGTATGGGCCTTGACAAAAAGTATAGTTCACTGAATAAAATTAAAATTGTCGATCATGCGTTGAAGAATGGGTACGGGATAAAATTCACCCACAGTGACGCACATCGATTGAAGGCTACATGCCAGGAAGGATGCATGTGGTGGTTGCACGCTTAAAAAATGCAAGGTGAAATGACGTTTCAAATAAAGTTCTACAATGACGTTCACACTTGCTCGAGAAAAATGGAAAGCCGCCATGCCTCTACCAAATGGGTGGCAGTGCATTACTTGGACAGATTTAGAAGTCAATCTGACTGGGACCTTTCTTCCATAATTGAGACAGTCAGGAAGGACTTCAACGTCAACATCACACCCAGCCTTGCTAGAAGGGCAAGAAATGAGGCCAAAAAAATTAACGAAGGGGATGACAATAAGTAATACAAGCTCATATGATCCTATGTCGAGGAGATTCAGAGGTCTAATTCTGGAAGCTTGGTGCACGTTGACCTATATATGAGTGCATTTAAAAGGATGTACATGTGTTTGGCTGCATGCAAGATGTCCCTGCGAAACTGTGGTAGACTGGTTATTTATTTGGACGGGTGCCACTTAAAAGGAGCGACTTCGGGCCAGTTGCTCACTACTGTCACCATTGACGGGAATGATGGAATGTATCTGATTGCTGTAATAGTGGTTGAAGCAGAAAATAGGGCTTCTTGGAGCTGGTTTCTGGAATTGTTGCTCGACGATCTAAACACCCCATTTGGCAATGGATGGACAATCATTTCTGACTGACAAAAGGGTAGGTTGATTTCTTTTGCCTTTTGTGTTTATGTTATGCATTTTGTACCAATGTCTGACTCATACTATGAATCATTGTATGGGCTAGGGCCAGCTGTCAGAGAGGTAGCAGGGCAAGCAGATCATCGGTTTTGCATCCGACACCTATATGACAATTTTCAAAAACAATTTAAAGGCAGGTTATTCAAGGATGCAATGTGGGCTGCATCTAGAGCAACAACAGTGAGGCAGTTTGAGAGAGAGATGGCGAAGTTATTTTTGCTTAATCCAGTGGTCCACAATTATCTACGAGGAATAGATGTGAGATGCTGGGCCAAACATGCCTTCTGCTCCATCCCCAAATGCAAACTAAGCCTCAACAACTTCAGTGAGTCCTTCAATGCCTACATGCTACCAGCCCGGGACAAACCTGTTGGCATTTTTGTTAGGCTATGTTTTATTTTGATGATGACTAAATTGTTGGTTAATTTAATAAATCAATAAGTTGTATTTTGTGTTGTATTTCGTATTTACCGAATATTAGTCGTATCGTTTTATCATAATATTTATATCCGTGATTATTGGAAGTACCCTATAAATGGGTATTATTAATGCACTAACATATTTACTTGAGCCCATGTAGTGTTGGATATCTTTCAGGGACTCAGTATAGCTTAGGGGTTACAATGGAGTGATGTTTGGATGAAGGCAGACGAAGAAAACCTGTCCAAAATCTGGTCTGTTCACTTTCGGACGATCGCGAACGAGTACGCAGACGAGCAGAGTCGTCCGAAAGCTTCCAGAGTTGTGCCTCTTGAGTTTTAGGACGAGTTGAGGATGAAGAAATGCGTCTAAAGTGTTTTCGGATGAGTGCAGACGAGTGTAGACGAGCTCAGACACGTCCGTTTTGAATCTGTCATTTTTCAGGGTGTTTTCGAATGAGTGCGGATGAGGATCTGCGTCCTACACAGCTTAACAGTGAACATTCAAATGAGTGTGGATGAGAGTGAGGATAAGGATCTGCGGCCTCAAGAGGTGAACAGTGAACATTCGGATGAGTGCGGATGAGTTCGGATGAGGGGCTCTGCGTCCTAAAGTCCAAATTTCTATAAAATGGCTATATTTTCAACAAACGAATTTCAACGGATAAAATCCAACGGTCTCATGCCCGAGTGCGGATGAGGACGTCTGGAAGTGCAAAGTCTATAAATACAAGTTCACTCCAAGCTCTCAACAACGATCGAATATTCGAGGCGAAGCCCTGCCAAAATCAAGACTCGAATACTACTCACTGTGAGCTATTTGATTGTAAATCCAATTCTCCATATTCCATAACTTGCGAATTATATTGGGAGAATTCGAATTAGATAGATTGTGCATTTAATTTTCGATCACTAAGGGTGACGCCTTGCAATAGTCAAAGGCTCGATTGAAAGCCCGTAAGTTCAATCAACGGGTGACGCCCTGAAATAGTCAAAGGTTGACAACCTAAGAATTAGTCAAGGGTGACGCCCTGCAATAGTCAAGGGTGACGCCTCACTTAATAGTCAATTTGTAAACGGTTTTATTGGCACATGTAAGCCAATTGCTTAGTGTATCTCCAAGTGGAATTTGGAGCGCAGACGTGGGAGAGTTTGTCGAACCGTGTGCACTCTCTTACCCTTGCTCTTTATATTATTCCATATATGTGTGATTGTTTTATTTAATTATATGCTTTAAATCACCTATGGTTTTTAGAGGATTTAAATACTGCATGAAATAACTAGTACACTATATTCACCCCCCCCCCCCCCCCTCTTTACAGGCGTATATTGATCATTCAGTTGGTATCAGAGCGGGTATTTAAATTTTTGTGTGATATTTTGTGCACATTACTAAAATTTTTTGATTTGCATCTATTGGATTAAATTTTCTTGTTGAATTTAGTTGGTTGAAAATTTTATATATATGCATATTATGGATTTCAATGGAATTGTTGAAAGTCAATGCACATCTACACCTCCACACTTTGATGGTTGTAATTATTTGATTTGAAAGTGTAGAATGAAAGTATTTATACAATCTATTGATTATACTTTATGGAGAAACATTGAAAAAGGAATAACTATTCCTAGACCATCTTGTGAATTCAATGATTTAAATAAACATAATTGGAACTTAAATGCTAAGACAATAAATGTTTTATATAGTGCCTTAAGTAAAAATGAATTTGATAAAATTCAATTATGTGTTAGTGCTTATGATATTTGGAAATCTCTTGAGCTAACACATGCAGGTACAAACCAGAGGATTAAATGTGAAGTAAGCTCAACCTCTAAAAAAGAAGAGGAAGTGGCCAATACATGCTTTATGGTTAATGAAGAAATTTAGGTAACAAACTCTTCTAGCGACTCCAATTCTAATAATGATGATAATGATGATTTAATTCATGAATTGGTAGAAAGTTTGGATGAGCTTAAAGATAAATATAAGTTCTTGAAAAAGGAGCGTAGCAGTTTGATAAAAAAGCATACTAATTTAGATAAATCTTTTAAGGATCAAATTGTTGAATTAAAGAGCATGATTGATGTTTCTAATGCTTCTTTTATATCTCTTGAGCATGATTGAAACAATTTGAATTTGTTGAATAATGGATTGAATTCTACTATCAAATCACATGAAAATGAAATTAGCTCATTAAATGCTAAGAATTGTGATTTGATTGCTACTATTAAATGTCATGAGCATGAGTTATGTGATTTGAAAATGAGGAATGATGAAGTGAATATATCTAGCAAATCACATGAAGATAAAATTAGTGAATTGAAATTTAGAAATGATGATTTAAATTTGATTGTACTTAAATTCACTAATGGGAGCAAAAATTTAAATATGCTCTTGAATTCACAAAGGGTTACATTCGATAAAGCCGGAATTGGCTATGAATCCTTTGCAAAGAAAAAGAATTACACAAATCTATTTGTTAGTTCATCTATTTGTAATTCTTGCAATTGTTTTGGGCATAAATCATTTGTGTGTCCTTTGAAATTAAATGTTAATTCTAAATCTTCTTTGAATTTAATTTCTAAATCTAAATCAAACTTTAATTCTAAACTTGTGTGGGTTCCTAAAGGAACCAAACCTATAACAAATGGACCCAAAATGGTTTGGGTACCAAAATATGCAGAGTGATTGTGTTGTAGGTTGGAGGCTCTCCCAAGGAACTTAAAAGGAGAATGGATATTTTAATATCCAACACAAGGGAGAAGCTTCAAAGATTGCCTCCAATGTTTTAAAAATGGAATTAAAATTCTATGGAGGTAAACAATTTTTGTTTTGATTAAATGTTGTTTTGGATTGATTTGAATGGATTATATTATGGATTGATTCAATCTTTAATTTTCTTGAGATTAAACTATAGATTGATTCAATTTTATTATTCTATTCTTGATTTTGGATTGAAATTGATTTAATTTGATTTTCATTGTTGATTTGGAGATTAGAAGATTAAAATTACGATTGAATTCTCTTGTGCTATTTCTAGGTTGAAATTTGCTATATTCCTTCAATTTGTATTTTGATGCTTGTGGTTCCAACAATTGGATTTCTAAATTACAAATATTAAATTATTTGAATTGTTGGATAATCAATTTTCATTTTTGATGAATGCATTTCTCCCTTTGGATTGAATTTGCCTATTCATAATGATATAAAGGGGAGAAAATAGAATTGTTGAAAATTGTGTTAGAGATTAATGTCTTGGTTTTAAAATTGTTAAATTCCAATGTTGATAAAATGCTTCCACCTAAGCTAAACTTTGATAATACTCCCTTGATTCGATTTTGCTCTAGTGATAAAAGGAGAGATAATTATTTTGGAGTAAATTCTTTGGCCTTTTTGATGTGTGGATATCTCCTTTGGATTAATCTTGTACATGGATAATAGAAGGAGAAAATTGAATTGATTGAAGATTTTTTATTTGGTTTTTAAAAAGTTATTAAGTTTTAAGCTTTCATAAAATTGCTTCCGCTAGGCTAAACTTTGATAATTCTCCTTGATTTGAAATTAGTTATTTGATTTAGGGGGAGAAAAATATAATTGTTTTGGTTTTATTGATTATGCTTCTGCTTATTGCTTAAACTTTGATAGTTTTCCCCAAATGTTTTTTATGTTTTGATTTGAAAGGGGAAATTACTTTTGTAGTTGGTTTTCAAATTGATATCACTATTTATCCTTGGTTTGAAATCTCTAAATTGATATCAATAATGACTTTTATTTTGAAATCTTTAAATTGGATATTTCTATTGATTTTAAACTTCTACAATTGGTATCTATCTTGGATTTTCATCCCGAATGTTTTTGATTATGCGCAATGATTTAGGGGGAGAGAAATGATTTTTAACTTGAATATCTTTGAAAGATAGATTATACCAATTAGTATTTTTTAGATTATTTTTTTTACACCACAATTGGTTTAAACCTCTTCAATTGGTATCATTGGACATATTTTTTTTCAATTGGTATCGTTTATGAAATTACTTTTGTTTTGGTATCAATGAAATCATTCATCTCTACAATTGGTATAATCTTTTAAGGATTTTCATTTGATATCATATTTAGATTCCCCAACTAGATTATATGCATAATGATAGGGGGATAAAATTTATTTTCAAAATTTGAATTCATCCATGAATTGTTTTTCAATTGGTATCTATTTTTGGTTAAACTTGGATGTTTCACAATTCTTTTTGGTTGTATTCTCTCTTATATGCTAGTTGATAGATTTTTAGGGAGAGAAATTTATGAAGTTGATTCATTGTTGCTCTAAGAGAGAGAGCAAGTATTTTAAATTGGATTATATCCCCAATCGATTGCTTTTTGTGATTAACATAGGGGGATAGATATTTGAATTGATTTTGACATTGGTATCTCTCTTCGAAATTTCTTTTTAACTTACAATCGGTATCATACTTGGAAAAAATGATTTGATCTTAACTTTGGATTTACAATTGGTATAATCTTTGAAAAACTTGTTTTGCTTCAAATTGTGAATTATCAATTGGTATCCTTTGTTAATTTCTTAATTCTTAAATTGGTATCACTTGTTAGAAATTGAAAATTTGTTTACAATTCTTGGTATTTGAGTGGATTCCATTTCCTACATTTGGTATCTATTTCTTGAATCCCATTTTTTGGTATCTATGATTCAGATTCTAATGCTTAGAGTATCCCTCGAATAAGTTTAGGCTTTATGACAAAAAGGGGGATAATATTTTTTTTTAATGCTTTATACCCTCCAATGAATTTTGTATGCTTAATGACAAAGAGGGAGAATGCTTTTTATTTGTGGAATTTGATTTGGATTAATATTTAGATTTTGAATGGTTGAATTTCATTTTGAAATCAATATTGTGGATCTTGTGTTAGAATTGAATTGTGATTGTGGTAATTTGCAATTGGTATTTTATTTTTAACTACATGAAAGTTATATTAAATGTTTTTATTGTGGTTTCTTCATTTGGTATCACTATTTTCAACCACAACTTAGATTTGAATATTAATGTTTAATTCTCTCAATTGTTTACTTCTTGGATATCATTTGATTAAGGGGGAAAAAAATTTTCCGGAAGAATTACTTGTTGAAACTATTCTTGAGATTTCTTAGATGAATAGTTTGCTAAAATTTTTGGTTGTTTTGGACTCCCATCCCCTATGATTTCTTTTTTATTATGAGAAAACGGGGGAGAAATATATATAAGTTGTAATATATTTTAGGGAGAGTTAAATAGCATGTTGCATTAGTTAATTGTTTGATACATTGCATAACTTAATTGGAGAAATCGAATATGCAAATGTTTAGTTTTAGGGTAAACAACTTATTGGATTTTGTCATCATCAAAAAGGGGGATATTGTTAGGCTAAGTTTTATTTTGATGATGCCTAAATTGTTGGTTAATTTAATAAATCAATAAGTTGTATTTCGTATTTACCGGATATTAGTCGTATCGTTTTATCATAATATTTATATACGTGATTATTGGAAGTACCCTCTAAATGGGTATTATTAATGTACTAACATGTTTACTTGAATCCATGTAGTATTGGATATCTTTTAGGGACTCATTATAACTTAGGGGTAAAAATAGAGTGATATTTGAACAAAGGCAAACGAAGAAAACCTGTCAAAAATCTGGTTTGTGCACTTTCAGACGATCGCGGACGAGCAGAGTCATCTAAAAACTTCCAGAGTTGTGCCCCTTGAGTTTTAGGATGAGCTGATGATGAAGAAATGCGTCCAGAGTGTTTTTGGACGAGTGCAGACGAGTTAGGACACGTCCGTTTTGAATCTGTCATTTTTCAGAGTGTTTTCGGATGAGTGCGGATGAAGATCTGCATCCTAAACAACTTAACGGTAAACATTCGGATGAGTGCGAATGAGAGTGAGGATGAAGATCTACGTCCTCAAGAAGTAAACAGTGAACATTCGGATGAGTGCGGATGAGGGGCTCTACGTCCTAAAGTCCAAATTTCTGTATAATGGCTATATTTTCAACAGGCGGATTTCAACGGATAAAATACAACGGTCTCATGCCCGAGTGCGGATGAGGCCCGGACGTCTTGAAGTGCAAAGTCTATAAATACAAGTTCACTCCAAGTTCTCAACAACGATCGAATATTCAAGGCGAAGCCTTGCCAAAATCAAGACTCGAATACTACTCACTGTGAGCTATTTGATTGTAAATCCAATTCTCCATATTCCATAACTTGCGAATTATATTGGGAGAATTCGGATTAGATAGATTATGCATTTAATTTTCGATCATATAATTGTGTTTGATTGTAAAGGGTGATTCCCTAAGAATTCATTACATTTGGGTGACTCCCCGCAACAGTCAAACTAAGGGTGACGCCCCGCAATAGTCATAGGCTCGATTGAACACCCTTAAGTTCAATAAACGGGTGACGCCCCGAAATAGTCAAAGGTTGACGACCTAAGAATTAGTCAAGGGTGACGTCCCGCAATAGTCAAGGGTAACGCCCTGCTTAATAGTCAATTTGTAAACGGTTTTATTGGCACATGTAAGCCAGTTGCTTAGTGTATCTTCAAATGGAATTTGGAGCGCGGACGTAGGCGAGTTTGCCGAACCGTGTAAACAAACTGTGTGCACTCTCTTACACTTACTCTTTATATTATTGCATATATGTGTGATTGTTTTATTTAATTATATGCATTAAATCACCTAGGGTTTTTAGA
>CM039474.1:11098643-11189275 GCA_022433065.1 Begonia loranthoides
GCTGCTTGTCAATGTCCCCCCCTTCTATAGGCGTATATCGATCCTTCAAAACCGATTCTAAGTATGTTCAAGATCATACGAAAGGACATTATGGGTAAGATCATGAAAAAATGAAAGATGGCTAGCTCGACAGACCTTTTGTGTCTGCAGATCAGCAACCGGCTCGCCAAACTACAACTTGTTGGTCGAAATTGGAGCCCCAGTTTTCAATAGCTGCCCAATTTGAGGTCTGCAATGGTAACGAACATTACTCGATCGATTTGGATAGGTGTACTTGTACCTGTTATCGGTGGGAGTAGATCGGCATCCCGTGTGTCCATGCAATCCCGTGCATTCACTTCACGAGGAGGTTTTGTGAGGAATTTGTGCATGCGTGCTATCACTGGGAAACATACATGGCGATGTACTCCCACTTTGTCCGCCCCATCAATGGACAAATAGAGTGGCCTCTTGTGATGTATCTTGATCCAATTATCCCACTGCCATTTAAAAGGCTTCCAGGAAGGCCACAAAAACGTGGAATACGGGATGTGGACGAGGCCCCAAGCCGGACAGTACTGCCCAGAAGACATGTGAACGGGACCTATGGCCGGTGTGGGGGTGTTGGGCACAATTCCCGCACGTGCGAAGGTGGAGACCAGTTTAGTGCATGTGGCGGCAGAGGCGACAGAGGCAGAGCTAGAGCTAGAGCTAGAGGCAGAGGCAGAAGCCGTAGAGGAAAGTTGGATGGCATATTTATGGGTTTCAGAGTCCCCGAGACTGCCCCCAAGACAATTCCTTCCATAGTCACCGAGATAGTCCCCGAGAGAGTTGTTGAGTCAGTTCCGAACATAGTTCCTGAGACACAGGTGAGTCCATGACCACGTTTACATTATCAAGTGTTATTTGAACTATGTTAATGTCATTTGCAATGTGTTTTGTAGGAGGATGATGCGTAAGGTCCACAAACACAAACATACATAAATGTGGACCTTAACCTTCCTTGATACATCGGTTTGATAAAGTAGGTTTGATATATATATGCAATTGTAATGGACATTATCGTTGTAAAATTTGAATTGATAAATTTGAATTGCTTTGATAAATTGGAATTGATATATTGGTTCCATACATTGGGTTGTTGAAGGTGAATGGAAATTGATTAGTATGCTAATGTCCAGGTGCCAATTGTGAAGTTGAACCGCGACGGCTTACTAACAAACCGTGGCGGCCTGTCCACAAAGCCACAACGACTTTCTGACGAGCCGTGGCGGCTTGTCAATAAAGCCACAACGGTTTGTCAGAAACCGTTGTGGTGTGTCTAAAAAGCCATAGCCGTTTGTCATGATTAGTATGCCTTGTATGTTTCGGTGTTATGCCCATCTTGCTGAAAGTGTTGCAATGAATGCGATGACCATGCTTACTTGGTTGTTCATGATGAATGGAATCGATTGAGTCATTTTGATTCTAAAAAAATTAAAAATTTTGCAAGAGTTTCACTTGTTTTTAAGTCTATTCCCCTTGCAACATGAACAACAACATATATGCATTTCCCAACCAGACCAGATATTATATAAACTAACTATAAATAGAAAAAATAAACATGCCAAGTGTCAAATAAGTTTTCTATCAAAATCGATATTTTTCTATCCAAATGGCAACGTAAATGTAAAAATAAATTACAACAAAGTCTACTTAACATATATTCCTACTCCGCTTTCTTTTTGGTCCGTTTCAACAGCAAATCCTTGATTGCAAAAGACAGTTGCGTGGCCACAAATACGTTTGATGCTTTGTCGAAAAACGAACCCTCAAAGGTTTGATCATCATGCTCATGGAATTGTACCTTATTAGTGCACAATCGAATCACCTTCATCCCCTAACTCGTACACCGAAAGATGTCGTACGGGCTGCAATGCAAAGTGAACAATTGCTTGTAAACTATGTGGAAAGCAATATTATGAATTTACACAAGGAAAAATACATACTGCTCTTTGTCAGTGGGAGCTACGATGATGGAGATTGCTTCAGGCATCAATTGCTGGTACGCAAATTGAGTGTGAAGGTCAACGGACGACATAAAACACATTTGCTTTGTGTGTGTCTGAAATGTAAACAACGTATTAGATGATCTCAGTGAACATGAACGACAACCCGGAGAAGCGAGATGCTTACTTACGTGAATCCACCCTAATGTGAGTAGACCTCGTTCCTGTTGAAACGTGAATACATCTTTGTCGTTGACCGCATAGCACTGCATATAAGTTCAGATGAGTAATAAGATAAAATCTTATACACTAAGATACAAAGAAGGCTTCTCACCGTGTTTGGCTTCCCAACTTGATCCGAGAAGATGATATCGGTGATGATGTAATCACCTTCGAGTTGCTTTTCCCCCTAAGAATTGTGCACGTCTCCACGTTCTTCCTAGTATTTTGCGCAACATACTTTTTTGAAGACGTCCATCAAATCCCAAGACTGCAACAAAAATGGTAAAATGTCGTCAGACTAGTAAAGCATGAATAAGTGTTGACACACATACATAACCAAATCAAAGACGTACCACGAACATAGTTTTAAGAGCCTAAGGCTATCACTCACTTGTCTCTTGCACCTCGGCAAGCTCGGCTGGAGAAGCAGGTTGGCGTCTTACGACAATGGTGCTGCAAATCAACGACATGTTATTACGTCAAACACAAATAAGGTAAAGACTAAACTTTGCATACAAAGTAAATAACTTACAAGCATTCTGTACCTTCTGTTTCTTTAGAGGACAATAGAGAGGCTGCTGTATGGGCTGCTCGCTCCTCTATTCTCTGAAGTACTGTCAACAGCTCACGATGCCTCTCTTTTGCTCGCTCCTCCACTTTTTTTATTTGGACCTCCGCCATTTGAAGGTGCTCCTCTATTTGTATTCTAGTAAGTGCCATACGATGGAGCTCCTCCATCTTACTCATCTAACTGGACGTCTCCTTAGGCATCGAAGTAAAATGCGATGTCTGAGGAGGGGGCGAATGCATTGGCTGCGGAGCATCCTCCTCCATGCGTTGCGGAGCATCCTCCTCCATGTGCTGCAGAGGTGATGCTGGAGTCTGTTCTGCCAAGGGGGCTGAAGGCTGAGCCACTAAGGGGGGTGGAGGTGCTGGCGGCTGGGACACTAAAGGTGGCTGCTTTGGGGTCTTGCGTACCTAAGTCCCTCCAACTTTGCTGACCCCCATTCGGTCCACTTTTGATTTGTTGTACATGTCTGTGGGCGTCTCTTTGACTCTCGGCTCATCCTCCGAGATGGATATCCCAAACTGCTCAGCTATCCTCTGGATGAGCCAGCTGAATGGCAGACTCTTGGTCGGGTTGTTGAGGACCTCGTGCATGTGACTCAGGATGACATATCTGATGTTCATCTTTTTCCTGGTGAACACCTTCTCCAACTAATAGAGATCCATGCAGCTAACATGGTCTCGATGTCCATCCTGAGGCAAAATCGTGTACATCATCATGAGGTGGATCACTCGGGCTATGACATTCAACTCCCTACCCTTTGGCTTCTTCTACTCGGCAATCTCGAGATCCCGGTGCAACAATCTAAGCACCGGTAGCCCTTCTCCTCAGCTGATGAACGGTGGATCCTGCGACGCGTGATAATATTGATCGCTTGGCCTCTCTAGTACACATCCAAGCATTATATTCAAATCGTTGGGAGTCAACCTCAGCTCCCGTCCAACGATATACGTTCACACCACTAATGGATGGGTGGACAGTTCCAAATTTGCGTAAAATAGTCTGACAATCCTCTCACAATAACTTCCCCCCATCTGGTACAAACCACTTAATCCAGCATTCTCAACCAATTGTTCAATTCCCATTCCAGCTAATGACTCAAAACCTACTCTTTTAGAAACAATAATTGAATGGTGTTGCATATCATCTTCATACTGTTCTCTGGCGTTCATTGTCCTGAATAGTTGGGACTAGAAACTCGCTGTAATGGCTAGTGTTTGTTCAGGCTCGGATTGAGGTTGAGATTGAGAATGTGCCACGGTTTCTCTAGCCTCTGTGGTTTCTGCATGTTGCACCACCATGGTTTGGACCACTTGCACCGCCACGATTTGGACAGCTTTCACCGCCGTGGGTGCTCCTTCTTGAACAATTGCTGGATCGGTAGACTCCGGTGTCTCTGGTATAGATTGCGACGGACCACCCCTTCTCTTCGCTACCATTTTCTTTGCTCGGGAATACATTGTTGTTGTTCGACTGAGCTTGGTGTTCGCCGAGCCATGGTTTTCCTTCTTTGTTTTTTGGTGAAATGCCCGGATCCCTCGATCGACTATGTATAACGACAGTGGATCAAAGACCGAGGCACGAAAAATCACTGCGATTTCGGATGACGCCGCAGCGGTGTCTCAATAAACCACTGCAGTTTATGAGACGCCGCAGCGGTGTGTCAAGACACTGCAACGACTTCATAACAAATCGTAACGGTGTCTTGACACACCGCTGCGGTTCCTAGCTGAACTGTCGTGGTTCATCACAAGTCTTCGCATAATTTTTAAAAACTATGGAGCCGCGACGGTTTGTTGACAAACCGTTGTAGCACCACATCATCACGTTTGACGGCAAACGTGATAGCGATGTTGGATTTTACAGTTTCCCACAGGTCAATGGTTAATTTGTTAGGAAAAAAATGTTAGAGGTTGGTTTGTCACCAACAGTAAAGGATGGTGGTTGATTTGTCATTTTTCCTTATTTATTCCTTCACTTCCATTTTAATTCCCTTTACTTAATTAATTGGCATATAATATATATGTATTAATTATGCATACCATCTATTAATCGATCCAATTTCCAACTCCTGACTTATTCCAAATATCGTTTAACGATTATTACGTGTCCAAATTTAAATTCTTCAATTTCGTTTCCTAAATAAATTTTCATCAATTAAATCTTCAATAATTATTCCAATAATCTCATTACACCCAATTAATTTCTCCATTATTTTCATTTAATTCCGTTATGGGAAATTGAGGTATTATAGAAAGTGTCAAAGTAATCGAAGCCTTCTATTTGTGTGAATCCTTTGGCAACTAACCGAGCCTAGTAATGCTCAATAAAACCATCAACATTGTATTTAATTTTATAGATCCATTTACAACCAATTAAATATTTGCCAGGTGGAAGAGCAGTGACAGACCAGGTGGAATTACTTTCAAGAGCCTCCAACTCAGCTTGTATTGCATCTTTCCATTAAGAAATTTTCTCAGCTTGTTCGAATGTTTTAGGTTCTATATGAGATGATATAGCAAGAGTAAAGGATTTGAAAGAAGGATATAGATGATGGTATGACAAAAAAATTTTGAAATGGGGTACTTGGATTTGGAATTTAAAGGAAAAGAAACACTTTCAGCATCAACTAAATAACAATGATAATCCTGTAAGTAGGAAGGAGGTTTAATAATTCTGGAAGTAGTATTTGACTTTCCAGATGTTAAACTGTCATTGTTAAGAGATGAAGAAGAATGGGTATCACGTAAGGAATGGGAAGAAACAAGAAATATAGACGAGACAAAATCTGAATTTTTGGAATTAGAAGCAAAAGGAAAAATTGTTTCATGAAAGACAACGTTTCTGGAAATGACAATATTATTTGTCTCAATGTCAAGAAGTTTATACCCTTTTATATCTTGTAGGATATCCCAATAAAATGAAGGCATGAGCTCTAGGGGCAAATTTATCTTGACCATTTGTCAATGTGGAAGTAAAACACAGACACCCAAAAGCTCGCAAATGATTGTATGCAGGAATTTTATGATACAATTTTTCAAAAGGGGAATTATTTGACAGAATGGGTGATGGCAACTTGTTTATCAATACACTGCTGTTAATATACACTATCCCAAGAACTTTAAGGGAAGATTGGATTTAAAAAAAAGAGCTCTAGCAACATTTAAAATGTGTTGATGTTCTTTTTCAACAACAGAATTTTGTTGAGGTGTTTCAACTCATGATTTATAATGGATAATTCATTTACTGCAATAGAATTCAGTAAGGGAGAACTTGGAAGCATTATCAGACCGAATGCCTTTGATTGTGATATTAAATTGATTTTCAATCAAAAGAATGAATTGTTGAATTATGAGTCTAACACCAGACTTGGATTTCATAAGATAAACCCATGTGGATCTTGAATAGTCATCAACAATTGTAAAAAACTTTTTGAAATCACCATGAGTAGGCATAGAAAAAGGACCCCAAACATCACAGTGAAAGAGAAGAAAAGCTGATTCTAGCAGATTGTTAAAAGAAATGAACGGTAATCTTCTTTCTTTTGCCATAGGACAAATTGAGCATGAAATATTTGCAACATTTTTAGCAACTGATATTAACAAATTGTCTTTAATAGAATGAACAATTATATCAGATGGATGACCAAGTCTGTAATGCCACAAAGAAAAAATAGAATTGAAATTGCTAGATGAATTACATTGAAAAAATTTCAGAAGGAACATTAGATGAAGTATGATTTGCAGATGAAAGATTTTAGACAAGCTGAAGATGGTCTTGAGGATTGTGATGAAGAAAATATAAATTGCCTTGCCTTTCACCCATCCCAATCATTTGGTCTAAGGTAATGTCCTAGATATAACAATTTTTTGATTGAAAAAGAATTGAACAATGTAATGAGGAAGTTAAAGTACTAATAGAAAGTAAATTGAAACAAAAATCAGGAACAAAAAGAGCATTTGTATGACAGATTTTAGGAGTAATCTGAACTGATCCTATACGTTTAATAGGAATCATGGAGTTATTAGGAAGATTGAAAAATTTGTTGGAAACAGAATATGAATGAGTAAAGTTTTCAATAGTACAACAAACATGATGAGTTGCTCATGTATCTATTATCCATTCATTTGATGAGTATTTGACAGGAAAAGATTGATTAGAATTTGAGCAAGAGGTAAAGAAAGTACTAGTAAAATTTGAAACTGAAGGAGTTGAAGAAAAACATTCTTTGTTAGTACTAAATGAAGATGAATTCCGCTAAAGTTGAGAACTCAAGAGAGCAATCAAATATTGGCATTGATTGGTTGTTATTCCATCACTAGATGTTAAATCTACAGAAACATTATCATTTGTATTTTCATTACTAGTTTGATTTACAGAGACTTTTCCTCCAGTTTTTATCTTTTAGCCAGGGGGATAACCATGTAGTTTATAGCACTTTTCTATAGTGTGACCCAATAATTTGCAATAGGTACAATATGGACGATCCTTCTTGGCTTTAAAAGATGATGCACCTCAAAAGCCCGATCATTCGGACCCGAGCCAAGAAGATCCTTGACTTTCTAACATGCTATTATTTTGCAAGGGAAGTTCACTTGAATGCCTTAAAGATGACTCTTTCGCAAGAGAATAAAGGAATGCCAAAACACATGCTCTCTTGGAAGTCTATTGTACCCCCATGGATTACACCAACCACTCGAGACTACATTGGAGATAAAATTGCCGAGCCTAAAGTGACTCCTTAGTTAAATATATGCTCATTTTATGTTTTTTCGTGCTTGTTAGATTTATGTTTTGTTAAGATACTGGTTGCTAGATTGGTTTTGGTTGGATTTAGGTTGTTTTTATTTCAGTTTTTGTTAGAGTGCTCGGCTAGCATGTTAGCCGAGCATTCATGCCCATTTTTTACCACAAGGGTAAATCTATAATTGTGCATTAGAGCATCCTTTAGGAGGGTATTTAGCCTTCTTAATGGGGCCCTAAACCTCAGTTTTGAAATCCCTACAGCAGCTGGTAATCCCATTTTTGGAGTTCCCTCTCAAAAACACCTCGGAATCTTGTCTTGCCTAGCCGCGGATTCTTTACCAACAATCTCTTCTCTCATAGTTTCTTGTTTGGTCTTGGAGAGAAGACCTTATGCTAAATCTCCCAACATCTTTTTCTTGAGGTGTCCATTGTGCGTGGAGAGTTAGAAGACTATTCCAAATCAAGGTGGAGTGATCTCCTTGAGGGATCCATAGAAGTTGCTACTTCCAGTTGTTTAGAGGTTACCGGACCAACTTGAAGTTCCTTTTTTCTTTTCTGAATTTCGATTGTAATTCTATTTGAGATTTTGGATTTTGGTTATTCTCTAGAAGGTTTTGAAGTGCTTGAAATTTGTTGTTAAATGGAATCGATTTGAAGTATTTTGTGCAACGTTTATTGAAGATAGTCGAATCTGTGTTTGTGGTTCCTTTTCGAACAGCATTTTTGTTTTCTGTATAACTCAAATTCTATTGACGATTTGGACCATAATTTTTTGTGTGAATCTTTCTCTTTGTTAATTGTACGCACCCACCAAGTTTGGTCGCCATTGGACTTCTGGAGTGATAGTTACGTCTTCTTTAATTTGGGTTGGCCGAAACTGTTTAATTGGATCAATTTCGGGGCATCTTCTTGTAAATGATATAACTCCCTCTTCATTGTGATTTTTAGCTTGATTTTTGGTGACGACATTTATCCTTGTGACTTCTAACTTCCCTCCAAAATTGAAGCTGATTGGCTGCCTGCATCGAGAGTTATCATCGTTTTCCTTGGAGTGATATGTTCTAGAAATAGCTTATTAGTTCCAACACTGATTTGTGAGACTTTGCACCCCGTGGTACATCAGCTGGTATCAGAGCACAAGTGCCCTGTTTGTGCAACTCTGTAAGTTTACTTTTTTTGGAAAAATGAACACAGAAGTGGTGCTCACAATGCTCACAACAAGGACACAATATTGGTCACAAATCTGCTAACCGAGAAAGAGCAAGAGAAGCCGATTCTAGTTTGGAACACCAACTTGATGAGGTTAAGGAAATGATGTCTAAGCTCCAATAGAGGCTAGAGGAGCCTTCTAGTGAACATGTGAGGGTCCTAGGACTCCTAGACCTAGGAGAAAAATCAGCACATCCATCAAGTTAAAGGGCTGAAGTAAAAAACATGTATGATATGGGTGAAGAAGAAACCAATATGGAGGAGTTTTCGAGTCCGAGAAGAAGATCTCATGGCAAGGATGATTTGAGACATGCCAAAGTCTCCATTCCACCCTTCAAGAGGTATGGCAATAGCAGTGACTTCTTGGATTGGATTGAAAAAGTAGAGAACATATTTGATTGTTACGAATATTCAAATAAAGCTAAAGTTATGTTAGCCTCCTCGGAATTTATGGGTTATGCAAGATCTTGGTGGAAAAATTTGAAAGCTCAGAGGCAACATGATGGTGAAGATGAAATTGTTACTTTGGGCATGATGAAAAGGTTGATGAGAAAGAGATTTGAAACCTCTAGGCCAAGGGCTAGAGACCTCCATTGCTCAAAGTGCCTTGGATTTGGGCACTATACTTCAAAATGTTCAAATCAAAAGGATATTATCATAAAGGAATGCTTGGTTGATAAAGGAAGCCAAGAAGACTCCTTGGCAGCCACTAATGAAGAAGAAAAATTGGAAGTAGAGCTTATTTATGCTCACGAAGGGCCACTATTCGTGATGGAGACTCAAGTGGATGAAGAAGATTTTTTGAAAGATCAAATCCTTAAAGATGATCATATAGAGAGTGGAGATAGTTTATTGGTAGTAACTAATGAGGCAGAAAAGAAACATAAGGAGGAGATGTAAGACCAACTTCTTAAGACTCTTCAAACACTAAGTCCACGGGGAGAAGTGGAAGAAATTAATGAAGAAGTTATTAGAGATGAAACCAAGTTGGATGAAGTTAATGTCGGTTACCAAGAGTTGTTTTATCCATGTATTTCTAACGATTCTTTGTGTGCTTCATTTTGTTTTGAGGAATTTTCTATTGATGAGGAGTTACCAAAGTTAATGAGGGTTGAGGAAGAAGCTCCTTCTTAAGGGGAGACACTCACGACCTTGGAGGAAACACTCATGGAGGATGGAAAGCCCTCCACTTTGCATAACAGAAATGTTTTGTGTCAAATGGAAGAAACATGCATAGTGGAGCATGGAGATGAGTTCTTTGCAGCAACCTTTGAAGGAGAAAATGATTTTAAGAAGTTAACTCTTGGCCAAGAGGAAATTGTTTTCTTGACAATAGAAATACCTCTAACTAGTGTATACTGCGAAGAGAAAAATCAAGGAGAGCAAAATCATTATGACCATTGTTGGAGCATGGACAAAGTATTTTTCTTGTTCACAAATGAAAGGAGATATTTGGATGAGGACTTGGGCTTAGAGGCATTACCACAACCAAATTTTCATAAGCTAGTCTACAATAGTGGAGAAACAAGCAAACTAGCAAAAACTATGTGCTCGAGGTATGCACCACTAAACAACTTGATTACTTGGCTATTTAGAATTTGTTGGATTGGAGATTCCTTTAATGTTGGTGCTACCTTTGAGTTTTGGAAAGAAGGTTTTAATGTTGTGGTTGAGGAAAGAAATTTTAAGATTGAAGATTATTTTGACTTAATGTTGCTACCACTACTCGATCTGGATGTTGTCTTGTGCGAATCCACCGTTGTTCTCCCACCTTTGGCAAGATGGTATGGGAAGACTCATATGAAAGAACAATATCATGGTGTCAACAAATGTTTCTCATTTGATCAAGGTGGGAAGACTTTTGAAAGAAGAAAAAGAAGAGGTGGTCAAGCCTCTGATTTGAGGTCAAGTTCTCAATCACCCCGGGAGAATGATGCACCTCAAAAGCCCGATCACTCAGGCCTAATCCAAGAAGATCATTGCCTTTCTAACATGCTTTTATTTTTCTGGAGAAGTTCACTTGAAGGCCTTAAAGATGACTCTTTTGCAAGAGGATAAAGGAATGCCAAAACACATGCTCTCTTGGAAGTTTATTGCATCCCCTCAGATTACACCAATCACTCGTGACTACATTGGAGATCAAATTGTCTAGCCTAAAGTGACTCCATAGTTAAAGATATGCTCATTTTATGTTTTCACATGCTTGTTAGATTTATGTTTTGTTTAGATATTGGTTGCTGGATTGGTTTTGGTTAAATTTAGGTTGTTTTTAATTCAGTTTTTGTTAGAGTGCTCAACTAACATGTTAGGGCATCTATAGTTGTGCATTAGGGTAAATCTATAATTGTGCATTAGGGCATCCTTTAGGAGGGTATTTAGCCTTCCTAATGAGGCCCTAAACCTCAACTTTGAAAACCCTACAGCAGGTACTAATCCCATTTTTGGAGTTCCTTCTCAAAAAACACCTCGGTGTCTTGTCTTGCCTAGCCGCATATTCTTCACCAACAATCTCTTCTCTTATAGTTTCTTGTTTGGTCTTGGAGAGAAGACCTTATGCTAAATCTCCCAACATCTTTTTCTTGAGGTGTCCATTGTGTGTGGAGAGTTAGAAGACCATTCAAAATCAAGGTGGAGTGATCTCCTTGAGGGATCCATAGAAGTTGCTACTTTCGGTTGTTTGGAAGTTAGCAGACCAGCTTGAAGTTCCATTTTTCTTTTCTGAATTTTGATTGTAATTCTATTTGGGATTCTGGATTTTGGTTATTCTTTAGAAGGTTTAGAAGTGCTTAAAACTTGTTATTGATTGGAATTGATTTGAAGTAATTTGTGCAATGTTTATTGAAGATAGCCGAATTTGTATTTGTGGTTCCTTTCCGAGCAGCATTTTTGTTTTCTGCATAACTCTCATTATATGACACTTTGAATAGTAATTTTTGGTGTGTGTCTTTCTCTCTGTTAATTGTACGCATCCTCCAAATTTGGTCGCGATTGGACATCTGGAGTGATAGTTACGTCATCTTTAATTTGGGTTGGCCGAAATTGTTTGATTGGATCAATTTCGGGGTAGCTTCTTGTAAATGGTATAACTTCATCTTCATTGCAATTCTTAGCGTGATTTTTTTATGACAATGTTTATCCTTGTGACTTCTAACATCTCTCCAAAATTGAAGTTGATCGGCTGCCTGCATCGAGAGTTATTATCATTTTTCTTGGAGTGATCTGTTCTGGAAATAGCTGATTAGTTCTATCACCGATTTGTGAGACTTTGCACCCCGTGGTGCATCAAAGATGCTGTCGAATGTACAAAGGAAGAGCAGAGTTAAAAGTCATCGGAGCAGCAGGTTCATCATGGAAAGTACGACTTCCACTTACTGTCATCTGTCTTTCTTCTTGAATAACTAAAGAAAATACCTTTCCAATTGTTGGTAAAGGCTCCATCATTAATATCTGAGCTCGTATTTGAGAATAGGAATCATTTAATCCCATTAAAAATTGCATAACATATTCCAGCTGTTGATAAGAAATTAAAGGCTTCATTCGTCCACAAGTACAGTTTGGAATCGATTTGAACTCTTGCAATTCATCCCAAAAAATTTTAATTTGGGTATAGTAAGTTTTTATATCCATTGATCTTTAGATAAAGAAGATAACATTTTTTGAAGTTCATATGTCCTAGGTCCATTGCTCTGTTGAAGTCTTTCAGCGAGATCATTCCAAACAGCTTTAGCGGAATCAAAATATAACAAACTATCCGCAATTTCTTTATTTATTGAGTTAAGAATCTAAGATATCACCATGTTATTGCATCGCTTTCAGTTATTGAACTTTACATCAGAAAGAAAGGGTTGAGTAATTGTACCATCAACAAATGCAAATTTGTTTTTCTCATTTAGTGCCATTATCATGGCCCATCTCCACGTATGGTGTTAGGGTTCAGTGTGACCCGGATTCTAATTGGGCCAGGCCGGTTTGGCCCACATTGAAGGTTTCTTAATTCTTGCAGGATTAGGGTTTCCAATTTCAATATGACTAGGGTTTTCTTTATTCCTATAAATATATGTTTGAGCCGCATAGCTCATTGTACCGATTTCTATTAGTGATTTCTCTTCACTGTCGTGGTTTTTTCCCTTCTTGGGTTTTCCACGTAAATTCTTTGTCCATTGTTTTCTCTTACTCTTTTCCAAATATGGTTTGTTATTTCAACAATTGGTATCAGAGCGAAGTTGAAGGTTTCTGAAAATCGTGGTTTTCGATTTATCGGAGGTGGAACAAGTTTGTGATTTTGGTTTTGGAAAAAGAAATTTTTTTTGTTTTTTATTCTGCCTTGCCCGGAAGCTGAAACAAGAAGCTGCCTGAAGCCTTGCCCGTCTTCCTCTCCATCAGCTGCAAAACGAAGGCCCTTGCCCGCAAAGTTCTCCAGTCGAAGATCTACCCACTTCTTCTCCAGTGAAGAACAGAACCGAGTGAAGCAAAGAACAGAGGGAGAAGAACAGAGTCGCCCTACCGTCGGCCAAAGACAGAGAGGAGAGAAGCCGTCCCAAAACAACCCGTCGATTGAGCCTCTCACGTCGCCGACAACAAAGAACAGAAGAAGAAAGAAGGATTCTTTTGTCGCCCACCGAGTCTGTTGCCAAGAAGAAAGAAGAAGTCGTTTGCCCGCACGCTGCCACTAACGTCCAATGTCATGGAAAGGAGAACCGCCGGCGACAGAGTCCTCTATCCGACTCTGCCAAACCGTCCAAGCCCTGATCCGAGTCTGATTTTTGATACTCTGAAATTTTGATTGGAAATACTGTTGTGAGTATTGTGGATTTGTAGGGATTCATGAATCTTGAAATTTGCAGGTCGATAACGATAAATATTCAATTTTTTGGGTAATTCTTTTGGTTGGCATATTTTGGATTTGGAATTAATTGATCTTGGTGCGTTATTTTGTCGAATTGTTGGTAAATTCTGAATTTTGCGATATGACTTCGATGAAGTATGAAATTCCGATATTGGATCGTAATACAAGATTTCTGATATGCAGGTAAAGATGCGGGAAGTTCTTGCTCGTATGGAATTGGATAATACGTTATTGGGGTTCGATAAAATGCCAGCGTCTTGGACCGAGGAGGAAAAATATCTCAGAGATAGAAAAGCATTATTTTTTATTCGTCTTCTTATCAAATGCAGTTTTAGAGGATGTGTTGAAGGCAAAATCTGCTGCTGAAATATGGACAAAATTAGAAGAATTGTGCATGTATAAAACCCTGACGAGTAAGCTGCATTTGAAGTAGCGGTTATATTTTCATCATATGGGAGAAGAAACTTCGATTGAAGAACACTTGGTTGCATTTAAAGAAATTGTTTTGGATTTCGAAACAATGGAATGCAAATATGATGAGGAAGATTTGGGTTTGATTTTGTTATGTTCATTGCCTGCATCGTACAATATTTTCCGGGATACTATACTCTACAGTCGTGACAAGTTGACTCTGAAAGAGGTATACGATGCTTTGCTTTCAAAAGAAAGGATGAAGCACCTTGTAGTTGGATCTGGAACTCAAGGAGAGGGATTGATTACTCGGGGTAGAACATCAGAGAGGTCCGATAAAGGGAACAGTAACAAAAATGGTTCAAAAAGCAGATCAAAGTCCAGGAACAGAAACAAAGTTTGTTTTTTCTGACAGAAAAAGGGGCATATTAAATCTGAGTGTTACAAATTGCAGAATAAAAGAAAAGAGGAAGCTGATCAGAAGGGAAAACAACCAGTGAATTCTGGTGAAGCAATTGTCACTGAAGAAAACAATTAGGAATCAGGAGGAGATCTTCTAGTAGTGTTTGATGGAAACTCAAAGTCATTTGGGGAGTGGATTATGAATTCGGCCTATACATTTCATATGTGTCTCAATAAATATTGGTTTTCAACATATGAGCATGTGTTAAAAGGTGCAGTATTGATGAGAAATAATACCTCATGCAAGATAGCAGGGATTGGTTTGATCAGAATTAAGATGTATGATGGGGTTGTCAGAACACTTAGTGACGTGCGACATGTTCCCGATCTGAAGAAAAATTTGATCTCATTGAGTACTCTTGATTTGAAAGGGTACAGGTACCCGGTGAAGGTGGAGTTTTGAAGATTAACCGTGGTTCTCTTACTATGATGAAAGGGAAAAGAAAATCTAGAAATTTATATGTTCTGCAGGGATCTACAGTTGTTGGGAATGCTGCAATTAGTACTTCATTATCATATGAAGATCTTACCAGATTATGACATATGCGCCTGGGGCATATGAGTGAAAATGGGATGAATGAGCTGAGCAAAAGAGGGCTTTTGAATGGTCAGAGCACGAATAAATTGCAGTTTTGTGAGCATTGTATTTTGGGGAAATTGAAGAGAGTTACATTCACTACAGCCACTCACAATACGAAAGAAATACTAGATTATATCCACTTAGATCTTTGGGGCCCAGCATCGGTGCCTTCCAAGGGAGGGGCACATTATATGCTGACCATGATTGATAACTTTTCTAGAAAAGTTTGGGTGTTCTTTCTAAAGAAGAAAAGTGATGTATTTGCTATGTTTAAGGAATGGAAGACTTTAATTGAAAAGTAGACAAGAAAGAAGGTAAAACATCTACGGACCGATAATGGGTTAGAGTTTTGTTCAGAAGAGTTCAACTCTTTCTAAAAGTGAGAAGGAATTATGAGGCATCTGACAGTCCTGGGTACTCCACAACAAAATGGAGTGATAGAGCGAATGAATAGAACTATAATAGAAAAGGTTTGGTATATGCTTTCAGATTCTGGTTTACCTAAGCCATTTTGAGTTGAAGCTGCTGGTTAGGCTTGTTATATTGTGAATCGCTCTCCGTCGACTGCTCGTGATAACAAAGCTACATAAGAAGTTTGGTCTGGTAATCCTGTTGATTATTCAGGTTTGAAAGTATTTGGTTGCTCTGCATATGCTCATGTTGATAAAGGCAAGCTAGAACCCAGATCATTGAAATGCATATTCCTTGGATACAAGTATGGTGTCAAGGAATTTAAGTTATGGTGTCTTGAATTGAAGAAAGTCATACTTAGCAGAAATGTGGTATTTGATTAAGCTTCTATGATTGTTAATTCATCTTCAAAGGGCTTGACAGATAAGACTAGTCATCTATCTAGTAGCGAGGTTGAGGTTGAAGTTGAATCAGGGTCGACATCAGAGTCTTCGGGTCAGACCAGCTCAGATAATCAAGGTGATACAGTTTCCGCACAATCACCAGTATTAGCTTTGTCAGAGTATTCCATCGCTAAGAATAGACTAAGAAGAGAGATTAAACCTCCACAGAAATATGGTGAAGCAGATTCAGTTGCTTATACTTTGAGTGTAGCTGAAAGCATAGATTCCAGTGAAGAACCGTCTACTTATTCAGAGATAGTGAGTTCAGAAAATTCAGGGAAATGGATGATCGCCATGCAGGAGGAGATGGAATCTTTTCAGAAGAATGGGACATGGGACTTAGTTGAATTGCCAAAAGAAAAGAAAGTTGTTCGTTGCAAATGGGTGTTCAAGAAAAAGGAAGGTACACCAGGTGTTGAAGAAGACAGGTACAAAGCATGTTTGGTTGCTAAGGCGTACAGTCAGATTCTAGGTGTTGACTTCACTGATGTGTTTTCTCCAGTGGTTAAGCACAGTTCGATTCTACCTTTGCTAGGTCCTGTGGCTATGCACAACTTTGAGCTTGAGTAGTTGGATGTTAAAATTGCATTTTTACATGGAGAACTTGAGGAGGACATCTATATGCAGCAACCTGAAGGTTTTATAGTCTCTAGAAAAGAAAACTATGTTTGTTTTTTGAAGAAGTCCCTTTATGGTCTAAAGCAGTCGCCTAGACAGTGGTATTAAAGGTTTGATTCATTCATGCTTGCTCAAGATTTCAGAAGGAGCAGTTATGACAGTTGTGTCTTCATAAAGAATAGTCAGAATGGGTCAGTGATTTATCTGCTCTTATAGGTCGATGATATGTTAATCGCAGCTAAAGATATTGAACAAATAAGAAGGGTCAAAGCACAACTGAGTAAAGAGTTTGAGATGAAAGATTTGGGAGCAGCCCAAAAGATACTTGGTATAGAGATACAGAGAGATAAAAATTCTAGGAAATTGTACCTAAGTCAAAGGGGGTACATTCAGAAAGTTCTCTGTAGGCTTAACATTAATAAGTCTAAACCTATTGGTACTCTTTTAGCAACTCATTTCAGGCTTTCATTCGACTTATGCCCGAAATCAGATGATGAAATTAATTATATGTCATGAGTTCCGTATTCTAGTTAAGTGGGATCTCTCATGTATGTTATGGTTTGCACACGTCCAGATTTATTTTACGCGGTCAGTGTGGTTAGTAGGTACATGGAAAATTCGAGAAAGGAACACTGGAGAGTTATTTAGTGGATTCTTAGGTATCTGTGGAGAACTAGTGACGTTTGTCTTCAATTTGGAAGAACTAAAGATCCTGTCATTGGATATGTTGATTTTGATTATGAGGGGGATATTGATAAGAGGAGATCTCTTATCGGATATGTTTTTACAGTTGGGGGTTACGCTATCAGTTGGAGAGATACCTTATAGGATACCATTGCGTTGTCTATTACAGAGGCAGAATATGGCTATTATAGAGGCTTTGTAATACCCCGACTTTTATATCAGAATTTAAAAAGGATAAATTAGGAAATAATTTGGGATGTTTGAATTAGTTGACTAATTATCGGGGTATTACCAAGGACATAATTGTTAGATATGGACTGAACAAGTTTTGGTTCGGCTCAGTCCGAAATAATTAGGTGACTTGGTTTTGATTAAAAAGGAGGAAAAAGAAATAATAAATTAATTGAGATTAAATTGTAAGAGGGTGACTAATTGAATATTTAATGAAATGAGGGATTAATTGAATTAATTAATTTAAAGGAAATTGATTAAATATAAAGGAAAAGAAGAATTAAAGAAAGGGGAGAGGGGAGTGAACTGGTTCACCCCTGAACCGGTTCGGTCTGATTGTGAGAAGAAAAGAAAGAATGGGAGGCTGGCATTTCGCGGCTCCATTTCAGAACAGAGAGCGAGTGGGCGACGCGATGAGAGAAAGGGGGAGCAAATCGGGAGTCGACGATGGCGAGCGGGAGGCAACGGACGACGGTGAGGCTCGGGTCTGCGTTGACCGGCACATGGCGGCAACGATGTGGCTGCGGGCGACTCGATGAACGGCGAGCTAGGGCTCCGCGGGTGTGGCTGATCGGAACTGCGAGGCTATGGTGGTACGTAATTTAAATTGGCTTCGTTCCTTGGATGAAATTGCTGCTGCAATGGTTGAAAAGGGGGATTGCAGTGGTGGGTTGCAGGGATGAATCGGTTGTGGCTGGCGTCGGGTATGAATTGGTCCAGCTCTGTTGGTTCCGTGCTGAACCGGTTTAATTTCCCCTGGCTGGCCCGACGATTTCTCCCTCCCCCGAGAAGATTGGAAGCTGTCGATTTGGCAGTCGCGTATTGGACCTCCCCCATTGAAATGGGCAAACATCCAGCTTTCTCTAGTTTCACGTGGGGTCTCCTCTTCCTGCCTATAAATCAATGGCAGGGACGAGCTCTGTGGAATGTTGAAAGCTAAGTGATGGAAAAGTGAAGGGGAACTGTCTTGAGGCATGGAAACAGAGAAGAGAATTTGAGGAACCGTGTGTGTTGCTTGGCTTTCTCTCAGGTCCTATAAAGTCAGCTACTTTGGATTTACAACAGTGAAGGAATCGGCTGGAGGTTGTGGTGTTGGCTGCTGCACAACAAGAGGTAAGAATTTTGAATGATGTAGTTGGCCAGAGGAGGCCCCACATCGCGGGGTTTGATTGAAGTAATTGATTCTTAGTGTGTTTGAATTATTGCTCTGTGAATCATGAAATAGTGAGAATGATTCTGTCTGTTTTATTCTCTAACTCTGTCAAAATTTTGGTTTCCATTATCTGGGAAAAGAAAGTGTTATGGATTGTTAGACTGTTGAAACGTTATGTCAATGATGTGGAAGTTACTCATCAATCTTTTGGTTTTCAATATCTGTTAAGAGAAGGAATTATGGAATGGTTATAGAGTATAATATCTCTATTGGAAATTTATGTCTGTTTGTATGGATACTGCATACCTTGCTATTGTTAAAAAGAATCAAATATTGGCTTGTTTAGTGTAGTTTTCAATGTTTAACAGTAGACCAAGTAATCATGGTTTAATCAATTGGTATGTAAGCTCTGTATATTAGGTGTTGTTATAAAAACTGTTAGTAAGATATGCTAAAAATCCTGTTATGCACAAATTAATAATTTAATTAATTTGTACTGAGCATCATGATAGTATTTCTTCTCTATGTATAGTTATTGTACTTAGTCTTTCAATTGCAATTGTAACGGTGTTCTTTTCAATGTATATTTTGACATACATGCACCATTCTAGGACTTATAAACTTGTTTACATATTGCATGACATAATAATATATGTAAATAGGCGTATGGGGGTTTGGGATGATCGGTGACATTCCATCGGTAGAATGCTCCCATATAGGGAGCGGTGTGGTAGGAGTTATCTACATGGAATCTGGTTTCATCTTTCTCCCGTTCTGAAATCTCCAACGTCTTTAACAAGGAGTGTGATACCGACTTGTGGAACACCCCCGATGAATATATCTCCTTGTCGTAGTGAAGTGGTTAGGCCACATGACCCTTAGTGTATTTCACTTTTGGCTTCCAGGAGAGATACGGCTCTCTTCTGTAATGCATTGCATGATCACGCATATCACGTGCATTGTCTTTAAATTCGTTGTCGTGAATGGTTAATGTTGTTGTGAAATCTGTCAATATTATGTGAATTATATTTGACATCCATGCCTGTATATTGTTGTGTACTCTCTGTATGTTATGTGGCATACATGCATCATACCTAGGAATTATGAAACTGTTTACATATTGTATGTCATACCTAATATATGTAAATAAGCGTGTGGGGGTTCGGGATGATCAATGACATTCCATCGGCAGAATGCTCCCATATAGGAAGTGGTGTGGTAGGAGTTATCTACATGGAATCTGGGTTCATTCTTCTCCTGTTCTGAAATCTCCAACGTCATTAACAATGAGTGTGATACCGACTTGTGGAACACCTCCGATGGATATACCTCCTTGTCGGAGTGAAGTGGTTAGGCCACATGACCTTGGGTGTATCTCACTTTTGGCTTCCAGAGGAGATACGACTCTCTTCTGTAATGCATTGTATGATCACACATATCACTTACATTGCATTTCATTCTGATTCTTGCTGAGCTTTAGGCTCATTATTTTTCTCATGATGTAGGTATATGCACGAGAACGAAATTGTAGCAGTGTAGCAGTTGATGAAGGATTTGTACAAATGAATCTTGTGGCTGGCTGGGTTAAAGAATTTAAAAGGAAATTAATTGTATATGGGTTTGTAAATTACTTAATATTCTTCAACGTTTTGTTTAATTCCATTGCGTTTCGTAAAAGGATTTTATTACTTCTACTGCAATCGATAAGGGTTTTAAATAAAGAGTTTTAACAATTGGGTTTTATAAAGGAAGAATACTCTGATATTTACATAAAAAGAAAAGTTTTGAATTTCACGCAATTTTAAAGTAAATAAAACTGGGTCGTTACAGGCTTGTAAAGAAGCTATATGGTTAAAAGGTTTGTTTGGTGAGTTCAGTGGAGATTTGCATATTGCCACAGTGTTTTGCGACAGTTAGAGTGCTATATTTCTCACTAAAGATCAGATGTTTCATGAGAGGACGAAACACATCAATATTTGTTATCATTTTGTTCGTGAAGTGGTTGCTCGTGGTGATTTTGCAGTTAGTAAAATCAGTACTCATGATAATCCTGCTGATATGATGACAAAGACTTTGCCCACACCCAAGTTCAAGCATTGTTTGAGTTTGGTTGGTATTAGCTGTTAATTTCGGCCTGAGGGGCATTTGTGGAAGAGGAAGTTTTCTAGAGTTTGAAGATATATTTATAGAGTGGAATTCATGTCAATATGGAGATTGTTAGGGTTCAGTGTGACCCGGATTCTAATTGGGCCAGGCCAATTTGACCCACATTAGAGGTTTCCTAATTCCTGCAGGATTAGGGTTTTCAATTCTAGTATGACTAGAGTTTCCTTTATTCCTATAAATATATGTTTGAGCCGCAAAGCTCATTGTACCGATTTCTATTAGTGATTTCTCTCTTCTGCCTGTGGTTTTTTCCTGTATTGGGTTTTCCACGTAAATTTGGTGTCTATTGTTTTCTCTTTCTCTTTTCCAAATCTCGTTCGTTATTTCAACATATGGAAATTTGAACCATGAAGAGAATGAGAAACGAGAATTAAATCAGGATGATTAGAATTGTGTAAAAAAAATGTATTTCCTGGATCATTCATAACTGACCTTACGGTTGATTGAGAGGAAGATGAATCTGAAGATTTTTCGGTAGAAGAATTTATAGAAGACGATCTTACTGTAGGAGAAGATTCATCAGTAGGAAGAGATCCAGCTGATGAAGGTCCTGCAACAACTGCTTTACTAGAGATTTTACCTTGAGTTATCAAGGAAGAAGAATGCGAAAGGAAGAGTGAAAATGCTTTGATACCATATTACAAGTTGAAAAGGAAGAGTGAAAATGCTTTGATACCATATTACAAATTGAAGAAAAAGAAATTTTTATTAAAATTGAAGAACTTCAATTAAAAAATCAAGTAAGCTCTTTATATTTATAGAGTTCTTTTGTTCTATAAAACTAGAAAAACTATAAATTGAAAATAAACTGCTCCAACTGCAACTTTTAGTGTAACGTCTAGCTAACTTCAGCAACATTCAGAAAATTTCATCTATCCTGATATAGGGATACGAAAATTACTAAAAACTACTTAAACCATTGGAGGGGGATTTCTAAATATTCAATATAATTTACGGCTGTTTGTTTGGTCTTTGAACTTCAAATTTTGCGTATTAAAATGAGGAAATGATGATATTCAAATGTTTACTCTTATTCATTTCTTATTATTCGAAAGCCATACTATAATAAGATATTGTTGTGTAATTCTACGTTGACAAATTAATAAAAATTCAATTTTGAAATCACTCCTCTAAATCACCCCATTTACTATCTATATAATTGCTATTTGCTAAATCAAAGCTTAAAATTAAAATCAGAGTGAAGTAGGTGAACTCTCTCTCCCAAACACATTTTAAAAAAATAGAGAGAGAAAATTTCAAAATCTAGAGAGAGATCCCTCCAAAGTCTTCGCCATATTCCCGTTAGCCGGAAAGAGAAACGGCAAATGGTTCAAGAGGGAGAAATCATCTTTTGATGGAAACAAATTCAAAGTTTGTGAAGACGACTTCAGAGACCATTTAATGGAGTCTCGCACTCTACTCTCAGAGAGATAATCGCAGTTACCAGATCTGGAAGAGATGGAAACGAATACCTAGAGAGAGTGGAAGGCTTTTTGGATTGAAGCTCGAAAGGATGTCAGTTAACGCAAAAAAATCTGGTCTGTTTGGCAGTCCAGAACCAAAATCTTGCTCGCCTAAGAAGAAGAGGCCGGCGAGCTGGTCGGAGCTGTGGCTTAAGAACACCAAGTCTCTTAATCATATTATCTTGGCTATGCAACTTCAATCTCTACCCAAAGATTCAAATCAAGGTCCCAAATCCAAAACTAAAACAGCAATCCCTAGTTTCTGTAAAATTGATCGCACTCTTCTCCTCTCTGACGAGATTCTCCTTCACATCTTACGTAAACTTCCTGATTCTCAGCGAAACTTCAACTTCCTCGTTTGCAAGCGTTGGCTCAACCTCCAGGGACGTTTGATTCGATCACTCAAGGTCTTGGACTGGAGTTTTCTCGAATCAGGTAGGTTGATTTCAAGGTTTCCAAATCTCACCAATGTGGATTTAGTTTCTGCGTCTCTGATGTCATCTAGAAATTCGTGCATTTTGTTGAGCCACGAGCTTCTTTCGATGCATATCGGTTCTGAATCTCTGCTTAGTTCGCGTATTTGTGAAGAAAATATGCTCGACGACACATCCATTGATAGAGGGCTCAAAACGCTTGCTAGCGGTTGCCCAAACTTACGCAAACTGGTAGTGATTGGTGTTAGTGAGCTGGGATTATTGAGTGTGGCTGAGGAATGCCCAACTTTGCAAGATATTGAGATCCATAAGTGCAATGATAATGTGCTTCGCGGAATTGCAGCTTGTCAGAATTTGCAGATACTAAAATTGATTGGAAATGTTGATGTTTTGTATCATTCTGTAGTTTCAGATATAGGATTAACGATTTTAGCACAAGGTTGTAAGAGATTAGTTAAGCTTGAGCTCAATGGTTGTGAGGGTAGTTTTGATGGAATTAAGGCTATTGGGCAATGTTGCCATATGCTGGAGGAGTTAACTCTTCGTGATCATAGAATGGAGAGTGGATGGCTATCTGGGTTATCATATTGTGAAAACTTGAAGACTTTGAAAATTATTTCTTGTAAGAAAATTGATCCAGTTCCAGGGGATGATAAGTATCTAGGTTCTTGTGCGTCTCTTGAGAAGATTTATTTGCAGAAATGCCAATTGCGAAATAAGAAGAGTATAAGAGCTCTGTTCATGGTCTGTTGGACAGTGAAAGAGATTGTGGTTCAAGATTGCTTCGGATTGGATAATGATATGTTCGGTTTTGCTAGTACTTGCAGGTAAAGAATCCTCTGTTTCACGTTTTTTTTAACAAAGCTCTATTTTTTTTTTGTGACGAGACTGAAACGTGAATGATCTTTTACAATAAATTTGGATAATTAAAACATAACAGGTTATTTTCTTTCATTTTCAAGTGTTTCTCCTTGGAAATTAAAATAAAGTATGGAAGCTTGGTGAATAGTTCGTTTCAAGCACGTAGTTGTTTTCTAAGTCAACGTGCTAAGCATTCCAACTTATGCTTAGAAGTCATCCATCCATGGAAAATAAACAAAAGTGGTAGTAATTTCTGGAGTTGTTGACTGTTTTCAGATTAACATTCTACAAGTTTCGGTTCAGGTATTATAAAAAAGTGATACATAAGCAAAGTGGTAGTTAGTAACAGTTATTCTTTCTTTGTGAATTTGATACATTCTGTAAATGAGGGATTTGTTATTTACGTGGAGGAGAATAAACCTTGAGAGGTTTTCTTCTTGAGAGTTCTTGTAATCTTGAGGTCTAGGAGAAGTTTAAAGCTTTGGTTTGTACGCTTTGCTGAATTCCATGAATGAAAGACTGCTGAGTTTACCTCCTAGGACAAAGCGTCTAAACCACATTATATTTTGGTACTTTTTGTGTTTTTCAGTTTACTAATTTTATAGATTGAATCCTATCAGTTATACTATGGGAGACTAGTCGATAGATATTCTTATCGTTGCTCGTTGATTTAGAACGCGAATGATAAAAGGAGATTTTTGATTGGATATTTGATGGATTTTTTCTCACTTTTGCAGGAGGGTGAGGTATCTCTCTCTAGAAGGGTGTTGCCTTCTAACAACAGAAGGCTTGGAATCAGTGATTCTTCAATGGAAGGATCTTCAAAGTCTAAGAGTAGTGTCATGTAAAAACATATTAAAAGACACAGCCACCTCTCCTTCCCTTTCTACTGCATTCTCCATCCTCAAGGATTTGAAATGGCATCCGGATGCAAAGTCACTACTTCCTTCAAGTATTGAGGGTTCACAGATGGGAAAGAAAGGCGGTCGTTTTTTCAAGAGAATTTAAGAGATGGGTGCTAATCACAGTCTCTAATCCAAGTTCTAAAGGTACAATGTAATAACTTTTCTTTGGATTCCATAAAATTTTACATTTCACGATGTGGAAAGTAGCACGGGTTACATGGCAGGTATCAAGATCAAGTTCAATTTTGATTTGCATAGTGCAATTTCTTCATGATCTATGATATCGACCTAAATCGTTAAAATTAGCACGTTTTGATTGATGCCAGTGGCCAACCCAGATTCCCTTCCTTGTTCCAACCCCTGTTCCAACCCTGCAACAAAATATGCAGTCTTCTCTCGACCCATACACTTCTGGTTTGTTCTCTACAAATTGAGGAAGATGAGGTGCATCAGGCACTGTCGATAAAAATATAATCTCGTAAAAATTAAATTGAAACTATCAGGAACTTTTTAATCAACAATTATAATTACTGTCGTTGATGTACACCATTAAAAAAATATTCAAACGATGTGAATCTGAGGTGGCGTGGCTTTATGAAAACAATTGAAATGAAATTAGCTTTGTAGAAGAGATGTGGTTCGCCCACAGGATCGTGGTGGTTAGTTACTTCCTCCAAGCTTACAACAAACAAAAAGGTTGATTATGGACTGCCGCCATTAGTGAATTTGAAAGTGTCACGATAGTGCTGTTGGACTGCGCAAGAAGGAGAATGGGAGAGGAATGGCGTTTTGGATATTATTCTTGGAAGGGAGACTCTCGAGTACAAGCAGCTTCTATCCATGGAGCCAAAAAAGGGTGTTATCCGTCGCTCCGTTCTCCAATGTCAAGTTTATCGAAGATGCAAAGGGGGAAGTATTTCATACCTGGGATTACTCGAGCCTTCCGAACGTCACTGCATCACTCTTTCCTTTCTTTGCACCATCTGCCATAGAATTTGCCGTTCTTTCCTCACCATTATGTTTTCTCCTACTCCTTACTTTTCATTGATTGTGTTGATGCACAGCCCCCCATCAATATATGCTAATTTCTTTCAAAAGATGTGTCACCTCAGCAATCACATGAAAGGCTTCCAAGATGGTTTCTACCTGTGAAGTTGAAATAAAAATGTCATCCAAGAAGGAATCAAACTTCCAAAGATCAAGCTAATTGAAGGAGAACCTGCCATTTCATGGAGAGCAAACCAAATGAAGGAGTACCTGCGATATCATGGCGAGCGAGCTTAGAAACCAAAGGCTTAAGCCTCATCAGAAGCGAGAGCGGCTGTCTGATCCCTCCAGCAGCTCTCAACACTGCCCCTTTGCGATCCGACAAATAACTTACCCATACCCTTGCCTAAGTAGGTACTGCGAGGAAGACGTCTAAGATGATGTCCTCTCAATGGCGACCATTTGAATCTGATAGTCCTGTCTCTCATTATCGGTGGCACTCATCGTCGATCACAGGGACATATAGTTGGGGGAGAGAGAGAATATTAAGAGTTTGGAATGGGAGAAGTTTCAGATGGGAGAATGATGGCCAAATCTTCTGGGAAAAATCTTCCTTGCAGATAATCCTAGATGCAAAAGGCAACATCTTATGGGAAAAACTTCCTAGCTGCAGAAATTATGTGGTAGATGATATGCGAAAGGAAGCAGGCAGCGGGCTTCCGGAAAGAAGAGCGGAAAATTGAAGTGGACGTCCGGAAAGAGAGCAGATATCCGCATAGGAAGAGTTCTTGGGAGTGGATGTCTATGGTGGATTCCTTCAAGGAAATATGGATATCCGCAATAGTAATCTCCAATGGAAAAGTACTCTCAAGGATGAGCTTCCGCATAAAGCAATTGGAGCATGTGTGCAGCACCCACTTTTTAATCCAGCGAGCAAATATCCGGAGAGGAGCGGATGTCCACAACAGATGGCTTCAAGGCAATGCGGATATCCACAGCAGAAATCTGCAACTTGAAATTAGGTGGGAAAGTAGGCTACAATGGACGACAAATGCATGCACTTGACAATCCAAAAGAATTGAACGCTTCAGCTTGGTCCGATGCGAAAACTCCAAATTCTGTGGTCTAAATTGCAGTGGAGAAGAAATTATATTCAAGAAGGTACAAGTTGGTCCACAAGGATGCTTAGTTACAACCTTCAAGTCCAATGACAACCCTTGCTTAAAAGGGGATGCACTCTAACTTGATAATTCGAGAGTTTTCCACCCTTGCTAGGGAATTCACCAAGAAAGAGGTGAGAAGGATGCAATAGGTTGAAGAAGCATGAGCAATACTCACAACACTCACATTTCCGAAATACAAACACACACAGATTGACAACAATCCAAGAGATGTGGCTTTTGCAAGAAATTTGCAATGATAGCAAAAGCTAACTCAATTATTTGGGATTCAAAACTACATAACAGTGCCCCTAATTGATGTATAATCACCACTAATTAGGGTTAAAGTTTTAATGATAAAATACAAAAACACCTTATAAGAACAAATATGCTCACTCGACAAGAACATGCTCTAGCCAAGTAAACTTAGGAAAATAACAAGTAAAGTAAACATGACAATCCAACAAACTTAATATATAATTCATAAAAAACAAATGAAATTGCAAACTGCAACAAGACCTTGAGTTCATTCAGGATAATCATCCTTCAAAATTGGAAGGTGACCTATCACTACTTGTTTTTCCTTTACTTAAAACATCGAGATTTAAAACACTTTCATTTTAAAACATATTGTAGCAGAAGACTTTTCATAATTAAATCATCTGGAAATAATTGAATGAAATGCCAAACATAGAATTTCTTTCATTAAATCTTTAAACTTTAAAAAACATGTCATAAATTCAAAACCATTTACATTTCATTTTCTCTTTCTATTTTAGCTCAGCCAGCCCCAATATCCGCAACGTGAAAATCCTCTATTAGATGTTCCTATCCTTGTTACCATGCTTACCTACATCATAAGACTTAAACTATAAGCCTAATGCTTAGTAAGAAATGATATACAATATGAACCATGTAATGCATTTTATGTAAAATGGTTTTCGTATTAGTTTCCATTCTTTCCTATTCTGTGTCCCAACGTCAATCGAAGACTCATTAACCATTATGCACATTGTCTCTTGATAAAAGGCTCAACATCAATGGAACCGGCTATTAGTTGATGTGCACATCAATGCACAATGACCCATCACCTCCGGTATAGCAGCTCCAACATCAATTGAAAGTTTTGCTAGTGGTTGTACACATCAATGCACAACGATCCTTTTCGACATCAATCAAAACTCACTAGCAGTCATGTACATCAATGCTTCATGACCTCACCAACCATTGGCTGGTCGGACTCAACATCAATCGAGATCAAACTAACAAACTAAATCTTGCCATTCATTATTTTTATCATTCACATCATTCTTGTTCTTTCATGAAATACATATGCATGAAAAATTCTTTTCGTAACGTTTCGTAAAAACTATGATACATGAACATGATTACATACAACTTACCATAATCTAGCATATCATCAAGATAACATATCCTTAAAGCATCAACATAATCTATCTAACTCAACATTTATCACATACAAAATACAAATCAAATCCTCTATCAACTATATGATCAATTCATCTTAATATCCACAAAACACAAACATCAATCAACATATCCTCAAACAACCATATGATCAAATAAAACTTATTATCTAACAAGCATCAGACAACATATCCTTAAGTGATCAAATATCATAACCTAATTCTTGTGATGTAGCCCGAAGGCAAACGTAAACAATCATTTCTTACCTCTATTCCCTTGAAGAAGTTGAGAAGCAATAGTCTTCCTCCTTCAAGCCAAAGCCTTCTCTTCTCCCTTTCTTCTTCTTCTTCTCTCTTCTCATGGTTTCTTCTCCATTTTTCTTAAGTTTCCCTCATATACAAGCTTAATCTCCCCTTCAGCCATCTCATCATGAGGTGGCACTTCATCAAGAAGGAAGTGTTGAGTAATCTACTCTTTCATCCAATAAAAACATGACATCTAACATATTTTCTGCCAACTCTACACATTCTTGGTCGACCACCATTAAACTGATCGCCACAAATCAACTCGAGAGCTTCCAGTTTTCCAATTTTTAACAAATCGGTTGACCAAAATAGGCAAATCTACCTAAGAGGAGCATAATTCAATCTGCCTTTAAATTGGTCGACCACCTAGATACTGGTCATTTAGAATTGTAATTAATCATTTAGTTTTCCTTTATCAAACGCGGTATTTATTTGTTAGTATTTCTTCATTAAATGATTTAGTTACGCTTCCACAAAGTTTTGATAAACCCGCTATGTTTTCATAAAAGGTTTTATAACATTTTCGTAATGATTTCAAACGGTTTTAACGAAAGGTTAGTAGCAGTCCAGTTTTAGTGTCGCACTCTGATTTGTTTTAAAAGAGATTTCAATGGTCCTAGCAAAATTTTAAATTTTTTGCATTTTTAAGAGATTACGAAAAACTGGGTCATTACAAAACATGTCTTCTACTCCATCCCCAAATGCGACCTTAAACAACCTCGACAACCTCAACGAGTCCTTCAACGCCAGCATCCTACTAGCCCAGGAGATTCTAAGTATGTTTGAGATCATACGAAAGGGCATTATGGGTAGGATCGTGAAAAAAATGAAAAGATGGCTCGCTCGACGGACCTTTTGTGTCCACAGATCAGCAACTGGCTCGCCAAACTACAACTGGCCGGTCAAAATTGGAGCCCCTAGGTTTTTGGAGCTACCCAGTTTGAGGTCAACAACGGTAACGAATAGTACTCTGTCGATTTGGACAGGCATACTTGTACCTGTTATCGGTGGGAGTTGACCAGCATCCCGTGTGTCCATGCAGTCCCATGCATTCACTTCACGAGGAGATCTCTTAAAGAATTTGAGCATGTGTGCTTTCACCGGGAAACATACATGGCGATGTACTCCCACTATGTCCGCCCCGTCAATGGACAAATCGAGTGGCCTCCTGTGACGCATCTTGGTCTAATTATCTCACCGCCATTTAAAAGACTTCTAGGAAAGCCGTGAAGACGTAGAATATGAGATGTGGATGAGGGCCCAAGCTAGATAGTGCTGCCCAGAAGACATATGAACATGAGTTGTACCCGGTGTGGGGGTGTGGGGCACAATTCCCGCACGTGCGAAGGTGGAGGCGAGTCCAGTGCATATGGCAGCAGAGGCAATAGAGGTAGAGCCAGAGGCAGAGGTGGCAGAGGAAGGTCGGAGGGCACATTTATGAGTTTCAGAGTCCCCGAGACAGCCCCCGAGACAATTCCTGCCATAGTTCTCGAGAGAGTTGTTAAGATAGTTCCTGACATAATCCCTAAGAGGCAGGTGAGCCCATTATCATGTTTACGTTTCAAGTGTTATTTGAATTATGCTAATTTCATTTGCAATGTGTTTTGCAGGAGTATGATGCGCAAGGTCCACAAACACAAACATACACTAATGTGGACCTCAACCTTCCTTGATACATTGGTTTGATAAAGTAGGTTTGATATATATGCGATTGTAATGGACGTTATCGTTGTAAAATTTGAATTGCTTTGATAAATTTGATTTGATATATTGGTTCCTTACATTTGGTTGTTGAGGATGAATAGAAATTGATTAGTATGCTAATGTTTAGATACCAACTTTTGATTTGAATGTCTTTCAGCACCACGACGAGCCGCTGCGGTTTTTATGAATCACCGCAACGGCTTATTAACAAACAGCGGCGACTTGTCCACCAAATCGTAGCGGCTTGCTAACTAATTGTGGTGGCTTCTCCACAAAGCCACTACGGCTCGTCAAAAACTGCTGAGGCATGTCCAAAAAGTTGCAGCGATTTGTCATGATTAGTATGCCTTGTATGTTTCGGTGTTATGCACAACTTGCTAAAATTGTTGCAATGAATGCGATGACCATGCTTACTTGTTTGTTCAGGATGAATGGAATCGTTTGAGTCAATTTCACTCTAAAAAAATTAAAAATTTTGCAAGAGTTTTGCTTGTTTTTAAGTCTATCCCCCCTACAACATCAACAAAAGCAAATATGCATTTCCCAACCAGATATTATCCAAACTATAAACAACAAACGTAAACATGTCAAGCGTCAATTAGTATTTCTATCCAAACAAATATTTTTCTATCCAAATGTCCACGTAAATGTAAACATATATTACAACAAAGTCAACTTAAATAGATATTCCTAAGCCGCCTTCTTCTTGCTCCGTTTCGGCCACAAATCCATGATTTCAAAAGCCAATTGCGTGTCCAAGTATATGTTGGATGCATTGGCATACAACGGAACCTCCACGGGTTGATCATCATGCTAGTGGAATTGTACCTTATTAGTGTACATTCGGATCACCCCCATCCCCTCACTTGTACACCGAAAGATGTCGTAAAGGCTGCAATGCAAATGGAACAATTGTTGGCAAAAAAACAGAAAACAATATGAATTTACACAAGAGAAAATACATACCGCTCTTTGTCAATGGGTGCTACGATGATGGATATTACTTCAAGCATCAATTGCTGGTAAGCGAATTGAGTGTGCAGGTCAACGAAGGACATAAAACACAACTTCTTTCGGTGTGTCTAAAATGTAAACAACGCATTAGAAACCATGGAATATTAACGACAACTCGGAGAAGCGAGATGGTTACATCGCGGCGATTTCATAGGACACTGAAACGATTTATCAAAACATAGTGGCGGTTTGGTATGAAGCTGCAGCGGTGTATTGACACACCACTGCATTGTCCTATGAAACCACTGCGGTTCATGACAATTGTTGGCTTATTTTTTAAAAACTATAGAGCCGCGGCAGTTTGTATACGAACCGCTGCTGCACCACATCATCACGTTTAACGGCAAACATGACAACGATGTTATATTTGACATTTTCTCGTGGTTCAGTGGTTAATTTGTTAGCAAAAAAGAGATAGTGGTTGGTTTGTCACAAACAGTAAAGGATGATGGTTGATTTGTACTTTTCCCTCAATTTAATTTATAATATACAATATATACTATATAATTTATATATTAAATAAATCAAATTAAGTTTCCATTTTTAAACCCGATTCAAATCCCGACTCGTTTCAAAACGCTAAATGAAAACTTTTCTTCAGTCCAAAAAATTTATCAGGACATTTCTGAAAACAATTCTCATTAAAAAAAAAACCAATTTGATGTTTCTCGAAAAAATGCACACATGGCCACTAAGCGACAAAATGGGTCAACCATCCCACATTTGACCAAAAACTTGCGAAAAAACTTTACAAATGGCATTTAAAAATTGTTTTAAAAATCCCAGGTTTTACAGGTATCAAAGCCAAATCTCAATCGGAATTGTGATCGACGAGGATGTCGGGTCCCGAAGGGGAGAGATTGTGGCAACATGTCTTGTGAAGGCAAGAATGACACAGGTGTGGGTCCGACCTATATTAGTGGGAGTGCACAATCCCACATCGCTTAGGAGAGTGGAAAATGTATGATTTATTATAAGTAGGGTTCTTCTCACTACCTAGCACAATGTGTTTTTGGCTAACCGCAAGAACAAAATCTTGCGAGCTTGAACCCAAAGTGGACAATATTGTACTGAGATGACTGTGAGATGTTACAATAAAAAGTTCTAATCATTAAGCATATAACTCATTTCTATTTGAGAATAATTAACCCCAAGATATTTAAGTACTTACAAATTCAATTTGTGCTTGAGTTAAGAGTATAAATTCAATACATCAGAGGTATTGCTTTTTAGAATATGTGAAGCTTGTCCATGTATATTAATCAACTACCAAATTAAATTCTTCAAATCTATAGAAGCTTTCGGAATAATAAAAAATCTTATGATGTATGTAACACTTAAATGACATAATCTTATTTAATTTACACATGCGTTTATAGTTATTGTATTATACCGGTTTCAAGAGAGGAAAACACGAAATAGAAGCAATTCCATCACATATGCGAATAATTAATTATAGATGAAAGATTTGATCATTAACAGAATAATAACTAAATGAGATAGAGGAGGTAAAAAAAAGTGTCATTTAAAGCAAAAAAAAATTATCCAATATGACTTACTGTATTCCCAGTTGAAACATAAGACAAAACATCATCTCCTTGTTCAATAAAGCCCCTATATTTCTACTGGGGTTGAACTTCCATTACTATCTAATTTGGATACATTATTTTTTCTATATTGACAATTATCTTTTAAATTTTCTATAGAAGTTTATGACCTATTGATGTATGCTCCACTCCTATCTCTTGCATCGAGTAGATCAAGTTGAAGAGTTGAATTGAATGCAAATGAAATCCCTCCATTTTCACAATCTGAAATTGTTAATATAACACCCAAGATTTTTACAAATAGTTTAATTAAGTAATATGACGATCTAGAACTTAATAAAATAATTATTGATAATTAGAGAATTTTAATAAAAGATTTAAATAGTAGAATTTCTAAATAAGAATTGAATATTAAGAACGTTAAAATAAGGGGATCAAAACACTAGAACTACTAAATAATTATGAAATTTGGAAAACTAGAATGAAAGAGTCAGAAATTACCATATAGTTATGTAATTAGGAAAGACTAAATAACAAAATTTATTTTATAGAAGATAAAATAAAATAGGAATTACTAAGGAATTAGGAAAATTAAATTTAATAGAATTAGTAAAGAAAATTCATCGTTAAGGTAAAGTTTAGATTGTTGGGTTAATAATTTATGCTGAAGAATTTAGAAAAATGATTTATATAATAAGTTTAATAACTTAATTCTAGAAATTAAGAAAAAAAAATAAGGGTAAGATAATCAGATACATCGAAGCCGTCAGATGAGAGTTAGGGACGGTTGTGATCATTTTGGAAGGAGAAAGATGCTCCCACATAAGCCAAAGATTCTTTCTGAAATTGTTTTCAACCGTTGGATAAAAAAATGGGAAAGCAGGTGAAGCATTAGTTGTTGGATGATTTGGGCAGAGTGAGGATTTTAAGTGGAACACTGTCATTTGGATTGGTAGTGTCTCGTAGCAACATTTTAGGGGAAGCGTTCATTTTTGTGGTTGGATTTGTGTACGCAAATAGGACTTTAGTTGGTATGAAACGTCTTCATTTGGTCTAATAAGTTAATTTTACCGATAGATTAGAACACGCGGCATACGATGAGCCTTTAGATTAGGGTTCACGCGGAAGCGTTGCTTCCGTAGTAATGTAGCCATATGCGATCACGAATATAAATTTTTAGTTGACGTGGTGGTTGGCCATTGGACGAACGAGCTTCCGTGGATGTCTCTTGCGGCTAGTTTCGCATCCGCTATAGCTTGGGCGAGTTCTTAAACAGATTTGTTTCCAGATTTCATGCGAGCTACGAGTTGATCATTGGACAGTTTAGAAATAAGGGAATAAGGATGCGTTTTTCATGGGATTTACTCCCGCGTAACTTTTTGATTTTGGGTCTTTAAATAGGATTGTTGGATGGAAACCCTAGTTAACTTAGAAGCTACCGGCGACGATGAGAGCTTTCTCTCTAGTCTTGAGTTGACTTCCCTCCGAGTTGTCACTTAGTGGGTTCCCTCCAGGTTGTCTCACGGTGAGTTCTCTGCCGTTTCTAGCCATGAAATTCATGATTACAGTAATTGGTTTTATGGGTATTAGTTAATGGTTAATTACGTGTTTTCTTGAAAGGATATGTCAGCGTAAGAATTTTTTTAGAAGAACAACATATGGATGATTTTAGATTAGGCAAACCTTTGTGAGGATATTCAAGTAAGTGATGTTGATTGTGCTTGGCCTTTGACCTACATCACAAAGACGTTATGATATTATTTGATGTTATATTGTGATGCCTTTGGGTTATACTGTTCAAGGATATTATTTGATGTTATATTGTAATGCCTTCAGGTTATACCGTTCGAGGATATTATTTAATGTTATAATGTGATGTCTTTGGGTTATATTGTTTGAGGATATTATTTGATGTTATATTGTGATGCCTTCGGGCTGTTGTTCGAGTATAGTATGATTGTTATAGTTTATATGATAATTGTATACATTTTATATGGATAATGTTGGAGGATAGGCTTGATGGATTTGTTGATGTTGAAGATTTGATGTTTTTTTTTTATTGTGTTGTTTTACCGTGTTTATTTTATGAATTGAGGATGTGATGATAAATGGTAGGTTATTTACAGCTCATATATATGTACATGTTGATGATTTATTATAGTTGCTAAAGGGTTTTGTTGATGATGATATATGGACCCGAGGATTTGTTGGATAGGTTTGTTGATAATATATGATGTTCTTCTTGTGAGTCTTGAGGATATGATTATTGTTAGGTTTATTTTATTCTGTTTATGATGCTTACAGGTTGTTGATCGAGGATATGTTATATGATGCTTGTAAAATTTTGTAAGAGATGTTAAACCAGTTATTATATCACGAATATGTGGATTGATATCATGTTGTTTGAGGATGTGCTTAAACAATTATCATGTATCATGTGCATTCCATGCATCATGTTTTTCAAGAAAGTATTGAAAATGATTTATATGCATATGTTTTCATAAAAGAAAAACAAAAATGGAATTTAAAATACAAAATGAGTTAACTGTCCTGCATGAGGTAGACCAAATGATGTCAATGTAAAGGATTGTTATGGGCGAGGTTTGAGTTGGCTGTCCTGCATGAGGTGGGTCTAATGGTGTCACTCTCCCTTAAAATGATGTCCCAAATGATCGGATTGTAAAGTGAAAGAAAAGAAAAGAAAAGACATGATTTTACGTGTTGCATCTCATAGTCATGTTACATATTGCATTTCATACATGTTATATGTTACACATTTTATGTTATGCATATCTTGCTAAGCATTAGACTCATAGATGAATTTTGTGATGTAGGTAATGATGAAAATTAAAGAGCGTGATGAAAGGATTTGTTGATAAAGTAGTTGAAGAGGAATTCTCATGGGCGAAGTTAGAGCGTTGTCGAAGCGAAGTTGACACGTGAGTGAAGATTAAAGAAAATATGAATTTTAATAAAGTAAACTCTTTGTTGAAGATGACATTTATTATTGCTTAGATTTAATTAGAAACATTTATAAATACTTTTGGTTATTTTAAAAGATGAATTTTACTAAGTTTAACTTCTAAATGAATTTTCTTAAAGACTTTCATTGCATGATTTTAAAAGAGAACGAAAATATATTTGATAAAGGTTGAGTTTTACTACGCTCTGATTTCAAAGGAAATTTTCTTAAAAACTTGTGTTGTACGTTTTTCTAAAAGACCTAGTTTTCTACGAATGTAATGCTTTTTGCTAACTAATTGCGGCGGCTTGTCCACAAAACCACTGCGGCTCGTCAGAAACCTCTAAGGCATGTCCAAAAAGCCGCAGCAATTTGTCATGATTAGTATGCCTTGTATGTTTTGGTGTTATGCACAACTTGCTAAAATTGTTGCAATGAATGCGATGACCATGCTTACTTGTTTGTTCATGATGAATAGAATCATTTGAGTCAATTTCACTCTAAAAAAATTAAAAATTTTACAAGAGTTTTGTTTGTTTTTAAGTCTAACCCCCCCTGCAACATCAACATAAGTAGATATGCATTTTCCAACCAAATATTATCCAAACTATAAACAACAAACGTAAACATGGCAAGCGTCAATTAGTATTTCTATCCAAACAGATATTTTTCTATCTAAATGTCAACGTAAATGTAAACATATATTACAACAAAGTCAACTTAAATAGATATTCCTAAGCCACTTTCTTCTTGCTCCGTTTCGACCGCAAATCCGTGATTTCAAAAGCCAATTGTGCGTCCAAGTATATGTTGGATGCATTGGCGTACAATGAACCTCCACGGGTTGATCATCGTGCTAGTGGAATTGTACCTTATTGGTGCACATTCGGATCACCCTCATCCCCTCACTCGTACACCGAAAGATGTCGTACAGGCTGCAATGCAAAGGGAACAATTGCTGGCAAAAAAGCAGAAAGCAATATGAATTTACACAAGGGAAAATACATACCGCTCTTTGTCAATGGGCGCTACGAGGATGGATATTGCTTCAAGCATCAATTGCTGGTAAGCGAATTGAATGTACAGATCAACGGAGGACATAAAACACGACTTCTTTCGGTGTGTCTGAAATGTAAGCAATGCATTAGAAACCATGGAATATTAACGACAAGTCGGAGAAGCGAGATGGTTACACCACGGCGATTTCATAGGACACTGCAACGGTTTATCAAAACAACGTGGCAGTTTGGTATGAAGTCGCCGCGGTGTATTGACACACCGCTGCAGTGTCCTATGAAACCACTGCAGTTCATGACAATTGTTGGCTTATTTTTTAAAAACTATGGAGTCGCGGCAGTTTGTATACGAACCAACGTTGCGCCACATCATCACGTTTAACGACAAACGTGACAACGATGTTGGATTTGACATTTTCCCGTTGTTCAGTGGTTAATTTGTTAGCAAAAAAGGATAGGGGTTGGTTTGTCACAAATAGTAAAGGATGATGGTTGATTTGTAATATTCCCTTAATTTAATTTATAATATACAATATATAATATATAATTTATATATTAAATAAATCAAATTAAGTTTCCATTTTTAAACTCGATTGAAATCTCGACTCGTTTCAAAATTGAAAACTTTTCTTTAGTCCAAATAATTTATCAGGACATTTCTGAAAACAAATTCCCATTCAAAAAAACCCAATTTGATGTTTCACGAAAAAATGCACACGTGGCCACTAAGTGACAAAATGGGTCAACCCTCCCACGTTTGAGCGAAAACTTGTGAAAAAACTTTACAAGTGGCATTTAAAAGTTATTTAAAAAATTCTAGGTTTTACAGGTATCAAAGCCAAATCTCAATCGGAATTGTGATCGACGAGAACGTCGGGTCCCTAAAGGGAGAGATTGTGGTAGCATATTTTGTGAAGGTAAGAATGACACAGGTGTGGGTCCGACCCATATTAGTGGGAGTGTACAATCTCACATCGCTTAGGAGAGTGAAAAATGTATGATTTATAAGTAGGGTTCTCTTCGCTACCTAACACAATGTGTTTTTGGTTAACCGCAAGAACAAAATCTTGCGAGTTTGGACCCAAAGCGAACAATATTGTACTGAGATGACTGTAGATGTTACAATAAAAAGTTCTAATCATTAAGCATATAACTCGTTTCTATTTGACAATAATTAACCCCAAGATATTTAAGTACTTACAAATTCAATTTGTCAAAGATATTGCTTGAGTTAAGAGTATAAACTCAATACATAAGAGGTATTTCTTGTTAGAATATGTGAAGCTTGTCCATGTATATTAATCAACTACCAAATTAAATTCTTCAAATCTATAGAAGCTTTCGGAATAATAAAAAATCTTATGACGTAAGTAATACGTTAATGACATAATCTTATTTAATTTACACATGTGTATATAGTTATTGTATTATACCGGTTTCAAGAGAGGAAAACATGTAATAGAAGCAATTCCATCACATATGGGAATAATTAATTGTAGATGAAAGATTTGATCATTACCAGAATAATAACTAAATGAGATAGAGGAGGTAAAAAAAAGTGTCATTTAAAGCAAAAAAATTATCCAATATGACTTAATGTATTCCCAGTTGAAACATAAGACAAAACATCATCTGCTCATTCAATAAAGCCCCCTATATTTCTACTGGGGTTGAACTTCCATTACTATCTAATTTGGATACATTATTTTTTCTATATTGACAATTATCTTTTAAATTTTCTATAGAAGTTTATGACCTATTGATGTATGCTCCACTCCTATCTCTTGCATTGAGTAGATCCAGTTGAAGAGTTGAATTCCTCCATTTTCACAATTTGACATTGTTAATATAACACTCAAGATTTTTACAAATAGTTTAATTAAGTAATACGGCGATCTAGAACTTAATAGAATAATTATTGATAATTGGAGAATTTTAATAAAAGATTTAAATAGTAGAATTTTTAAATAAGAATTGAATATTAAGAATGTTAAAGTAAAGGGATAAAAATGCTAGAACTAAAAGTGAAGAATGATGAAACATGTAAACAAAAAATCCAACAACCCATTCAGCCTTAGAATCGGATTATGTGAATCAAAGTATGGAATACAACATAAAATTTTGGAGACGACCGTTTAGGGAGAAGAGGAACAAGGAAAACACCCTCACCCGTAGAACAAAACACGGAGAAAATAACAGTGTGAATGCCCTGAACAAAAACCGTATACAGTAAAAGAAGCAATAGAGAATAAAAGATGATAATTTCTCCAAGCAAAAACAACCATCATTTCCAAATATCACTTCTGCAGTTTGCCCAACAAGTTTACATTTTCAACGAAGATTAATGTAAATAATAATGATGAATTTTTTATTTATTTAAATATTGAGAAAAATTAGAATCATTTTCCTTTTTAATATATTATATATATGTATAGCACTTCATGCATTGTATTCCATATGAACATTCAATCTTTTTTGTTCTTATGGTTCTATCTTGTTTTGACACCTAATTTGTTTCTACTTTAGTCAAGAATGAATGCAGGTTCAAGTGAAAACTCTAAAGCAGTTTCTGGTGCAAATTCTCTATGTGGGTACTAACCGGTTCAATTTGATTCAGCTAGAATCTAGCTTGAGACAAGGCTGTGGTTCTATTGGAAATGGAATTGAATTGTGTTTCACAATTAAGTCCCAAATCGATTTTAATAATTTTTTTTATTAAGATTAAATAAGTAAATGAAAAATAAGAAAAAAATTTACAGAAAAAGAAAATTCAACTTTTGGGCCATTAGTTCAGATTTGGGGCTGATAATTTGGGTGGATAATGAATTGGCCTTGGTAATTCAAATTTTGGGTCGGGTAATTTAGATTTTGAGTTGAATTAATTCGATTTTTATTAAGTTGACCTATGAATCAGTTTTCTTACCATTAAGATAATTTTTAACTTTCAAAACTATAAACCGACTGATGATTTTGGGAGTCCCTAAACCTTTACCAGTTTCTAATAGTCGTAGAACCAAATCAGCCTGACCTAAATCAAACTGTGCGGGTCAAAACATACTTGCAGGTCCGAACCAGTTTTGCCCAACCTAAAAAACCTCATATAAATGAGCTATTATCTAGAATCTTTTTTTTTGTCACGTTTCCTGTTTGAAATTAGGACTTAGATTTTAAAAAAAAATTAATAAACTTGGTTATAAGAAAAAATATGTATATAGTTAGAAACACTAAGCTATTCTTTAATTTTAAGTTTATTCACAATATTATAATTTATATCTTTAACATAATTGGAAAAATATTTAACTTAGCATGACTAGTGTCCAGAAGGGCTAGTGGGTTCCCGGTGGGTAATTAAGTCTTTTCATCTCACAATTCGTATAAGATGCAGAACTTAAGTTCTTCGTTCCACAAACAGAGCGAGAGAGTTTGAGCAGAAGGTAAACGCAGCCGCCTGTGTTTGCATAGTTCGTCTCTGCTACTAAAGCTCAGGTGAAATCCAGTTGTTACTATCGCAATGTCCGTGGCTCTTATTCTCTTCCTCTTATATTTCTTTCTAGCTTGATTGTTGCGTCTCTTCGTCTCTGTCTATCTCCGACGCACTTAAATTAGGGTTTCTCATTTATTACAGCTCCAGTTATAGTCGATTCATTGTTAATTGGTCTCTGTCGTTTTCTTTGTATCTTCAAGTGCTCTTTTTTTTTTTAATTGTACCGTCTTTCTCTCCGTCCTATATTTTTCACCAATGTATTATTTTTTGGAATTGAGCTGTGTAGATTATCAGGCATGGCTGTTGCAATTGATACCGGAATCCAGGAGCTGACTCAGCCACACCATGATGTGAAGCTCTTCAATCGCTGGAGTTTTGACGATGTCACGGTACTGCTCTGCCCCCGATTAGTTGTTGTTGTACCGTTAGTTTTGATGTTTTACTCAGCTATATCAACAGATTTACTAACATAATTTGATTTATAGATCTAATAGCGTCTTTGATTATCTGATTTCTGTTTTTTTTTTTTTTATGTGGATTGAAAAAGGGGAATGGAGATTTGGACGTAATAAATCTTTCTGTGTTCGAGACTATAATGAAAATTTTTAATACCAATTTACTTTTCGTATATTTGTTGTTTAATTAGAATATTTATCTTGATTTTCCATCAGGTTAACTAGTTATATTTAGAATCAGGTTTAGTTTTTCCTGTTTGTTAATATTGGATTAATTTATTGTTCAGCTTTTCCTCGTTAGAAATGTTTACGGTTGAATGATTCTATCAGTAAGCAATTTAGTATTCTTTTTGGGGCTTGCAAGCATGTTTGTGATCTGTCAGATGAAACTTAATTCAGGTAAAAAACAGTTTTTAAGGAAAAAAAACTGTTGTATTAGCGTCACAGAGTGGTAATTTATTGTGTGTGCATCTATTGTCTAATTTCATGTATGCTTTTTTTGTGCTGATTTTCTAGATAAGTGTACTGGTATTTTTCCTGAATATATAAATAAAAGAAGTTGCTGTCGATGTGTGTTTCGTTCTAGGTGATATTTGGTGCCATTTCAATTATATTTTCTAGCCTCTTATCAGTTTCCTCAGCTGAATTTAAAATTTGGGCTTGCATATGTTTATGATTGTTTCTCAAAATATATATCAATATTGTGATTGTTAACAATAATTAATCGAGTTTTTCAAATCAAAAAATTTATTATTGAGTGGTTCCTAAAACTTTTGTAGGTCAATGACATGTCTTTGGCAGATTACATTGGTGTGGTACCAGCTAAGCATGCTACTTATGTTCCTCATACAGCTGGGAGGTACTCGGTAAAACGTTTCAGGAAAGCTCAGTGCCCAATTGTCGAGAGACTTACAAACTCATTGATGATGCACGGAAGAAATAACGGAAAGAAGCTTATGGCTGTCCGGATTATTCGCCATGCTATGGAAATTATTCATTTGTTGACTGATCAGAACCCCATTCAAGTTATTGTTGATGCTGTTGTCAACAGGTATGTAACAACACTAGCATCAAGTTTCTCAACTGGCAGTATAGTTTCAGTTGTAACTTTCAATCATGGGTTTTAACATTTCATTGAATAACAACAGTGGACCTCGCGAAGATGCTACTCGTATTGGTTCAGCTGGTGTGGTAAGGCGTCAGGCTGTGGATATATCCCCACTGCGTCGAGTCAATCAAGCAATCTATCTTATTACTACGGGCGCTCGCGAAGCTGCTTTTAGAAACGTCAAAAGTATTGCAGAATGTCTTGCTGATGAACTCATCAATGCTGCAAAGGGTTCATCCAACAGGTAAACTTGCCTGTGTCCAAACTATGACGAAGTCTAGTGTTATTTGTTTGCTTTCCAGTCTACTTGTTTTTATTCATCGAGCTGACTCTGATTTGCAGTTATGCCATCAAGAAAAAGGATGAGATTGAGAGAGTTGCCAAGGCCAATCGTTGATTTGTTGGCCTAATCTACGTGGTCCAACAAGAGTTTTGTTGAGGTTGTTTCCTTATCTTTGTTCTTAATATTTGAGATGACTTCAAACATCGTAGAGAATTGCTTCTTTCTTGCCCTGTTTATGGTAATGGATATAGATTTTCTTAATTTTATCATTTAGTACGACAACTGATGGGAATGGTTATGGATTTAGTTGTAAGACATTAGACAACTCAGATCAAAATCAATTCAGGAGAAATATGTGAATCAGTCGATGACACCAACTAATCTATATACTTTTTTATCTTTTTTTTTTTGAGAAATTAAATTTTATATTCATTTTACTTTCTTAAGCATGAACAAAATTTGAGTAATTGGAAGAATTTATCTCTTGTACAAATTCAGTAAGAATTCTTTTAGCTTTGAGTAGAGGTGCTATTTGCGTTTTTTTTTCTTGAAAAACAATCAAGAATTTACTTTAGTTGCCACAATAATCGATTATAGGCCATTTGTGCTGGGTGTTAAGGCCAAAAAAGGCCCTTCCAAACTCACTATTTTGTCTGTTTCCATATACAATTTGAAAATTTAAGGAGGCAGTAGAAGTAGAAGAACATCGCGGAAGTCTAGTCCTGCTCTTTTATGTCGCTATTGTTTGAAGAAAGTATTCTTATATTTTTGTTATATGAGGGCATGTTTGATTTTGAATAACTTGTGTGATAAAATTTTTGTTATTTCTTATTATAGAGCTTTTCAAAATAAACACTTTCTTTTTCTTGATAACTTTCTGAAACGTGCTTGTCTCTCCCAAATGATGAGTGCTTGTCTCTCCTCCTAAATGACGAGTGACCCGTAGAATTTAATAACGTTAATATGAAATGAAAAGAGAGTACTTTTCAAATGTAGAAAAGAGATTTCTCTTCTTGTGTTTAGGCTATCAGGTTCTATCGAAACACTTCTATGAATAGAGAGATGAAGATGCATTTAAATCCATACAAAAATAAAGGTACAGTTATGTGTGAGAAGAAAAAAGAGAAAGTATGTAAAAAATATACGAGGGGCTTTTGTGTATGCTATGAGATTTAACAATAGTGTCTTTCTCTTACTTAATATTTTCTAAAACTATTATTTAGAAAAATATTGTAATCTTATTTTTCATAGTGATATTTTCTAAACTTAGTCTCTTTGGATTTTTCTTAATTTGGGTTTTCAAGTAAAATTTCTAGATTTTTATTTACTATTTCTCTCACTTTTATCTGTTTTATTTAAACGAGTTGAGAAAATATTCATGGTAATTTGGTACGCATTTATTATCGTTTTTTTATAACACCTAACTATTTTTTCCAACAAGTAGTATCAGACTGAGGTTATTATGCTAGACAGAGTTGTAACGACCCAATTTTCCGTACATTTCATAACAAGACATTTATGAAGTCGTGTAAAATTAAAATTTTTTTTCTTTAAATCTTTTCAAACAGTTGCGTAGCGGAATACTTTTTATTTTTAAAACCCAATAATTAAAATCATTTTCTTAAAACATTTTTTATAAATCGTAGTGGAAATAAATGAAGTTTTTTATTTTACAATTAAATAACTTTACAAAACCTTTTACAAATAATTTTTCTTTCTTAAATCCTTTAGCCTAGCTAATCACAAGATCTGCGCATACAAATCCTTCATCAACTGCTCCTTAACCTGTTCTCGTACGTGTACCTACATCACAAGATGCTTACAGTCAGTTTGAAAACATTTAACTGATGCTTAGAAGCTTGAGGAGTGGTTGGAAATCAAAGATTCGTGCCTCCTCGACGTCTTTTGTGAGATTCAGAGAGTATTTAGAGGGTATTATGTGGAAAATCAGAAGGGAATGATTGGATTATTCTTTTGAATTCTCTCAACATTCTTCTGGTTTTCTTGGTTCTGTGTTTCTAGGGGAGACGCTTCGACAGAGAGGAGGATTGCTGCTAAGTAAGAAGAAGAGAAGGTTAAGCGAGGTAAGAGATTTGTGTGTGCTTTGTCTGAAAGGACCTATATCATGGGAGTAGGCTTGCTTGTTTGTGTGATTTCTTGATATGTTCTCTGCATCGATGAATTATATGTCTCTGTTATTGTTTCCCTACTAACCACTGCATTGATGAATTATAACCTCTGTTTTTGTTTCCCTACCAACCAATATACCCCTTGAGAATGAACCTTGTAATGAATCTGCTTCCTTTGATAATCCAACCTGCTAATTATATAATCATGAAACTGGGTTTTGTGTGATTTTCTTAATTTTTATATGCTTTAGTATTGGTAGAACTTAAAAGTGAAAGTGTTCTCTGTTGGATAGAATGCTCCATGTAATGCTCTCTATATGTTTAAGGTAATTAGAATATGTAGATTTATGTAGGTTAACCTTGGTTGCTACTATGATGAGAAACTGTGTTATTATATAGGGGTTATTCATATGCATTATGTGAGCCTAAAGCCCAGCAAGAATAAGAATGAAATGCAATGCAAGTGATATGCATGATCACACAATGCATTACAGAAGAGAGCTATATCTCTTCTGGAAGTCAAAAGTGAGATACACCCAAGGTCATGTGGCCTAAACACTTCACTCTGACAAGGAGATATATCCATCAGGGGTGTTCTACAAGCCGATATCACACTCTTTGTTAAAGACGTTGGGGATTTCAGAATGGGAGAAGGATGAACCCAGATTCCACGTAGATAACTCCTACCACACCGCTCCCTATATGGGAGCATTCTAACGTATGGAATGTCACCGATCATCCCGAACCCCCACACATCTATTTACATATATTAAGTATGACACACAATATGTAATAGTTTCGTAAGTCCTAGAATGATGCATGAATGCCACACAATAAAGCACGAAAATAACGAATGAGAGAAGCATATACATTTCAAGTAAAGTTCACAATATAGTCGCATAAAAGGAAACACAACAACGATAACTAGATTTACAGACTTCATTCAACTTAGAAGTGTTGTATTATCAATATTGCTATTCACAAAATAAATGAGATCTGCACACAAGTGTTTCGCTAGTGTATGAGATAGAAGCTGTATAATTTTTTTGAGTCATTAGTTAATAGTTGTGAGCAAATGAAGAACAGTTTCAGATTCAACTTCAACAACCATAAGCAGGTTCCTAGATATAACCCAAGAATTTAAACTACTGAGCATGTCTATAATCAATCGTACCAACACAAATAGGAGGACAGTTCACACTACTAAATTTCCAGTTCTCATGCATCGTTTCATGCTTTACAATATTTGCATGCTCCACAACATTCACATTCCTTACTATTTACACTTGACAACTACATCACAACACTAAACAATACATATTTTTGGACGACTCACCAACTCTAAATTTTCATACTGCAAGAGTTTAACTTATCATAGCTCATTTGTCAGCATCAAACAATAACACTTAATAGCATCAAGTGATTGACAGTCCATATTCCCAAAAAATTCACTAAGTCTAGATTTTATGCTTCACAAAGTAGTTATCGTTTTCTACCATCCATGCTTTTCACCGTTAACAATAAAATCAGAAATTGACAAAGCTAACTTATAATCCAATGAGAAATACACTCCAATAACAGTTCACAGAATCAGAAAACTACACTCCTTAAGAAATCGACAAAGCTAAAATAAAATCCATTGAGAACTAAACTCCAATAACAGCTCACAGAATCAGAAATAGTGCATTGATCATAGCAGGAAGCAACAATTAAATCAAACCCCGCAATGTAGGGCCTCTTTAGGCTAACTACATCATTCTAATTTCTTACCTCAAGTTTTCCAGCAGCTCAAATACAATAGAACAACAGCCGAAATCCAATATACCCCCAAACAACTCTCAATAGTTCCTAAAAAAGTATGGCACTAAAAGTTAGACCCCATATTCATAATCCAATCTGATTCACACCGTTGAAGGTCCATAATTAAACCAAAAAGTCTTACCTTTGCCTTAGCTCACAGATGGACAACATGGAAACCCTTCACACACCTCACAATTTCCCAGAGCTAGAGTAACTTACAAGAAACCTATTCTTATAAATGGAGGAGAGAGAGAGCAATTATCACCTGCAGGAGATAACCTACAAGCTGCAGAGAGGAGTTGACCTTTGCATAATTCAAGGGAGAGAGGTCCAATGAAGGAGGTCAAGGTGGAAAAAGCTTCCACACCTACAAGAAGAGGGCATGACGTCGCAGCAGGGTCAGGGAAGAGAGATTTTGTAGAAGATGTCACAAAATCGGAAGAAAGAGAAAGAATATAAAATGGGTTTCTCAGCAATTCCCGATAATTTGAACGAGTTGAGTCGTCCGCGCCCTCGTCTGCACCGTCCGAAAGTCAATTTGGGATGAGAAAACACGTCCTAATACCTCGTCCGCATTGTCCGCAAGTAACATTCGGATGAGATTTCACGTCCGCAAGTAGCGTCCGAATGTGTCCAGAGTCAAATCAGACGCGATCCATCCTCGTCCGTTTCGTCCGTAAGTCGTCCGAATTGTCCAGGAAATATTACAGATTCAATGCAGACGCAAACCCTCTTCGTCTGCATTGTGCGCATAGGCGTCCGAAACTCCACTGTTATGCATTTTTCCTTAAATTTCCACACTTAACTTATTTTTCAATAATAACACTATACTTTTGTTAGCATAATTGACACGTACCATCACATTATGCGATACACTATTCATATATTTAATACATCATCAAAACGGAAAAATATTTGGGTTATTACAATCCACCCACCTTATATAAATTTTGTCCTTGAAATTTACTAAGTGTAATTATTCCTTCGATTAACAACACAGGGTAACTTCTCGTATCCTATTTTTACATGGACGTCCAAAAGATTACCTCACTTTTAGTTCTGTAGAGCACAAAGACCTGACAAAATTTCCTATTTCACATATGAGTTATTAAATTACCAACTTCACTCGTTAAGAAAACCTTCATCCGATTTCTTTCTTTCATTAGATAGCTTGTGTTAATTTACGGCACAACAAACATCTTTGTTGCCTTTTTAAGATTCTTACACTCTAACATATCGCCCTAAGTCTCCCTTAGTCACCAAATTTCACCTCCATTCGTATCATAAAATATACCCATCAGGCAACCATTCCTATTTCTTTAATTACCACCGTTACCACCTGATAACCCTTGACAAAAAGAGTCTCCTTCTCTTAAAGCATCACTTTGAATTAGCAAAACATTTGCCGAATTGCTGTCCCTTACTACTTTCCAACTATTCTTCTTAAATTCCCAAACCTGGAACTTAGCACACGTACAATTTGTCTAAACTCCCACTTGCTCTTTAGACCCTAGTGTACCTAACACAGCTACTATCATTCAAATCCAGCCTCATACACTTGTATGATTTGATATCCTTTGTCCAATGGTGGTTTCCATTAGTAGTTTAACTCCTTGGGATTGTCAGCCATTGGTCTCTTAGTTCTTCTAGTTTCCCACTTCCTTCCATAATTCGAAGCTTACATTTTTACACTCTTTATAGCCTACTACTCATTTCATCACTTGATTCCTATTCGCCTAATATATTTTACTAAAACTCTATCATTTACAAGGAGCAAGTTGAAATCCAACTTAGAGGTAGTAATGAACATATTACACATACGGACTCCCCAACCATTTTTTTTAAGTCACAACCTTTCTTCATATCTTACACCTCTATAAATTGTTATCTTAAGTCTTAGCATAAACTAGTATAACTAGTTCATGAAAAAATCTAATTTATCTAGGAAGCAATACTCAATTAGTTCCTCCGTTTAACCAAAAATGGTTTCTTATCCTAGCTCAAGATAGATTCCCAGCTTAACCCAGCGGGTAGTGATCACAATATCAAAATACCCACCGATCCGTTGCTAAAGATCCAAACACTCCTTAATAATTTTGACCAAGTGGATAAACACTCGACTAACTAATTATCGTCCGCAGAATTCAACTTAGTAGCTAACCCACACGGTTCTTCCTACTCATAATAAGTCCTTCTCATAATAAGTCCACCCTCTTCTCAAATTCCTTATAGTGTAGACGACCCTATTAAAGTACTTATTTAACCTAATTCATGCACAGTTTGTTTTCCACTTATTCTCTTTCTAGTTTAAAAATTTGGGCAGAGTCTCCCTTGTTTATTTACTCCTCCAAAGCTACATCCATACATTCTGCAAGCAAACCCAACAATTCCAGAAACATTCATTACCCATTAAGTAAAATCTACAGGGAAGTCATTCAACCATCATTTTTAGACTAGTCATACGAACATACTGTAATACACCTTCGAGTCTATCATTTCAAAATACAAATCCTAGCACTTCAAAATACCACACACAAAATACTTGCTCACGGTTAGGCCTACTGGTCCCACCATCATTTCCTACAGGAAGAAAACTTTCTTCAATTCTTCTTCTCTCACATCGGATAAAAAGGGGCATATCCTAGCCACGTGTCCAAGCTTCATACACTTATAGCATATACCAGATCTTGCCAAACATGTTCTAACATGACTCTTGTTACACTGTAGACACGGTTCCTTCTGTTGTGTCACTCTGGTTGGTTCCTCAGCTGTATTCTCTTTTCAAAGGTGCTTCTGCTTCCCTTTCTAATTTTCGTTCGCCAAGGATTTCTCAGTCTCCTTCCTAATAGTCGGCTAACCTTCTTCCTTAGGTAATGACTATAGGTTTTCTACAAACTTCTGGTTGAAATTCCTAAACCCTTCCACCAATTTTTCAATAAATTGGAATTGCCACTCCATGTGTTCCATCAACTGGCAAATGACATCCTCCTCCGTTTTTGCTCGTTTTTCCATATTATCCCTTCACAACCATTTACAATTAACCGAAACAGTTATACATTATAAAATATAGGAAAAAATACAAGCATACTTACAATTAACGAAGCATTTTCACGTCGAAGTTTGTGATGGTGGGCAGTTTACAGAATCGGTTTTAACACCCGAGACGCTCTGATACCAACTGTAACGACTTGGTTTTTATTTAATTTAAAAATCATGTAAATTTAAAACTTTTCTTTTTATAAAAACGTCAGAGTATTTATCTTTTATAAAACACGGTCATTAAAACCATTTTCTTAAAACATTTATCAATTACAGCGAAAGTAATAAAATCCTTTTATAAATGCAGCAGAAAAGATTATTAAGTAATTTACAAACCCTTTTTACAAATAAATTCCTTTTAAATTCTTTAGCTCAACCAGCCAGAAGATCCACCTATGCAAATCCTTCATCAACTGCTACAATTTTGTTCTCGTGCGTATACTTACATCACGAGGAAAACAATGAGCCTAAAGCCTAGCAAGAATAAGAATGAAATGCAATGCAAGTGATATGCATGATCACACAATGCATTACAGAAAAGAGCTGTATCTCTTATGGAAGCCAAAAGTGAGATACACCCAAGGTCATGTGGCCTAAACACTTCACTCCGACAAGGAGATATATCCATCAGGGGTGTTCTACAAGCCGATATCACACTCCTTGTTAAAGACTTTGGGGATTTCAGAATGGGAGAAGGATGAACCCAGATTCCACGTAGATAACTCCTACCACACCGCTCCCTATATGGGAGCATTCTAACGTATGGAATGTCACCGATCATCCCGAACCCCCACACCTCTATTTACATATATTAAGTATGACACACAATATGTAACAGTTTCGTAAGTCCTAGAATGATGCATGAATGTCACACAATAAAGCACGGAAATAACGCACGAGAGAAGCATATACATTTCCAGTAAAGTTCACAATATAGTCGCATAAGAGGAAACACAACAATGATAACTTGATTTACAGACTTCATTCAACTTAGAAGTGTTGTATTATCAATATTGCTATTCACAAAATAAATGAAATTTGCACATAAGTGTTTCGCTAGTGTATGAGATAGAAGCTGTATAATTTTTTTGAGTCATTAGTTAATAGTTGTGAGCAAATGAAGAACAGTTTCAGATTCAACTTCAACAACCATAAGCAGGTTCCTAGATATAACCCAAGAATTTAAACTACTGAGCATGTCTATAATCAATCATACCAACACAAATAGGAGGATAGTTCACACTACTAAATTTCCAGTTCTCACGCGTCGTTTCATGCTTTACAATATTTGCGTGCTCCACAACATTCAGATTCCTTACTATTTACACTTGACAGCTACATCACAACACTAAACAATACATATTTTTGGACGACTCACCAACTCTAAATTTTCATACTGCAAGAGTTTAACTTATCATAGCTCATTTGTCAGCATCAAACAATAACACTTAATAGCATCAAGTGATTGACAGTCCATATTCCCAAACAATTCACTAAGTCCAGATTTTATGCTTCACAAAGAAGTTATCGTTTTCTACCATCCATGCTTTTCACCGTTAACATTAAAATCATAAATTGACAAAGCTAACATATAATCCAATGAGAACTAAACTGCAATAACAGTTCACAAAATTAGAAACTATACTCCTTAAGAAATCGACAAAGCTAAAATAAAATCCATTGAGAACTAAACTCCAATAACAGTGCACAGAATCAGAAATAGTGCACCAATCATAGCAGGAAGCAACAATTAAATCAAACCCCGCGATGGGGCCTTCTCAGGACAACTACATCATTGCAATTTCTTACCTCAAGTTTTCCAGCAACTCAAATACAATAGAACATCAGCCGAAATCCAATAAACCCCCAAACAACTCTCAATAGTTCCTAAAAAAGTATGGCCCTAAAAGTTAGACCCCATATTCACAATCAAATATGATTCACACCGTTGAAGGTCCATAATTAAACCAAAAAGTCTGACCTTTGCCTTAGCTCACGGATGGACAACAGGGAAATCCTTCACACACCTCACAAATTTCCCAGAGCCAGAGTAACTTACAGGAAACCTATACTTATAGAAGGAGAAGAGAGAGCAATTATCACCTGCAGGAGATAAGCTACAAGCTGTAGAGAGGAGCTGACCTTTGGACAATTCAAGGGAGAGAGATTCAATGAAGGAGGTCCAGGAGGAAGAAGCTTCCACACCTACAAGAAGAGGGCATGACGTCGCAGCAGGGTCAGGGAAGAGAGAGTTTGTAGAAGAAGTCACGAAATCGAAAGAATATAAAATGGGTTTCTCGAAAATTCCAGATAATTTGGACGAGTTGAGTCATCCGCGCCCTCGTCTGCACCGTTCAAAAGCCGATTTGGGATGAGAAACACGTCTTAATACCTTGTCCGCATCGTCCGCAAGTAACATTTAGATGAGATTTTGTGTCCACAAGTAGCGTTCGAATGTGTCCAGAAATTGTCCAGAGTCAAATCGGACGCGATCCATCCTCATCCGTTTCGTTCGCAAGTCGTCTGAATTGTCCAGGAATTATTACAGATTCAATGCGGACGCAAACCCTCTTTGTCCTCATCGTGGCGTCCGAAACTCTACTGTTATGCATTTTTCCTTAAATTTCCACATTTAACTTATTTTCCAATAATAACACTATACTTTTGTGAGCATAATTGACATGTACCATCGCATAATGCGATACACTATTCATATATTTAATACATCATCAAAACGGAAACATATTTGGGTTATTACAGCAGCAATGACATAATCCGAAAACCCGCTAGCGATCGTGCCCACTAAGGACTGAAATGACCTCATATCATATCATTGCCTTTTATTTATTTTGCTTTATTTTTTATTGTTTATTATTCGTTTTACTTTACTTTTTATTGATTATTATTCGTTTATTATCTATTTCACTTTTCATGGTAAATTGGATATTGCTACAGCTCAAGTGATGGTAGTCCGCTTCGGGTGATCTGCCCTCGAGAACTCCGTATACTTAGTATGTGTGAGCATCCCTTAAACCACTCTTTAAAACCGTGCATAAAATTCCATTTTCGTATTCTTTTGAAAATCGTGATGCATGATGCTCGTGAATGGATACAATTTCTAACAGGTAATGGGGAAACATAAATAATCATTCAACGTGCGATTCACAGAACGTGCTATAAAAATTGTAGACATGTTGTAAAAACAATAAACAACGAAACGTGCTATTAACAACTGTAGTCATGCTATAAAATAGTAAACATTGAAACGTGCTATTAAAAACTGTAGAAATGCTTGGAAAGCTGTAAACAACGAAACATACATATCCTATTCTTGCGATGTAGGGCCCGAAGACAAAATACACACGTATCACTTACCTCAATTTCTTAAGGCATTCAACACTTAATGCTATTTTTCTTATTTTTAGTTCCTTCACAATTAGAAACATTTATTCATTAATATAATCAATTAATCCACCTATTAATCTCAACGTCTTTTATATTCTAATTTCTTATACGTTACTTACTAAAATCTCCTAAATGAAACCGTTTCATTAGTTACTACTTAGCTGAATAATTAATCTCAATATTCACATCACAGAATTGAGTGGCAGAACAATAACTCATTCCATGAACATGACATGAATGGCTAGACAGGATTAACATAACAATATCACCCCTAACACTATCAATCAAGCTCAACAGATTATCATCCAAACAAAATCATCCAACATATAGTAAAAAGGGACATACAGAACAACCCTTCAATATTGCACAACTCCACCTTCCCGACCACAAAACAATCAACTCCAATAGTTATATATCACTAATTAACTTTCAGAATCAAAACTGCAACTTAACAATAATTATCCAGGGCATCACAATCAATATTATTTCAAACAGATTATTGATTCCAACCAGTTAATCATTCCTACAGAGCATAGAACCCAACAGTGTACATCCAACATACACACACCAACAGAGGACATTATTAACCCATCAATGTTTACGATTACAGAACTACAACCAAGCTGAACTGTAATCGGCCAACAAAGTCCAAGACAACACCCAAACAGAATCTAAATAACTAAACAGCAGAGGATAAACCTCACCAACAGGGCACTCGAGAGTAGGGAGTTCACCCTTCACAGTTCTCGGCCAGCACTCCAACTCCAGAGAGCTCCACTCGGCTTCGCATGGGGATTGATAGAACACTTCACCTCTGTCTCCCCCCCTCTCCCTTTAACTCAGTAGCAACATCCCAACATGCATACCATGCCCTGCCAGAGACACCCACGCACATCCCAGCCATACTCTTTGATACTTTTCCATTCCTCCTGCACGCTGGAGTCCTTCACTAGGTAGGAACTAGTGGACCAGTTTGGACTGAATCGAAAACCAGACCAGCCACTGCCCATCACGAACCGAGGCTCCTCTGCTCGAGCCGTTCACAACGCTGCACACTGCCTCCTTGCTGTCGCCTCGCCGTTCCAGCCAATGTCCGACCATCAAAATAGAAAGGGGGAAGGAAGAATCGGCTGGACTTAGATCAACCTTATGTCGCAAATCGTCATTAGTGGAAGCTCTGATCTCGAGCCCTAACCGTGACTCGCGTCGTTGTCAGCAGCGCGTCTGCACGCCACATAGCCATTCACTCACACGTTCGTAGGACCCATCATCGCCATGAAGGAAACCGCCCGTGAGAGCTCTCCTGTGCGTCTCCCTCGATCCCTCTCTCTGTCACTCTGTTTTGCGATTTCTCCCCCTCTTTCCCGTTTTCTTTCTCCCATAGCAAATGGGCACGAGCCATTTGATTTAACGCCCCAGACCAAACCAGTGAACCGACCACATGAACCAACCAGCATAAAACAAATTGGTTCATCACTCACTAATTCCATCCAATTTTCTTTTAAATCTTTAATTCCAACTAATCCCCTTTATTTTATTTTTCACAAATCCTCACCTATTAAATTCTTCTTTTAACAATTTAATTAAATTCTTCATTTAATTAAATTATTTTCAATTGAATTTCAATTCTTGATTTATTCCGAATATTGCTCGAGGATAATTATCTGTCCAATTTAATTCTTTCGATTCGGTTTCCCAAATTAATTTTTCATTAAATAAATTCTCAATAATTATCCGATTACTCCCGACTAAATTTCTCATCATTACATAAATCTTCAAATATCCGATTATACCCAATTAATTTTCCAATCATCTTTACTTCATTCCATTATAGAAAAATTGGGGTATTACATAGTCCACCATTTTGGTTTTAATTATTGATGTTAAAACTTTTGTGTTTTGTTGTGCTTGGCTAGGGTGTTAGCCAGCATTTATGTTGAATTTTTGTGTCTTAAGGCTATAATTGTACTTTTTGTTTTAGGGCAACTCTTAAGTATTTAAGCTTCTTTAAGGCTGCCCTAAGGGACTAATTGGATTGAAAATTTTGAATTGCGGCTGCATTTGTGTTTGGAGGTTTCCCTCTCAAACTCTCAGCCTCCATTTTATGGGGTTCAAACCCAAAAACTTGGAACCAAAAAGTACCTCATTCTTTGCTTGGCTTGGTCTTGGAGTGAGGTTCTTAACTAAGTCCTCCATCAGCTCATCCAGAGGTGTTATCTAGTGTGGGGAGTTAGAAGACCAATGTGAAAACAAGGTGGAGTGGTTCATTGGACAAGGAATCCATAAAAGTCAAGATTAGCCGATTCTTAACTAATCTTAGACCAGCTTGTGGGTTTGATTTTTGTTCTTATTCTTATATTGGGATTTGGACTCTAGAATTTTGAAATTTGTTTAGTTACTGGATATGAGAAACATGCTGAAAATTTGGTTTGATTTGGATTTGAATCGTAGTTTTTATGTTGCTTCCTTCTTTGGTGTCAAAACTGTTTTCTTAGTGCCTTTTCGGAAAACACATTGCCATTAGCATAACTTCCTCAATTTAGCGAGTTTGATTGTGATATTTAGAGGAGCCTTTATAATCTGTTATTTGATCTTCTCCTCCAAGTTTTGTGTCATTTGTATATCAGGAGTGAAAGTTATTAATGATTCATTTTCGGTGTCAAAACTGTTTCATTGGTACCTCTTCAGACAGATTATTGCTATCACCATAACTTTCGTATTTTAACGAGTTTAGTAGTGATTTTTGAAGAGACCTTTCACTATGTTATTCTGGACTCCCCTCCAAATTTGGTGTTATTTGAACATTGGGAGTGGAAGTTACATGGGAAACAATTCAGGTGCACAGTTTTGGAGTAAACCGCCAACCACCTTCCCCATTGTTGATCATTGGCACCTCTTGGTGCATCATTTGGTATCAGAGAATAAGTGGCCTATTTTTTTTTGACTCTGTAAGTGTGCTTTATTGTTGGAAAATGAATACTAAAAGTGGAACAATGACTGCACAAAATAAGGAAGCAATTTCATCATCTATTCAACCAATCAAGAAACCACCCATGGAGGAGGCCGTTTCTAGTATACAAGGCCAAATTGAGGACTTACATAACACATGCTCCAACATGCTTCAAAGGTTAGATAAACCAAGAAATCAGCATGTGAGGGGGCCGAGGACCTCTAGTGTAATGACCTGATTTTTAATTACTTTAAAATCGCGTGAAATTTAAAACTTTTTCTTTTATAAAATCAAAGAAAGACTTTTTCTTTTATAAAAACCGAGCGTTAACACTATTTTCTTAAAACCCTTTTATAAATTGCAGTATAAGTAACTAAATCCTTATTTTAAAACACAGTGGAATTTAAAACTAAACGTTAAAGAATATTAAGTAATTTACAAACCATTTTACAAATCATTTCCTTTTAAAACTCTTTAGCCCAACCAGCCACAAGATCCACCAGTGCAAATCCTTCATCAACTGTCTTTAACCTGTTCTCCTGTTTTCTCGTACAATAACTACATCACAAGACCTAAACTAATGAGCCTATTGCTCAGTAAGTGATATAAGAAAATAAAACGCAGATATGATGCATGATCATGCATTGCATTATAGAGGAGAACCGTATCTCATCTGTTAGGTTGGGACGATGGATAAGGCAATTGATCTCGTGGCTTAACCTATGGTTCCGACGAGGAACCATGCCAATCGAGATGTCACCATGAGCCATACCCAGTCGTTTTGTTGAAGACGTTGGGGGTTTCAGAACGGGGTAAAGGTGAACCCTAGCTTCCACGTAGCTAACTCTCATCTCACTGCTCCCTATGTGGGAGTATACTACCGTATGGAAGTGTCACCGATCACCCAAACCCCCACAAGCCTATTAACATATATTAATTATGTCATGCAATATGCCTATAAATACCTACAGTCCTATATGATTGTACAAATGTCAAATAAACATATCATTAAAAGAACACACAGCATGCAAATCCTAATTCTTGCGATGTAGGGTCCGAAGACCAAAACTCAGTAAGTATCAACTTACCTGGCGTCCTAGCGCGTTTAGCACGTAAGTTCTTCCTCTTCAATACCTTCACAATTAAAAACACTTATTCATTAATCTCAACACATTTTTATTTGCCACTTATTAGAATCCTTAACCCAAGTTCAACTTAGACACTTAACCATTTCCAACAATACAACATTTCCAATATCTCTACGCTTATCAACTTTCAACAACATAATCAATTCCATTTATATCAAGTCTTTCTCTAACTAATCCCTTTTCATAGACAGAATATTACACTCAGATAAAATCATGCTTCTCAAGGCAACAACGGCAGAACTACTAACAATTGCCTACTACAACAAGCAGTTAATATTATTTTCAAACCGACAGATTAACAATTCCATTCAACAACTCATCTAGACAATCTAATGAAACCACTACTTATCATCCAAATAAAATGCTTAATCCGTTAAACTCATGCTTCACAAAAATCCACAGTAGTTTAAACGATATAGGGGCAGTTCAACTCAAATCCATACCTTCCACAATTGACAGCGAGGTTTAGTTCGATTACTACACTATAACAATGTAAATGACAGTAAACAATCATAAATCCACACTAACTAACCTTAGAGTTTATCACATTAGGAAGGATGATAGGAATATAAATCCTTTGGTTTATTTCTTGGCAGTTGAGCAGGAAAGACCAACATACGCCTATTAATGGTGTTCCCATATGATTCAGCAAATCTTATAACAGTCTCCCACTTTAACTCTTGTAGTTAAGAGGTTAAACATGCTCTCAATACAATGACACCAAATGTGAGTAGAACTACGATTTCTAATACTCAAATCCATGCTCCACAACATTCAGACTAAACCATGCTCAAAACAATGACCTTTGCAACAACTACTGTTTTAATATTAAACTAAACAGAATCGTCACTAACAGCATACTCACCCTATTCTTCATGCTTCTCAATATTCGATTCCACATTCTAAGCATTGAACAACCAAGCAAAATCACCAAGCAAAACATGGTAGTCACAATCCCTAGCAATTTAAGCAGAAACTAGAAATCCAAAAGCAATTCAACCTCAAACAACCCGTAATGTAGGCCATCCCTTGGCCAACAAAATTCTAGATTCTTACCTCCAATTTCCAAATTCAATAACCAGCAGCAAGATCACATTCAACAGCAACCAAACAGCAACACACAGAGTTTTCTACTCCAAAGCAAAATAGCATGAGTAGTTAGTTAAATTCCTCATAATTAAAACTTGACTGGAGATCCACAGCTAAGTCAAGGAATCCCAAATAATCAGATCTTACCTTCCAAATTTCACGGAGGAATTCACGGTGGAAATCCAATAATTCACCAACTACCCAATACAACTCACACCACTCATCAATTTTGTCATACCCCAAAATTTATCGGGCTCAACTATTGAAAATATAATGGAATAAATTAAATTAGATGGGTAATTATTATCGAGAATAATTTAAAATAAACTGAGCGTACAAATTAGGTCGATTAATGTATGATAAGTATAGTATATCATAAATGAATAAAAGATAAATACAATAAATAGTTAAATTTAGATTAAAAATATAAAAAGGAAATTGAATAAATATTATAAATAAGAAAATTACTATTGTATCTAACTATTACCAAGTGGATGCATCTCAACCATCCATTCACTATTGTACCTAACTATTACCAAGTGGATGCATCTTAACCATCCATTTACTATTGTACAACCATTCATTTACTATTGTACAACCATCAATTTACTACTGCACCTAACTATTACCAAGTGGATGCATCTCAACCATCAATTTACTATTGCACCTAACTATTACCAATGGATGCATCTCAACCATCCATCAATTTCCATTCATGCCTATAAATAGGTTCCAAATCTTCATCCAATCCACACCAATTTGAAGAGAAGAGTTAAAGAGAAAGTGAGGGACTGTTGAGAAGGAGAAAGGGTGAAGAAATAGTGAAATTTTGTGGGAATTTCGGAGAAGTATAGTTCAGGGGCAGATTTGTCACTTTGGTCATAAGTGGAGTTTTTGAAGGAAGGAAATTACGCGGTCGGTCTAGAAACTTCGGTAACGATTCCCGACCCTCCTTAAGTTAGTTATTTGTTAGTTATATTATTGGCATATTATTTTAGAATTATTGAATTAAATATATTACCGTTATTATCGCCAAAATTATATTGAAATGTTTAGTTCAATATATTACCGTTATTATCGCCAAAATTATATTGAAATGTTTAGTTCCATATATTACCGTTATTATTGCCAAAAATTATAGTGAAATGTTAAATTCAATATACCGTTATTATCACCAAAAGTGTATTGAAATGTTAAATTCAATATATTAGCGTTATTATCACCAAAATAAATTAGGAATGATCAATTAAAATATAATAGTGTTATTATCACCATGTTGCTTAGAAATAAAAATATACTATTATTATCACAAATAATAATAGTGGTATAATTGTATTGTGAAAATAAGTTCTGTCTAAGGAGATTGGTATTTAAGAGGATCCGTTGTGACCCACCAATGTGTCCTGGGAATTTATTTGGAACGAATATTCTGTCTAAGGAGACTGGTTCTAAGTGATCTGTCAAGAACCGCCAGTCTTTCCTGGGAATATTCTGATCGGTAGTATCCACGATTTATGAAATAAACAAATTAATATATAATGGATTCTAATTAATAAATGTTATTGTGAAGGTATTAACGAGGAAAAGGGTAACGATCTAAACACGCTAAGGAATCCAGGTAAGTTGATACTTACTGTGCTTTGGTCTTCGGACCCTACACCACAAGAATTAGGAGTTGTATGCTGATTGTTATTGCTTTTATAGAATATTTAGGTGGTTTACAGTTTTACCATAAATTGAGCATGTTTCGTATATTGTGTTATTATTTGATGGATGTTTACTAGATTTAGGTTCTTTTAATGATATATTTTATAGATGAACATGTTTAAGATTATAATAGGACTATATGAACATCATGCATCATGGTTTTTTTTAAATGATATGAAAATGGATTTTTATGAATGGATTTGAAAAGAGAATGAAAATGAATAATGGTAAAAGTTAACGTAAATAAAGAGTGAGCCCGAGGTTCTCTCCAGGGCACTCGATAAAGTAAAGGATGAGCCTGAGGTTCTTTTCGGGGCATACCGGTATTAATGTCTAGAATGAGTCCGAGGTTCTTTCTGGAACATTCTGAGACTAAGGCCTAGAATAAGCCCGAGGTTCTTTCTGGGGTACTCTGGGACCAATGCTATAAAGTTCAGGGTAAGCCCGAGGGTCTTGCCGGGGTATTCTGGATAAAAAAGAAAAGTGAAATATGGAAAAAGAAAAGAAATGGGAAAGAAATGAAAATGGAAAACGAAAAATGATTTTAAAATGCATTACATGTTTATTTTATTTTCTATCACTTACTGAGCAATAGGCTCATTAGTTAAGTCTTGTTGGTGTAGGTGATACAAGTGTTGATGTACCAGCAGAGGAGGAGATATTTCAGGAGGATCCCTTGGGTTATCAGCCGGTTTCGACCTGATTGGTTATGGCTCACAATATAATGAGTAATTTAAATAAATGTTTTGTAATCTTAAACTTTTATTGGAAGACATGAAATATGTTTTAATATCTATTTCCGCTTGAATAACTCTGATTTATATTATTATATATATAAAAAAAATTATGAGAAATAAAATGGGTCGTCATAAATTTACTTCACACTTAACAAGGCACCCCTTCCAGACACTTCACTCAACATCCAGCATAAGCAAGGATGCAAGACTTACCATTTATAGAAAGAAGGGAGAGAGAGATGGCTGCAACAGAGGATAACATTTCTGCAGGGGCAGCCATTGTCTAAACCAAGGGGAAAGTGGTCCAATGAGGTAGCTCCATGTGGAAAAGCTTCCACACCCTAAGGAAAAAGCTGGACACTGCAGTGGGAGGCTAGAGAGAGAGATTTTGTAGAGTGGTTTACGAAATCGGAAGAAAGAGATTGAATTGAAAATGGGTTTCTCGGAAATTCCCAATAATTCGGACGAGACGTGTCGTCCGCAACATCGTCCGCATCCGTTCGAAACTCAATTTGAGATGAGAAAATGATTCCCAATCCCTTCGTCTATACCATCCACAGGCGTCTTTCGGACGAGGAATCTTGTCCGCACGTAGCGTTCGCAGTCGTCCAAATTGTCTAAAAATTGTCCAGAGTCAAATCGGACGATGGTCTTCTTCGTCCGCTACCATCCGAATTGTCCCAGAATTGTACAGATTCAATGCAGACACGAACCATCCTTGTCCGCTTTGTCCGCATAGGCGTCCGAACTCCACTGTTATGCATTTTTCCTTAATTTCCACACTTAACTTATTTTCCAATAATAACACTATACTTTTGTGAGCATAATTGACACGTACCATCGCATAATGCGATACATCATTCACATATTAAAATCATCCAAATTTAATACATTATCAAAAAGGAAATATATTTTCGGGGTATTACATCTAGACTAAGAGACCATAGTGGTAAAAGAAGGGAAAGATTAAACCGTGATGAAGTTGAAGAGTAGGTTTTCAGTCAAAGTTCTCATAGCTGTGTTTGTCATAGCCTGAGGTATACTCAACATTTTGTTGATAATAAGATTCATGTAAAATTATCTATTCCTCCATTTAGAGGATCTAGCAAGGGTAGTGAGTTTTTGGATTGGTTAGAAAAAGTGGAGAAAATATTTGATGGTTATGAATACTCGGATAAAGCAAAAGTTAGGTTAGCTTCCTCAGAATTTATGGATTATGCAAGATCATGGTGGTCTAATTTGAAAGCTCAGAGGCTACATGATGGTGAAGAGGAAATTCTTACTTGAGGCATGATGAAAAGATTGATAAGAAAAATATTTAATACCTCTCGGCCAAGGGCTAGGGATATCCGTTGCTCAGAGTGCCTTGGGTTTGGACACTATGCTTCAAAATGTCCAAACCAAAAGAGTATTATAATAAAGGAATGCTTGGTTGATGAAGAAAGCCAAGATGACTCCTTGGTATTGAATAACAAAGAAGAAGAGATTATCTTTCCATAAGAAGGTCCACTATTTATATTTGATTCAAAATCTATAACATTCCAAGAGGAAGATTGTTCCTAAATAGATGAGAAAGAGTGTTTACAAGAAGAAATTCTCGAAGATGATCATATAGAGACTGAGAATAGTTTAATGATAGCAACTAATGATGGAGGGATTTGTGTCAACATGTTTTCAATGGATATATTTGAAAACTTTTATTTGGAGACAATGGTGGATCCTAATTCCTACAAACTAGGGTGGCTAAATAGCCGAGTAGATGTTAAAGTCTACAAACAAGCTCATATTACTTTTACCATTGGAAGTTATGTTGGTGAAGCACTATGCGATGTGGCACTTATGTGTGCAAACTATCTTCTACTTGGGAGGCCATGGCAATTTAATAGAATAGTTTTCCATGAAGGCCACCTCAATTATTACACATTAAAGATGGATGAAAGAGTTATAAGGCAAACTCCTCTAAATTCGAAACAACTTGTGAAAGACTATGAAGAGAAGAAGAGAGGAAAGGCAAAAGCTACTCTAATATTGTCTTGGAATGAGCTACTAGGATGTCATCCTTATGTAATCAAGCATAAGAAAAAAAAAGACGACATTACTAACTAGTGCACTAAAACCAAGGTACTCCCTCTTGACCAAGTTGAATGCAAAGATTTTTGAATTTTGCTAGATTAAAAAATTATAAACTGATGATAAAGGTTTTGGTCCTTGGAATAAAACATGCACTAATGAGTCCAAAGGTGGTTATGATCCCATGGAAGACTTTTTTTTGAAAGATGTCAATCCTAGTGTACCAACGTGCGGTCTCCTAGAATCCATGGTGATTGTAGTTCAAGGTGGGGACCTAACACACTAATTTGGAGAAAAGAAGTTACATGAAACTTAGTGGGGATTTTTCTTTTGGTCACACATGCATGAATACACCCTCAAGTTTGAAGAAAAGTACGTCATTGTTAAAGGGGCAAAGAAAGTAAGAGTTATGCACGAAATGGTGGGAATTATACTTGAGAAGGGGAGTATAGTTCAATCTAAAGTTACCCACCTTGTAAAAGAGGAATACGTTGGATTAGAAAAAGAAAAGAAGGAAGTGGGTCAAGCCTTGGATTTGAGGTCAAATCCTCATTCACCCCAAGAGGATAATGCACTATAGGACTCGGTTCTTAGAGCTCGGGCCAAGGAGATCACTAACCTTTTTTTCATTACTTATTTTACAGGTCAAGATGCACTTGAGGGACTTGAAGATGATCCAAGCCATGAGGATAGAGCAAGGACCAAACATCTCATCACTTGGACTATCCTTACACCAATCAGCCATCTAGAAAACCTGAGAAGCACATTGAGGAGACCAAGGCTTAAAGTGAATTCAAGCTGAAGATATGATGTGCCAATGTTGTGACATGTTTATTTACTTTTTTCTTGATGGATTAATGGTTTTTGATTAGAATTATTGATGTTAAAACTTTAGTGTTTTGTTGTGCTCGGGTAGGGTGTTAGCTAAACACTTATGTCAGATTTTTTATGTCTTAAGGCTATAATTATAATTTTTGTTTTAGGGCAACTCTTAAGGAAGTATTTAAGCTTCCTTAAGGCTGCCCTAAGGGACTAATTGGATTAAAAATTTTGAATTGCAGCTGCATTTGTGTTTGGAGGTTTCCCTCTCAACTCTCAGTCTCCATTTTCTAGGGCTCAAACCCGAAAACTTGGAACCAAAACGTACCTCACTCTTTTCTTGGTTTGGTCTTGGAGTGAGGTTCTTAACTAAGTTCTCTATCAGCTCGTCCAGAGGTGATATTTAGCATGGGGAGTTAGAAGACCAACATGAAAAGAAGGTGGAGTGGTTCATTGGACAAGGAATCCATAGAAGTCAAGATTAGTCGATTCTTAACTAATCTTGGACCAACTTGTAGGTTTGATTTTTTGTTCTTATTTTTGTATTGTGATTTGGACTTTCGAATTTTGGCATTTTTTTGGTTACTAGATGAGGGAAGCGTGTTACAAATTTGGTGTTATTTGGATTCGAATCATAGTTTTTATGCTGCTTCCTTCTTTGGTGTCAAAACTATTTTCTTGGTTCCTTTTCGAACATCACATTGTCGTTAGCATAACTTCCATAATTTAGCGAGTTTGATTATGATTTTGGAGGTTCTTTTATAATATGTTATTTGAACTTTCCCTCTAATTTTTGCGTCATTTGGAGTGAAAGTTATGGAGGATTTTTTTTGGCTATCAAAACAGTTTCATTGATACCTCTTCGAACAGATTATTGCTGTCACCATAACTTCCGCATTTTAATGAGTTTAGTAATGATTTTTGGAGGGGCCTCCATACTCTGTTATTTAGGTCTCCCCTTCAAATTTGGTATCATTTGACATTGGGAGCGGATGTTACAGGGAAAACAATTCGGGCGCACAGTTTTGGAGTAAACCACCAACCACCCTTTTCCCCATTGTTGATCATTAGCACCCCTTGGTGCATTAGATATAAGATAGAACTTTTGGATGGTTTACTGGATGTTGGGTTAAATCAATGATGTATATGATAAGATGTAGAACTAATGGATTAACTTGATGATAGATAAATCTTGTGCTATAGGTGAAGAAAGGTTAGATGACGAGGCAGACAATGGAGAACCTTGCAGTTGATGGCACATTGCTTGTGGGGAGTTGTAATACCCAAAACTTTTGGCATATTAATCTTAGGAGGAGGAGGATGATTATTGGAGATTTAAGGGACCATATTAGTTTTAATATAGTTATAGTTGATTTATGGTTTAGGGTATGTGACATTTTAGTGTTTTGGTTAAGTGGTAGAGTAGTGGGTTATGTAACGACCCGAATTTTATTTTCTTTAAAATATCATAAAATTTAAAACTTTTCTTTTCATAAAAACATTGGAAGATCTTTCTTTCGTAAAACCTGATCGTTAAATTCTTTACTTAAAACCTTTTTTTATAAATTGTAGCGGAAGTAATAAAATTCTTTTTGTAAAACATTTCGTAAAACACAGTGAAAGACTTACAATAAAACAAGATATTAAGAAATACAATTATTTTCCTTTTTACATTTATAAATCACTTTACAAAACCTTTTTCACTTTCTTACATCCTTTAGCCTAGCAAGCCACAAGATCTATTCATGCAAATATTTTATCAACTACTCCAAATCTGTTCTCGTGCATATACCTATATCACGGAGAAAACAATGAGCCTAACGCTCAGCAGGAATTAGAATGGAATGCAATGCAGATGTTATGCATGATCATGTGGTGCATTATAGAAAAGAACTGTATCTTTTTTGTTAAACCGAGAGTTGGATACGTCCTATGGTCATGTAGCTTAATCGTACTATGATGAGGAGATACACCATTAGGAGTGTCACCACATGTTGTCACCATACTCTTTTGTTAAAGACATTGGGGATTTCCGTACAAGAGAAGAGGATACATCCTATTGTCCATGTAGCTTCACCGTAACTCCGCTCCTTACGTGGGAGTAGTTACCCCATTCGGGGTGTCACCACCGATGGACTGTCACCAATTTTTCAAACCCCACATGTCTATTTACATATATTAGGTATGTCATGCAATACGCTCACAATTTCATAAGTCCTAGGTATGATGTATGGATGTCACATACAATTACAACATATATATACATGAAAAGGGACATAGCATTTATCAAAGATCTCATTGAAGCAATATGAAAATCAGAGGAAGATTATCAAGTAACTTAAACTTTTACTAGCAGGGAGTAAATCAAGTTTACTTAGTAGAGCAAATAAGCAAGTATACCATCAAGTCCTTATAATTATTAACAAGGAATCCACATGTGAGTTCATAGAAAATTCATGGACAAACAATGATTTACACATTATTAAATTTTACCAAGGCTAATAACATGCTAATGATAGGGAAAAAGCCCACGTGCTAGTTGTTCACAGTTTATATATATCTGTTAACAAGGAGGATTCATGAAGTTAGGAAAAATTAGAGAGTGCTCAAGCCTAAAATGGAAATCCAGAGACAACCAATCGATAAGCTCTCCTTCTAGTCCTGGTGAATTAACACTTTGATAACTAAATCCTAACCATATTCAATTCCTTCATCCAATATAATTGATCATAACTAAAGATCGTTAGTAGTAGTAGGGAATTTCTCACAACAAATAGACCATCATATACATGATTCAATATATAAATCATAATGGATGGTAGTCACAAAACACCCACTCATCAATGGAACGATTTCCATGCAGCACTTAGAAACGATCTTAAACAATCATGAAGCCTAGGGACAATTGCAATGTATTTCTCAACTAACAAAAGATCATTGTGAGCAATTAATAAATTAACATATTCAATTAGAAAGCAGGACCATTTCCTGTCATTCATCTCATGATTCACAGCACAATAATCCTACAATCATATCCAACAATTCATATGATCATACAACAAGGCAACCAACCATGACAGAAATCAAACAAGAAAAACAATTCCGCGATGTAGGGCCTCCTTTGGCCAACATACATCCCAATTCTTACCTTTAGTAGAATGTTACTCCACTGCAATACTTCACAACTATGGGATTTTTGCCAGCACAACAACACACCCAGAAATTTCCAACAATAGGAGCTCACTTTAGTTCCTCCACAGCTTACAGACTAATCCTTCACTCACAGAACAACATAACACTCACCACCTCACTCAATCGTAGCTCACACATTAGAAAAAACAGAGTTCTAATTGCTTACCAGAGTCGTAGCTCACCATGGTCTTATAGGTTGGAGGAGACCCCACGCGAAGTCCATAGTTGAGGGGACAATCACCCCATTCAATGGAGGGTGGTCCATTGGGAGGAAACCACATGGAAAGTTCCCGATCTTCTTGGGGAAGGGAGAAGTGTCGCAAGGAAGAGAGAAGATTGAAGGAGGGAGAGAGAAACTGTATGACAGAGAATGGGTTTCTCGCTTCAAGTTGGTTTTTTGCAAAACATATGGCTCTATTATTCCATCTCTAACGTCTGTCATCCTCTTCGCTGCAAAGGACTTCCATTCTACAACAAGGAGCGTTCGTTGCCTTCATCATTTAGACATCCATCATTCCAAAGAGATGTCCATCAGCTTCTTTACCATGACGAACATCCGTTCCTCAATGAGGGACGTCCGTTTTTCAATGAGGGATGCCCGTAACCCAATGAGGGACGTCCGTAACTCTCAAACGGCTTCCACTCTTCACTCCAAATGATGCCATCCCACTTAAGTCTTAACGTCGTTCTTCTATTTCAAACGTTCATTGTCCATAAAAGACGTCCAACGTTCCATTCAGCGATGCTGTTCCTTAACATACAAACGCCCGCCTTCCATAAGGACGTCCATTTCATCAAACGACGCTGCACCACCATCCTATTACACTCCCGGCTTCCATAAGGGACGTCTGTCCTGCTATAAAGGACGTCTGAAATCCCCACTTCCTTCACTAGTCCTTCCACCGAACGATGATGTATTCTTTTAATCTCTCAATGCTGGAACATTCGTTTTCCCTTAGGGACGTCCCACACATCAAAATGGCGTCGTTTTCTACTTACTCTTAACAAATAACACCATTAATTTCCATCTCCTATAATAGATGTCCTTTACCCCCTTGTGGGGTGTCCGTCAATCATTCCAAAATGCATTGCTGCTTCCTTTTTATTTTTAAATTTAAATTCATTTAACATTCCCATTAAACCTTAACCCATATTTCCACTTAACTAATTCTAATAATTTTAAATATCCAACTAATCCATTAACCCAATTCATTTTCCAATTATCTTACTAAATTCTGTAACAAAAAATTGAGGTATTACATTCCATGAGAAAATCGCCCAAAATCTCCAAAATTCACAATTACTGTTATTTTTAACCTTGATCAAACTTTGGGATATTACAGGTTATGTTTTTTAGAGTATGTGGATTTTCTATAACTGTAGATTGAGATAGTAGAGGCGGTGATCGATCTAGAAGCAGGGCAGTCGATCACAAGCATTTCAAAATATTACAGAGACGAAGCAATATTGGAGCGGTCGGTCGAGTGGTGTAGTTGGTGATTGATTGGTTCCTTCACAAATTGTGAAGTTTTCTAATTTATGGTCAATCAAAGTTGGAGTTGCGATAGGTCTTGTTCTATATAGATTGTAAAAGTTAGAATTGCGGTCGATCATGGGAAGAAGGTGATTGACTGGTGTTCATGAAAATTGTTCAGAATGATGTTTTGTGGTCGATCACCCAAAGGGCTTGATCGACCAGGAAATTCCAAACGTCGCAAGAAATGTGCAACGACATTTTATTCTGGTTGGAAGATGATACGATGGGAACTTCATTGATGGGGAGCGTTCCTGCACTTCCCGTGTTGATGCCTGTTGATGAATGATTCAGTTTATATAACAAGAGAAAATAAGAGAAAACGAAGAGACTAAAACAGTGAGAAAGAGAGAGAGAAAGAGAGAGAGAGAGAGAGAGAGAGAGAGAGAGAGAGAGAGAGAGAGAGTTCCGGAACATTTGAGAGAATAGGGAGAGTCTGGAGATTGAGAGGAGCTCGATAAAGAGATAGATAGATAGATAGAGAGAGAGAGAGATAACGAGAGAGAGAGAGAGAGAGAGTTTCAGAGGAACAATTTTATGAAGAAAGGAAAGAAAGCTATGAGAGAAAACAGTGCGAGCTAAAGAAAAGGGAACTAGCCGAGAACAGAAGAAGAGGAAGAAGAAGGAATTCTGAGAGAAGGAAAGTGTGAGAGAGATCTGGCGTGTGTCTTTGAAGAGAGGAGAAAGCTTTGTCTTCAAAGAGATAAGAAGTGTGCATGTGTTTTCCCATGTGAGCTACATCATAAGAGTTAGGATGTTTGTTTTGTTGGTTGTTTTCACAGTCAAGAATGAGGCTCTCCTAAATGAATTTTGTTTTATTGTTAGGTTATTGCTTTGATAAATTGATGAGTAAACTATTGGATCTCTACCGTATAGTTGATAAGAATTGTTAAGGATGTTCTGTTAATTGAAATGAATCTCTGTTGTTATAATTGCTAAGAATTATTAGGTTAATGCTTTGATAAATTGATGAGTAAACTATTGGATCTCTGTCGTATAGTTGATAAGAATTGTTAAGGATGTTTTGTTAATGTAAATGAAACTTTGTTGATATATTTACTAAGAATTGTAAAGGACAAGGTTATGCTATGAGGAACTTGTTCTCTACTGTCATGTTGTGTTAATTCAAGTGTTATTGTCTCTTTTATTGCTTGTAGTAAGGGTAGATGTTGCAAATGAATTAATTATAAAATGATGAGATCTTGCTAGTGACAAATCTCATTGCCTTGGTACTGCTTGTTGTTGAAAAGAGTTAAGTATAAATGATATTGCTTTGCTACTAGTGTTTGAATGATGGGTTATAAATCATGTTGAGCTTTGAAGATTGTAGTTCTCTGTTGTTGATGACATATTTAATAAACTTGTTATCGCTTTGATGATTAGTTTTATAAAACCCGAGAATTTTCAAGAAAATAAATTTCACGTGTAAATTTTTTGCATTAAAGTTTTGTCATAACGTTGAAAAATTGATCTAAATTGTTGTGTAGTGACCACGGGTGAAATTTTGGTCAATTAGTAAAATTGATGGAATTGGAGAATTAAATTGGATTGTAAATTGTTGTCGGTCACATGGGAAAACACATTCATGTGAGCTACATCATAAGAGTTAAGATGTGTTTTCCCACGTGTAGGATGTTTGTAAATTGATGGAATTTGAGGTATTATACATCATGTGATGAAGCTTCCATTGGTTCGAACCCTTAAAATGATTAGGGTGTATTTGATTCAAGTTTGTCGGCGCTGAGTTTGGCTCGTCGGCAGACTTGAGATTGAGTTTATCGGCGCTGAGCTTGGCTCATCAGTCTCCGAACTCACCCCTCGTTGAGTAAGAGCAACCTCTTTAGTTTTTGAACTTACTCAAACGAGTTGTTTTCTGCGTGTGAGCAACCTCTTCAGTTTTTGAACCCACGTAGGAAACACCATTTATTATCTTCATTATTAGCCCATGCAATGCATTACATGCAATCCTATAACATGTCTACATGAATGTCACACACATCGGTTCATATATCGCAAACAATATTACACACAACTAACAAACAAATACTATACTTAAACTATAACCTTAATACTAAACATGTTTCTATTACACTATAATATCATACATCTAATTCTCTATACCTAACACATTATTTCTAACTTAGTCTTTAACAATATAAGCACTATTTTATGGTATATACCACTTGAATATAAATTGAGGACATACACTAATTAATTCTTTTTATCTTATAATTAATCTAATTTTCTATATCTACATAATGTACACATACATCTTATTTTGGCCATCTAATATAATCTAATAAATTCCTATTTATTCTAATTCATGCAGTGAATATTGTTTTAAGCAATTTATCTAATCACCGCCTATTAATCAAATATAAACAACCTAATTTAATCCCCTATATTCATATAATAATGTTCATATGAGAAAGTTCGTATTTTAATCAATACCCTAAAACCTACTAAGAATATACGAAGGATTAACTAACTAATGGAGAATACCTCAACAACAGTATCATTTCTAAGAAAGCCTTGCAAAAACCCATTTCCTCCTTCCTATTGTCCATAAATTTTAACTTATTTTCATCACAACAGTTTACAACTATTCACAGAAACAACACTTAACACATAACTATTATTGAAGCATATCCATCACGGTAATTCATCAATGAAATCATGCAAAGACAAATTCTAACAATGGTTCTATCACATAAGCAAACTCTCTCCATAGAACAAACAACAAACAACAGCGTATATCACAGCAAAACACACAACAAAATTTCTTACTCCTGCGATGTAGGTCCTTACGGACAAACCACAAGCATTATTCCTTACCTCGTGTGTGCCTTTCCTTAGTTTCCAGCGGCCAAACAGACTGTCACTGTTAAAAAATAACTCACAAAACATAAGCTTTCTCCTTTCCAGTTTTTCTCAGTAGGAAAAACTCCTCACTCACACGTTCTAATGAGCCTAATGCTCAGTAAGTGATATAAAATAAAATGTATGATGCACATGTCATGCAACTTTTAAATCCCTTTTCATTTTCTGTTTTTGTTTCTCTTCTTTCTTTCTTTTATTTTCTTTTATCGTTTTCTTGATCTTAGCTTTACTTTATCTTGACTTTACTTTACTGTTCATTTCTTTACTTGATTGATACTTTACTTGATCTTGATCTTAACTTTACTTTATCTTGACTTTACTTTACTGTTAATTTCTTTACTTGATTGTTACTTTACTTTATCTTGAAAGGCGTTGAAGATGTCTAAACTTGACGAGGAGGAGCAACCAACTCAACCTCACATTTCCAAACGACCCCATTGTATGTTTATTGTTGTCTTAATCTTGAAAGGCGTTGGAAATGTCTAAACTTAACGAGGAGGAGTAGTCAACTCAACCTCATATTTCCAGACGATCCCGTTTATGTTTGTTGTGTGTCTTAATCTTGAAAGGCGTTGGAGATGTCTAAACTTGACGAGGAGGAGCGACTAACTCAACCTCACATCTCCAGACGACCCCATTTATGTTTATCTTTATCTTGAAAGTGTTAGAGATGTCTAAACTTGACGAGGAGGGGCGGCTAACCCAACCCCACATCTCGTCACACCCATTTACGTTTATTTCTTTAAGTTTCACAACCGTCTCGTTTCTTCTTTGTCATTTTGTAATTGTTTTGTTTATTCTTTGTTTTCTTCTTGTCATTTTGTAATCATTTTATTTCTTCTTTGTTTCCTTTTCAAAATTATGCATAGAAACCATTTTCGTATCTTTTGAAAACTATGAAGTATGATGCTCGTGAATGCATACGTTCTCTACTAGAAGAATTTAATAGCGCAACCAACATACAATTTATCAAACATGCTTATAAAAACTGTAAACAACGAAACATGCATCTCCTATTTCTTGCGATGTAGGGCCCTAAGGACCAAAGCACATGCGTATCACTTACCTGCAGCAGTTCGTGGCGCGTTTGACACTCTATTTTTTTTCCGTTAATACCTTCAAAATAATTAATATATATTTATTAATATTTCTATCAATCATAAATTTTAACTTTGATCTTATTTATTATTTAATCATTTAATTATCGCTTAGCGAATTTCTATTAATTTATCTTCATTAGTTTCATGGTCAATAACGAATAACCTTAATTTATACTTTTTCCCCGAAATCACAACTGTCCAATGTAAGCGATATTTATCATTAATAACAATTGCTGAAGTTCCATAAACCTTAACGTTCAACCAATCTCATTAGTCATCTAAATTACTTAGCAACCTCGCTATAATAATTCTAATATCTTAATAGGTGCAACGGAATAACAATAATCAACAATAGTTGTTCATTTCATCAATGTGGCTCGATAATAGAGAGAATTTACTTCGCAAAACCGAATAGTAGCAATTGTTTAACAATAATAATTATGAACCTTATATATTCACAGTTGTCCAAACGATAACCAACATAGCACATTTATCTATCATTTTTATCCAATTAGAAAGGCCGTAGATAAATCATCCAAACAAACAACCAAAAGCTAATCTGAAATCAATCACAGCAGTAAACATTCAACAATTAATCCAGAATATCAATCCAGTAAGTTTCTACGTCCAACAATCCATTTTTCAATATATAGTTGTCCAATGACAAACTGAATTTAAACCAACTAAATTCTATATGTTTCACATGCACACCACTATACAGTTTAACCAAGAATAATCCAATCAAAGAATGACTTCATTGCTTAGCTCCAAGTAACATAATAAATTCATTATCCAGAAAATAGAAATCCAAAGATAGAACCAGCTTCATCCATAAAACACCTCCCAATAGGACTAAATCTCATCACCCCAACGGAGACTATTTTCATTCAATGAGCAACAACCCAAGTGCAGAACAAGACACTATTCCTATTCTCGGCAGAAACCAATCATCCATCATAGCAATATCATCCTTAAGCAAAGACAACAGAACCAACAATTTCCATTTTAACAGACAGAACATAAAACTCAACCTAAAACATCTCCCTTACTAGAAGACAGGAGCAGACCCGAGAGTAATCTAGTAGCTTCCCTCCTTATTCTTCTTCTTCGTTCTTCCACCAGAGCACCAGGCCATCACACTGTCCAGCACTTCCTTCACTTCACTGCCAGCTTCCAATCTCACTACCAGATTTATAGACAGAAGAGGAACACCAGTGACGCCAAGAGGAACACCAGTGACGCCAAGCTGATGGAAAATCACTCCATTCGAAGAAGGTGGTCCTTTACACAATCACCACGTGGAAAGTTGCTGAAGAAGACCCGCCAAAGCAATTGAAACAAACCGGTTCAATGTGGAAACCACAGACCCGACCTGAACCGACGCCCTGCGACTCGAAGCCACCATCGCCATTCACTCCGCCAAATCGCCGTTGCCAATTCATCCCTGTCAAATAACAATTGCCAAGGGGAGAAGGAAATCGTCCAAACTTACCTCCACGGGCGAACTATAGCTCCAAATCCGACATTGAAGGCCGAGGCATCCGAGCCCTAGCTCGCCGCACGAGCGTCGCCCGCAACCGGACAGAACCTCGTCGCCGAATGTCGCCGCAACCCCCATCGCTCGCCGTCATCCGTCGTCCCGTAGTCGCTCGCGATTCCCTCCTGATCGCTCACTCTCTCTCGGCCCTCTCACCGTCGCCTCTCCTTTCCTTCTCTTCTTTTCTCTTTTTTTCAAATTAAATCATCCCTTAATCAAATTAAATCATCACCTAAAATAAAACTCAATTTAATAATTAATTCTCACTTTCTATTTATCCCCTAACTAAATTTTCCTCATTTCTTCTTTTAAATAATTACTCTATTTCTCTTCCTTTTAAATAATTAAATTCTTTATTTAATTATTTTCATCTCAATTCTAATTTCCTTTTCTCCAAATATTGCATGATGATAATTATCAGTCCAATTAAAATTCTTCGATTCGGCTTCCAAAATAATTATCCAATAATTGATATAATTATCTTCCAACAATTATTTTTCCTAAACTTATTTTCATGATAATATATTCCATAATAAAATTTCTCCGAATAATCCAATTATACCCCAATTAATTTCTTGTTAAATAAATCATTGATTATTACCCAAATATTTATCTCAATCAATTTTCTTATTAAATAAATCTCAATTATCCTTAAGTAATTACGTTTACGAAAATTGGGGTATTACATTTAGCTTCCATCTCTTTTTTTCTCTCCCAAGTAGCCCCATCAATAGTATGATTTTGCCACAACACCTTCACAAGTGAAATCTTTTTATGTCTCAGTTCCTTAACTCTTGAATCCAAAATCCATACTGGTCTTTCCTCATAACTTAAATTTGGTTGAAGAATAACATGTTCCTCAGGTTCCACGTGAACTAGATCTTCTAGACACTTCTTTAACATAGGCACATGTAATATGTTATGAACTCCATCCAAAACAGCTGGAAATTATAAGTGATACACCATTTTCCCTATTCTCTTTGCAATAGGAAACAGACCAACATACTGTGGATTCAACTTTCCTTTCTTCCCAAATTGCATTACACCCTTAAATGGCGATATTTTAAGAAATATTGTGTCTCTTTCCTCAAATTCCAGCTCTCTATGATGATTATCAGCATAACTCTTTTGGTGACTTTGAGCAGCCCGCATCCTTTGATGAATAATTGCAACTGATTCCTAAGTTTTTCGTATCGTATAGGGTCTGTAGAACTCTACTTCACCGACCTCATCCCAATGCAATGGAGATCTACACTTCCGTCCATACAAGACCTCGTAAGGTGTCATTCCAATCGTAACTTGAAAGCAATTGTTGTATGCAAATTCAACCAATGGAAGCATTCTTCCCCATCCAACATGAAATTCTAACACACATGCTCACAACATGTTCTTAAATATTTGAATCGTTCGCTCGCTCTATCCGTCAGTTTGAGGATGGAAAGTTGTACTAAACTTTAGCTCCGTGCCCATAGCCTTGTTTAAGCTTTTCTAAAACGTGGATGTAAACTTAGGATCTCGATCTGACACAATTGATACAGGCACTCCGTGCAGGTGTACAATCTCTTTAACATACAACCTGGCAAACTGATCAATCTTATAAGTCATAGCTACCGGTAAGAAGTGAGAAACCTTGGTTAGCCTATCGACAATCACCTAGATTACATCATGTCCTCTTATAGTCTTGGGTAAACCCGAGACAAAGTCCATAGTGACATGTTCCCATTTTCATTCAGGTATAGGCATTGGTTGTAACATTCCCCCAAGTCTTTGGTGTTCCACTTTCACCCATTTACATACATGACACAAGGCGACATATTGTGCAATATCATATTTCATTCCAGGCCAGTAGTAGTGTGACTTGAGGTCCTTATACATCTTGTTACAACTGGGGTGGATAGAAAAACTTAAGGAACGAGCTTCTCTTAAGATTGATAATCCTAACTCTGACTTTCCCTATACATACCATCTATCTTTAAATTTCATGATCCCATTGCTGGAGATGAAATATTATTGGTATTTTTCAAGAGCGGGGTTCAGTTTAAAATCCTCACACTTCTTATCCTCAATTTGACCCTCCTTAATCTTTTCTAGTAACGAAGGTTTCAAGGTCAAAGTGGATAAAAAAGTAGTTAACGGTGTAGTAATCAACTGCATATTCAGATTTTGAATATCAGAGCAGATTTCATTAGTTATTTCTTCATGTACCATGTTCATAACTACCATCTTTCTACTAAGGGCGTTAGCCACCACATTTGCTTTTTCGGGGTGATACTTAATTTCACAGTCATAGTCCTTCACCAATTCCAACCACCATCGTTGTCTCATATTCAATTCCTTCTGAGTAAAGATGTACTTTAAACTTTTATGGTCCGAAAAGATTTCACATCACTGCCTATATAGGTAATGTCTCCATATCTTAAGAGAAAACACGACCGTAGCAAGTTCCAAATCATGAGTGGGATAATTTGCCTCGTACGGTTTCAAGTGCCTAGAGGCGTATGCAACTACTTTCCCGTTTTACATAAATATGGCGCCCAATCTATTCTTAGAAGTGTCACAATAGATGAAAAAATTCCATCATCAATGGTAGGGACAAGACAAGAGCTAAAGTTAGACAACGTTTTAGCTCTTGAAAACTCTCTTCATATTCGTCCTTCCACCAAAATCGTGCATTTTTCTTTGTTAAGCCTGTTCAAGGTAGTGCAATTCTTGAAAATCCATTTATAAACCTTCTCTAATATCTTGCCAAACCAAGAAAGCTTCTTACTTCCCCCACATTCCTTGATTGCAAAAAATCAACTACCACCTAAATCTTTGCAGGGTCCACTTCAACACCTTGCTTAGAAATTATGAAGCCGAGAAAACTCACTTTACTCAACCAGAACTTGCATTTAGAGAACTTCTCATACAATTTATGCCTTGCCAATATAGACAGAGAAATCCTTAAATGCTCTCTATGTTCCTCCTCAAAGTGCGAGTAAATTAATATGTCATTGATAAATACAATGATGAATTTATCTAAGTACTCACTAAAGACTCGGTTCATCAAATCCATAAATGCCGCCAGGGCATTAGTCAAGCCAAATCTAGAAACTCATAGTGTTCATATCTCGTCCTGAATGCAGTCTTAGGAATATCATTAGGCTTAACTTTTACCTAATAATATCCAGATCGGAGATCGATCTTCGAAAAGACACAAGCTCCTTACAATTGAACGAATAGATCATCAATTCTTGGAAGAGGATATCAATTCTTAATAGTTATTTTATTTAATTCGTGATAATTGATACACATCCTCATTGACCCATCATTCTTCTTTTCAAATAATGTCGATGCTCCCCACAGTGAAAAGCTGGGACGAATGAATCCATTGTTAATTAACTCCTCAAGTTGGACCTTCAATTCTCTTAATTCCACTGGGGCCATTCTGTATGGATTCTTTGAAATTGGTTCCATACTAGGGTGAAGGTCAATCACAAATTCAATTTCACGATCCAGAGGTAATCTAGGAAATTGGTCTAGAAAGACATCTGGAAAGTCTTGAACAATAGGAGTTTCCTCTATATTTGTTTTTGATGCTACCGTTGTGTCCAATACGTTAATGAGGAACCCTTCATCTCCATTTCTCATTAACCGGTCAACCTTAAGCGCTGAGATCACAGTCAATCTTCCTTTTTCCTTGACTCCAATAAACATTTGATGTTTGCCATCAAGGGAGAAAAATAATACTTCTCTTTTCCTACATTTAATTATTGCTTGGTGTTGGGATAAACAGTTAATACCCAAGATAATGTCATATCCCTTCATGTCCATGACAATCAGATCAACATAGAAAATTTGATTGTTTATTTTTATGGCATAAGCCCTTAGGATTCCATTGGTAATTAGGTATTCCCCGAAGGGCAAGAGAACACGATAATTACTTTCTTCTAATTTGGGAAAACAATTTATTCTTGTACCAAATCCCTTCGAAATGAAGGAATGAGTAGCACCAAAATCGAATAAAATATATGCCGCTATATCATTAACGTAAACCATTCCTAACACAAATGAATTGGTATGACATTACTAACTACCCTTCATTCCAAGGAATTTACATAATGACTTCAACAATAAGGCGTACCTGACACCACATCAGGCTGATGATCCCCAGCAATTTTGTCCATTTGTACTGCAGGTGTTTCCTCACCATACAGAGAAAAGACTCTTGGTACAGGCCACCGGATCCACCGACTCCAATTGAGAAAAACTTAGCAATATGCCTAGAATCTCCACATTTAAAACACTGACCAGTTCCCATTCGGCATTCCCCAAAGTGGTTCTTCTCGCACTTTGGATATTGATTCAACTGTTGAGTCCTCATATTAGCTGGGGCAGCATTTTTCCCATTCATTGGGCGCTTATCCTTCATCTGTTGTACTTCATATTCTGAAGGCCTTTTTGTCTCTTTGTTCATCATGGGTCCACCCTTTTGTTGTTGATTAAGAGCATTCTCCTCACGTTGTTGAGCCACCATTAACTCATTATCTTCAACTTCTAATGCCTTAGTGACAATCTTTGAATAAGGGATGTTCTGAGTACCAGAAATCTTAACTCGCCTGAGAAACTCAACTTTCAGTGTAACGACTCGGTTTTTTGTAAATCCTTTAAACTGTGTTAAAATTTGAAACTTTTATGAAACCACTAAAGCCCTCTTTGTTTAAAACTCTTTGAAAGAAATATTAGAGTGTGTCTAAACCGGACCCCTACTAACCTTTCGCAAATCTGGTATACTATGAAATGTCACAGATATAAAATCATTTGTAAAACATAGCGGAAGCATTATAAAATCATTTATTTAAAAATTGCGGAAGCATAAATTGTTTATAAAATCTCTTGTTTTGCTCTATTGACACTAAACAATTAAATATTCTTTAATTACAAACTGTTTTCTCTTTTACTCACTTAGCCTAGCCAACCACAAGCTCCTTCACATGCAAATCCTTCATCCCTGCTTTAATATATGATTATCGTCTTTCGCATTGACTCCTGATTCTGTGCATTTGATTCACACATACAAGTACCTACACCTACACTACAAGTAAACTGTAAGCCTAAAGGCTTAGTATGGAAAAAGGATTAAGGCAATATGATATACCTCTCTTTAGTCCTTTTGGAGTGGGGGCCACCCAAACCAATCCTTTCATTAAGCCATTTACTCGTTTATTACTTTACTTTAATCCATTCGTTCGCAACTCGTACTTCGAGTTGGAGATTGGAGGATTTCCTTTGTGATGGAATAGTGGATCGGATCTAACCTTTTACTTGCAACTAGAACTCCCGTACCCTAAGAGGGAGGGGCTTCGGCTAGATTGCAGACTAGACCCACTACCCCTCCGCCCCAAAACTCCCATTTTCATCATTTTATTTTGTTCCTGTGTCGGGCTAAGCTAACGGTACCACAAAAAACCTTTATTATCTTAACGTTTTCCCCCATTTTTTATCATTTATCCTCACTCACGCATGTGTGAGTACCCCCACCAAGGTGCACTTCCTACTGTTTCTATTAGCATGATGCATGACCATACATTCTCAACCTAACATAATGCATAATGCTTTATAACATAACATTAACATAAATTAAAGTGCACATTGAAATAAAAATAATTGTAATTGAAATTGCGCATATAAAAGAAAGCAATTGAATAGCAGAAATTGAAAGCGCATATATAAGAAAGTAATACATATAATGGAAGGTAACAACCAACATGGAATGACACACAAAAGGATAAGTAATAACCATGGAACATTCAATAAGTAAAACATATGAAGGAGACAATTATAGAATTTATTAAACAACATGGGGCATGCTTGGATATGTAACTTACAATAATAGAGGAAATATAAAAAAAACCAACAATCGACATGCATCTGAAGTAAAACATAATTTATTGTAACATGCTCAAGAGTTCATTACATGCTTTTATCCTAGTTAACTAATCACGTTCGCTTGAGTAGACAATAACATGTTAAGGACAATTAATTATAAACAAGGTTATAAGCAACACCAAGAAGACTATAACAAAAGTATTTATTCACTTAGTCAATGAACCCCTTAGTTCGTTCACATTTAACTCATTCTTGTTTCATCTTCCTCATTCTTTTCTAATAAGTGAATCATCATTATAGAAGTTACAATAAATGAGATTGCAGTAAAAGATAATATATTGAATATCCAAAGGAAGAATTAACACGTTAATTAATTAAACTCGGTATGGTTATTAAACTAGTTAGTTATACATGCTCAAGTCTCATTAGTTAAGTTAGTTAGTTAACATGCTTGAGTCTAGTTAATTGTTGGTTAATTGTTCTAATTAGTTGACATGCATCAAGACAAAATCTTATAATTTTAACATAAACAACTAGTGAGTTAACATGCTCAACCAATTAGTTAACATGCTCAAGTAAAGGCTTCGATTATAATTCAAATTAGTTATTCTAATGAATTATCATGCTCAATTTCTAATTAATTTAACTACTCTAGTCGATTAACATGTTTAATTTCTAGTTAAGTTAATTACACTAGTTGATTAGCATGCTCAAGTCTAATTAATTACTTTAGTTAATTACCCTAGTTAATTAACATGCTGCTAATTGATTTGCACATGCTAATTAAACATGCTAGTTAGTTAATCTAAACATGCTAGTTAATCAATTTAAACATGCTAGTAGTTACTTATTAGTCAATTTACATGCTCAAGAATAATAACATTTACCTAAGCATAATCTAATTAATTATAGCTAATTAGTTAATTAAATATGTTTAGACTAATCAAATTTGTTTACATGCTTAGATTGACTAAATGGGTTATGAGTGCAAGTTAATTAATCATGCTAATCTGGTAAATTAATCATGCAAAATGGATTAATTACAATTAACAAGCTTAGATGATTAAATAGAGTTCTTAGCCCCAATTATTAAACATGCGAGCATTAGCATAGTTGTTGAACCTACTCGATTAATGGTTTAGTTAACGCCTAGATGTCAAGCAAGGAAATGGCAAAACAATATGTACATTACACAGGAAAATTTACTAAACAGCAAGGAAATATGCAACAAGAATAAAATAACATAAGTAAAGAAATTATAGTTCATTCATGCCATCCTCACGTACTTCTCTCCTCAGTTCATCATTTTCTTTTTCGCAGCAAACTATTCTACACTTTACAGTCACAACAACTTTATCTACCAAAGCATATTTACAGAACATAAATCACAGAGCAAATCAATAAAGGAAATATCTTCATAATGGAACTAACAATAAAGCAATATCAACAGAATATCTACACAATATCAACAAGGAAAATACGGCAGGAAATTATCCAAGGAACTAGCAGTAAGCAATTCAGAGAACTAACATAGAATTCACTCACCCCTACTTATGGTGTAGGACCTCCACAGGCCAAGAAACCCCTACTCCTTACCTAAATTGAAGAAAACTAATAGGGATAGCAACTCCAGCCCTCACGGTAGTTCCAAGCTCACGAACAGAGACCTCACACTCAACTCCCAGCTTCTGCAACCCACCATCAATCTCACTCACGCTTCATACTCAACCCACCAAGGCCAACCCACACTTCACTTAATCTGAAACTCACTCTCAGTTTCTCACTTAGACATTCCCTCTCTCATAGGCATTACTCACGCAGAAAGGGGAAAGGGTTAGGAAAGGAGAAAATGCTGGACTCCCCAAATGGTAGAGAGGAGAGAGGGATATTACTTGGATGGAGGGGACAATTCGTACGCACCCAGGGGGGGTGAGAGGTCGGTTGAGCAGGGGGAGGTCGGCGTCCTAGTGTGGAGGGTGGGGAGAGGTCATTCATGGCTCCAACTAATGGCTAAATGACAACATCCTAATAATTTAAGCCCTAATTTATTGTAGGTTTGAGCTATTTCAGGTTGGTGCGGACGCACTGGTCTCGTCCGCATTCATCCGCATGAGTAAAATCTCTAAGGCAAATTCGTGCCTTCGGACGAGAAATGGCGTCCCCGCCCATTCCATAACGTTTGAAGGAGACATTCAGATGCAAAATGGCGTCCACATAATGCACCACAAGTAGATAAGAAAATTGGGGTGTCCGAAAAATGGCGTCCCTGCTTAGTTTGTCACTTAGGTAAGGAAATAAGGGTTTCTTGGCCATTTGGAGGCCTTGCACCACAAGTAGGTGTGCGTGAGTAGTGTTAGTTTCCCTTGGATGATTTTCTGCTATTGTTTCTCTTATCGATGCTCTGTACTATTTCCTTGGATGCTTTAGTGATGCTATTTCCTTTGATTGACTCCCTGTTGGTTGTTATTTTCTATTGGTAATATAGATTTCCTTATTGTTAATAGGTTGTTATTGACTGCTGTGATGAATGTTTAAAGTAAATGTGATGAATGTGTGAATGAGGAGAAGTATGAATGAGCAACAGAGAGTACCTTTACTATTCTGTTCTTTTTATTTCCTTAATGTCCCATATAAATTATGTGTTGGGTAAACTGTCATTTTATCATGCATGTATATTGTTCTATTATGTATATCCTTGTCTATTTAATTGCTAATAACTACTGAGTATGTTAATCAATTTAGTTTAACCAATCAATTAGTTATCCAAAGCATGTAAAATAATTAATCGGTGTTTATAATCTTCCGAGCATGTTAATGAATTAGAATAACTAAATAGAGAATGATAATTGAAATCTCTCTTTGAGCATGTTTAATTAACTTAAGTATGTGTTTAATTAATTAACGAAATTGTAATCCTTTCTTTAGGCATGAAACTAATTAGATCACTAATTTACTAAGTGCCTAATTAACTAAGTGATTCCCCGTTTAAGTAACTAGTCTAACTAATTAACTAACTAATCTAAAGTCCTTAAACATGTTAATTTATTAGAGTAATTCATTAGACTTGAGTATGTTAACTTGTTGATTAATTAATCAACAAATAGTTGTTCAATTAATAGGTGTTAATTACTTCCTTGAATTAATTAAGACAACACCCAATTAGATAGTTAAGCATATTTTAACTAACTAGAATCATATTAACATGTTAATTAATTAGGTATGTTAATTATAAGCCTTATAATTAAGTAACTAATTGATGATAACTAAAACATGCTAGGTAAATAATAATCGTAGTATGTAATTAGCACATTTATCTAATAAGCATGTTTAAATGAATTAGCAGTATGTTAATTGATTAAGATAATATAAACATGTTGATTTACTTAACTAGAGTAACTACCTAAAGTAATCAACTAGACTTGAGTATGTTAATTAATTTGAATAATTAATTAACTAGATGTATGTTAATCCATTTGAATAACTAAACTAATTAGGAGTATAATTGAAATCTTTCCTTGAGCATGTAAACTATCTAGTCGAGTGTGTTTAAGTTGCATGATTTTGTCTTGATGCATGACAATTAATTAGAGCTAACTGACTAGAATGATTAACTAAACAAACATGTTAATTAACCAACTTAACCAATTAGTATGTTTAATTATCATGTCTAATTAACTAACTAGAATAAAAGCATTTGGGATAATAATCGAAGTCTTTAATTGAAGCATGTTAATTAACTAGTTGTGTAATTAGTAATTAATACTTGAGCATGTAAATGGACTAGGAAATTAACTAAAATATCTAATTAGGATAATAAACGTAATTGATCAATGAGCATGCAAATTAATGAATTAGGATAACAATGGTACCCTCTTGAGCATGTAATTAATTAGGATAATCAACTAGACTATTAATGATAACATGTTTTAATTAATTAGAATAAAAGCGTGTGTAATCAACTAGAATAAGAGTTACCAATTTACAAACATGTTTCCATGTTTAGTCTAGGTTAGTTCAATGAGCATGTTTAGTTAATTGTAATTCGTTGGATGTTACTTTATCGTCTCATCTTGTTCATTCGCTGCTTTCAATTCGATATAATAATTGTTCCCTGTATTGATGTGTGCTTTCAATTATTGTTATTCATTATATGCGCGATTTCAATTACAATTACTTTTATTTCAGTGCGCACTTCAATTATTGTTAATGTTATGTTATAATGCATCATGCATCATGTTAGGTTGAGAATTTATGGTCATGCGTCATGCTAATAGAAATCAATAGGGAGTGCCACCTTGGTAGTGGTACTCACACATGCATTATGTGAGGTAAAAGGTTAAGAAAATGAAGGAAATGAGGAGTTGGGGGCGGATGGGTAGTCGAGTCTAGTTTGCAATCTAGCCAGAGCCCCTCCCTTGTCAAGTACGAGAGTTCTAGATTGCAAGTAAAAGGTTAGGCCCGATCAACTTTACCATTCCATATAGGTCCTCCAATCTCCTGCTTGATGTACGAGTAACGAACAAATGAAGTAAAAGAAAGTATTTAAACGAATGAATGACGTAATGAAAGGATTGGTTTGAGTGGCCCCCATTCCAAAAAGGGCTAAAGAGAGGCATGTCATGAATGCATTAAACCATTTTCTTTACTAGGCCATTAGGTTCACATATTACTTGTGGTGTAGGTACAAATAACGAACAGATAATAACGCAATGATGAAGGGTTTGCACGTGCGCGACTTGAGGCTAGCAAGACAATAGAGAATAAAAGAGAAAAGGTTGTAAACGAATTATAGTTAATTGTTTAGTTTTACTTTCTCAAACGCAGTATTTATTTGTTTAGTACTCATTCGTTAAATGATTTATTTACGCTTTTGCAAAGTTTTGATAAACCCGCTATGTTTTAGATAAAAGGTTTTATAACACTTTCGCAACGATTTCATAACGATTTTAACGAAAGATTAGTAGCGGTCCGGTTATGTCGCACTCTGATTTGTTTTGAAAGAGTTTTACAAAAGTTCAAATTTTCACGCATTTTAAAGGATTTACAAAAAATTGGGTCATTGCATTAAAATCTTATTAAAATATCCTTAATTGAAAAACATCAGAGTACGTTATGTGGAATAAAAACATTTAATTATTCTTTAGAAATTACATAACTAAATACTTGAAATTCATAACAAAGTCTTTATGCATTTAAAATAACTTTTATTCATTTAGAGCCATAACCCCCGAGGTCGTTTCAAGCATTTTAACACAACACACTTCTTCAACGTTCACTTCAACCAGCTCACAATCCATAGCTACATCACAGGAGGCATAATGAGCATATTGCCCAGTAAGGAATATAAAATGAAATGCAACCATGACCTCTATGACAACTCTACATGATTAAGTTTGATACATCTGTAAGTTGAGTGAGAGCAACCTCTTCAGTTTCCAAACTCACCACTTGGATTCATTTTTATGTGAGAGCAACCTCTTCAGTTTCCAAACTCACTAAAAATAGACCCACTTACATTACATTCATTTACACTTGGGTGAGAGCAACCTCCGCAGTCTCCGAATCTACCCCCGTTGAGTAAGAGCAACCTCTTCAGTTTTCAAACTTACTCAAATGAGTTGTTTTCTATGTGTGAGCAACCTCTTCAGTTTTCGAACCCACGTAGGAAACACCATTTATTATCTTCATTATTAGTAGCTCATGCAATGCATTACATGCAATCCTATAACATGTCTCAGTAGTTCATATATCACAAACAATACTACAAACAACTAACAAACAAATACTATGCTTCAACTATAACGTTTATACTAAACATGTTTCTATTACACTATAATATCATACATCTAATTCTCTATCCCTGACACATTATTTCTAATTTAGTCTTTAACAATATAAGCACTATTCTATGGTATCCACCACTTGAATATAAATTGACGACTTACACTAATTAACTATTTCTATCTAATAATTAATCGAATTTTCTATATCTACATAATGTACACATATATCTTATTTTTGCCATCTAATATAGTCTAATAAATTCCTATTTATTCTAGTTCATGTAGAGAATATTGTTTTAAGCAATTTATCTAGTCACCGCCTATTAATCAAATATAAACAACCTAATTTAATCCCCTATATTCATTTAATAATGTTCATATCAGACAGTTCCTATTTTAACCAACACCCTAAAACCTATTAAGAATATACGAAGGATTAACTAAGTAATGAGAATACCTCATCAGTAGTATCATTTCTAAGAAAGCCATGCAAAAACCCCTTTCCTCCTTCCTACTGTCCTTAAATTTTCACTTATTTCATCACAACAATTTACAACTATTGATAGAAACAACACTGATGTGCCCCAAAATTGAAAGAAGACAACACTAGGGCAATCTACAATCGGCAATGCTTAAATCTGTCCACTCTCAAAGCAACAACAATAACTCCCAATGTCTACAACCAATGAGAAGGAGAATGAAATAACCAAAGAAGGCAGGGGACTTCCAAATTTCATGCTCAAAAGTGTTGTGAAACAAAAGTTATGGACGGAATATGGATTTGCCCTAAAACAGATTCTGTAGAGACAATTCTAGCGATCTCCAACAAAACATCCACAAAATTACGAATTCAAGTCCAAACGGCGTTAAAACCATACCAATGTCTTTGTATTCCAGAGGAGATTACTCCCTTAAAATTTCAGGTTCAAATTCGGAATATCAACAGAGCTATGATTGAAACAAAATGCAACTCAGAAATCAGACTGCAGAAAACAGATTGCGAACTTTTAACAAATTGAGCACACCTCCAATATTTCGAATCCAAAACCCAACAAAACGCATCCAAGACTTCAAAGAACATTCAAGAATACCCAAATCCAGATTTTTATTCACCAAATAACTCAGCAACAAGAAGAACAAGACAGAAAAATACCAACAAGGTCCACAGCACCTCAAACGACCGAGATGTGCGAATAGTTCGGACCTCTCAAAGAAAGGCCACTCCTTGCCTTTTGCTCGATCTTCTAGCTCTACACACCACTGATATTTCCCTAAAGAAATGTTTGAAGAACTAGCTAGAACCTCCTCTCCAAGATCGAGCAAGAAACAGAGAGAGGAGGAGCTTTGGTGAAGGAATCTGTGCACAGCAAAGCTAGAGTTCTAAACTGATTTGGAACTTCATTAGGGAAGGCTAACTACCTCCCTACTGAAAGTTTAAAAAATTACAAAAATACCCCTTACTTCACAAAAAAAAGAGCATGAGGGCTCGACTAACATGCTAGCCGAGCACTCCAAAATAAATATGTCCAAAACATCCTAATTCTAATCAAAATATAATTCATCCAATAGTAATCAATCAAGCTTAATCTAATTCAACAAATCAAAATAGAAAAACAACATATCTCCTTCTAATGGGCATCAATGGTCTCGAAAGTTGGAAGTTCATTAAAGCCGTGGGAAGTAGGTCCTAGCTGAGTTGGAATTTCTTGCCTCCAAGTGAGCACATGTCTAGGAGCCTCTTTATCACCATACATTGGTTCATGCTCATGTTTTTTTAGCTTATTCCAACCTGCAAAAATAACAACTTATTAGATAAATAGGGAGCCTCATGGCTCGGGCTCAGGTGGAGGGACTTGGGATGCATCATCCTCCGAGGGTGATTGAGGATTTGACCTCAAATCCATGGCTTAGTCCACTTTTTCTTTTTCTTCTTTAATAACCCCTTACACCCTTGTTTTGAAGCTTGAGTATGAAACAAATTCCAATTTGCAACTGTATTTTGTTTCCACCAACCAAACAAAGCACCCTGAACTTATAATTGCACAAGACAAAAGCTAGGATTTGGGCATAAATTGATGGAATTTTGATAGAAAGAAAATGGGTTAATTGGCGGAATTTAGTCTTGTTCTTTGGACAGTCCACTACCATATAAGTTGAAAACAAAACCTCAAAAGTTCAAGGTCAAACTCCAAGGGAATAAAAAGATGTGATAGAAACAATAAAACCTGTTCGGGTTGGCAAGACTGATTTCTAGGAATGACAATTTTTGGAGTGAACTTGTAATATCTATATCTTAGGCAATTCAACGAATTTTTGCATGAAATTTAGGCAACACAAACCTTCATATATGGGAAAACTCTCCTCTAAAAAACGCAATTAAACTCGTTGAAATGAAAGAGTTATGTGCTGAGAGTAACATGCTGGTCCACCTATCCACAATCCCGAAAACATCTTTAAGCATATGAGGACCCGAGAACTATTCTTTCATAGGTTCACCCAAATAATGTCCACCCGGATCAAATGGGAAGCATTTGTTGATGCCATGATAATTTTCTTTCATATATGACATCCTATACCGTCTTGCCAAAAGTGGAAGAACAACGATTGATTCGCACAAGACAACATCCGAATTGAGTAGTGGTAGCAACGTCGAGCCAAAATAATCTTCAATCTTATTTTTCTTAACCATAACATTAAAACCCTCTTTCCAAAACTCAAAGACAGCACCAAGATCGAAGGAATCTCCCATCCAACCAATTTTAAAAACCAAGAAATTAATGTATTTAATAATATGTACCTCCTTGGAATATCCTTGACTCTCTTGTTTGATTCTCCATTTTGACATTTTTGCATATATGGATTGTTATGTAACAAAGTTTCCACACCAATATTTTCATCAATGTTCTTGGAAATAATAATGTCACAACTCCCACTATCAAAGATCAATGAACAACTTCTTTCTTAGGTCGAATACTGGGTAAAAATAATTTGTTCCTATGCACTTTCTTCTTCTCGGCTTGGTAGGGTTAGAAGGAGTCTTTCTTGAGTATCAAATTCCTCTTCCTATTTTCTTTCCTTTCCAATGCTTGTTTCTGTTCCCAAATTAAATTCAATTAGTGGACCAACATGCGGATAGATAAGCTCAACATTCAAGTCTTCTTTTTCATGAGTTAGTGTAATGGCCACATCATAAGACTCAGTCTTCATTTCTTCCAATGTGGAATCCCATTGGAAAGTTGAATCGTCATGTGGAGAGATAATCTCTTCAACCGATTTCTCTTCTTCAAAACTTGTTGCCATTATTTCAATATCATTTTCTTCAAGACATTCTAGCCGACTTTCCTTTTGGATAAAAACTTCTTCAAAATTTTCTTCAACTTCTTCCCGTGGAATTGTTGGTTGGAAAGTTTTAATATACTGGTCTTGCACCTCTTGTAGTTTTTGAGCTATATGTTGTACGGAGTCCTTAATGTCAAAAACTTGGGCTTGCTGCCTTTTTGAAACTCTCCTCTTGGATTGGATTGGTTGTGGAGAAGATGAGAATATCTTCATAACCTTCGGAGCATATCTGTTCCTCAAAATTCTTTTCATTAATTTCCACGAATTTATAGGGTCTTCACCACAATCCTTTCTATAAGAATTTATTCTTCTCCACCAAAGGGAAGATTTTTCTTTAAGTCTCGAAGAAGCTATTTTAACTTTTCCTCGATTTGAAAATTCATGAGTTGAAAAAAATTCTTCTAACTCCTCTTCCCAATCTGAATAGTTTTCGATCCATTCTGAACCACTAAAGGTAGGAATAGAAGCTAGAAATTCCTCTTCCTCTGTAATGTAATTTCTTAAATAACTTTGGCCCCTTGTCATCATAAAGAAAAAATTCAGAGTATAAAAATTAGGAGCAAGACTATGATACCAAATGATGTGTCCCAAAATTGCAAGAAGACGACATTAGGGCAATCTACAATCGGCAATGCTTAAATCTGTCCACTCTCAATTTAACAACAATAACTCCCAATGGCTACAGCCAATAAGTCCCAAATTTGGAGGAAAATGAAATAAGAAAAGAAGGAAGGGGACCTCCAAATTTCACACTCAAAAGCGTTGTGAAACAAAAGTTATGGACGGAATATGGATTTGCCCTAAAACAGATTCTGCAGAGACAATTCTGGCGACCTCCAATGAAACATCTACAAAATTACGAATTCAACTCCAAACGGTGTTAAAATCATACCAATGTCTTTCCAGAGGGGATTATGCCCTTAAAATTTCAGGTTCAAATTCAGAATATCAACAAAGCTATGATTGAAACAAAATGCTACTCAGAAATCAGACTGCAGAAAACAGATTGCAAACTTTTAACAAATTGAGCACACCTCCAATATTTCGAATCCAAAACCCAACAAAACGCATCCAAGACTTCAAAGAATATTCAAGAATACCCAAATCCAGATTTTTATTCACCAAATAACTCAACAACAAGAAAAACAAAACAGAAAAATACCAACAAGGTTTGCAGCACCTCAAACGCCCAAGATGTGCGACTAGTTCAGACATCTCAAAGAAAGGTCACTCCTTCTTGGTTTTTGCTCAGTCTTCTAGCTCCACATGCCACTGGCATTTCCCTAAAGAAATGTTGGAAGAACTAGTTAGAACCTTCTCTCCAAGATCAAGCAAGAAACATAGAGAGGAGCTTTGGTGAAGGAATCTGTGGGAAGCACAAATCCAAGCACCGGGTGAAGGTTGACAGAAAAATCTCCAACATGATTTTGCACAGCAAAGCTAGGGTTCTAATCTGATTTGGAACTTCATTAGGGAAGGCTAAATACCTTCCTAATGAAAGTTCAAAAGAAATTACAAAAATACCCCTTAGTTCACAAAAAAAAAAGAGCTTGAGGGCTCAGCTAACATGCTAGCCAAACACTCCAAAATAAATATGTCCAAAACATCCTAATTCTAATCAAAATATAATTCATCCAATAGTAATCAATCAAGCTTATTCTAATTCAATATATTAAAATAGAAAAATAACATATCTCCTTCTAATAGGCGTCATTGGTCTCAAAAATCGGAAGTTCATCAAAGCCGTGAGAAGTAGGTCCTAGCCGAGTTGGAATTTCTTGCCTCCAAGTGCGCCCATGTCTAGGAGCCTCTTTATCACCATGTATTGGTTCGTGCTTATGTTCTTTTAGCTTATTCCCAACATGCAAAATAACAATTAATTAGATAAACAGGGAGCCTCATGGCTCGGGCTCAGGTGGAGGGTCTTGGGGCGCATCAAACACTTAACAGAGAACTATTATTGAAGCATATCCATCACGGTAATTCATCAATGAAAGCATGCGAAGACAAATCCGAACAATGGTTCTATCACAGAAGCAGACTCTCTCCATAGAACAAACAATAAACAACATTGTATATCACAGCAAAGCACACAACAAAATTTTCTACTCCTGCAATGTAGGTCCTTACGGACAAACCACAACCATTATTCCTTACCTCATGTGTGCCTTTCCTTAGTTTCTAGCAGCCGAATAGACCGTCACCGTTCAAAAATAACTCACAAAACAGAAGCTTTGACATGAGACGACCTAGAAAAGGAAGCACGTGTTAGAAACCCACGATGAGCGACAGGGAAGGAGATGTAGACCCTTGATCGGATTCGGGAACTATCTAACGTGAGGTTCACGGATTCTAGATTTTCGAAGAAAATCTACCAATCGTAGGCAATGGTTCGGTTTTCCCTCGCTCAAACTCCCAATGGAAGTTTGAAAAGGGAAAACTTACGAGTTAGCTCAAGCACCACGAGCTTGCTAACAAGGAAGTCCTCTACTTTGTCTCGGATTCGAAAATCCGGGGCTGACTCACGACAGGGTCGGGATTTCTCTCACAGAGGAGGAAGCTACTAATATATTAATCTGATCAAAAGTGTTTCAATGCATCTAATCCATGGATATTTATAAGCCTAGGTGATGATGAGTAGGGGATGATGGACGGCCGAGATGAGGCAGGTGG
>CM039474.1:11194275-11466539 GCA_022433065.1 Begonia loranthoides
CGAGAACCAGAACCGAACCCGGAACCGAGGTCGGTTTCGGGTTCGGTTCTCGGTTCTCCTCGGTTCTGCCCACCCCTAATTTTACAGCTAGTCTGTGTTTATTTTATTATATGTAATTTTCACTGGACATGTTTTATTTGAGTATGCACATTATTCCATTGATCATTAGTCGTGTAAACCAAGTTTGGTCGACTTGTTAAAGGGTTATGTTTTCTTTATGCATATTCAACCATTCGAGGATGTGCATAAATCAATTTTGTCATGTTCCAAGGCCCAAAACCCTAAACCTGATTAGGGTCTTATTTTTATGACTTTAGAGATCGCCAAATATCACTATTATTATTGTATATGTTTATGACATGGTGTGCCCGGAGTCCGTGAATAGCTCCATTTTCATTGGGATTTTCATATTGTACAGTAGGGTTTATTTTATGGTACCACACTATAGTAGAATGTTTTTAATATTTGTCCTACTATTTGTTCATAAATCAATTTTATATAAATGTTTTATATTTGGCATGGTCCATTTTTTCATAATTTCAATGTTGAATGTAAAACTCTACCTCTATTGAGTTTAGTTGATTTACCACAAACAACTTCCCTTCTTTACAGTATTTAGTTTGGAGGATTATCAGTTGCTGATGTAGGAGTAAATTTGGCAAGATATTTATTTATTTTAATATTTTCCTGCGAGAGTTTGTTTGTGAAGTTACACATATTTAACATTATTTCAACTTGAGTTTTTATTCTCTTTTAATTCAACAGAGTTACTTTTGGATGTATATTCTCACTTTATCTTTAATGTCACTGTTGAGCTTTCGGTTTACTCCAACTATTTTGGGCTTTGGCTATTTAATTGTTGTTTAAGTCTTCTACTAATATTTAAGTTAATTAAATAAAAGGGTTGGGCGGTTTGGTCCATTCTCATGCGGGGTCATTTCTTATTTTGTCTCAGGTCCCTTTTAGAGTGTGACAGAAATTTAGGCATCATAATCAATTATAATCTCGAAAGTTAACATCAATAGGATAGATAGAGTGATAATATAAAAGAGTATTTCAAATAACATGTCTAAGGATGTATTCTAACTTATACCGTGAAATTTTTAGATTTTGAAAATGCCTCCTAGAGGAGATCTTAAAAATCGTGCACCTGTAGCACTGATAGTGCGAATGGCTGAGACGCAGCTGACGGGTCCCTTGATAGCCTTGAGGGATGCACTTCAAGGTTTTCCTAGAGATGGTGGGGTATATAACTTGTATTCTGTCGTATGAACTATTTCAAAGAGTTAAGATGATTGAATCTACTAGTATTTGAGAGAGGACTAGACCCTTTGACTACAAAAAACTAGTTAAGTGTTATAATGAAAAATATAGATGTTATTGAAGTTCTAGCAGAGTATAGAGTTGGCCATGCAGTATTCAATTTTGAGAAAATAGTGGGAATTTGGTGGGAGTAATTGAAGCTAGATTACCCGATAAGTGAAATGAGTTGGGAGCAGTTTGAGGCTGTTTTCATAGAAATGATGCACCACCTTAAGGGGGAAAAGGAAATCCCTTAATGCAAGCGCCTAATATGGAAAGAAATGGACCCGAAATGGTAGAACACGTAACTCAGTAAATGTGTCTAAATGTCACAACATTTCGGCCAACCCTAGCTCTATAAGTTAAAATGAAGCCCTCCAAAAATCGCAGGGAAAAGCATTCGTAAGAAAAAGTTATGGATGAATGGGTGCAAGCTAGTCCGAATACACACATCGACCATGCCTATTGACTTCAATGGCTTCCTTGGATGAAAGCACTCCAACTTGGTTCTTTACAAATGTTCTATATCTTTGCTGGGGATATATACCTCTATGGAAGGAGGTGGAGAAAGATATAGCAATGAGAGGAATCACCTAAAACTCACAAACAAAATGATACCAATTTTTCCCACAAAACTCAATTGGATAACACCACCAAATGAGAATTGGCCGAAAGGAGAGTGAAATTCCACACTTCAAAATCTGTTCTTCCGCTGAAAATTCATCTCCAAGGTTAGACCTTAGAGAGGGTTTAAATACCCTACAAAAATTAGGACAAGCTTCCTAAAGACGACTAACCAAAATACCCCCACAAAGACACATGCTCAGCTAGAACAAGCTCTAGCCAAATGACTCAAACATTTGTCTATTAAACTTAACATAAAATAAACCATAAATAAGTTCTTATTTCTTCCGTGCAACAATGATCTAATGGATCATCCTTCAAGGCCTGTTTTCAAATTGATTTGGGCTTCAATTCCTAGTAAGTGAGATTGAGCTTCTTTAACAAAAAACAAAGCTCTTTATTCGAGGATCTTTTTCATAGCAAATAAACTTCAATTTTAACGCAAGACCCCATTGTAGAAATCTTGAGAAGTCAGCTACAATCTTTATGAAGCAAACTTTTTGAAATAGGAATTTGAAGATAGCTAGATAATCCAAATACCGCTTGAGGGTCAGATTGTCGATGGTTTTGGATTGTCCAACACTTCCTCTTAAGCTTGTGCTTGATTTTCTATTTATGTTTGATCTTGAATAGCTCCAAGATATATTTGGACGTTTGATAAATGTGAATTATCCTCTTTTTTCTTTGAACACCTACAAAATAAACACCCAAAATATCGTTAGAGAATTTTCGTGCTCTATTTTAGATGGAGGAAATTTGTGGCATATCATCCTCCCAAGGTTGAAAAGGATTTGACCTCAAATTCAACAGTTCTTTCACTTCTTCTTCATCAAAATATGAAAATGCACATTGAAGTTGCACAAGACTCCCAAGTATTCCAAAAACTCTGACTCGTGTGTTTTGCCAATGATATATTTATGCCACTTCTCCATATCATTTGACAAACATGAATCAAGATTAATAAAACCAACCCCAAACCTTTTGTCACAAATGTCTTGCCAATAAGTCAAATCAAAATCCACGTCATCAAAATTTATTGACTTCATCACATTATAGTTTGTTTTTCTATTATAGAAGTAGCTTGCAAGTTTAATATCGAGAAGCTTTACGATCAACGATCCTCTAGTTCTATCTCCAGGCATGCCAAAGTTGTCATCCTTAAATGAATAACCATCATATTCTTAGAAGTTAACCATGATATCATAACAATTGCCATACCAAAATGATAATTCAATACCAATAATATAAGAATCTTTAATACATCCCAACTTATTTAATGGAATATACCTTTTTGAGATAGCATAGACTATTCCTCGCACATCATTAGTTGATTACTCAATGAGGAAAATCAATCCACTTAAAACCCATTCTTCTGCTCCAAATTCCACCAATTCTTTTTCATCATTAACGACACGAATTCAATTGCGTGTGAATGCAAAGCTCAAATGGACACAACAAATTTCTGATGACTCGAAGCAAAATGGTAGATAAAAGTCATCAAAATGGTAGATAAGATGTCCTGAGCCTATTGTCTTAAATGAAATATAAAACCATCCAATCACGTAAAAGGTCATCTTAGGTCATCCAATCACGTAAATGATAGATAAGCTCGCATCAAATGAACTACACCACAAAATTACAAAAACAATACCAGTTAAAAATTGGGTGAGACGCGTTGCCTGGTAATGTAATGGGTCTTATGTCCTAGGACGTGGACTAGCTTGTTTTGGACTAACTTTAATCGCCCCAGTTGGACACCGAATACTATGCTTTTACTTGGTGGAGGCAGCCACCCCAGCGCTAATACAATTAGAAATAATTGAAGCACAGAATTATGCAGGGATTCTAATGTAATGGATCGCTGTAATGACATCATCCAGAGGTTTCCAGCTAGCAGAGAAACGAAATTATATGGTTTAAAAATGATGTTCATTGGATCAAATCCACTCCAGAATTATCCAAACATTGACTTTGACGTGGTCTGGTTTCTACCAGCACCCAATGAGTTGAGTTACATTCACTTTATTCATTGGCAGCTGCAGATGACGAGGTAGAGAATGGCGTAGAACTAGCCTTTACTTGCATGCTACTTTCTACGTCCTCTCTCTCCAAAATGTTTTCAAATCTAAAACGTGCTTGCTTCATCTCATGCAAATAATTCAACGGCGGCCATCGCAGGCCAACATCGAGCTCCTGACTTTTTTTTATTTATCATTTTCTGCTCTGTAGCTGCTTCATTCTTCTCCCAATACTCACCTCCTCCTCTCATTATTTTTGCACTCGATATGACTACATATACTTTCTCCTTCCCTCAAATTCAATCAAAATAACCTCGTCTGATCTCTGATCGATTCAGGGAATGGGTAGGCTCAATCTTCTTCTCCTCTTCTCAATTTCTCTGAGTTTCTTTCTCTCCTTTTCTCCTTCCTCCGCTCAACTCAGAAAGGGTTTTTACTCCGACATCTGCCCCGATGTGGAAACCTTGGTTAGAAACGCAGTCACCCTGAAATTCCAGCAGACTTTCGTCACTGTTCCTGCTACCCTTCGTCTCTTCTTCCATGATTGCTTCGTCCAGGTACTTCCCATTTTTAATTTCGTTGAAAAAATTGCCATTTTTGCCTGCGAAAGAGACGTAATTTTGCTGTTTTGAAAACGACAGGGGTGTGATGCTTCTATAATGATTGCTTCGACTCCAGGGAATACGGCTGAGAAAGACAACGTAGACAACCTATCGTTGGCCGGGGATGGGTTTGACACCGTCATTAAAGCCAAAGCAGCCGTTGACGCAGTGGCGAGTTGTACAAACAGAGTCTCCTGCGCCGATATTCTCGCAATGGCCGCCCGAGACGTCGTTTTTCTGGTTTGTTTCTTCTCCTCCGTGATTGCTGCGGGTCTTATCTATAATAATCCAAACTAGAAGTGAACAAAATGGAAAAAAATAAATAAATAAATACAGGCCGGTGGACCTTCGTATCAAGTGGAACTAGGAAGATTGGACGGGCTTGTTTCAAACGCTTCCGACGTGAACGGGAAGCTTCCCCAGCCAACCTTCGATCTGGACCAACTGAACTCTCTTTTCGCCGCGAACGGTCTGACCCAACGAGAAATGATCGCCCTCTCCGGTAACTAAAACTGAAACCTTGACGATGGAATCATAACATCAACAGCATAGTCTCGTTGTCTGATGTGTGTTTTCCGGCAGGGGCCCACACGGTGGGATTCTCGCACTGCGCCAAGTTCGCCAACAGAATATACAATTTCAGCGCCACAGACCCAGTGGACCCGAGCCTGAACCAGACGTACGCGACGCAGCTGCAGCAGATGTGTCCGATTAATGTAGACCCCCAAATAGCCGTGGAGCTGGACCCCACCACTCCCACCAAATTCGACAGCGTCTACTTCTCCAATCTTCAGGAGGGGAAGGGGCTTTTAACTTCGGACGAGGTTCTGTTCACCGACGCCCGCTCCATGCCCACCGTCAATAGGTGGGCCCGGAGCCCATCCGCGTTCAACACGGCCTTTGCCAATGCCATGACGAAGCTGGGTAGGGTCGGAGTGAAGACTGGGTCCAACGGCAACATTCGTATTGATTGCTCCGTTTTTAATTCATAAAAGATGTACTATTTTGGATTGAAATTGGCTTACAAAATTAAACACAATAAAAGAAGTATTCTTTTGGATTGAAATTGGGTGTCAAGATTTTGAGATAATAAACTATGATATTGGATCAATTCAAGAGGTAGGTGCGTGTTGTAGAAGATCCCTCCAAACTGAGAGAGCGCCTCAAAAGTAAAGAGTGTTTCCTTTGGCTTCAGCAGTACATACAACGTCTTTTTCAATGTGTATTTCCTCCAAAATGGGATGAATATCATAAGAAAACAAGAATGCAGCCATCAAAAATAATAATCCAAGGATACCAACCTCAACTATACACATATTCAACATTAGTGCAGCAAAATTTAATTATATTTTAGGAAAATTGACAAATCAAACACTGTACTTTGTGATCAATAACAAGTCAACCACTAACGTATTTTTGCTAACAACTTAACCACTAAACTATAAAAAATAGATGTCGCGAACATCGGTATTATGTTTGCCAATAAAAACATTTACATTTCGTTTTGTGGTGGAACATTAGGATTAATTAAAAATTTTCACTTGTTTGTTATTCCCTAGTGTAGAAAGACAACTTTCTGCCGCGAAAATACAACTTTCCTCTGTAGAAATACATGTTTCTGCAGTGGAACGTGATACATCATTCTGTCTTCCACTGCTGTAATATATAAATTTGACATTACAGACTCTAGTGAGAGCAGCGATTTCCACAACGAACTCGAAATTCCACAACGATTTCCAGAGTGATTTCTTCACTATTTCATCGATTCCAATGGATTCTAAGAAGATGAAATTGACTCTCAAGCGTAAAGGTGCTCCATCGCAGTCACAGCCTCAACCTCAACCAGAAAGGGACTCGGCCCGTGCTCACAGAGAAAGCACGACTGAGTTCATGCAACGCACCTACCACAGTTGAAGCACAATCCACGATTGAAGCACAACTTGAACCTCAATCGCGACCTGAAGGCAGACCAGGTCAATTGGATGTTTTGAACCTGTTACACAGAGGTTCAACTCCCTGCTCTTTAGGACTGCGGCAGCCAATGATCAGTATAAAGCTGATATTAAATATCATTTCATTATTGTGTCTAAAATAGCAACCTTTGAGTCGTTTGCTGAATTATAAATCGAAGAATTGGTTGAGGATGCTGGTATAGCCGGTTTGTGCAAATTGGGTGAAAGTTTCTGTGAATGGCTTGTGAAACTATTTTATGCTAATTTGGAACTGTCCATCGAACCATTAGAGGTCCGGATGTACATGTTTGGATGAGAGTTGAGATTGAATCCCAATGATATTAACTTGCTACTTGGATGTTCGACAGAGGAACCAAGCGAGCAATATTACCACGTATTTCGGGAGCCAGATTTCATCCGATGTGGAAAAGGTTTGACAATACTTAAATTGTTGCATCATGATCCTGAGATAGCTTCATTCAAGAAGCCAAAGTCCAATGACTGGAATGCCAAAGTTCAAGTGATCCACACCACAATGACGTACACTATTCTACCTCAAAATGGACATCGAGACCATGTTAGTTGCATGGATCTCTATATGGTAGAGAAGGTGTTCAACAAAAAAAAGTGAACATCAGTTATGTGATGTTGAGTCACACGTATGGGATCCTTAACAATCTAGCCAAAAGTTTGTAGTTTAATTGTCTAATTCAGAGGATTGTTGAGCATTATGGGATACCGGTCTCGGATGAGAAGCCGAAAATCAAAGAGAAGGCCAAAGATGTAGACAACTAATTGAAAGTGGACCGCATGGGAATTTCCAAAGTCGAAGGGTTGTGGGTATGCAAGACTCCATCCAAGCCTGTCTTGAAGACTTAAGCAAAAGTTTCCTGGCCTCCAAACCCCTTAGCCGTCGACCTCTAGCCTCCTCATTCATATAGCTTCCAGCCCCTTTAGAGGAACAACCTCCATCGTCACCGCTGCACCACATGGAGGATGATACTCCACAGTTGATGACTCCGCCCCCTTCTCAGTTATCTCACTTTACGTCGATGTCGGAGGAGATTTTCGGCTGGATGTGAAGAATGGATGAGCAAGCAAAGCAGCGACATAAAATAGTGTTGGATTGAGTTCAAACGATGGAGGACAGACTGCTAAGGATGGAGGACCAAGCAGATGAGCGCCATCGGGAGTTGTCTGCCGAATTGCAAAGAATGGTGCCGCGAGCAAGCCCTTTAGCATCCTCTCCAGAAGCCTCTCAAGCAGCCCCGCTAATAGCCTCTCTAGCATCCTCTCCAATAACCTCATCCGCATCTGAATGCACAAAATGCTAATAAGTTTTTGATGTGACCCGAGTTCCGGTCACTTGAGCCCGAGCTAGGGGCTCTTTTATTTTCTAATTTTTTTTTATTTATTTTGTAGGTTTTTGAATCAAATAAACATCATTGGAGTTGGCATTTGGGCTAATGGAGATTTTACAATCTTTGGAGAAAAATTGTGAGCTGTTTTCCGCCTAGATTCTGACCTCCGGCAGTTCAAGTGGATTTTTGACAATCGAGAAGGCGTCGTTTCAACTTTCGTCCTTCATACGAATTGTAGCCAACTTCTTGAGCTTTCCAAAGTGGTATTAAGCGTTATTTTTGGGGTTCTTTTGACGTGTCAAACGTTACCATTACAGAGACCAAAAAAAGCCCATTCTCGAACTTGATTTGTGATGTATTATTTGGGGTTAGTTTTGTCATTTTATTTTAGGGCATTTTAGTCTTTATCCCTATTGTAAAACCCTAGGGTTTAATACCCTTTTGGCTCGATGGAAGCTCAATTTTTGGAATTGAAGAAGAGATTTTGAAGAGTGAAGACTCCTCCTTGCCGCGGCCAAGCTCCCTCTCCTAGCGCCGATTCCTCCATCCCATTGCAAGGCTTCTCTTGAAGTTTCTCAACCTTGCTATCTTGGGTTATTGCCTCTTCCAATCTTCCTTCTCAAGGTGGGATTGTGGTGTGGGGGCAAGAGAACTATCCCCCATTGGAGATTGTTGGTTTCGGCCAACCAAAGAAACGCCCTCTCACTTTAGGAGGTGCCGCAACTCCTTTGTGTATTTCTTCTTATTTTTGTGCTACTATCAAGTTTCCTTTTTACTGGTTGGTTTGTCTATGAAATGGAGGTTTGATATATGTTAGTTGCTGAAGAAGTTCTTTTGGAAGTTTATGAATGAAAAGTGATATTTTCGGAATATTGTGAGCTGCAGAATCTGTGAACTTTTGTTAACTGGTTTTCTTGCTGATTGAAGCCCCTATTTGAACCCCTTATGGTAAGCGTCTCTATTCGAGGCCTTCTAGTGATTTGTTCCTGGTTAAGTCAGGAAGCTCACGTCCAAATTTGGGCGTCGTTCGGTATTTATTGATCAAGTTATTACGTTTTAGATCTGCACTGTTAAATCTGTCCTGCTGAAACAGTTTTTCAAGTGGATATTGAAATTGATAGATCTCCTGCTCTAGAACGATTTTGGAGCTGGAATTTTGACACAATCTTCGGGACTTTATTGAGTTTAGGTCCTCCAAAAACCAGATTAATTTCAATTACAGAGTTGGAGCTTTAACTGGTTTATTGTTGCTGGGTCGGATTTTGTTATTTTTTTGGGACAGATTTTACTAAGGTTTCTAAGTGATTCTTGGAACGTATCAGTTTTTTAATTTATACGTTAAGTTCATTATTTACTTTATTTATATGTGACGTAATAACGTGGGTCAATGTAGTGACCTGGATTCTTACTTGTCTTAAAAGTACGTTAAAGTATTAAGTTTTTACTAAACGATTAAAACGTTATTTAGAAAACTTCCAACATTTAAAAATCAGAGTGCCACAAAAAAATCCGATCATTACCAACTTACTAAAAACAGTCAATTAAATCGAGGAGAAACTATGATTAATAAATTTAGTGGAAACGTAACTTAAGCATCATACTAACTTGAAATCCAAGGTTTGAGTTTTCAAAGTGAAACTTATATAATATTCCGAATAAGTACTCTAATAAGGGTTAAAGGGGAAATTAACGTTTACAAAACGAGTTTGACGTTAGCCCTTACAAAATTACTCTTTCCTTCCTTATTGACACAGTACTACTACTTGGGACGCGTCTCCCCTGGATACGCCGTAGGCTTCACGGGAATGGCCTCCTCCACTGCACCTGGTATAACCATCTCATTACCTACACCACAAGTAAGGACGTGAGCTTTCGTCCAGTGAGGAAATGAGTTAATACAATTATGCTTATGCCTCTCTTTAGTTCTTTTGGAATGGGGGCCACCCAAACCAATCTTTTCATTACGTTCTTTCTTCGTTCGTTCTTTACTCTTACTTCGAGCTGGAGATTGGAGGTTGTCCTTTGAGATGGCGTAGTTTGACCGGCTTCTAACATCCTGGGTGCACACTAGTCCCTTTCTCGACTAGGTGAGGGTGTATCCTAGCTGCCAGGCTAGATCCGAACTATCCATCTACCCCAACTCTCTTTCCCTTTCTGGCGTATCCCGCCTTCAAGGTTTCTTCTCTTCTGGCGTATCCCGCCTTTAGGTTTTCTTTCAGTGATAGGCATATCCCGCCCATCCCGAAACATTTCTCTTCTTAATGTTTTTCCCTCACTCATGCTCATTAGTACCACCCTGAGGGGGCACTCCCTACTTGGTTTCTATTAACGTGAATATAAGGGGATGCTAAAAATCTAAGTAACGCATTCATAGGAACTAGGCAATAGAAATTCCAATCCAATAATAAAGGGCGGAAATTAACGATTCATGAAGACATAATTTATAGCACACAGTAAGAGGGAAACATGTAGAATAAAATCCGAATCATGCTATTAAACGATGACAATAAACATAACAGGCATCACGAAATTAGAACATCATGCTAAAGAGATAACAATAGTTGATTCAATATTGGAAGAGCATAAGAGACATTAGTTAACGAGCATGCTTGAAGATTAATAATAATTAACATGCAGAAATCGTACATGGGAAATTGGCATGTTTCACAACAAATAGTCGGCAATTGAATTTTTTACAAGTGATAGATTAACATGCTCGAGATTAAGAAAATTAGTTAATTTACACGCTAGTTAATGGGGAAAAATACTAATCAACATGCTTCATACTCATGTTTGATAAAAATGGCAAAATAGATAACATGCTGGAAGACTTAACGAAACTAGTCATGCAAATCAGTTTAGCTATATACATTTGTAGGATTAAGCGATAGCGAGTTACATACTTTACAAGATAATGGCAGCAGAGAATTTACATATAACAGCAGGAAATGTGAACTTCTGATCATGCTTTTTAATCAACTGTAACACAGTAGAAAATTAGAACATCTAACATGCTTTTTGATCAACTATAACAGTAGGGAAATAATTACTAATCATGCGTTCAATCGTCAATTAAAGTAGCGGTAACATAAAACTATATAAAATTACAGATCATGCTTTTAAATGCCTACAAACAGCAACATTAATAACGAGTAGAACAACGAATTATGCTTACAAATCCTACTTTGAATGACTAAAATAATAGCTAGAGATATCAAAAATGGAACAACAGAGACATGCTTCTTAACAATATTATCAGCAGTGCGAAATGACGAGACGGAACAACGATGACATGCTCTTTAATGACTATAACATTCAGCAGCGTATATTAAAAAAGCAGAACAGCGAACGCATGCTCTTTAACGTCTAAAATACAACAGCGTATACAGGAAAACGGAACAGAGAACACATGCTCTTTAAGGCCAAACGATATAGCAACGAAAATAACTGAACAGAGCACTAGACAGGTTTATTAAACATTTAGGGACACAATGCAATATCATGAAATAGACCATGGATTTTTGCTCCCTACAATTAGTTAAGTAGTAAGATAATAAAACTTCAGATTCATGCTTCATCGATGACTAAAAGAAAACAAAATAGCAGGGTAATACTGTGAAGAAAAACCACAGATCCATGGATAAAACCACAACATCTTTCTATCGGAATAGTAAAGACTGAACGTGCATATAAGTGACAACTATGACAGTAGCAACACACAGTAACATACTTCCGCGGAGATTAACAATGAACAAAATAGAAGACTTTATAAAACAGCAGCCAACAACTTATTTAATGCAGAGAAGGTACCGTGAACAATAGGAAATAAATTCATACTTTGAATAGAAGTAAAACATAGAACAATACACTACCATAAAATCACAGATTAGGGTCATTATTCCCACATTAAGCTCATGCTCATTCTTAACAGATTCGTTGATTATACATTCCATTTATCCTTACTTTTCCTTCATTTTCAACAAAGCAGACAAATCCTCCATGAAAGAAAATCGTTCATTGAGGCAAAATATCAGCAGATATGCATGAAACAACAACAAAGAAAATAGGGTATCCAATATAGTATCATCAAAGGTTTACAGAGATTCAAGAACAACTAGAGAATCGCAGAAAAACTAAGCGCAGGGACTCATACACACACACACACACACACACATATACTTGGGTGTAGGGCCTCCACCTGGCCAAGACTACCCCATTCCTTACCCTTGTAGACAAGCCTTCACTCGGACAGCAGCTCTCCCTCCACACTCCAAACAGCAACCCTCCAGAACCCTTCTAGGAGAACAACGATGAAGAAGGAGGTGAAGAGCTGAAGATGAAATAGGGCACACCTTGGGGACAATTCATACGAGTGGCAGAGGAGGTGCAGGAGACATCCTCTGTTGGCGAAGATCGTGGGAGTGAGGTCGAGTGGTCTGCGTTTCTATTGGTTGAGCGTCATTTTCTCCTGATTTAAAATCAGTTCTGTCGCAGCTCTGTGAGAATTTGGATGAGAGGGTGCATCCCAATTTTGCTTGTATCGTCCTCATTCAGAATTTGGATGTGAAATGGCATTCGAGATATCATCTGCGTGCATCCAAATTCGTCCAGAATTCGGACAGATTCAAACTCACAACGTCCGCCTGCGTCCAGGATCATCTGAAATCGTCCAGAATCCAGACAGATTCAAACTTACAACGTCCGCCCGAGCTTGCTGTCGTCCGAAATCGTTCGAAGTCATCCGAATGCTCAGGAGTTGTTCCATTCGTTTTGCAGACGACACATCACGTCTGCAAGGTCGTTCGCATGTGTCTTAAAAGACCAAAATTTTATTTCCTTCACATTTTCAACTAGACTTTCATCCAAATTAATTCCCACGAAATTACAAGTCACCACTTAATGCTTATATAGACAAGTTGTGTCATGAAATTTTATCTCCAAAGTTTGATTACATCACTTAACGGGAAAAAGTTAGTATCGGGTTGTTACATCAAATTTGCAGCACTATTGCCCTTAGATGCTAAATTTCTCCTCTTGTTGTGCTTGCCAAGGTGCATTAAATGGTGGCTCTCATTCCTCCATCGACAGATGCATCGGGTAGAAAAATGCTTCCACCACTTAAAACTATGCACATGGTACGTCTTTGATTTGGTTATCTACGTGTCTACTCTTATTCATTCCTTATTAGTCTGACGATTTGAACATGTTCATTGCAGTCAGGTGAACTGATAAATATTTGCACGAAACTGGCTTGTTCAAATACGAGAATAAACTTGGAGACTTGTGCAATTCTTGTAGGGATTATGGTAGGCAAATTCATTTTCTGGCATTAAGTGCTTTGGACTGGATGCTTAGGATATTTCGCTTCCTGATTACATTTTCAGGTAGGTGATGAATATCACTTCACTCATCTCATCCTCCCAAAGTAAGAAGGGACATCAAACTCGGTGAGAATTACATTGTGTTAAATAAAGTGGTTTTTAAGATTTTATTGTAGTACTCATCCATGCATTCTTTGTATACAATGTTCTGCGTTGCACAAGAAAAAAATTCTTGAACGTTCAAATTGAAAATTCGCTTATTACAATAGGGTGGATTCACATAAATAAACTTCTCACTTTAACTTGTTGTACTTCATGTTTGAACAGTTCTAATGCGTGGTTTACTTTTTAGACACACCCAAAGCAGCTGTGCTTTTTGTCATTCGTGGACCCACACACTCACTACTCATACTAGGCGTTGCTGCCGAAAGTAATTGCAATCATCATAGTGCCAACGGACAAAGAGAAGTATATTTTTTTCCCTTGTGTAGATTCATGTTGCTTTCCTCCTTTGTGCTGAATTTTCCCTTTGCATTTCAGCCCACACGACATCTTTCATTGTACTAGTGGGGGTTAGGGCTACTCCAAAATTATAAGAAGACTGGCTTTCACCCTCATGAAGATCTACTTGATATGAGTCCCTTGTTCACAAAAGGGTCCAATGTATACCTAGAGCCGAGGTTGTCATTTGACATCACCGATTTACGAAAGAAATAAGGATACAGATATGGATTTTCTTGTACTGAGTACTGATTTTCTTGTACTGAATATTTTTTTACTCAGAATAATATCTGGTTGGATAATGTATGTTATGTTTGGAAATATCTATTTTGGATAATATATGTTATGTTTGCATTTCTGATTTTGATAATGTCATAAGGGGGAGACCATACAACAAGGGAAACTCTTGCAAAATTTTTATTTTTCTTTTAAGAGAAAGAAAGAAACTTTGACTCAAGGCAAATTATCTATTGCATCCATCATTAACAAATAATTAACATGTTCATTACAACAATTTAAGCAACAGGTGCATAACAGAGATCTATATAAAGGCAGAGGAATTTTGAGTTTCCACGGCGAATCGTTGACGCAAATTACATGTACATAATCATGTACATGTTTCGAGGCCAAAATTATTCCATGTGCATAGTTTGTCTCAATGCCACTTTGTCCAAAATTACATTTTCATACTAAACACTCCCTATCAATGCCCTTAATATCCATTGCACCACTTACCAAGTTCATTCATCATCAACAAACAATTTCATTCCATTACAACCATATAATGTACAGGTGCATTACAGACACAAAAAATAAATAGGATTTGATGAATCCTTTCCATAGGCAAGTAAATAGGATTTCAAGGTAATATCAGGTCCACATTTGTTTTTGTTTGTATGTGTGGACCTTGCGAAGCACTCTCCTGCATAACACAAACATTGCAAATAAAATTAGCATAGTTAAAAGAACATATGAAAACATAAAAGTAATAATGTGCTCACTTGCATCTCGAAAATTATGTTAGGAACTGTTTCGGGAATTGTGAAACCTATAAATAGGGCATGCGAGCTTCCTCTCCCACCTTTGCCTCTAGACCTGTGGCTACTACATGCACTTGACTCGGCACCTTGACACGTGCAAGAATTGTGTCCCACACCTCCACACTGACCACATGTCATGTTGAGATATCTCTTGGGCAACACTGTCGGCTTGAGGTCTCGTTAACATCCCTTATTCTTTGTTTTCACGGCCTTCCGAGACGTCTCTTAAATGGTGGTGGCATAATTAGATCAAGGCTTGTCACATGCCACATGATTTGTCCACTGATCAGGTGAACAAAATAGGAGTACATCCTCATGTAAGTTTCACAGTGGTAGCACTTATGCACAAATTCTGTAATATTTGGAAAATGTGTCTACATGTAAAACTTTGATTATGTGTAATTCGATGCTTGAACATTGTGAAATTGTAATTCCGAACCTTTCATATTATTGAGATTATTGATGTTGCTAATATTTGGAAGAATAATGGAATTATATTATATTAGTTTTGTAAGGGATGTAATTTGGTTATATAAATAAGAGTGTAAATAATTTATTGAGGAATAAGGGTGATAAGGAGTAAAGTGGTTGATCACTGGCGAAGGAGAAATGTTGAGGAGTTTAGCATAGTTAGAAACAGTCGACCGTGGGGTCAACCGCAAAAAATGACAGTGATGAAACAAAACATTGGGTGTGCAACAATAGTTAGACACAGTCAACCGTGGGGTCGAGCGAAAATGGCACTTTGTTGCGGTCGATCATCTCGATCATCCACTAAGGTGATGATCGACCGACATTGAGAAAAATCATTCTTTGGTGATTTGCGGTCGATCACGAGATCGACCGGTACCAAAGCAAATCGTGAAGATATTGGTTCGTAGTCGATCACAAGATCGACTGATACCAAAGCAAATCGTGAAGATATTGGTTCGTCGTCGATCACAAGATCGACCGGTACATAATCATCGGTTACAAAAAATATGGTATGTAATACCCCGATACTAATTTTCCCGTGTACGCAATGTAATAGAACTTTGGAGATAAATTATATATTATATCATGTCCTTATATGTGTTCAATTGTGATGTGTAATTATGGGAAAATTATTTCGGGATAAAAAGTTAGTAGGAAAAAGTGAAGGAATATGAAGATTTGGTTAAGCGGACGTATGCGGACGCCACGCGAACGAGAATTGGCGTCAGCACGAACACTTGGGGACGAATTCTCGAGTTCTGAGTTTACCCTGTTGCTCTGCAAACGAAGTACGGAAGAGGACAGGAGGCGTCCGCATCGAATCTATCCAATTTTTGGACACCTTTGGACACTCGCGGAAGAGTATGGACGAGGTGAGGCATCATCCAATTTATGGACATATGCGGACGCGTGCGGATGGTTCGTGTAGACGCCATAACTCGTCCGAACATCAACTACGGATGAGGGTGGGGACGTTGTTTCTCGTCCGTGACAATAATTTTGCCTATGGAATTTTACTCATGCCTACGAATGCAGACGAGATCTATGCATCTGCACTCGTCCAGAAGATCGCAGATCTGCTACAGAAAATGATTTAAAATAAGAACAAATCAATAATTAACCAATAGAAACACAGCTCCTCAAGACAAATTGCCCTCCACCACGTCTCGACCAGCAGGAATTGTCACCTGCACCTCCCCTTCTAGACGTACGACTTATCTCCTTGGTACACTCCCTCCTATTTAGCTCCAGCCAATGCCTCTCCCCTGGGTGCATCTTCTTCTTCATTCAAGTCCCTTGTTGTTGGAGTAGATCCTGCGTGGAGTGTGGAGATAGAAGGGAGCTGCTGTCCGGGGGTCGAATCGTTTACAAAGGTAAGGAATGAGGTAGTCCTTGGCCATGTGGAGGCCCTACACCCAAGTAAAGTGTGCATGGGTTATAGATTGTCTGTGCTCTATAGAATTCTTCCTTGAGTTACATATTATATTTTCTTTGCAGTTGTTTCCCCGTACATTGTTAGTTGCCTTAGATTCCCATGTTTTTCCTTTAAGCACTTATCTAGTGGTTGCATTTCATTTCTACTTGATGTTGGGTTCTATATAGTGGACGTTACACTTGATAACTCTGCTGTACATTTCACTACTTGTTAACCTTGGATTCCATTACTGAATGTTAAGTTGATAATGTTGGGTCCTATTTGATGATAAGTCGGGTTGAGTAAAACGGTGAACCAAGGGTCTCATGCTTAGTGTTAAGACGAAATGATGATCTGTGGAACTCTATTCGTCAATGCGTGTTTATAGTCTCCTCTAGGTTTATAGTTCCTCCAAATGATGATATTGCCCTGTCGAATCATTTAAACTGTGCAAATGTTCTAAAAACATGCGTTGTCTTACATTCAGATTGTTTTACTCTCTTTATTGTTCGTTGTCTTAGATTTGGATTATTTTACTCTCTATATTGTTCGTTGTGCATCTTTGGAAGGATGTTCATTAAGATATCTCCACTGTTGTTACATTCATTGTTAAAAGCATATACATTTAATCTCCTGACATGCTTAGTATTCACTGTCAAACCGTAAAACATGTATGACTCGTTTATTTTGCTGTCATATTTCAAATTCACTGCTAAGATCTAGAAACACGTATGTTAGCTCCTAATCTACTGTATATGCCATTAATAACTCACTGTAGTATGCTGTTACGTTATGTTGAAGAGTTCAGCACGATAACACATTTCATTTCAATAGATTTCCATTTCATTCATTATTGAGAAGCATGATTTGTAAATTCTGTTTTGCGATTTTGTTCGATATTATTGTTGCAGATTTTAGTTGCTAAAAAACATGTGTTTCTTGTTCTTTTCATTATTTCTTACTGCTGTTATTATCGTTTAAAAAGCACGTTTCGCTGTTTCGTTTTGTTTATTAAATGCTGCTGTAACATTTGTTGTATAGAAGCATGTTCTGTAGTTTCATTATGTTTATTTATACGCTGTCATCTAATCACCATGTAAAAGCACGATCCGTTGTTTTGTTTTATTCATATTACGCTACGGTTATTTGCCATTCAAAAGCATGATCTGTAGTTTATTTCGTTCATAGTGTATTGTTGTGTCATTCGCCAATTAAAAGCATGTTTAGTTGTTTGTGTTACACTGCTGTATTTATTCGCTGATTAAATGAATGACAGTTGTTCATGTTATGCTGTTGTATTAGTTGATTTCAAAGCATGTTTAGTGGTTAATTACTGCTATGTTATTAGCCATTTAAAAGATGATTAGCTACTCATTTCTACTGTCATATTAGTCGTTTAAGAAGCATGTTTCACTATTTTATTTTTGATATTTTTGCTGTTGTATATAATCGTTAAGAAGCATGTTCGCTGTTCTGTTTTCGGTACTTTTGCTGCTATATATTGTCATTTTAAGAAGCATGTTTCGTTACCTCATTTCATTAATGCATCGTTAAAAGCACGTTCTGTTGATCTATTCTGCTCATCGTACGCTGCTATGTGTTCATTTATTTGGCTTCGTATTGTCTAACTACCGTCGTTGTATGTAATATATGTTTTAAATTATGCCCTTTTATTATCAATTATAAATTCTTTAAATCATTGTTATTTACTTTCCATGTATGCGCTATTTAATTTGAAAGTGTCCTCATGCATTCATGTTAATAGAAGCAAAGTAGGGAGTGCCACATCGGGGTGGTACTCACATGCATTGGAAAAGGAAAAAAGATAAAAAGATGAAAGAAAAGAAAGGAAAAGGGAGTTTGGGGGCGGATGGGTAGCGTGTCTAGTCTGTAACTAGCCGAAGCCCCTCCCTTATCAGGTACGGGAGTTCTAGTTGCAAATAAAAGGTTAGGTCCGATCACTATTCCATCACAAAGGAAATCCTCCAATCTCTAGCTCGAAGTACGAGTGTAGAACGAACGAACAAATGTAATGAAAAGATTTGGTTTGGGTGGCCCCCATTCCAAAAAGGAACTAAAGAGAGAGACATATGTATTTGTATTAACCCATTTCTTTACTGGGCTTCGTGCTCACGTCCTTACTTGTGGTGTAGGTAATGAGATGATTTTTCCAAGAGCTGAAGAGGCCTTACCCGTGGAGCCTTGCGATGTATCCAAAGGAAGCACAAACAGAGTAGAGGCATGGTTCAAAGAAAAGTAGAAGTATCTATTTTGTAAGGGTTTAACGACAAACATGGTTTGCAAGACGTTAATTATTGGCCTAACTCTTGTGTTACGTATTTAGTAGGTTATGTTTTTAACCTTAAACTCTAACTTATGTTTTAAGTAATATTTATGTTTCCGTTTCCAGTATATCTTGAGAAGTACTTGTTTTATGTTTCTGCTGATTTCTAAAATGATAGCTTTCTACTATTTAATGAATGTTGAGATAAGTTATTGGTAACGATCGGATTTCCTTTGAAAAAAGACTCTGATACTATTTTAAAAGAATTTGAAATAACGATTTATGTCATTTATCCAAAATTTTCAAAAATTTAACGGTATTTTTAAGAGAAACAAAAAATTCGGGTCGTTACATGGTAATTGACGTCGGGAGGATTACGAATTGTGTGGAAATCAGGATCACGTCTCCTCGTCACCCTCTAGGGTTTTAGTGTATAAATAGGAGAACATTTGCTAAAGAAGAGGAAAAATGCCTTCTGCTTTTTCTCTGTAGTTTTCTCTGATATTTGTTCTTCTGGTTTTCCGGGTTTGGTGTGCTGAGCGAGTCTAAAGTTTGTTGCTGAAGGAGAATGGTTCTCGACTAGAGCAAATTCTTCATAAAGGTTTTTACCTAAGAGGAAGGTAAGAGATTTGTGTGTGCTTTCTCCGAAAGGACCTACGTCACAGGATTAGGATGCATGATTTTGTGTGGTTTGAAATGTCTTACGATGAACTATTAATATCCTTCAATTATTTGTTTCACGTTAATGAATCTGCTTCATATAAATGAACCAACATGCTAATAATATATCCTTGAAGTAAGAGGTTTTTTGTGATTTGGTTAGAAAATGTTATGCTTCGATGAACCCTATACGCTCATGTTATTTGATTCATGTTAATGAATCACAGAATTTTCTTGCTCCATAATATTATTCATAGAACTTGTCTGCTACTGTTATTGTTAATAGAATTGATTTGCTTCCTGATTCAATGATAACTAGAATGAAAATTACTTGGTTTGCTCTTGATATCGTTAATGGAATCTGCTTCTTGTTTAGATAATGATTTGAAAGAAAATGATTTGTCTGCCTTTGTTTATTTAATAGAATTGTTGTAGCTTGAGTAAAGTTTATAATTGGTAAGATTTGGTTGGAAATGGGTTATTCTCTGTGGTATGAGAATTGGCTAAAGGTAGAATGTTGAGAACCTTTTGCATCTCATGGTTTATTCCCTGTTCGTCTCATGGTTTATTTCCTGTTCATCTTATATGTTAGCTAGAGTATGAGAACTGTTGATACGTTGAAGTAAGTTGGCATGACTTTCTGTTTAGTTCAATGATTAGGGGGCATGATAGAACAATTGGCTTAATGGTTGAAATTGATCTTTGTATAATGCATGATAGGAGCTGTTAGGAATAATGTTAATTATATTGCTTCTGTTTTATTTAACCAGTTAGTGACATAATGTATAGAGCTAGTTTATTGTTGTTCCATGATTCATAGCATGTAGAATTATTCCCTTACTATTATGTTAATGACAACATGTATATGTTAGTGATAGTATATATTAAATTGACTTACAGTTGTGTAATAATTCATGCTTCCATTGTTTGGTTATTGAATTGTATTGTTTTCTAGTATTATGTGAACTGCAGTGTAACATCATATAGGCATGTTAGTTAGGGTTGCATATCATGTGTTGCACATGATAGTAATGAATGTAATGTATGTAAATAGACGTCGGAGGTTGAGGAGTTTAGTGACAGTGATGCTTGGGAGAGCTACGAGATGATGTATTTTTTCTCATGTAGGGATTGAGTGACCTGTTCTGCCCAAGCTAGATCCCAAGGATGTATCTATCTCTTTGTGAGAAATATCTCCAATGTTATGATTGAAAGTGAGACGTTAAGTGAAACAAAAGGGATAGGTTCTCTTCTGACATGACAGACATGTGCATAAAATCAGCATAAGCATTTTGCATTTTACTTATATTTCTTACTAGACATTAGGCTCATTATCTCTCATGTGATGTAGGTAACGATTGTGATCCATAGGATGTGTATGTAGAAGAGGTATGATGTGACGAGAGCTTGTGTTACCCGGCGAGTGATGACCTAGGGGTTATGGCTCACAAATGGAATAAAAGTGTTTAAATAAATTCAAGACCTTTTAATAATCGTTTTAAGTATTTGAATAGTTTTGTTTTAAGATATGTTCACAATGTTGTTTTGTTTTTAAAGAACGATTTCATGCTTTAGTATTCTGCACTTATTTAGTTTGATATTTTTCCTTCAAATGATTTTTAATGAGTTTAAAAAGAAAAATTTAATTGAAAAGTCAAACGAAATTGGGATGTTACAAATTCCTTGAGAGATTTCCACATAAAATGCATGCACGAGATTGCATGGACACATGAGATGCCAATCAACTCCTACCGGTAACAAGTACATCTGTCTAAATGGACAACGTACTATTTGTTACCATTGCTTACCTCAATTTGGGCAATGTCTGAAACAACAGAACTCCAATTTTGACTGCAAGTTGTAGTCAGGCAATCTTAGTCTTGATATGAGGACACAAAGGTCCATCGAGTGAGCTATCTTTTTGTGTTTCTTAACGATTCTACTAATTATACCCTTTCTTATAATATCAAAAATACTCAGAATCAGTTTGTCCTAAGCTGGTAGGGTGCAGGCATTGAAGGACTAGCTCAAGTTGTTTAGGCTTATGTTGCACTTTGAGATCAAGCTGAAGGCACTAGGGGTGTGCAAAACCAAACCGAATCGGTTGTTTCGGTTTGGTTTGGATTGGTTTTGACCTTTGGAAAACCAAAAATCGGTTCATATTTTCAAAAACCAGACAAGTCGGTTCGGTTGTTGGTTTGTCTTTCTAAAAACCGACAAACTGAACCGAACTGAATAGGGTTTGTTCGTTAGTAGTTTCGTTTAATCTTCTTGTTATGCTGTGCGTGCAAGGAAAGCCCAGTTGGCGGTTACGATTCACGATGAGACAGCAGACGTTCAAAGACCTCTTAAATCGGCAACAATACAGTGCAGAAGCCTAAACTTCAACTTGTTACTCTGTGCTTCTGTGCTGTGCTTCAGTTTCGCTAATGGCCCACTTGGAAGTCGGAACCGCATGTCGTCGTGCTCAGTGAGAAAGACTCACGTCGCCAGATTCTGCACAAATCCTCTTTTGGTATATTGTTTTGGTCTCCACTCTTTCGAATCCTTTTTTATTTATTTTAATATGCTTAATGAGTGATTTTTCATTCTTTTGAATTTGGATGATGAGATAAGGTTGTAGTCGATTTTTGTTGTCAAAAGATCTGATATAAGTCTAGGGATTGGATAATAGTGGAAGTGTTGTTTCTGTCAAGTTTTTTGGATTAGTGGTATTAGAGCCTAGCGATTCTAAGATCAAATCCCTACTTCATCAGTTTTTGTTAAACCTAGATTTCTCATAGTTTCACCTTTGAAACTTGAAATGTCCACTTATATGGACCATTAACATTAGACTTACACGAAAAAAATGAGGAGAAATGTATTAAATGATTAATTAACTTGATTCTGAATTGAATGAAGTGTCAATTTTCATTCGTTTCATTGTGTTTAATTTTGTTGTTATGTTCATTTGTGCATAGCTCTGTCTTAATCTTACGGATTCATTCTCCGCTCTTCCATAATGCAGCTTCACTCTCACTATATTGTCTGATATCCATTGTCTTCTACCCTGTTAATTGGTATATTCATAGATCAGCACACTTTTTTTTTTGTACTTTGTCGAAGGACACTATATTAGTTCATTTATTTAGCAATGTACTTCATATGCAATTTATTTAACTCAATTGACCTGTACATTGTTTATGAATATTTGAGAAGTTTTGTCTGTCATCGATGTTTAACAATAATCTCAATTCATTATAATTTGCTATTGCTTATTTTCCTTTTTGTGTATTGTGTTCTTGAGTACACGGGTGCTTGATGTTTGGTGTCTATCTGTTGTGCATTAAGTTTGTCAATCTTCAAATTCTGACATAGACTTTTCATCTATAATGAATTTTCATTTGATTACTAAAATTTGTCTATATTTTCCTATTTGATTTTCCTTTTTTGCGTTTTTTAAGAAAATATTTATAGTTATCTTTCTTTATTACTGTGTTATGTAATGTACCATAAACAAACTTTGTTTTTGTTCTATTACTTTTTTGGTTATAACTAAGTTTGAGAGATTATTTTGATATTTGAAAAATAAAAATAAAAAAAATATGGTGGGAAAAACCAGAACCAAAGTTTCTGTTTGGTTCCAAAAAACGAATACTCAGTTTTGGTCCTGTGATGGCCGAACCGAAACTGTTGCTGTTTGATTCGGTTCCATACTAAAACCAAACCGAACCGCAAAATGCTCACCCCTAGAAGGCACGTTTGGACCAAAATCTCGCATCTATTCTTCATAGATATGTGTGTGTTGACTAGTCAAGGAAAAATAGCTTCCTCATCTCTCTCTCAAAGTGTGGTGCTGTTGTGACCCTAGAAGAGACCCACATTGCATCCTTGAACAACTTGCCTTTAAATTGTTTTTGAAAGTTTGCATAAAAGTGTCGGATGCAAAAAAGATTATCCGCTGACCCTGAAAACTCTCTGGCAGCTGGCACCATCCCCTACATAAATTAATACTTTGAGCCAAACATTCTTCCACACGGAGTAACATAAACATACATTGTAAAAGCAATCCATCGTACCTTTCGTCGGTTGGAAATGATTGTCCACCCATTGTCAAACTGGGTGTTTAAATTCTTGAGCAACAATTCCAAAAACCAGTTCCAAGAATCCTTACATTCTGCTTCAACCACTACTACAACAATAAGATAAATTACATCGTTACTGTCAATGCTGACAGTAGTGAGCAGCTGGCTTGGAGTTGACCCCTTCAAGTGGCAACCATCCAAACAATTAACCGGTCTAACACAGTTCAACAACCCTATCTGACATGCAGCTAAACACATATACATCCTTTTAAATGTGGCACTGTGTGAAAGATCAATCCTCTCCACCTGAACATGCAAGGAGCTTCCAAGATTAGACCTTCGAATCTTCTCGCCGTACAACCAAATGAGCTTGTATTGCTCATTATCATCCCCTTCATTCATTTTTTGAGCCGCATTTCTTGCCCTTCTAGCAAGGCTGGGTGTAATGTTCGCATTAAGATCCTTCTTGATTGTCTCAATTATGGAAGGCAGGTCCTAGTCGGCCTGACTTTTGAATCTATCCAAGTAATGCATTGCCACCCATTTGGTAGAGGCACGGCGACTTTCCATATTTCTCGAGCAAGTGTGAACATTGTTATGACTCTTTATTTGAAATGTCAGTTCACCTTTCATTTTTTACGAGTGCATCCACCAAGTGCATCCTTCTTGGCAGGCCGCCCTCTACCGATGAGAGTCATTGTAGGTGAATTTTATCCCGTACCCATTCTTCAATGCATGATCCATGATTTCTTCTCTAATTTGGTTCAATGAACTATGCTTCTTGTCCAGACACATACCAGCGAAAGAACATCCACTTGTGGTGGTTGTTGAGGCCTACTGTCTCTCATGTCTTCATCACTGGATTTGCACAATAAACGGAGCTCCTCCTCATCTAGCGTTGTTGAGACAAAATGCACCACTTTAGCCGCTTTGCCTCTAAATGCATAAACATCATGTGCCAAGGCTATCGACATGGGCTCCACTTCCAATGAGTAGTTAACGGATTCCTGATAACTCTAAGATACCATTGGTGAGTAACAATTAATAATGCTTCAAAATCGCTGAGAAAATCAGTAAACTTCAGCTCTCACAAGCTCTAGGGTTCTATAATCGCTGAGAAAATGATGCACCTTGAGATGCATATTGGGTCAACAAAGGGAAATGGCTCTTGGCGGTAGTCAAAACAGAACAACCAAATTGAAACTTCAACAACTTTCAGTGCAAGTAGCCAATCGACTTCAAATTTGTAGGGAACGTAAAAATCACAAAGTCAGAGGTCCCCACCAAAAATTACGATTCAACTTGGAACGAAGAGAGAGTCATGCAAACGGTAAGCTACTGCTCGGGTAAGATCAAATAAAAATAGTTTCGGTTATCTCCAATAATAAATTGCACAATAGCTTTAGACTCAAATCAAAATCCCACAAAAAGTTGAATCCAGAGAACAACCAGTTCTAAGAATCAAGTAGCAAAATCAACCAAAAGATTAAGGAAAACTTTGCACACTCACAAACTGGTTCGCTAACTCACAACCCAGAGTAACGACTTTAATGAATCCCTCTAACAAGGAACCACTCCACCTTGTTCTCTTGGTCTTCTAATCCTTCACGCTGGAGAACACCTCATGGAGAGATGTAGGAAGGGTCAGTATAAGGGCTCCTCTCCCAGATGAAGCAAGAAACGAGAGAGCGATGATTTTTGGCTCCAAGCTTCGATATGCACCTAGACAAGAAACTCGTGGGGGTTTGAGGGGGAAAACCTTCAAACGTTGATAGCTTTAGCTACTAGGAATTCAAAATTAGGGTTAGGATACCATTAAGGAAGATTAAATACTTCCCTAATGGTGCCCTAATGCAAAATTACAAAAATATCCATGTAGTAAAAAAATGGCCATGAATGCTCGGCTAACATGCTAGGCAAGCACTCCAAATAAACCATGTACTAACAAGCCTAAATCTAACCAAAGACAATCCATTATCTAGTAATCCAACAAAACATAGACTCATAAAACATGTCAAAACATTTTAAAGACATATCCTTGACTAGAGAACTCCCTTAAGCTTTGGCAACTTGGTCACCAATGTGGTCTAAGATCCTTTGTGTAAGCCGAGGGGTGCATAGGACTTCCAAGTGAGCATGTGTTTCGGCATTCCTTTATCTTCTTGCATAGACTCATCTTTAAGTCCTTCAAGAGTAGTTCGACTTGCAAAATAATAGCTTGTTAGAAATGCAATGGCCTGAGTGATCGAGGTTTGTGGTGCATTAGAAAATTGCTGAGCGAATTGTTCAGTGTAGTGTGAATTTAGATAAGGCAGAGGATGTATGATGTTTTGCTCTAGAAGTATGACGTTTTACTATGGAATAACAACTTTTCGCTACGATCAAATGCAAAGAAAGGCTGCAACCATTTTCGTGTAGCACCTCATGTGGCAGAGGAAGTAAAATGATGGCAATGTAAAGATCTAGTACAACACCCAAGTTGGTGGCGAGCAAGCTTTGCGATTACACAACTCGTATGGTTAAAAAAATGGATGAGGTTATTGGTGAAAGATTGCTTCTTAACTAGTTACCTATAGGTCCCAAATTGATGAAGGTTGTTGATGAGCGGACCTACGAGGCATCACGCCACATGTCAAATGGAACCATACTAGGATGGTAAAACTCAGTGACAAAACAACCTTCTGATCCGTGTGGCTAAAACCCTAGCCAGGTTCTAGGGCTCTAACCCCAAGGTATGCATCATCACCATCCAATCTCTCTTTTGACTTTCAGGGTTCAAAGCCCGAGGACATGTCACTAAAGCCCCTTCATATTTTGGCACATACAAATAATCAATCTTCTCACAGTAAAAGATTTCATAGGATAGCCTCATGATGCTTTAGTGCTAGAGTACCCAAAGTATGAAGAGGATTCATCTCCCAATATATCCACAAATGATTCATCCTCACAACACTTGAACTCTACGCTTTCAATCAACGATTATTAACAATCCAAGAAAGAGAGAAATAGCCACGACTAATAAAGAGGTTTAATTAATCAAAAACTAAAAACATCCATCGATTGTTAGTGGGGTATAAATAGTCCACCATGAAAGAAAAGAAATTCTACCAGAAATAGGATTGACTTGTAGTTATCTCTAACCAATCTGTATCTTCTATTTGAAATTTAAAATTGTAACATCCAAGATTTTCTTACGTTTAAAAATCGCAAAAATTTATAACTTTTCTTTTCTCTTAAAAACAACGGAAGACTTTAAAGACAATAATTGAAATCTTTTTCTTAAAACCTTTGCAATTTGTAAAACCTTAGTTATAAAGCAAAGCGGAAAACTTTAAGAAAATAAAACATATAATAAATACCATCATTTTCCTTTATGATTTAAATACAAAACTCTTCACAAAACTTTTTTCTCTTTCTTACATTCTTTAGGCCTAGCCAGCAACAAGATCCACCCGTGCATACCCTTCACCAACTATCTTTGACTTGTTCTCCTGTTTCTCGTACGTGTACCTACATCAACAAGACTTAACTAATGAGTCTAACGCTCAGTAAGTGATAGAATGAAATGCAATGCAGATGCGATGCATTACAGAAAAGAGTCGTATCTCTTCTGGAAATCAAGAGTGAGGTACACCTAGGGTCATGTGGCCTAACCTGTTACTCTCACAAGGAAGTATATCCATTGGGGGTGTTCCACATGCCTATATCCACTCATTTGTTAAAGACGTTGGAGATTTTCGAACGGGAGAAGAATGAACCATAGATTCAATCTAGCTAACTCCTACGTCACTGCTCCATATGTGGGATTAACCTATCGATGGAAAGTCACTGATCTCCCGACCCCACACACCTATTTACATATATTAAATATGTCATGCAATATGTTTGTGCATGCATACGGTCCTATCATGATCATATAAATGTCTACTAATCATATCATTAAAAGAATCTAAATTTAGTAAACACACAACATTCAATCTTAATTCTTGCGATGTAGGATCCGAAGACCAAAGCACAATAAGTATCAACTTACCTGGCGTCTGCAACGCACATTAGCACATAATCGTCATTCTCCTTTCTTTAATACCTTCAAAATTATTAAATAACTCATCATTAAAATCACGTATTAAGAACCTTACTTCTATGACCCATATTCTTAACAATTCCAATATTCAAAATCCTCATTCATTATGTAATAAAATTACTTCCTCCAAATTAATACCCAAATACTTAACTGCTTCCATTGTTTACAACTTAACAACCATTAACCAAATTTCTAGGTAACATTTTTTCTCAATCAATAATTTACAGATTATTATCCAGCTTCATAGTTCAACAATAATGACTGAAACATTAATCACTTAACAGTGGCAAAACACACTTCACAACAACTAACCAAAAATTATTTCTACAACTAATAGGGTACATTTCTTCATAGAGAGAGCATTCATCCACTCATTTCATGTAAGTAGTAACCACATTCCAGAATTGTAAAACCCGTGAAATTTTTAATAAGAAATTCCACGTGTAAATTTTTCGCGTTGGAACCGGTTAATACATGGGATGTTTGACCTTATTTGTCGCGTAGCGACCACATATGCAATTTTGCTCACTTGGTCAAATCGTTGGAATTGAAAAATTTTCAAGTGTGAAATCTATTCAAGAAACGGAATATGTCGAGATCAAGAGCCAATTATTTGATGTATGGTATGATGATTCCTGAGGAGATTTATGTAATGAAATGAAACAAGATGATTGAACCAAAGAAAATTTATTTAAGAAGGGAGATAAGGGACAAAATTGGAATTAAGATAGAAAAAATGAATTAAATAAGAAAAAATGTGAATGGATGAGGAAACACCGATTTGACATTTGAAATGTAACTTTTGAAGTGAAGAAAGAAGGGGTGTGAGACAAAAAAAAAGAACACGTAGCATTTGAAAATGAGAAATTGAGGAATAAAGTACAACCATGGAAGAGAAAGTAAGATTTAAGAATGAAGGAGAAATAAAATAATTGAAATGAAGAATGGGAAAGGAGGGGGAATGAGGATTATGTTCTGTTTAAAGATTGTTCTACATTTTTGGATACTGCTTATTAGACATTGAAGAGTATGTATATACTCTGTTGGATTAAGTTCATTTTAGTATTTTAGTTACGGTGTTGTTGAACATTGTTGGGTGATGAAGTTAGAGGTTTGTGATGTGGGTTTTAGATGGTTCTATTTACAATGATGAACATGAGAATAAACGTTAAGCTTAAACAGAGTGTAGGATCTTCCAATCATTCCTCAAGATATATTTATGAGATTTTCCCATGTTTAACATGTTGTAGGCTCAGACAAGTTTGTGGACTTCGAGCCGGTGCCTGAGGTAGATGTTCCTTCGTATACGAGGAAGGACCGCCAACCAGGTAGGAATTTCTATACCTCTTGTATTGCATTGCCTCGCCTCCCGTTTTCAAAATAATTATTTTGTGGAATACCACACTTGAAAAATGATGGGGACTGTTTGACAGCACGTCAGTTTTTATTAGTAGTATGTTTTCTCACGTTTAATTTCATTCATGATTTGAAATTTATTGTGCATATGTTGAGGGATAGATTTGCCACCCCCATGATACCTTCTGCTGCAGGATGGTTGATTGTTTGACGTGCGATAACAGATCGGGGCATTGGTGACGTGTCCTCAGGTCAAAAGCCCTGGAAGTCGTAAATAGTATGGGAGGGTGATGATGTCTCCTAGGGTCAAAAGCCCCTAAACTGGCCAGGGTTTTGTCCCACGGATCAGACGGTTGTCAGTTGCTAAGACTTAGTTAACCTAAGTACCATTCCATTTGACGGGTGGACGACTGAGTTTACTTGTTGGCAACCCTCATTCATTTGGAGCCTCTAGGTATCTTAGCTGTTAAATAAGTCCACATATAGCGAGTAACTATATCCGTTATATTTGATCATATGACGTGTTGGATCTACGGACCACAGTCATTTATACTTCCTCCGGCCTTATAAGGTGTTGTCGCCGACGGGTGACCACCTTTTCTCTGTTGAGTGACGGGTGAGTCCTTGAGTGACCATCCCTTTTTCACTGATGATGTTTTGAAATTGGAAAACGATGATATCCTATTTTACGAGGTATAGCTGTCTATGTATACAGCGAGTTTTCGATAAAAGCCTCATCGATGGCCTTGGGCCAGATTTATAATATGATAAGAGATTTCAAATTAAAATCCATGTACGGTAAAATGAGAAACATAACCCTGATTTCGAAAATATAGAAAAACCAGTTTTGCATGAGGTGCACTTAGTATAGCTATACTTTACTGAGTTAGTCACTCATCCCAAACGACTCCTCCCCCAAAACTTCAGGTAAAGGCAAGAGCAGCTGAGAATCAGGAGCTGAAGTATTTTTTTCTTTTCCTTTGAGCGATTTATCGTTACTTGGTGAGGATATTTACATTTGGTCTGTAAACTTTAAACACAGTTGGTTTGGATTTGTTGCACAGTACTTGGATTTCATTTTAATTTAAGCATTGTTATTTTCTTGTGATCATTACTCGGACCTAGGCCTATATCTTTTGGGCCGAACTAAATATTTATAAGTCTTCTACTAAAACTCATGCCTTGGGCTGGGTGATCGGGTTCTCTACGAGGATCGGGTCGCCTGACCTGGCGGTTATGTTCGGCCCATCTTCAGGTCGTGACAAGAATAATATTCCTCAACCCACAGAACAATTTCAACCAATCCGTAATTAAATTGCAGGACCAATTTCTATTTACAGAGCAACACTAAAACAGACCATAAATCAAACAATTCACAAAACCTTAATCTTCTTGGAATCTGTCGACAGAAACCAATTCGATAGACCACATTCACAACAATCCTTAGAAAACCATGGGAGAATTTTCCATACCTGAAGACAGAAGCTTCTCTATCACTTTTCCTCTTTTTCTCTTTTTCTCCTACTTCTCTTCTTTTCTGGCTACAAGACACTCTCGGCTCTATTCACAGAGAGCTCTTCTCACCTTCACACTCTGTAATGTTACAGAAACTATGACCTCCAACCATTAATTTATAGCCAAAAGCTTTAAGGGGATGGCAAATCACACATTTCAAAAGAGAAGGTCCAACCTGCTTATGCCGCTTGGAAAGTCCTTAGCGTTTACTGGAGAATCACATGGATATTGCCAAAGGAGTAGCTGGAGGAAGCTAGCTCTGGTCCGGTCCAGCACGTACGCACGGGTTGTAGTTCACCCTTGCCATCGCCAATTTTTCCCCTGCCCAATTCACTCTTGCAATTTCCTTCACACACTCGGCCAACTTCATCCAAGATAGGATACCAGGAGAAGAAAACACAGGACAAACGAATGACTTACCTCAACAATGAATTCACAGCCCCAAAATCGACCTAGTGAGCCGCAGTACACTGAGCCCATGCACGTCATTCGTCGCAGCAGCTGCACCACGACACCACTAGACGCACGTCCGTCCGCCAACCAGCGCACAGAGCCCGACCTCTCCCTCACCTTCGCCTGTTCTCAATCACCTTCATCTTCGCTCTTCTCCCTCTCTATTTTTTATCTCTCTCTCTCATTGTTTCTCATGCAAAAAATGGCCGAAGGTCAAAACAAATTTCACTTCCCCCCTTTAATTTCTAGATCGAACCGGTTTGAACTGAACCAGTTCAACTCTCTTCTATTTTTCCTTAATTGATTTTTCCTTCCTTTTTCTCCTAATTTATTTATTCCATTTATTTATAAATACTCTTCTTTCCATTTATTTAATTTTCCACTTCTTAATTATTCCAATTAATCCCACTATTTCTTTTCCTCTTTTTTAATTAAAATCGAGCCACATAATTGTTTTTGGACTGAGCCGAACCCAACTGGTTCAGTCCATATTTCTCCCTCGGTTTAAATCTTTTTTTCGGACGAAGGGAAGCATCCTTGCCTCGTCTGCGTTCGTCCAAATAGCGTTTTCAGACGAAGGGAGGCATCCTCACTATTCATCCGTGTGCATCTGAAACTGTCCCAAAATGGTATAGATTCAAATTCTTGGCATCTGCTACCGTCCGCGCTCCTCCGGACCTGTCCAAAATCTCATGTTACAAGTGAAGGGTGAGTTTGAGATGCCTAACCCCGTCCTGTATCGTCCCAAAACACCAGGGATGATGTACAATGCGTTTTCGAAAGCATTATCAAGTCCCCGTGTCGTCTGCATGCGTCCGAATCCGTCAGATATACATTTTTCATTAAATTTTCACACTACAATTATTCCCCAATATCAACCTCATATTTTCCATCCTTAATTTGATTATCCAATATAATACTCCTCCTAAATTAGTCCTAATTATCATTTAATAAATTCCCATAATTTATAATCTAACAATTACTTCTTTGGTAATACCCCGATAATTATTCAATTAATTCGAATACCCCTAATTACTTTCCAATTTACCGTTTTTAAATTCCGATATAAAAAGTCTGGGTATTACACAAATAACTTGAATGTAAATTATCTAGGAAAACTTTAAAATAACTTAAAATCATCTAACAAAAGATTTAAATAAATTTGAACTTCACTCAATTTGAATGAATTGAAATTCTTGGCCCTTGCTCCTCTTAGATGGATTACTCATCAAATTGCCAAGTAAGCACATGTGTTGGCAACTCTTGATCTACTTTATTAGGTGTGCTTTCATCTCGAATCTTTGAATCTGAAAAATAATAAACCAAATAATAATTTGAAAGCATTTTGAATTAATCTCATAACAAATCCTTGTGTCACATCATAGCTTCATCTTCACATTGACTTGGGCTTCTAATCCAGGTAAGTAAAATTGGGCCTCTTAAACAGAAATATAGCTCTCTATTTGCAGATCTTTTGATATAGCAAACAAACTTCAAATTTAACAAAACACCTCATTCTAGAAAGTTTGAGATGTTAGATACAAAATTTATGAATAACACATTTCAATATAAAATATATAAGGTCACCGAAAATGTCAAATATTCCTCAAAGGTCAGATTACAAAATTTTCATTTTACCACAAGTCTCTCAATCTCATGCTTGATTTTCCACTCATGCTTTAACTTGAATAACACCATGATATATTTGGACGTTTGATGAATGTAACTCAACATATTTCTCCTTTTAACACCTTCAAAATAAACACTAAAAATATCAATAGAGAATATCCATGCTCAATTGTGAATAGAGGGAATCCGTGGCACATCATCCTCTCGGGGTTGAAAAGGATTTGACCTCAAATATAAATTTTCTCCTGATTCGCCAAAATAAGGAGATGAGTCATGGACCATAAAATTTGCAATGTCTTTAAAATCTTCGTGAGTCAAATAAGAAGACAAGTCTTGTTTGTTGTAGTAGACCGACACTCTAAAGACTTCCAAAAATTCCTCATACACATATGATCAAAATTGCCATCACAAATTTCCAAATAAATACCAATTTTCTTATTCTCTTTTAACCATCTAATTATAAGAATCCAAGCATTCAATTTATTTAATAGCACATACCTCATGGAGAAAACATCGATAACATTGTTTTTGTTTCCAATGTTGCATTGAAGGCTATAAGAAAAAAGTTCAAGCTACTTGTCCTACCATGCATTCCTTCACATTCAAGTTTTGTTGCTTCCTTGCAATGTGATCTAAACTAAGTAGAGCCAACAACTTATTTTTGACCCTGATGTCTTCACTGTCATTGAGCCACTTTAAACGATATGGAGTAGGATTTTCGGTAGACTCTAACTTCAATTTTTCCACAAGACCCATGGAAGCCACATTGGTGCAACTTCTTTTTTCAATGATTAAAGAACATACTTTTTTCTTGATTAGACATCGGATATGAAAAGTTTGCTCCTTATCAATGTGCCACCATAATTTGTAAAGATTTAATTGTTTCAATATCTCCAAGCCAAACTCTTTGACCATATTCATGAAAGTCATGTTGACACAATTTCTATCAATAATGAGCAAAGTGCAAACCTTGTCTTTGTTGAAGCATTAGCTAGGAAAAGTTTGTTTCTTTTGACATTCCACTTGTTGGGTTTGCAGAGTTAGAGCACTTTGAACCTTTATGTGGAGGAGTTCTCTTTGAAAATGATATAATTCCCCTTGTGGATCCTCTTCTTCATCATTTGCCACCAATAATTCATCTTCAATAGTTGTTTTCAAAGAGTTAACTTTGCCCTCTATATGTTCTGCTCTCTCTTCTAGAGTTAGTTATTCGCTCACGAGGCATGTACTTTCAGAGGCTCTTTCTTCAAAAAAAATCTTTTTCCATGCTCTAGGAATCGAAAGATAATAATAGCCCTTGTGGTAATATAAAATCTTCTTCAAACCGCTCTTCCAGCACTAGGGTTTCTTCTAATACCTCAACATGTTCTTGTGCATACAAAGGTGGAGCGCGTGTACAACTTGTTTTCAAATTATCAAGTTGTTGAGCTATCTTTTCCAATGCAGTAATGAGTTTAGCTTGTCTTTCTACTTTGAATGCTAGTTGTATGACCTCTTCCATATTGCGATATACTTGTAGCTCCACCACATTTCCTATCTAAACATTCAAATCCCTGATGAAATGAGCGATTGTTCATTTCTCTAGTTCTTCAAGGCAACTTCTTATTTTTAAGGTCTCAAACTCGATGATGTACTCCTCTTCTGATAAAGTCCCTTGCTTTAGGCTTTGAATTTGTAAAAGTAGCTTTTAGCTATAGTTGTTAGGTACAAACCGATGCCTCATTAAACTCTTCAAAGCATTCCATGTTCGAATGTCTTGTTCTCCACACGGCTTCTCTTAGCTTTAAGATTTTTTCTCCATAAGCTAGCATTCCCCGTAAGCTCTAAAGTAGTCAGACTTTGGTTCTTTCTGAGTATTTGTGGGAAGCAAACACCTCTTCCACTTTTTCTTCCCAATCTATATATTCTTTTGGCCACTCGGACCCACTAAAAAGTAGGAATGAAATCTTGTAAATCTTCTTACGTAATGTAATCCATATCATAATTGTAGCATCTTGTCATCATGTAAAATGGATAAGAACACAGAAATAATATATTGGTAGGGTCAACATAGGCTCCAATACAAATGACGCATGGACGGAAGCTTTGATACCAAATGATGTGAAAGCGGGAACTTCAGAAAGACCTTCGGATCTGTGAGGTCGATCTCGACTCTGTGTGGTGGAACTCGACTCTATATAGTTGATTAGCTTTTGAAGAACGATTGTTTGAAGTCCTAACAGATTTAAGGAATATTGAAAGTGGTCGATCAAAAGTCAAGGGGTAGTCAATTAGCTGAATCGTAGATTTGAAACTTCATCATGTAAAGATGAAGGGCGGTTGATCAATATGGAAAGGTTGATCAACAGATTGGCTTGGGAAAAAGTTGCTAATTTTACAACATTTCTTTTCCACCAAAGAACTTCTCCTTGATGAATTAAAAGAGAATTCTCACCACCAAGAAAAGTGAGTTTGATTGCAATCTTCGATCACATTCACTAATCAAAATTGGCTAGAAGAAATGCAAGAAATCAAAAGCTCAAGTAATTCTCACAACACTTTAACTCTAGGTTTTCAATTAAGGATTATTAACAATCCAAGAAAGAGAGAAATAGCCATGGCTAATAAAGGTGTTTAATTCATCAAAAACTAAAAACATCCATTGAATCTTAATGGGGTATAAATAGCCCACCATGAAAGAAAAGAAATTCTACTAGGAATAGGATTGACCTATAGTTATCTCTAACCAATCTCTATCTTCTATTTGAAATTTAAAATAACTTGAATGTAAATTATCTCGGAAAACTTTAAAATAACTTAAAATCATCTAACTAAAGATATAAATGAATTTGAACTTCACTTAATTTGAATGAATTCAAATTCGTGGCCCTTGCTCCTCTTTGATGGATTACTCATCAAATTGCCAAGTAAGCACAAGTGTTGACAACTTTTGACTTACTTTATTAGGTGTTTTTTCATCTCAAATCTTTGAATCCAAAAAATAACAACCATATAATAATTTGAAAGCTTCTTTGAATTAGATCTCGTAACAAATCCTTGTGCCACATCATAGGTTCGTCTTCAAATTGATTTGGACTTCTAATCCGGGTAAGTAAAATCTGGCCTCTTAAACAGAAACGTAGCTCTCTATTTGTGAATCTTTTGGTTTAGCAAAAAAAAACTCCAAATTTAACAAAACACCCCATTCTAAAATGCTTGAGATGTCAGCTACAAACTTTATTAAGAATACTTTTCAATATAAAGTATATAAGATCATCAAAACTGCCAAATAGTACTCAAATGTCAGATTATGGATTTTGCATTTTGCCACAAGTCTCTCAATCTCATGCTTGATTTTCCACTTATGCTTTAACTTGAATAACACCATGAAATATTTGGATGTTTGATGAATGTAACTCATCACATTTCCCCTTTGAAAACCTTCAAAATAAACACTAAAAATATTGTTTGAGAATCTCCATGCTCGGTTGTGAATAGAGGGAATCTAGTGCAAATCACTAAAGTTGCTGCTCCTTCAGATAAAAGGAGCGACCCCTGTCGAGTTAGGGGTTTTATACCTACTCACTTTGCATTCCCATATGATGGTTTTTAAAACTTAATATTTTGTGGATTGCCACATATGCTAAACCGACGTAGAGTGTTTGATAGAATTTCTGATTTCATTATACTTGTGTACGCGTTTTACACATTTACTTTCGTGCATTATGTTCTCATGTATGATGTGATATTTGGTTTGGGGGCATGAATCCTCCTGATACTTTAGAGTCTTAGTATCAAAGTATCACGAGGCTATCTCTGGTATATCTCTTGCTGTGTGGAGATGTTTATTTGCAGGCTTTGTGAAAAGATGGGTATAGGGCGATGATGACACATCCCTTGGGTTTTGACTCCCAGAATCTGATCAGGGTGTTCTATGTTACGTGTTTGTCGGCACTGACCTTAGCTCATAGTCAAACTTAGATGATGTTACAAGTTGTGTCAGCACTGAGCATAGCTCATCAGCAAGCCTGGGGTGACGAGCTAGGTTTATGGACCGCCATTGCTTTCTTTTGGAATCATGAGGTGTTGCCCTTAATGGTGGCCACCCTTTCATGTGTTTGACCGGAGGAGTCCATGAGTGACCCTCCCTTTTCACTGTTTATGGTTTTCAGTGTACAATCAACGAGAGTATTTTTTTTAGTATAGTTGTATATGTATATAGCCATGTTTTCTCTTGTGTCTCGTCAGGGCCTTTTAAGGTCAGTTTTACCTTAAAAGAATTGAAATAGTTTTTGAAATGTTTTGATAAATATGCATAACTCCTTAAATCATGATTTTGATAAAAAGAGGTCAAACAAGTTTTACACGCACATTGCTATTAGTATAAGTTTCGTATTAAGTTAGTCACTCACCCCAACGACCCCTTCTCTCTAGGTAGAGGCAGAAACACTTAGGGCATGGGCATTTGACTCGAGGAGTCCAGCTGACTATTACTTTTCTATTTAGTTGTATTTACCTCTGGTATGGATAGTTGTTTAGTTGTAATATACTTTGGTTGAAATTTTTGATGTATTGGATATGGATGCATAGTTCAATTTGGATTTAATTTATATTACTGCACTATACCTCTTATGATCACTATATGGACCATGGTCCATCACAAGTGAGTTACAGTTGAGAATTTTAAACAAGTCTTCCACAAATTTTAACTATCCTTGAGCTGGGCGATCGGGTGCTCTTCGAGGATTGGGTCGTTTGGCCTGACATTTCTGTTTGGCTCGCCTTCGAGTTGTGAAAAATAACAAAACTAAATACCGTGCATGATAAAGTAAATATGCAAAAACATACATATACATAAAAACGGACGTGCTGTCAAAATAGTCCCCATCGGGTTTTAAGTGTGGTATCCCATAAAATATTAGTTTTGAAAATATGATGCAATGTAGTGCATGAAGTATAAAAATCCCTACCTCATAGGCGATGTAACGATCTAATATTCATACATTTTAAAACGTGTAATTTGAAAGACATTTTTCTTTTATAAATACAGCGGAAGACTTTTATTAGTAAAGCAAAATGGTTGAGAATACAATAAATAAAACTTATCTTAACTTAAAACAATAATTCTTTTTCAAAAACCCTTTAGATTTCCTTTTTAAACCTTTAGCCTAGCCAGCCACCCAATCCGCAACGTACAAATGCTCCATCGACTGCTCCTATCCTTGCTACTATGCATACCTACATCACAAGACTTAACTATGAGCTTAACGCTCGAGAAGAAATGAAATGAAATCTGAAACATTCAGTGCCCTTTTTATAAATTATAAAACCCTTTCTCATTTTAGTTTCTTCTTCTTATATTACCATTACCATTACCATTACCATTTTACCCTTTTACCATTTTACTATTGGAGCTCAACTCAAAGTCTCAACCATTGGGGAGTGACTCGCTAATGCCTCTAACCATGTGGACCACATCCACCAAGCCTCTATACATGAGTTTAGCATCCAAAGCAACAACCATTGGGGGAAAATCCATCCAAAGCCTCTACAATTGGGGACAACGTCCGCCAAAGCTTCTACCATTGGGAACTTGTTCCCAAAGCAACAACATATCATTACATTATTAACTTCCTTTATCTTTCTTTACTTAAAACCTTATGCATGATAAACCATTTTTGTATCGCTTTGTGAAAGCCATGATGGCTGATCACATACGGATGCATACAACTTAATAAAATCTAGAAGTTCATCAACACAACATCAAGTCTCCAAGGTATAACATAATTAAAAACCTGGCATTTAGCAAAGAACACCTCAACTTGATCAAAACCTAACCTTTACAAAAGACAACCCTCACAATAGCACCATATAACCTAAAAACATACTCTTAAACCAATCCTAGGACCTCAACAATTATCAGGATGTACAATCAAGAAACAGAACTTAAATACTCAATAATATCTAACTGTGCAGTAAGAAAAATAGAGAATGAACCCAACAGTAAACAACAACATTATTACTTAACTTCCATTAACAACCCTCATCTCCTAAGTATGAATAACATTAACAACAAAGCAATACATATTCTTTTCCTTGAAATCCATTATGCATGAATATCAAGGAAAAATCATCAACATGCTCTTAATAAAATCCAAAACCTATAATCTATAAACAACACAATCATCTCCCAAATAAGCCCTTATTTCTTATGATGTAGCCCTTAAAGCGGGAAGGAACACACACATTTCTTACCTTAATTCTAGTAGAAAAGCTTCGCACTTGAAGTTCTTCTAGTACACAAGCACATTAAGTAATAATGTTGTTGTTTACTATTGGTTTCATTCTCTATTTTGCTAACTACGCAGTTAGATATTATTGAGGATTTGTGTTCTGTTTCTTTATTGTAAATCCTAATAATTGTTGAGGTCTTGGGATTGGTTTAAGAGTATGTTTTTAGGTTATATGGTGTTGTTGTGATGTTTGTCTTCGGTAAATGTTAGGTTTTTATCATGTTGAGGTGTTCTTGGATAAATTTCAGGTTTTTAATTATGTTGTAACTTGGAGATTTGATTTTGTGTTGATGAACTTCTAGATTTTTATTAAGTTTTATGCATTCATATGTGATCATGCATCATGGTTTTCACAAAACGATGCTAAAATAGTTTATCATGCATAGGGTTTTAAGTAAAGAAAGATAAAGGAAGCTAAGAACATAATGTTGAGGCTTTGGGAACAAGTTTCTAATGGTAGAGGCTTTGATGGACGTTGTCCCCAATGGTAGAGTCTTTGGGTGGATTTTTCCTCAATGGTTGATGCTTTGGATGCTAATCTCATGTATAGAGGCGTGGTGGATGTGGTCCCCATGGTTAGTGGTATTGGCGGGTCACTCCCTAATGGTTGAGGCTTTGAGTTGAGCTTCAATGGTAAAATGGTAAAATGGTAATGGTAATATAAGAAGAAGAAACTTAAATGAGAAAGGGTTTTATAATTTATAAAAAGGGCATTACATGTTTCATATTGCATTTCATTTCTTATGAGCATTAGGCTCATAGTTTAAAGCTTGTGATGTTGGTATGCATGGTAGCGAGGATAGGAGCAGTCGATGGAGCATTTGTACATTGCGAACTTTGTGGCTTGCTATGCTAAAGGCTTAAAAAGGAAATGTAAAGGGTTTTATAATTGTTTTCAATTTGAAAAAAAAATATGGTTTTAAGTTAAGATAGGTTTTTTGAGTTGTAAAAGTTTTAACAAAAAGAAATTTATTTATCATACTCTCAACCATTTTGCTTTACTAATAAAAGTCTTCCATTGTATTTGTAAAAAAAAAATGTCTTTCAAATTACGCTTTTTAAAATGTACAAAAATCGTGTTGTTATGGGCAACCACGACAACCTTACTGACTACCCAACTCCACGCACTATTGGAAGTAAGGGTCGAAACCAGCGACATCTCCACAACCTATAACAAGGTCGATGTCAACATCTCAATAATCACACAAGGGATACAACAAGGATCCTAAATAGGTAACCAAACCATACCGAAAGGACTAACACATGACTTTCCACCTGAACAGGGAAATACGACTTCTCTACACCTTGAGCCGAGAATCTGTGACTGAAAACAAGACATGGATGATGAAGCTGAACAAAGTTTGCTAAACCCAACTCCGAGAAACAAAGAGTGCAGTTGACGAAAACATAACAAAGGTCGACCCGACACCTCAACTAACAACCAGAAAGATCCACCGATCGACAAGATATGGTGAAAATCGATGGAAGATGACACGATCAGCCTAAACAACTCCGCAGTATAGAAGACAAAGCTGGAGCCATTAGAACCCAACCACGGTTGATCAGAAATACTTGTGTCAACAAGATACCATGTGGCCAACTGGGACCGCAAACAGTCAATGAGACAAAGCAGAGGCCAACTGGGACATCATAGTGTCAACCAAACTCAACAACGATGAACCGAATACGAACTCATCAAAAATCAGATTTAAATCCAAAAATTGAACCGAGCCTAAAATCGTATTAAAGAAGAAGAATTTCCTTCAATGAACCACAAGAAAAAAATGGAAAGGTCCTATATCAGGAATAGGAACCAACCCGATGCGTAAACGACTTAAAAATCTAAAAATAAAACTACACTGTGCGATCAACCTAGGACCCCCAGCAGTTGACCGAACTCTGTTCTGATTGACCAAGATATAATTTTTGTATGTTGTGGTCAACGTGGTTCTGTACAGATCGACATGGGCCTTGTTCTAGTCAACCAAGGGTCACATAGGTTGACCTAGGTACTGCACAGCTCGACTTGGGCCTTGTTCTCGTCGACCAGGGCTCATACAAGTTGACCATAACTTGGTTTAGTCGACTAGAGACACCTTTTAGTTGACTAGAACACCTCCATGGTCGACCGAACTCAGGCCAAAACATGCAGAAGCCCTCTGGAACTTCTCTGGTCAACTCGATACTTCTAGTGGTCAACCAGTGACAGTTTTCCAATGCAAAAACACAAGGAAAACACATTGTTTCACCTATTTCTTGCCCTCAATTGACCAATACTCCTGCATAAACTTTAAATGTACCAACGTAAACCAAAAATTTCCTCCGAATTCGAGTTTTCTAAACTTGAATTTGAAGCCAACAAAAACACCAAACTTTAATCGACCAAACTTTAATCGTCAAAACGAGGATAGAAATTGACTTACCTGCGAAACGTCTTCACGAAAGACAAAGAACATGACAAAGAGAACATGAATCGAGCAAAGAAACGGTGAGGATCCCTCACTGGATCTCCCCCTTCCCCCCCTTTAAAATAAAAACGATTGAATTAAAATTTAAAATATTTATTTCATAAATATAATATAAAAATTAATGTATTATAGATATTAAATAAAATCCTTAAATCATAATCCGACCAAAATCAACAATACTCGAAATTTAATCAAAGAAAATGAGAACTTACTGAACACAAAATTTTGCAGCTTTTGGGCCACAGGGGGACACAAAATACACCCGTTAACCATTGACTGGACCCTTTTCATACCTGGCTGAGGACTCGTGACACATGGTAAAGACCTGGTCAACACAAGAAAATTTGACTTGGTCAAAGCAAAAAACTTACTCATAAAGAATATATATTCAAAAATTGTGGATTTTACAATTTCAGTTGGCAAATTTAAAGCAGGTGAAGCAGCAACGAGGTTCATCTAACAGAATAGAAAAAATACATCTTTGAAAATAGAACAATTGTCATGCCATTTGCAAGGATTGAGTCTAGTCGATGGCCATATGACGGATTTTCATCTCGACCAACTAATGCAACAACAAAATACTATGTAACTACAAAGAAAACTAAATCTTATCCCAATAAATAGTGAAATACTAAATCAAACTTATAAAACTTAAATCTAATATAATTAGATAAACATAATCAAGTTATTCCAATAAAATAAATAAAATTAATTATTATTGTATATTTTAACACTTTCCCTCAAGCTGCTGAATATGTATTCTCTATTCCCAACTTGGATATATTGCTTTGAGATGATGAACTCTTCAACCCATTAGTAAATACGCCAGGTTATTAGCTATATTTTGGTACATAAAGGGTACAAATTAAACTAGTGCTTATTTTTTGTTTGATGGAATGTCTATAAATTTCAATATGTCTTTTTCAATCACGATGTACTAGATTGTAAGCTATGCAGATTGTGGATTTATTATCATAGTAAAGTCTAATTGGACCATTCTACTTAATTTGTAAATCTTTTAAAATAATTTTCAACTGGAGTAACTTGCTACACCTTGAGTCATTGCTTGAAATTCTGCCTCTGTACTAGATCGAGAGACTTTATCTTTTTCTTACTCCTCCATGTTACGAGGTCCACTAAGAAATGTACAATAGTCTAATATTGATATTCTATCAAGTAGAACCAACATCGTCTGTATATGTGTAAGCTTCAAGTAGTAATTGTTCATTTCATTTGAATAAAATACCTTTACCTGATGTGCCCTTCAAATATTATAGCACTCGAATCACCACCCGCATATGGATTTCTTTAGGCAATGGAAAAATTAACTAATCACATTCAATGCTATATCAAATTGTGTGTGAGATAAATAAATGAGTTTACCTACCAACCATTAGTATCTCTCTCTATTGACTTCATATTCATTTCCTGCACCATTAAGTTTGAGATAAGGATCAATTAGAGTACTTGCTGGTCAACACATCATCTTAGAGTGGGCCACCTCGATCCCTAGAAAATATTTTAATCTTTCTAGGACTTTAATCTTGAACTCCTTCGCTAAATACTCACTCAAAGGTTGTTTCTCCTTGTCCTCATTACCTATTACAATTATGTTGTCCACATATACTAATATAGCTATCACTCATCTTGAGAGTGAATGTTTAATAAATAAGATATGATATTTCTGGCTTTGTTTGTATCTTATGACCAACTTTATTTTTGTAAATCTCCCAAGCCATGCATGAGGTGATTGTTTAAGTTCATATAGTGCCTTCTTTAACTTACACACTATATTATCATCTAAATTATTTTCATATTCAGATGGAACTTTCATGTAGATATCCTCCTCTAGGTCTCCTTGGATGTCACGGCTCGACCCCCGATTCTCTTTAGAGCTGCATCACAAACTGGATTATCTGCCTAGAGAATGCTCATAATTCATAGTAGAAGCACTCAATGATACATCACGTAATCAAAATTTGGGCCATAAAAATATAAAATCCAACACAAACAAGAAAGTTATACACATTATTTTTTGCAAAACTTTATCCAAATTTATTTTACAAACATGGTCAAACTAAAATTAAATAAAAAAAAATAAAAACCCAAAACTGTAACTCTAAGCCTATGTTGTGTAAACCCTTTATTATAGTCAATCTTTACCTTTTTGTCCTTTATTCTAGTAAATCTTTACCATCTTGTCCGTAAGTTTTTTGAGATCAGTAAGAATCATAATCTAAGGATTCAATAAACCATACAAATATCACAACAAACCATGTACTAGGCCAAACATGATTAGTTGTCACAACTTTAACTTTAATGTTCAACTTTTGATCAACTCTCATGATCACACATCCCATGATCTATATGTTATCTAAATCTTTAGATACTTCTTATTAATATCATTGTCATGTGTTTCACCTTTTTATGTAAGAAGTATTTAGTGCATAAGTGTGAATGTTTAGACATATGATTTAGGTAATCATAGTCTATCTTACCAAATTCTCATGTGCAATTACTCCTTTATCCACAACTTTATCTCTAGGTTATATAGAATCAAAGTATCTTATTCTTAGTTCCTTACGTGCTATTCCATTTTAAGCAAATTTATACTCCTTGGAATATTTATCCTTTCTTTTCCACTTCCAACTCTAACATTATTATTTATTTTATGCTAATCATGCACATTTTTCTCATTATTTCTATTATTCATATTTTATGAAACTAATTAGACATTTCTACTTAATGTCTAATATCAAACCATATCTCATGTTTCTTATAGTTTATCTATCACCATTACTATTTAGACTTCCCTAATGCATGTCTAACTCCAAGCTATCTAAACATTTTTAATTAATGGCTAATCCCAAAACTATCCAGATATTTCTAAGTAATGCTTAATTCCAAACCATATCACATGTTTATCTATGGTTTATCTATCACTATCACTACTTAGAAATTTATAATGCATGTCTTACCCCAAACTATCTAATCATTTCTAATGTATGTATAATCTCAAACTATCTCTAGATATTTCTAATAACTATCTATCTCGAATAATTCCTCTATGTGAAAGAACCCTTTGATGCACATAATGAGTATGTCTAGACTCATGAAATTGGAAATCATACCCTAGATTCCTCTATCCTTCAATTCTCATAACCCTTTACCATGTCATCCCATGACAAAAATTATGCAATATATGAAATGCATATTAAAGCACATAATGATTTTCTTTTCACATCCACACAATGATAAGTGAATCAATACAATGTTTCATTTTATTTTATTAGTGATGTTATTTAACAAGTACCATATTAACATGTACGTGAACGTCAACATGTATGATCAAATACTATCATATGTAAATTTGCACACATTATGAAATCCCGCCTTATTGACCATCATTTTTAATATGTGTGTCCTTGCTCAAATAAACCTCTGGAGGGCTAAAGATTCACAACCTAAGGGGGACCAACAGTTATTCCCCTTCTATTTCTCCCTTTACATATGTCACACAAATATATAGTTTGGCGAGGTATATTGAGTTCCTTTGTAACCAATATTACCATCCGAATAATATTTTTCATGCATATAAATATTTTCATGATGCATGATTTGGCATCCACATTATACATACATTGAATGCATATAATATATACTAAAAATGCATGTAATATGAACCATGCAATCTTGTTATTAAGCATACACAAATAATGCATGAAAAGATATTACACATCTATCCATACATTCTTTACTAATGTCTTAAACTATCCTCAAAAGACATATGCATTGAACAAACAAGTGGGTTAAAACCTAAAGACAATGTTCTCAAATAACACAGTCCAAACGTCCACTCATAAATATCATAGAATCTTCATTAATTTTTCAAACATCCGCACTAACTTAATTTGTGAACACCCACACAACTGCTTGTGGAAAGTTGTATGTCAGTTATGGATATCCATTGTAGATATCTGTTCCTTCTTAATCCACAAAAGTCTCGACATTTACTAAAAGCATCACATAATTGTTATGTAACACCTGGAAATTTTATGATATAAATTAAGAAATGTTTATGTTAATTTTTTGTTAAAATATAAAGTTTATAAAAATAAAGGTTATTGTGAAACAAAGAAAACAAATTGTTAAAATGGATAAGTGGAAAAGACAAGAAAGAAGGAGAAATTAAAAATGTCATTGCGGTCGTTTTGGGTTTAAGTGCAGACATCCTAGTTTGCATATTTTTGGGTACAAAAGAGAAAGTGTCCATGGATATTTGATAAAAGAACGACGTGTCTGCTGAAAATTTAAGAATAGATATTGCAATTTAAGTGCGAATGTCCTGGTTTGGCGTCCCCAAAAAGGTAAGCGTCCATGAGGATTGAATTTTGAAAGGACACGTGGCCACAAATTTGTTAAGGATTGTGCAATTGAGTGGATATCCACAGCAGACATGTAGCTGACCACAATGGAAGCATAGGTTTCTGTGATAAATTCGGACGTATGAAGTTCAAAGTTATTTTCTAAAAGCGGACATCCAGGCTTTTAATTTTTTCATGTGAAACACTAGTGCAAATATATGAGTAAAAGCATATATCCCCTGTGGATACATAGGTATCCGAAAATGTATGAATATCCACAATGGGAATTCATTAATTACTTGGCCTTCAGGATTACTTAACGGATAAATAGAAGATTACAAGTCACCAATTACACTGGATTAAGTTGTCTAAAAAACACAATGATTATGTCTACAGTTTTAAGCCTAGGTAGACTATGGTGTTCGGAGAAGAAGAAGAGCACGAAGCTAAAGTTAATGACTCATTGGTTGATTGATCTCCCTTTTTCTCTCTCCCTTCATGCTATAAAGAGAGGGGAACTGGTGAGGTGACTCTCAACATTCTCACAGAGAAACACTAGTTGAAGGACACTCTCCACATGTAAGACAACCACTTTGTTAATACTCATGTGTTTTTAAGTAGGATGTGAGAAATTAGTTTTTAGCTTCAGTTATGAGTAACTTGAATTTTAGAGCATGCTTTGGATTTGTTACTGTATGGAGAAATAGTTTAAATGGACGATAAGCATGAAATGAAAATTGATAGAGCTATGCATGTTCATTAACAGTGTACAATTTTAGATTATAAGATGGTTGCATGCTTGAATAAAATTTTGAAATTATTTTTAATTGTGATAATAGACAACTCAAGGAAGATTTTCACTCTAGAATTCTATGAACTGGATTAGTATAGTAAAAGTTCTGAATTTTTAAAGATAAAAATGTGCAGTGAAGAGAAAACCGATGGTTTGCTCAAATCTGTTCGAAGTTTGGAAATATTTTTATGGGTATATTGCAAGGATTGTGCCTAGAATTAAAGAATTAAAGAGGATAAGATATATTAAGAGTTATGAATGTGTGGGTATTAATGTAATCATGATGTGTTTTAAGTGATTCCACACAAAACATGTTGGTGATTAACGAGTTAATCACAAGACATGTGTATGTAGATTGGCTTTTTCCTACATCACAATGGTACTAGGGAATTTATTATCACAGGTTATGATTGGTTTAATTATCTTATGGTGATTAAGTTAGTTCTTCAAAAATAATTACTATAACCAAACTGTTAATAGTACGAATATCCACAGTAGACATTCGTTAATTACTTGGCCATCATGATTAATTAATGCTTAAACAAACGATTATGAGCCATCTATTACACTAGATTAAGGTGTCTAAAAATGCCATGATTACATTTCCAATTATGAGCCTAGGTGGACTATGGTGTCTAGAGAAGAAGAAGAGCACAAAGCTAAAGCTAATGACTCATTGGATGATTCATCTTCTTCTTTCTCTCTCCCTTCATGCTATAAAGAGAGGGAAACTAATGAGGTGACTCTTAGTATTCTCATAGAGAAACACTAGTTTAAGGATGCTCTCCACAGGTAAGGCGAGCTCACCATTAATACTTTAGAGTTTTTAAGTAGGCTGCTAAAGTGTAGGATGTGATAAATAAGTTTTTATTTTTAATTATGGCTAACTTAGATTTCATAGCATGCTTTTGCTTTTGTTACCATATGGAGAAATAATTTAAATGGACATTAAGCATGAAATCAAAGTTGATAGAGCTATGCATGTTCATTAACAATGTAAGGTTTTGGATTATAAGATAGTTGCATGCTCTAATGAAATTTTGAAACAATTTTAACCTATGATAATATACATCTCAAGGAAGATTTTCACTTTGAAATTCTATGAATTGGATTAGTATAGTAAAAGTTCTGAAATTTCAAAGATAAAATTGTGCAGTGAAGAAAAAACTGATGGTTTGCTCAAATCTATTTGAAGTTTGGAAATATTTTGAAGTGTATATTGCTAGGATTGTACCTGGAAACAAAGAATTGAAGAGAATAAGATATATTAAGAGCTATGCATGTATGGGTACTAATCTAATAATGATGTGTTTTAAGTGATTCCACACAAAATAGGTGGCTGGTTAACGAGTCAATCTCCAGGAAAGTAATGATGTGTCTGCAAATTAGTTTTTGCCTATATCACAAGGGTACTAGGGAATTTATTATCACATATTATGATTGATTGAATTATCTTGTGGTGATTAAGTTGGTTCTTTGTAAATATTGTTACAACCAAACTCTTAATAGTATGTGTTATTGTGTCTATTAAGTTATAGATATCATCATAAGAGGTTTCTTAGCATAAATTGATAACATTGTACATGCATTATGTTTTGTGATTAAAGATGAAAAAGGGGTTTTATGCCTTATTTTTACATGTAAGAAAGATAAAAACAAAAATGAAAATACTTAATGGAAAACAAAAATGAAAATACTTAATGGGTCACTAGGTTAAGGTTAAGCTAGTTGTCCTGAGAGGTGGACCAAATGGTGTCTGCTCTCTCTAGAGCTTAAGTAAGGCTATCCTGAGAGTTGGACTAAATGGTGCCTTGTCCATCCTTATTTTTTTCGTATAATCAAATGGTCAAGTGAAAAGTAAATGAAAAATAGAAAGCATGGAAAAATCATTCATGTTATGTTATTCACTGCTTACTAAACGTTAGGTTCATAATTGAACTTTGTGATGCAAGTAAACATGTTGAAAATATATGCCAAGCTTGATTTATGTACAGTTGGCGTCAAGAAGGTGTTCTTGTGAATGCACGCTTGGCTTGTTACGACCGAGGTTACAAGGAGAACGATTGTGTGTCAGGTGATTCTAGCTTGATGAGACCAGTGCAGAATTATGGATTTTTCAATAATAAATGTATTTTGTGATGGATAAATGGTAATATGTATTTAGAGTTTTTAAACTTATTAAATAAATTAACCTTTTTGATACATAATTCTTAAAATATTATAATAAAAATGTGTAGTGCAAGCTAAGTTCATCATGCCTCGAGTGTTTTAAGAATGTACTAAATATGGGTTTAAATAAAAGTCTTCCACTGCAAAAGATTTTTAAAAAAGTTTAAAATTGGGTCTTCACATGTTAGTTATTTTCCAGACATCCGCATTAACTTAATCTGTGGATGCCCACACATCCTCTTGCAGAAAGTCACATGTCCACTATTGATATCCGCTCCACACATAAATTTTCTGCACGCACATCTAATGTGTGTCTACGTGCCTTTTGCGAACACTAACTCATGAGTGGCCACATGCGTAACACCCAAAAAACTTTCACGGATAATTTCATATGTAACGTTACTTTTTGGAATTTAAAGGAGTAGCTAACACTACATTAGGAATTTATATTCTCGTTCATGGATACTTGGAAGGACATGTGGCTACAAATAAGTGATGTTTGTGGAATGTGGTGTATCCACAAAAATGTTAGTGATTGTAAAAGTGTTGGTATCTATAACAGAAGTGTTGGTGACCGTAGATACTTTGTTAATGAATGACACGTAGTCAGACATGAGTGGTGTTGCAAAGTGATCAAATATTAGCAGCGGAAGTGTTGGCTTCTACAAATGGAATTTGTAGAGTGAAGTTTGTCTACAGAAAGATATAAGGTACATGGCGGATTATTATTCGTAGACAATGTAAGTGGATCCACAGTAGAAACGTTATGGTGGCATTTTTGCGATGAGGTTTCTCCACAGAAAGACTTATGTACATGGTAGTTTATGATTGGCATACGATGTAAGGGGATATTCGCGTCAAAAGCATTGTTCTCCTCATATGAGATGGAATCTGAAAAGAGGTTTGTCCACATAAGGATATATAAACGTGGTGGATTGTGATTGGTGGATAATATGAGCGAGCGAATATCCACGGTGGATATCCACAATTAAAGTGCACACGTTCATGATTAAAGCATAGACAACAGCGGTAGAAAGACCATGTGTCTGCAACAGGAAGCAAACTCACCCGTGACAACTATACTAAACAGTTTAGTATATATATTTGTAAATATTTTTTCGATCTACTAAAAAGGAAGGTGTTGATCTATAAAATGGAAGGTTGAGATAAAACCCTAATCATTCAAGGGGGAGTTTTAGGAGGAAATTCCTCCTTGTCCATAATGTCCATATGGGAGTCATTTTTTAAAAATGTTTCCACCAAATAATAAACTTTTTTTTAACAAATACTACATTCTTCCCCACTTAGGAAATTGTCCCCAAAATTTAGAACGAACAAACAGGAATACTTATCCATTATATCAAATTCAATTTCCCAAGTTGCTTCTCTTTCACTATGTTTCCTCCAATGAACTCGAACCAAGGTATTTCACGATGACGAAAAACTCTAATCTCACGGCTCATAATTTTCTCACGTTCTTCCTCATAAGATACATCTTCTTGAATAGGCACCTCTATCCAAGAAATAATATGCGAAGGATCTGAAATGTACCTCGTCAACTTAGAAACATGGAAGACTTTATGAACATAATTCAACTGTGATGGTAACTCCAATCGATAAGCCATTAAACCAATCTGCTCAATAATTTGAAAATGACCTATATATTTTGTGGGTAAGCTTCCTTTGACACCGAAACGACTAATACCTTGACGAGGTCAGTAGCGACCCATTTTTCATTTTGCTCTTAGGTAGAACCTTCACCCAATTCCCCCGTCTAGGAAAGGATGCACCATAATGTAGGTCTCTTAAGCAGACCCGGCACTAGACCCCCCGTCTCACAATTGCCTATTTATGTTTATTCAATTAACTCTTTTAGTCATATAATAATTCATACAATTGAAGATTATCGGGTCAAGGGAAAAGATACATCTTAGGGATCCATCCTGGGCAGAACCGTCACTCAATCTTGACGAGGGATGAGTTCTCCTAAGTAGAATCGATGTTGATCCCCCAAACCTCCAATGCATATTTACGTTTATTTAGTACATTATTAGTTTCATTATAATTATTTAGGCTTATAAACATTTTCATAGTGTAATGCAAGAAATATGCATGAAAACATGTGCACCTATCATACACAATATTCAACACTATAAGTCAACATAGTCCTAACATATACATTCTATCTCAAGTTATCAAAATCTACCATAAACCGAAGACTTCATTCCTCATACCCTTTATGACCACATAGCCTCAATTCAATAGTTGGACATAATATTTCATAAATCTATAATCTTAATTCTAACGTACAAAACATATCCTATTCTTGTGATGCGGCCAAAAGGGCAAGTTAAATTCATTGCTTACCTTGATTCATTAATACGTGTCCACACTTGAAATGTCCTCTTCGATAATCACCCCTTCAATTCAACAACCTTCATATCCAATAATAATATAAAAAAATCATACATTTTATCACGTATATAATCTAGGATTTCCACCTAGATTTCATTTTCTTCAAACTTCTATAATCTTCTTTATTCTTAATTAATTTCATAATTTCCCCCACCTTGTTTCTTCATTTAAAAATCTTTGATATTATGCCTAAGTAATTTTATCCAAGAGTTCCAAGAAGTTAAACAACTTAGCATCAAACATCACAATCCATATACTTTTACCATTTTCCTCAACCCCTATTTCTTTTTCTTCATAACCTCTACTAGGAATTCATATAACTTATACGATTAATGAAGATGACTTCATTACCTTAAACTTTAGAGAAAGGAGTAAGGAGAGAGATTATGAGGTTGAGAGAATTCTTTCTTCCTTCTTCCCTTCAAACTTTCATCCTCTGAATGCATAAACTACCTCCTCTAACAAGCTGGAGGAGTTCTCATGCCCAAATATAGGGGAGATGACTCATCATGTCTAAACCAATTAGAACATCACATTTTAGAGTGAGATGGTGACTTTTCACACATTTTGGTCGACCACCATTCATGTGATCAACCACAAGTTCAACTTAGGCATAAATATTGCCTACTCTGCCTTGAAGTCGACCGACCACCATTTCTCATGATCGACAGCCCTTCAGCCCAAGAACAACCTTTTATCAGAAATCGGCCGTTCACCTATCGACAAGACATTTTGGACTTTACAATCTGTATAAACACTGATCGACCGCCCCTTCTTCAACCCATCAACTGGACTTCACTAGCTCTGTAATTTGTTTAAAACCTGTCGATCACCTTCTTCAGCTGATCAACTGCTTCTCATGACTTTTATAATCTGTTTACAATTTGTCTTTAAGATTGAAGGACCACAATGATTTTTAATTGAACACAACACTCAAGACTTGCACTCTGAAATGAAACTAATCGTTCACTATGAATTTGGTCGTCCAGAAATCCAAACAAGAGTTATTCTTTCACAATTTTGCTCACCCTCTCCATTCCAAATCTTATGCTTTCACTCTATGCTCTTTATTCATCATAGATTTTCATACTTTCCAAGTCTCATTTATTAAATCCGCAGAGCGTATTATTTTCTTTTCTTAATTACTTATTACTTAAGCTTACTCTTATAATGCTTTGCATGATAATTTTTGGGATATTACAAGGTGGCACCTTTAAGAACACAAACTAATTGGCTTAAAACTCTACTTTCCTCCTTCGGAGGTCTGTATAACTCTTTTCTCGACTCAGAACTGTTTTCAGTCTTTCGTTAATTACTTGAACTTTTTCAGTTGTCTCATGAATCAAATCAAGCCCAAGAGTGACACGCTCCTCGGTCTCAGCCCAACATAAAGATTATGTACACGGTTTTCCATATAATGTTTCATATGGCAAAAATATCGATACCGATTTGATAGCTGTTGTTATAAACAAACTCAACTAAAGGCAAGTGATTCACAAACCTATCATCGAAATCCAAAACACAAGATCTTAACATATCCTCAAGAATCTTAATCATAAGCTCAGACTGACCATCTGTTTGAGGATGATGTGGTGTACTCAAATTAAGTTTTGTGCCCAAAGCTTTATGAAGGGATCGCCAAAATTTTGACTTAAATCTTGGATCTCTATCAGAAACAATACTCGAGGGATCACCATGAAGACGAACGTTGCCTTTGATATACAACTGACTTAACTTTGTCAAAGATAAATCCATTCTGATCGGAATAAAGTGTGAAAAGTTTGTCAACCTATCAACAATCACCCACGCTACGTCAAATTTCTAAATCGTCCTAAGCAAACCAATCACGAAATCTATGGTAATTGTAGGATTGAAAATAACCTAAGGGGGGGGGGGGGGGGGGGGGTGAATTAGGATAAACAAACAATGAATAAAAGTAAAGAGTAAGGGTTAGAAATGCAAACACAGTTGTTCACGCGGTTCAGCAAACCCGGCTTATGTCTGTGGTCCAAGCGTTCCACTTGGAGATCCTTACTATCCCAATCATCCTCGATTGGTGAAGTTTGACTTACGGGTGTGTGGGCATCACCCTTTCTGTAATGACCCGGGTTTTCATAACCTTTTAAAAATATACTAAAATTTGAAATTTTTATTTAACCACTAAAACCCTCTTTATGTAAAGCTCTTTTAAAGAAATATCAAAGTGCGTCTACCCGGACCGCTACTAACACTTTGTTAAACTCGTTATGAAAATCCAATTAATAAAATGCGGAAGTGTTATAAAATTTCTATTTAAAACATAGCGGAAGCGTAAATTACTTTTCCTTTGAAAATGTGGCGGAAGCGTAAATAGTAATTTAATTGATAAAAATCCTTTTTAATTAAAAGCGTAGTGGAAGCACAATTATTTCATTTAAAACAATTAATAAAATATTATTTTATATTTACAGCTTGTTCATCTTTACTTTAATTAACCAACCAGCTGCAAGTCTCGTTCGTGCAAATTCTTCATCAACTACTCCTAAATCTGTTCGTCATTTTCCTACATCGCAAGACGTAAGCTATGAGCCTAATGCTTAGTAAGTGATAATACCTATCATAATACTACATGCAGTTTCAGTTTTTGTCTTTTTCTTATCTTTTTATCTTTTACATTTTAATCATCATTTTCGTCGTTTTCTTCTTATCTTCTGTGTTTTACATCATCATTTTAATTGTTGTCTTTCATTGGTCGGTCTTCGCTGACCTCAGATATAGCAGCGATGGCATAATCTGAAAGCCTGATAACCATTGGCTGTTTGTCCTGGCATAATCCAGGGACCTTGCAACAGATACGAGCAGCAATAACATAATCTGAAAGCTTGCTAGCGACGATGACATAACCCGAAAGCTCGCTAGCGGCCCTGCCACGAAGGCTTAGCCACAAAGGCTTTAACAGCCTCGCGTCATATCGTTGGCTTTTTCATTTCTTTACTTTAATTGCACTAGTTATTTCTCATTTCTCTTTACTCTTTATAACTTATTATTTGTTTGTTATCTATTTTTTCATTCGTCATCTGTTTCTTCGTTCGTGATTTGTTTCTTTGTTATGCCTTATTATTCGTTCGTTATTTGTATATGTTTCGTATAATACTCGTTAATACAATTTCTGAAAGCATAAATAAATATAGAAACGTGCTATAAAAGCAGTAAACAACGAAGCGTGCAATTAAAAATGTAAACAATGAAACATGCTAGGAAAACAGTAAGTAATGAAACGTGCGATTACTAATTATAAGCATGTTGTAAAAGTAGTAAACAACAAAACGTGCTATTAAAACTGTAAACAATGAAGCATGATAGGAAAGCAGTAAGTAATGAAACATGCATCTCCTAATCTTACGATGTAGGGCCTGAAGACCAAAACACAAGCATATCACTTACCTCGTTTCTCACAGCGTTCAACACTTAAAGCTAACTTTCTTCTTCTTAGTACCTTCACAATTTAGAAACATCTAGTCATTACGAAAATCATTTAATCTACTTATTAGCTCTTAACATCTTTTCTATTCTAATTCCTCGTTACTCAATAAAATCATCTATACTTAGCTTAATAATAAATCTCCACATCCATTACCCATTATTATCATGTCTTAGCCCCAATTAATAGCTCAACACAAAACCGAAGCTGTAACTTAACAACTTTATATCCAAGCAATTAACACTTTTGTACTTATCAACTTTTAGCATTCAATCCCCTACAACAAGTTAACAATTTCTGTCTTAGCAGCCAACAATTAACCAGAGATTTAATAACTTCATCAATGTAAACCTGCTTAACAACTTATTCCTGAGTAGTATTCAATTCCAAAACCAAACTACAATTTACAGTATGCTCATTATCAAAGCAGAAATCAAAAGCAGAAACTTAATAGGTTTATCTCCAAATATCACAGTTTTACACTTACCAACATCCACTGTATTCATGCTTCACAAAAGAATAAAAGCAGTAGTTAAATAGATCACCAACTTAACAACTCGTTCCAACTTCAATCAACATAACAACATATTCCACTTCATAATAACCTAACAAAAAGCAACAGATTATTCATTCCCAAGAAATCTATTTAGAAATCCAATGGAGTATAAAACCAGAAAGTTGTACATAACAAGTTCACATCCAATAGATTAACACCATTCAATGACAGATTAAACATCCAACATCAGAGCTAACAATCTAAACAAACATTCCAACAGCGTATATTTCTTCCATTCAAATGTTTAATAAATAGAGACAAAGAACATTTATTCAAAGAACATAACAATCCATCGTCCAAACAGAACAGCAACCATTTATCAGAACAGATTTTCATTACATAACTATTAACTCAAACTGGACTCTAATCGGCCAACACATCCAAGACAACAAAACAAAAAGAAAAAGATTCCAAATACTTATACAACAAAGAGAAATCTCACCAACAGGATAGGAAAAACCCGAGAGTAGACCCATGCAGCTCCAAACTTGCTGCACACAGCTCTCCTTCTCGGCTTCCAGGAAGAACTCGATAGACCAACTCCTCCTCTTCTGTCGTCTTTTAATCCCTTCATTCTGCCAACCTTCTATTGGTCCTCATCTCTTTTCTGAAGGCAAACTCTCTGCACGCCCGACCAACATGGCCAAAGCCCCCTACCTCCAACCTGTCCATCACAGTGGCACTGACAACACTCCGACAATGTCCCTTTCTTCATCGAGTATGATTCCAACTAGATGGAGGGCCAACGTGGAGGATTCATGCCACTCGGTTCAACCCAAACCGATCAAGCCGAGCCATCAGCTGGACCCAGGCCTTCGGCCGGTCCAGCACAAATCATCAGCTCGCCTGTCCATTCTGATGTCAACAACCACCCCTGCATTCCGTCCAGCCAACGACCAAATAACAAAAAGCTACGGAGGAGGAAGAAATTGACTGTACATACCTCAACCACACCTCTCCCGAAGCCTAAATCATCGCCGGCATCAATCTCCGATTCTGAACCCTAGCATCTTACGGCTCGCCTCTCTACTTCGCCAGCTGCTGCATGGCCGGACGTCGTCGCGCCGAGAGGAAGCAGCTCCATCGCTCGTTGCTCACCTGCGATCTCTCCCTTCCCAATCTCTCTCTCTCTCTCTCTCTCTCTCTCTCTCTCTCTCTCTCTCTCTCTCTCTCTCTCTCTCTCTCTCTTCTCTTCTATCGCAAATGGCCGAAGGCCACACATAGAAATAAACCTCCCCCTTTTTCTTCATTTATTTCTAACCAACACACATGGCATGAACCGGTTCAGCTGAACTGGTTCAGCCCTCCTTATCACCTTAATCCAATTTTTCTTTTACATTAATCCCATTTACTTTATATATATATACTTATCTCCAATTGGCAATTTATTTCCTTCTTCGTTTGACTAAAAACCGAACCACATCATTGTTCTCGGACCAAGTCGAACCAAATCGGTTCAATCCATAATATCTATTTTAATTTCCTTAAATCCAATCTTTCACTTAATATCCAATTATTCTCTTTAATTTGCTTTTTATTGTAAATCATTTGTTACCCAATTAAATTTCTCTTTAATAATTTAATTAAATCCTTCATTTAATTAAATTATTCTCAACCCCAGTCCAATTCCCGATTTATTCCAAATATTGCTCAGTGATAATGATTGACGATTACGTCCTTGGGTAATACTCTGATAATTATCCAATTAATCCGAACATCTCTAATTTCCATCTAATTATTCTTATTATATTCTAAAATAAAAAGTTTGGGTTATTACACTTTCCTCTTTGACTATTTTGGGGCATCACCCTTTACTTGACTAATCCATAGGGCGTCACCCTTTTTGTTGGAGTACAATTGGACAATGTAAATACAAACTAAATCCTAACTCTCCCAAAAGCAATTCTTAAGTTTTGGAGTGAGGAGAGTTGGGTTACAAGCTCACTAATTGATTTGGAATTGAGTATGAAATTTAGCAGGACTTCACCTCAATTCCCAGTTTATTAGAATGAGCTTCGGAGTGTCTTGTATTTATAGAAGTCTGCATTTTCAGTCAACCGATTCCTTTTCGGTCAACCACTTCTAACCGTTGGGAAAATAGTCGTTGAAAAATCTGACCATTAGAAGTTAATGGCCAAAATTCATTTGCAGTGGTCAACCGACCACTGTGCATAGGTCAACCGCTGCTCTTCAGCGAGCACTCTGGAATCTGCATCAATGTATGGCGGTCGATTGAACATCCCTTGAGGTTGATCAACCAGTGCATTTTCGTTTTACAGATTCTGTGACATTTGTTGATCGACAAAGAAATCATTCCTCAACTGCCTGCTCGACGGAAAAACCTCTGGAGCAATCTGTGACGTTTTTTGATAAACTTGCTCAACGACATTCTTGATCGCGACTCAACCGAAAACTCTGGGAGCAATCTGTATACATTTTCGGACAAATCACTTGACCGCATAGTCGATCGTGGCTTCGACCGTAACAACTGAGATCCTGTCATGACCCGGAGGCGGGCCGAACACAATTGTCGAGACAGGCGACCCGATTCTCGGAGAAAATCCAGTTACCTAGCCAAAGGCGTAAATTTTTATGCGGAAGACTTAACGAGAATAATACCAAGCCCAAGCCTAATCACATGGGTTGGAGTCCACAAAGTGATCAACTTGAGATATGATAGCATAATAAAGAAAAGTATTGTGTAGGAATTAAATCAAACAACACTAAAAACTAAAATCCCAACATACTAGGAACGCAAGGATTTAACCGGCGAACCTCTACCCATTCGGGGGGAGATTGAGACACCTATTAGGGAATACCAGCTTCGCCAGCTGCCACACTTGCAAAACTATTGCATTGTATCTACACCCTAACCTGGGGAAAAATATAGTCTAAGGGTTGTGTGACTAACTCAGTAGGGAAATCTATACTAAATGCAATGCATGCTAAAACCGTTTTTTTATCATTTGAAAATCATTTCATTCTTCTCATTTTACCGTACATGGATTTTGAACATTTAAAACCTCTTGATTATTTTAAATAACTGGCCCAGGGCCCTCGATGTAGCTTTAGTAAAACCCATTGTATACATATACAACTATAATCGCAAAATATACCAACATCATTTTCCGTATGAAAACGTCATCCGTGAAAAGGGATGGTCACGCAAGGACCCATCCATCACTCATCGTCGAAAGGTGGTATGATCTCTCGGATGTGCCAACGGGTCGTAACCACAGATAGTAACGAGGAATTAGGATAGAAAGACGTTAAGATTTAATAAGAAGATTAAATAATTGTATTAATGACTAGATGTTTCTAAATGTGAAGGTACTAAGACGAAGAGATATTAGTATTAAGCTTTGAACAAAGAATCAAGGTAAGTGATATGTGTGTGTTTTTGTCTTTGGACCCTACATCGTAAGAATAGAAAATGTATATTTTGTTGCTTACCGCTTTACCAGCACATCTACAATTTTTAATAGTATGTTTCGTTGTTTACTATTTTTAAAGCATGCTTGCAGTTATTAATCGCACGTTTTGTTGTTTACTACTTTTACATCATGTCTATAGTATTTATAACATGTTTTGGTGAATCGTACGTTGAATGTTTATTTATGCTTTCAGAAATTATATGCATTCACAAGCATCATACAAAACAGATACAAATAACGAACGAAGCATAAGCCATAAAAAGTAAATAAAGTAAAGAAAAGAAAAAGACAATGAATGAAAGAAAATGACAACGAACGAAGAAACAAATAACGAATGATGAAACTGATAATGAACGAATAATAGGCCATAATAAAGTAAAGAAAAGAAAACGGCAACGATATGATGTGAGGCCATTTAAGTCCTTGGTGGACACGGTCGCTAGCAAGCTTTTGGATTATGCCATTGTCACTATCAAGCTTTCGGATTTTGCCATTGCTGCTCCTATCTATTGCAAGGTCCCTGGATTATGCCGGGACAAAGAGCCAATGATTAGCAGACTTTCGGACTATGCCATCGTTGCTATATCGGAGGTCAATGATGAAAAGAACGACCAATGAAAGATAATAATTAAGACACAAAAGACAAAAGGTAAGAAGAAAAGACGACAACGATGATTTAAAATGCAAAAGATAAAAAGATAAGAAGAAAAAGACAAAAACGATGATTAAAACATAAAAGATAAGAAGATAAGAAAAAGACGAGAACTGAAACTGCATGTAGTATTATAGCATGATAGGTATTATCACTCACTGAGCTTTAGGCTCATAGGTTACTACTTATGATGTAGGTACAAGTACGAGAGAATAATGACGAACAAATGTAGGAGCAGTTGACGAAAGATTTGCGAAGGCGAGACTTGTGGCTAGTCAGACTAACGAATGTAAAAAGAAATTGTAAAATACATTACTTTAATTAACTGTCTGCAAATGAACTATTTACGATTCTACTACGTTTTCAAAGAAAAATTAATTTATGCTTCTGCTATATTTTGATAAAAGATTTTTATAACCATAGTTTCCTACAAAATCATCTCGATTTTAGTAACGAGTCAAACGAAAGGGATTTTTAACGGTCTAGTTCTGCACTCTGATATTATCTTAAAAAGGGTTTTCGAAAAAATTTTAGTGGTTTGATAAAGTTTTAAATTTTAACGAATTGTTAAAAGGAAAAGGAAAAGAAAAGCCGGGTTGTTACATCTATCATCCCACGTGGCCTTGAAAGCTTTCTTCTTTAAGGCTTTGGACTTCTTCTTTGCCTTTGGACATTCAGTTGAGGTATGTCTGGGTTTTCTACACCCAAAGCAAACTATTACCTTCTTTCCATTTTCCTTCTTCCATTGAAGGTATTTGTAGAATTTCTGGGTGACAAACTTTAAATCTTCATCTTCATCTTCTAACCTTAATTCATCTTCTTCCTTAGATTCAACTTATTCCTCGGATTCATTTTGAACGCTTGAGGAGGCTTTCAAGGATAAGTTCTTTGGTTTGAAAGCTCCCTTCTCCTTTTGTTTCTCCTCTTCGTTCTTCATTAACGTGATCTCGTGTGTCATTAGAGAACCGATGAGTTCCTCCATTGTTAGAGTCTTGAGATCACGTGCCTCTTGAATCACTGTTACCTTTGGTTGCCACTTCCTTGGTAGACACCTAACAATTTTCCTAACCAACTCTTCGTTGGGATAGGTTCTTCCAAACACTTTCAAACCATTAGTAAGGTTAGTAAAACGAGTAAACATACAACTAATGGTTTCATCCTTATCCATATAAAACAGTTCATATTCATGGATAAGCATACTCGTTTTATTTTCTTTAACTTGATTAATGCCTTCATGCATAATCTCAAGTAATTTCCAAATATTATAGGCACTATCACAGCCTTGTACTCTATTAAATTCATCTCTATTTAGAGCACAATATAAAAAATTCATAGCTTTGGCATTCAAGTTCAACTTTCTCATGTCTAATTCATCATATTCAATATCTAATTTATGAGTATTCATACTATTTTCAAGTTTAAGCGGAATAAAATGTCCATTTTCAATAATTTTCCAAATTGCATAGTCTATAGATTGAATATAAATTTTCATCCTAGATTTCCAATACGCATAATCATTATCATCAAAATAAGGAGGTCTATGCAAAGATTGTCCTTCTACATAAGTATTGAAATCCATAATAAATTATGCAATCACAATATTCAATCAAAATTATTTAAATAATTTTCAACAAGAAATATAACTAAATATATTCAAATAAATGCAAATTCCACAATATGCACAGTATCACACAAAAATTTTTAATTTACTTGCTTTGATACCAATTGTATGATTGAAAATAACCAAAGAGGAGGGGGCGGGAGGAGGTGAATTAGGTTTTAAAACTTTTTCGTGTGATATTCGATTTTCTAAACGCTAAGTGATTTAATGCATGTAAAGAGTAAGGTTAGAAATGCAAACACGGTTGTTCATGCGGTTCGGCAAGCTAGGCTTACGTCACTACTCCAAGCATTCTACTTAGATATCCTTACTATCCCAATCCTCCTCAATTGGCAAAGTTTGACTTACGGGTGTCAAACAAACCATTACAAATTGACTCTTTCTTAGGGCATCACCCTTTTCACTTTGACTATTTCAGAGCATCACCCTTTTCGTTGGAGTACAATTGGGAAATGTAAACACAAACTAAATCCTAACTCTCCCTAAAGCAATTCTCAAATTTAGGGGTGAGGAGAGTTAGGTTACAAGCTCACTAATTGAATCGGAATTGAGTATGAAATTTGGTAGGGCTTCACCTCAATTTACGGTTTGTTAGAATGAGCTTCGGAGTGTCTTGTATTTATAGAAGTCTGCATTTTCGGTCGACCAATTCCTTTTTGGTCGACCGATTCTAGCCATTGGGAAAATAGCCATTGGAAAATCTGACCGTTAGAAGTTACTGGGCAAAATTCATCTGCAGCAGTCGATCGACCACTGTGCATCAGTCAACCGCTGCTCTTCAGCGATTACTTTAGAATCTGCATCAATGTATAGCGATCGACCGAACATCCTTTGAGGTCGACTGACTAGCGAAATTTTGTTTTACAAATTTTGTAACATTTGTTGGTCGACCGAAAAATCCTTCCTCAAACGTCTACTAGACTGAAAAACCCTTGGAGCAATTTGTGATGTTTTTTTATCGACTTTCTCGACAGCGGGTCGGCCAAAAACTCTGGGAGCAATTTATATACATTTTTGGATGAACCACTCGACCACATAGTTGACCGTGACTTTGACCGCAACAACTGGGAGCCATTTTAGTTTGTCTAGAACTGCATTTTGCTCAACCTCTTGCCTCCCAATTGTCATCCTTAATATTTCTAAGTCCCGATACAATATATGTTCACTACATGGACTTAGATAAATATGTTAGCACAACTAAATACTTGTTTTAAGGGTATTTTCAATCAATATTAATAGAAATATAATTATTAAACAATTAAGCATAAATATCAATAAATAACTTATAATTTTAATCAAAACATTCATCATCAAAATAATTAAGCCAAACACTATTTAGGCTAACAGTAATGTCATCCCATTTCTACTCAGGTATAGGCAAAAGCTGCAACAACCCAATTAGTCTCTAGTGCTTTGCCTTAATTTGCTGACAAATTAAACACCTTGATACATACTCAACAACATCTCGTTTCATTCCAACCCACTTGTAATGTCCTGGGTATTTAAAATCGTGTGATTATTGAATTAGGTGGAAATATGAGTTATTGACATTTTATAGAGTATTGGAATATATATATATATACTGAAGATTTAAAGAAGTTCTAGAAAATTAGACGAAAATTAAAGAAGCGGGAGGTCGATCTCGGCAGTCGTATATATATATACTGAAGATTTAAAGAAATTGAAGAAAATTAGACGAAAATTAAAGAAGGATCGGGCGGTCGATCTCAGTGGTCGATCGAATCTTGGGCAATCAACCAACACGATCAGCCGGTGTTTCTGGGAATTAATTTTGGCAGACGTTCAATGAATGGGTGGTCGACCATCCTTCAGCTGAATCGATCATCTACCATAAATTTTCAACGTCTGGAAGCGATATTTGATCGCCTGAAACACTGAACGCACGGTCCTTTGGCGTTCCAGTGTCTTCCAACGTCTCCCTCGACGCTTTGTATTCAATGAGTAAATGTAGAGTAGTTGAAAGTGTGTATAAATAGAACATGAGGTGAGGTTTTTCTTGGAAAAACTGGGAAGAAAGGGAGAGAGAGAGAGAGAGAGAGAGAGAGAGAGAGAGAGAGAGAGAGGGGGACTCCAGTTAAGGATTACTGCCACGGTGAGGAATCAGAGCTGAGGAAAGTGAAGAGGAGAAATGCACGAGGTAAGGAATAATGCTTGTGTTTTGTCCGCCAATGACCTACATCGCATGAGTAGGGTAGAATGCTAATTTCGTCTTTCGTTGTTCTCTATTGCTTATGGTTTTGAAATAGTTTGATGAAGATGATGCCTATTCATTCTATTATTTAAACTCTTATTCACCTTCTATGATATTAGTCTTCACTGATAATCCTCTGTTGTGATATTATCTGGTGATTTAGATTATGAGGGATGTTGATGATAAATAACCAAGGGCAGTAGTATAAATCTGAAATAGTTCTGCATATTTAGGTTGTTGATGTTTATAAGAAATTCTCCAGTAACGTTCCTATGTCCCTCTGTTTTATTTCCCTATGATGACTAAAAAGAATTAATTTAGTATTAATTTAGTTCAATCTGTTAATAATCACCTGCGTAGAAATAAGGTTTTATACAATAACTGGCCACAAGGATAGATCGATATGAATAAATTATTAGTGAATTCTTTTATACATCTCTGATTTATTTTTACCTGTAGGTAAACCTGTCCTTGGAGAATAAAATCAATCGATGAATAGTAAAAATAGTTAATTGGTAGAAATACTCAATTTATGTTCAAATGGTGGTTTCCATAAGATAGTACTTATACTATTACATACTAAGTTAGAAATAATGTATCAAGGATAGAGAAATAGATGTATGATATTATAGTTATTTAAAATGTGTTTAGTGTTAAGGTTATGGTTGAAACATAGTATTGTTTGTTAGTTGTTTGTAATATTCCTTGCGATATATTGTGACATTCATGTAGACATGTTAGTAGGATTGTACGTAATACATTGCAAGGGCTAATAATGAAGATAATAAATAGTGTTTTCTTACGTGAGTTTGGAAACTGAAGAGGTTGCTCACACTTAGAAAACAGCTCGTTTGACTGAGTTCGAAAACTGAAGAGGTTGCTCTTACTCAATGAGGGGTGAGTTCGGAAACTGCAGAGGTTGCTTTCACCCAAGAGTAAATGAATATAATGTAAGTGGGCTCGTTTTTAGTGAGTTCGGAAATGGAAGAGGTTGCTCTCATGTGAAAACGAAATCAAGCGCTGAGTTCAGAAACTGAAGAGGTTGCTCTCACCCAGTTACAGATGTATCAGACTTAATCATGTAGAGTTGTTATAGAGGTTAAGGTTGCATTTCATTTTATATTTCTTATTGGGAAATAGGCTCATTATTCCTCCTGTGATGTAGGTATGGATGGTGAGCCAATTGAAGTGAATGTTGACGGAGTGTGACGTGATGTGACCTTGTGTGTAAATCGGGGTTTTTGGCTCTAATAAATAAAAGTTGTTTATAAATGCATAAGATATTTTCATAGATTTTTAAGTATTTTATTTATGCTATTCCTGTAAGACAATTTACTATTTTATTCCACATAACGTACACTGATGTCTTTCAATAAAGTATATTTTGAATGGAATTTTAAATGTTCAAAATTTTACAAAAAATTCATAAACGGAAATGAGATGTTACACCACTAATATTGATACTTCAAGTCATGATACATTTTTGAACTGTCAGGATGAATAACGAATCTGGACTTGTGACCTTCTGCTAAAATGGCAATCTCAAATTCAAATCATTGGAGACGAAAACTTGATTCTTGAAGAAAATGAATCCATTAGAACTAATTTTTCAACCGTCAAACTGTTCACCAGCTTGAATCTTCTCGAATCTTTCTTTCAAACCCCATCAAACTTCTGCAAATCTTTCACACATTGCAAAAGTGTAGGGGTCACTACAAAATTAAAAACTTGAACTGTTTGACTATCCTCCTGGTACTGTAACTCATAATCTTCGATAAACATACGTCTTTTCCATCATCCAACACAAGACAAGAAAGAGATCATTGAGGATAATGACTCAAGGCATTAGCTACAACATTAGCTTTACCAGGATGATATTCTAAAATGAAGTCGTAGTTCTCCATATACTCCACCCAACGACGTTGTCAGATATTCAAATAACGCTGCAAGAAGAGATATTTTAAACTCTTGTGATTCTAAAATACCTCAAATTTAGTACCATCTAAGTAACTTCATCAAATCTTTAAAGCAAAAATAATGGCCGCAAGCTCCAGATCATGAGTAGGGTAATTTCGCTCATGCATCTTTAATTGTAGACATATATAAGCTATAACTTTATTCTGCTGCATCGGAACGCAACCCAAATCAACTCCTGATGTATCTATATAAACAACATAAAGCAAACTGTCATTGGGTATTGCTAAAACTGGAGCAGTAGTCAACCTCTGCTTGAGTTCATCAAAAGCTGCTTGAGTTCATCAAAAGCTGTCTGACACTTTTCATCCCAAATAAATTTCACATCCTTTTTTGTACAACTGCGTTAGCGACATAGCAACGGAAGAAAATTTTTACAGGAACTGACGAAATAACCAGTTAGACCTAAGAAGCTACGCACCCCAGTAACATTTTTTAGTTGCTATAAATCTAACACGACCTTAATTTTGGATGGATCAACTAAAATGCCATTTTCAGAAACAACATGGCAAAGACATTTCAATTTAGTTATCCAAAAATTTCACTTTTCACGCTTTACTTATAATTAATGCTCTCTTAGTGTCTGTAGAACAATACTTAGATGCTTCATATGCTCATACAGAGTCTTAGAATAAATCAGGATATCATCAATGAAGACAACCCTGAATTGGTCAAGATATGGCTTAATGACTTTGTTCATAAGATCCATAAAAGCAGTTAATGCATTGGTCAATCTGAACAGAAGCACCATAAATTTAAAATATCCATACCAAGTACGAAAAGGAGTCTTTGGAATATCTTCCTCACGTATCTTTAGTTGATGATAACCAGATCTCAAATCAATCTTTGAGAAGTATATAGATCCTCCGAGCTAATCAAATAAGTCAGGCAACAAATACTTGTTCTTGACTATCACATGATTCAATTTACGGTAATTGATGCATAGAGAAAGCGAACTATCCAACTCCTTTACAAATGAAACTGATGCACGCCAAGGCAAAATACTATTTTGAATAAACCCTTTTTGTAATAAGTCATTCAACTAGGTTCTTAATTCATTCAATTCAACAGAAGTCATACAGTATGGAACAATCAAAATTGGAGTAGTTCTGGGCATCAAATCAATACAAAAATTAATCTCATGGTCGGATGGCAACCCAAGCAGATCCTTAGGAAAAACATCAAGGTAATTACAAACCACTGGCAAATAAGAATCATGTCTGACCATAAAAAGGTCACTGCTAATAGCAAAAATACTCTCGTAGAGCTCTCCAATCTCCTCCGACCACTCAAACAAGCTCGTATTATAGGATCAATAGAAAACATATAGTAATTAAATGGATGCACTAGGATCTTTTCATCTTCCAACGCAAGGGCAATATTTTTTCTATAACAGTCGATCTTATCTTTGTACAAGTTCAACCAATTCATACCTAGGTTTATATCAAATTGATCCATAGGTATACTATCAAATCAACCAATAATTCATACTTGATAATAATAAAGGTAGCAGATTAAACAACGAGACATATTTCATATCTCTTATTGAGAGGAAAAACTCAATATCAGGGAATTTCTAACTTTTCTAGAGCTATACTCTTCTGCTCCAAATCATGATAAACAGTGATCATATTCTGGCGATGACCAATATTGTAATAATTGTCATGGGACACTACCTAAAATTGGTCCATATCATCATATCTAGTGGATAATCCAACTTAAGAGATTTTCACCATACTTTGGCTATCTTTTCAAAATAAAAGGTCACAAACCCAACCCAATACTCTGACGAAACTCAAATGGCGGTCAAATTCTTTTGCATCAACCTTAACCAATTTTTGGCACTCTAAGGGTTAGCTCGCCCATAACCACTGGCCCTTAAGTGTTTTATAATCTTATCCTAAGTGGTTTCAATACAAGACAGTTTCAAAGAACTCTCTATTGAAGTCATCATTCCACTTGAACAATTATAATCTTGGTCCCAACTGCCTACATAGAAACTTACATTAATGTCAAATGCTACAATACAAAGACTAATTAGATGTCTTTACCCACCATTTTTGAATCAGAATCTTCAAACGCAAAGTTCTAACTTAGACTAACATATTCCAAATATGAAGGAGTAAGCATTGAATTTTTTAAGGAAACTGAGACTTTGAATTTCTTTCTATGATAGGTTTCTTAAGTTTAAACTTCACAGACCCACACATATAAGCCAGAAGAGTTCGCAGACTCATATATTTAGAAAGATTATTTCTAATCATTTACAAAGGGTATTCCTTATCACCACCACTAACTAAATCTGAACCACTCCAAATTACTCGTGTCTAATTAAAGAAATACCTTTATCCACCAGCGGACAACTTCAAAATGTATTTTTAGTAGCACCTTAATGCAAATTAATTTTTGTACTTTGTTATTAGGCATAGTATTTGTAAATTATTGTATATTACTATACTATCTATCTTATTGACATCACTTTTCAATATGGAACCTAGCTTTGATACCAAAAAGTATGTCACAACCCGCAAGAGATCCGAGACAGAATAGGGAACGACCCGCCCAAAGGATCGAATCGGCCGACCCATTATCACTTTAAATTAATTAAATAGTAGTGAAAGACTTAAAATAATAATTATAAGTCAGGGCCCAACAAACATGAGTTTAACAGATCAAACAGTGACATTAGATAGCATAGTAATATAATTTAAAATGAAATAACGGTGCAAAAATTAAAGAATAGAGATTACAGCTATCCAATTAAGAATATACCTTATAAAATGTCTCTCAAAGATAATTATTTAGATTACAAAAATTAAATAAACTCTGTCGAGTCTAATCTTGACTCGGCAACAAGAAGTCTGGCTTATAAAATCTTGAAAGGTGTCATTGGGATAGTTGACTAAACTCAATAAGGATTTAATCATTTTAATTAAAAAGAAATGTTTAAGTATGCATGAATTTAAAACTCTCATTTTATAAATTCGTTTCAGAAAAATGTGTACAAAAGGACATGTATTTAACTGAACCCACTAATATGTCGTACGTTAATAAAATAAGCTCTTGTTATACTAATTAAAAATAATAGTGAAAATAGAGTCACTCACAGACTCTGGGCACACCATACAATAGGTGTAACGCCCCATTTTATTTAAAAACATTTTTCTCTATTTTAAAATTTGAAGACGTAAAAATTTTTGTTGAATTCCTTTAAACGTGTAAACCAGAGTAAGGATTGATTTGGAAATATATCAGAGTAAAACGAGCGGAAATATAAGTTAAATTTTCAGAACATAATTGTGTTACTTCCAACAAAAGTCCATGATTACAAAAAATTTTACCATGTCAAAATAGGAAGTTAACTATTCAAAATAACCAACACCATTTATGTGAGCCATAACCATCAGGTCGAACCCGGCTAATAACCCAAAGGATTGTCTTGCAATTACTCCTCCTCAGCTTGCACATCATAAGAATCATAAGGATCACCTACATCATGGAGAAAATAATGAGCCTAACGCCCAACAAGAATTAGAATGAAATACAATACAGATGTTATGCATGATCATATGATGCATTACAGAAAAGAACTGTATATTTTCTGTTAAGCCGAGAGTTGGATACGTCCTATGGTCATGTGGCTTAACCATACTCCAATGAGGAGATACTGTAATACCCCGACTTTCTATATCGAAATTTAATAAGAATAATTGGAAAGAAATTGGAGATTTTTGGATTAATTGAATAATTATCGGGGTATTACCAAGGACGTATTCATTAGATTATAATTTATGGGAATTTATCGGATGATAATTAAGAATTAATTTGGAAGAAGAATAAATTGATACTTATTGGATTAGTTGGGATTCAAATGTGAGATTAATTGGATATTAAGTGGAAGATTGGATTGAGGGAAATTAAATTGAATTAGTGGGAATTGAAGGACTAAATGAAAATGTAATTAAAAAGGGGAAGATGCTGGTTTGGTATGGGTTCACTGGTTCGGTCTGGTTCAGAATCAAACGAAGAAGGGGGATTTTTGTTTTTTAATTTGGCCTTCTGCCATCTCGCGATAGGATGAGAATAGGGAGAGAGGGTGAGATCGAGAGAGAGATGAAGAGGGAGATGAAGACCAATCGAGGGTGATGACGCGATGGCATGCTCGGACGGGGTTCTCTCGCGGCGGGGTGACATCCTGACAAGCGTTTTCTAACGATGCGGAGCGCGGGTCGCAGCTAGGCCACAAAATCGAAGCTCCCGCGGGTGTGTTTTCCGGCGACGATTGGAGGTATGTTTGGTCAATTTCTTCCTCCTCCTTTGCTTTTGATTAATCGGGCGTTGGCAGGGAATGATTTCTGGCATATGGATGATAGCGAACGACATCTCGGGTTGGGGCAGCTAGGTCTAGTTTGCTGATCGGTCCAAACCGGGTCTTCCCCTACTGGTTCTTGCTCTGGTGAAGCGATAGTGAGACCTGCGTGAGACGTGGCTTGTGCATGGCATTGTATTGGGTGTTGTTTGATGAGTTAAAAATGAGGAGGAAGAGAATTAACGCAGAAGAAAAGGTGGACAGAGAGAACAGAAGAAAGAAAGAAGATGAGCTATTGGGTCTTCGTGGTGAAAATGATTTTTTCTTTGTATACTGGAGTCGAGGAGTGAGCTCTTATCAGCGAGTGTTTGTGTGAGAACTGATCTCTATGTGGTAAGAACTTCTGCTTATGGTCAATTGTTGTATGAACTACTCTATAGATTTTGGTTAGAACTCTCTACGATGAACTACCTGTATTATTTTGGGAAGCATGGATTTAGTAGACTTAGCCTTGTTGTGTGAATGAAAGCTACTGCCTCTGTTGGATTCATGTTTCTGGATTTTGTGAATTGGATATTACTCTGTTGAATTTAGTTGTTGATTGTGCTTTGGTTTCTGCCGATAGTCATGGTGTGAAGATGTTGGGTTTTTGAATGATGTTGGATTTTTAACTCTGAAGTGTTATGTTGCTGGATGATTTTCTTTGGTGAATACGTTGGATGAATTAGCTACTGCCTTATTGATTTGTGAAGTATGAATTTATAGTTAATAAGTGTATGTTATGTTTTGTTGGTAATTTGTGTTAACTACTGTCTCTGTTGGAGTTCTGTCAATTTATTCTGTGGATGGGAAGTGATGAGTATAGAAGTGTCATTTTGGTTATGGAACGATACTTTGTAATTTGGGAATGAAGGAGGAATCATGTAATCTATTATTGAATGTTGGAAGTGTTATGTTACTTGGATTTAAACCTATTAAATTACAACTTTGGAAATATGCTCTATTCGTTAGATTTGAGTTATTAATTGGACGTATGTATGTGCGATAATGGGAAATAAATATTGGGACTAATTAGTCAGCTAAGTAGTAATTAAGACAACGGTTCTAATTAGGAGAATTTTAGTAAGTAACGAAGGAATAGAAAAGACGTTAAGATTTAATAAGTAGATTAAATGATTTTATTAATGAACGAATGTTTCTAAATGTAAAGGTACTAAAAAGAAGAAAGAAAGCAATTAAGTGAGAATGCAATGCATTCAGGTAAGTGATATGCATATGTTTTGGTCCTTTGAGCCCTGCATCACAAGAATAAGAGATGTATGTTTCGTTGCTTACCGCTTACCAAGCATGTCTACAGTTTTATTAGCATGTGTCATTATTTACTGTTTTAAAGCATGTCTATAGTTGATAATATCATGTTTCGTTGTTTATTGCTTTTATCGCATGTCTACAATTTTTAATAGCATGTTTCGTTGTTTACCGTTTTACAACATGTCTACAGTTATTAATCACACATTTAGTTGTTTACTGCTTTTACAACACGTTGAATGTTTATTTATGCTTTCAGAACTTATGCATTCACGAGCATCATACAACACGATTTTCAAAGGCATACGAAAATGGATTTTATGCACGATTTTAGAAATAGATAACGAACGAATATTATGCCATAAAAAGTAAAGAAAAAGGAATGATGAAAAACGAAAAGTAAAGTAAAGAAAAGAAAAAGGCAATGATATGATGTGAGGTTGTTTAAGTCCTTCGTCGGCAAGGTCGCTAGTGAGCTTTCAGACTATATCATCGTCACTAGCTAGCTTTCGGACTATGTCATTGCTACTCGTATCTGTTGCAAAGTCCCTGGACTATGCAGGGATATAACGACCAATGATTAGCTAGCTTTTGGACTTTGTCATTACTACTATATCGGAAATAAATGATGAATGGAACGCATAACGATAAGAAGATAAGAAAAACAAGATAAGAAATAAGAATCAACAAGATAAGAAAAGAATAAGATAAGAAAAACAAGATAAGAAATAAGAATAAGAAGATAAGAAGATGAGAAAAATACGAGAACGAAAACTGCCTAATGTTTTAAGAAGAGCACAACATGAGCATATAGAATGATGGTATGATAGGTATTATCACTTACTGAGACTTAGGCTCATAGGTTACTACTTGCGATGTAGGTACAAGTATGAGAGAAAATGACGAATATATTTGGAGCAGCTGATGAAGGATTTGCACTGATGAAACTTGTGACTGGTCAGGCTACCTAATGAAAAGAGGAACAAGTTTGTAAAATATAAGAAATCATTTTATTGTCTTGAAGTGAATTAAAATATGCTTCCGCTACGTTTTTAAAGAAAAATGATTTTTATAAATAAAGGCTTCCACTATGTTTTGATAAAAGATTTCGTAACCATAGTTTTCCACAATTTATCATGATTTATAATGCGTTAAAGAAAAAGGATTTAAACGGTCTGGTTATAAGAAACGCACTCTGATTTCATAATAAAGAGGTTTTAACAAAGGTTTCAATTGTTTAAGACAAATTTTAAATTTCACGTATTTTTAAAGGTAAAAAATAGTTGGGTCGTTACAGATACACCATTAGGGGTGTCACCACATGCCGCCACCATACTCTTTTGTTGAAGACATTGGGGATTTCCATACAAGAGAAGAGGATACATCCTATTGTCCATGTGGCTTAACCATAACTCCGCTCTCGAGCTACCCCATTCGGGTTGTCACCACCGATGAACCGTCACCGATTCTCCCGAACCCCCACATGCCTATTTTCATATATTAGGCATGTCATGCAATATGCTCACAATTTCATAAATCCTAAGTATGATGCATGAATGTCACATACAGTTTACAACATATATATACATGAAAAGGAACATAGCATTTATAAAGGATCTCATGGAAGCAATATGAAAATTAGAGGAATACTATCAAGTAACTTAAACTTTTACTGCAGGGAGTAATTTGAGTTTACTTAGCAGAGCATAGAAGCAAGTAATCACACGCATTCCAAATATTCCCAAAATCCAAGTCATTCTCATACATTTCTTTAACATATTCAAATCCTAACAACTTAGATTGAAGAGTAGTAAGAAGAACATACCTTTGTGACAATGCATCGGCAAGCACATTGTCCTTACCTTTCTTGTAGTGGATAACATATGGAAACGTCTCTATGTATTCCATCCACTTTGCATGTCACTTTTGTAATTTGCCTTGCGATTTTAGGTGTTTTAGGCTCTCGTGATCGGAATGGATGATAAACTCCCTTGGCCACAAATAGTGTTGCCACGTTTGTAAGGCCCTCACTAATGCGTATAACTCCTTGTCGTAGGTGGGATAATTTAGCACGGCTCCGCTAAGCTTTTTGCTAAAATAGCTCTCAAATGGTCTAAGTGTTGTTCTAATGTCTTACTATAAATCAATATATCATCAAAGTACACAACAAAAAATTTTCCAATAAACGATCTAAGCACATGGTTCATTAATCTCATAAACGTACTAGGAGCATTAGACAATCCAAAAGGCATAACCAACCACTCACACAGTCCATATTTAGTCTTAAAAGTAGTTTTCCACTCATCTCCCTTTTTTATGTGAGTTTGATAATAGCCACTCTTCAAGTCAACTTTAGAGAGTATGTGTGCTCCATATAATTCGTCTAACATATCATCTAATCAAGGGCTCAAACGTCGATACTTTACCATTATTTTATTGATGGCTCGTCAATCCACACACATCCTCCATGTCCCATCCTTCTTTGGTACTAAGATTACTGGTACAGAGCACGAGCTCAGACTTTCTTTTACCAATCCCTTCTCTATTAGTTTGTCTAGTTGCTTCTAAATCTCCTTAGTCTCATTGGGGTTTGCGCAGTATGATGGACGATTGGGAATGGTGCCTCCTGGCATGAAATCCATCTGATGCTCAATCCCTTAAAGTGGTGGTACTCCCTTGGGCAATTCTTCCAAAAATATGTCTTCGTAGTCCTGCAAAAGAGAGAAAACAACTACAGGAAACAAAGTTAGTTCAGTAGATGTAAAATAAGCATCTTTATATAAAAGTAAAAATGCACTCTCTATTGTCCTCACTCTTTTTACTCATCCCGATTCTTTTTCTCTCCTTTTCTCCCTCAAATTTTACCTCTTCTCCCACTAGTATTTTTTCCTTCTTGCCATCGGCCTCTCTCCCTCCCTCGTTGCCTTTTTTGCTCACTCCTCTCTTGGCTTCTCTCTCTTTGTCTCTTTTGTCTCCTTTTAATTCACCTTTTTCTTTCTTTAATTCTCCATCTCCCTCTGTCGTTTTTGGTTTAGCACATTCTTGAGAGTCTTTGGCAATCTTTTCCTGATCCTTACTAGCTTCCCATGGTGTCAACGGTATTAGTATTACAACTTTTCCATCCTGGATCAAGGAATACTCATTTTTGTACCCGTTGTGGTTGACTCTTCTATCGCACTGCCAAGGTCATCCGAGGAGAATATGAGTTGCTTGCAAGGGAACCACATCACATAATACCGTATCTTTGTATCTCCCAATAGATAAAGCAATCTCCACTTGCTTGGTAAGTTTGATTTCTCCACAATCGCTTAGCCACTGTAATTTGTATGGCCTCGGATGTTTTGTCATTTTTTGGTCTAGTTTCTGAACCAATAAAGTACTAACCACGTTGGTACAACTCCCACTGTTGATTACGCTACACGCTTTATTTTTGACATGGCATCTAGTATAGAATATATGTTTTCATTGCACTTCGTCATGGCCTCCTTTGATTTGAACACTTAATGCCCTTCGTGTGACCAATAGATTTCCTTTAACTGACTTTCATCTTTCCATGTAGTTAGGCCAATAAGTATCAAGAAAGTAGATAAGAAGAAGATATTACAGTAATTGCGATAAAAAGAAAGAAAATCACAGAAAAAAGGAAATTAAATTACAAAAAAAAAATTAAATTGCAGAATTGAAGTGCAGTAAGTAAATTGCGGAATGGTAAATTGCGGAAAGGTAAATTGTGGAAAGTAAATTGCAGAAAAGTAAATTGTGGAAAGGTAAATGTTAATAAAATTAAAGTCCTTTCTCGCTCACTCATGTGTTTCACTCTATTAATGTTCCCTCCCACTCGTGTTTGCTCTCGAATGATTTTTATAATAATAGGCTCACACTCTTGCCTTTTACCAGTCAATCCCTGCTTTTAGGTCTTTATGTAACAACTCAATCAAAGAACAAAAGGGGTGTTAAATCAAGCAAAAACAAAAAAAAAAAACAAAAAACTTTTTCAAAAATTTAAATTCAATTTTCCCCAAGTTTGATTAAAAACCAAGCTACTCACACTACTTATTGTGATTAAGTAGCCTAAGAAGCAATACCTTGAATTTGGGATAAGGTACTGAAGAACTTTCCCAAAGACAAAACTTTTTCCAGAAAATTTCTGAAAAGTAACATAAATAAACCAAAGATTGGACATTTGACTAGTACTCTTTGAGATGTTTCCAACAAGGTATTTTCGAATTTTTTTGGACTGGACCTTCCCTTTTCTTTCGATTTTTGAAATTTTGAAGAAAATGCCAATTTTTTTTTTTCAAGAGTTGATCAAAAGATCAAAGACAATAACTTTGATAAAGGATCAAAAGAAAAGAAAAGAACCTTTTTTTATAGATAATTGAAAAGAACAAAAGAAAGGTAGAAGAAATTGATAACTAGAAAATGAAGATAGCTAATTGAATTCGTTGAGTCAATGCTCTGATACCAACTGATGCGAACCTAAGGTATTAAGGAACCCTAGACCTAAAAACAAACGCATAACGTCGAAAAGGATCGTCGTATGAATCAAGAAATGTGTAGAAAGGAGCTTGACCCTAGCCAAATCTGTTGACTAGAACTAGAGTTATTTGAAGAGGAGCTTGACCATAACCAAACCGATTGGTTTACCGAAAGCTATCAAAGGTTTGGTCTTTCAAGATTGAAGCTTGAAGAGACCAAGTTCTTCGTAATGAAGAAAAAGGGAGGAAACCTCACCAAAACACACTAGTTTATTCCAAAATTCAATCCCTTTAATGAGGCCTTACACTTATTTAAATAGGAAAACATTAGGTTAACCCTAAAACATTGCAAAAAGACCAAAATAACTAAGAAAAATTGTAAAAATTAGGGTTTGGAATCGAAGGGGCGGCGAGGGCTCACCGGAAAGCGCATTGGACGTGGCTGGCATGTGCGCTAGGCTGGGGCGTGCACGACGAGCTGGGCCTCGTGAGCTGGAACGGAATGGGCCACTGGATCAGCCGCGTGTAGGTGAGCACTGATGGGTACATGTGGGTGGGCACACTATCAGGTCGGGTGCAGGCGGGTGACGGGGCACGATGACGAGGCTGCTGATCGAGTGCAGGATTCGCAGAAGCGCATGCTGATGGGGTGCTGATCGAGCGCGCTTGACAAAGTGCTATGTACGAAAGGCGCACGCTGACTGTGTGATGTGCACACTTTTTGGGCAAGGCACGCTCTAGCGATCTATTTGTGCATGCTACGCACTGCTGTGTGGGCTGTCAAAGTACTTCTTCCAAGTTAGCATTATTTGCTTGCTTGCCATGCTTCCTTGCTCCTCCATTGCTTCTTTCTCAATACTTAGCATGATTATTGTCCTTGGCTCTTGGGTTTTAGACTCTTTTTCATAGATTTCTTCTATTAAAAGTTGAAGTCTCTCATTCATCTTCATTGTCCTTGCTCTAGTCATTGGGCCTCCGATGTCTTTCAATTGATCTTGGTCCTTGTGCACTACTTGGATCACATCATTAATGATAATGATCTCACCCTTGCACCAATCGCTGAGAGACTCTATGGCATGCTCCATGGATTGATAACTGACCCACATATCACCACACATCTTTTACAGTATGTTTTGTCCTCACTTACATACTCATTTAAGAAACTTCCCAAGTGATCATCCATCCTAATACTACTTCAGATCAAGCATGCTTAACCATGAAGTTCTTTTTAGGATAGGCTTCGAAAAAGAATGATGCACCATTGGTGATATGAGTAGCTATTCAAACCCCTTTAGATGATTACTTGTCACTTTTATCTGCAGCTCAGGACCAGCACAAGTGTGGAATTGTAGCCCTCCAAGAATCATTTTTTGAACATATCTGATATGGGACATATCATTCCCCCATTCTTTTAGACTGCACGTCTTCGTGCTCCTGCCAACTCAACCATTTAACCCGCAGTCTACACACGGGTCGCTTGTGCCAACTCGATCACTAACCCATACCCCACAATCCTCGTGCTCTCGCTAACTCAATCGTTTAACCTGTAATCAACACATGGGTCGCTTGTGCCAACTCGATCGTTAACCGGCACCCACAATGAATGAAGGATCACATGTTCACACCAAAGCGTCTGGCTCTGATACCAAATGATACGAACCTAAGGTATTAAGAAACCCTAGACCCAACAACAAATGCAGAACATTGAAAAGGATCGTCATACGAATCAAGGAATGTGTAGAAAGGAACATGACTCTAGCCAAACCCATCAACTAGAACCAGAGTTATCAGAAAAAGAGCTTGACCCTAACCAAACCCGTTGGTTGAACCAAAGCTATCAAAGGTTTTATCTTTCAAGATTGAAGCTTGAAGAGACCAAGTTCTTCATAAAGAAGAAAAAGAGAGGAAACCTCACCAAAACACACAAGTTTATTCCAAACTTCAATCCCCTCTAATGAGGTCTTACACTTATTTAAATAGGAAAATAGTAGGTTAACCCTAAAACATTGCAAAAAGATCGAAATAACCAAGAAAAATCGTAAAAATTAGGGTTTGGAGTCGAAGGGGCGGTGGGGTGGCGTGGGAAGGCGCGCTGGTCTTGGCTAGCGTCTGCGCTATGCTGGGTCATGCGTCCTGGGCTGGGTCGCATGCGCGGTGGATCGGATCTGGGGGCCATGTGCACAGGTGGGTCTCACTGGGTCGGGCGCTAGGCGACGGGTCGGTGCGGCACTGTTAGGGCATGGGATTCGCAGGATGCACGTGCTGACAAGGCATGCTGATGGGCTCAAAGAAACAAATGGAGAGCCTTAAAGAAACCTATCCCGGAAGACTAACAATACTCAAACCAGCAGCAATAAAATGAATGAATCTCCAAATATATAGGTGAACTAGCGCTGTATTTTGGAGAACATAAACTTAATATATTCAAGAGAATTGTATCAAAAATCCAGCCCAAAAAGCACTCTGGATTAGGAGATCTATCAATTTCAATAACAACCCAAAATCTGTTTCCAACAGGACAGATTTACCAGTGCAGATTCAAAATGGAATAACTTGAATTGCATACATCGAATGAAGCTCATTTTTGGAGGGTAGCTCCCTGACTCAAGCTCGAATATATCTCTAGAAGACGTCAATCAGAAAAGAACGACGTAAATACCTCAAACAGAAGCCCTAATCAGCGCTAAAATCATTCCAGCAATAAAACAGATTCAATGCTACAATACTAATCCAACAAGATCTTCCTCCAAATCAATAATCCACAAAGATTTCCACAACAATGAATAAATACTCAATCACCAGAATGTTAGGGCATCCAAGTACTGAAGAAATAACAAAGAGAACCTTCAAGAATCGTGAGTAGCTTCAATGGAGTCCGCGGACCTCCTAGTGGGCGACTTTGTGGTTGGCCGAAAACCAACACTCTCCAAGGTTGGAAAGTTCTCTTGTCTCCACACCACAATCTTACCTCGAAAGATAAGGATTGAAAGAAACAATATCCCAAGGATGAAAGGTTGAGAAGCTTCAAGAGGGGCCTTGCTTGGGTGATGGATGAAATCGGCGCTAAGGGAGGGGGAGGCCGTGGGTGTCTTCTCTCAAAAGAGAAACAAATTTTCTTCAATTCAAAACTGGTTTCATTTGCAGCAAAGAGGGCTTTTTAAAACCCTAAGAGTTCGTACACTAAAGGGAAAAAAATACTAAAATAACCCTAATTAGAAAATGACCTAAACAGCCCTTTAACAATAACAAAACAATAAATCTGATTTTGAAAATCAGTCTCTGAAAAAGGGATATTAGATATAGTAAACCAAACCCAAATAAAACGCCCAATATGTCCTTGGAAAGCTCTGTATGTTGGCTGCATTTGATATGAAGGACTAATGTTGAAACGACGCCGTCTCAGTTGTCAAAATTTCCCTTGATCATCTGCTGCTCAGATTCTAGGCGGATTTGGACAGCTCCTAATTTTCTTCTATGATTGCATGATATCCACTAGTCCAAATACACCAAATCCTCTCTGTGACATTGAATAAAGCTTTCCTCCAAATTGGATAGAAAATTAAACACCTACAAAACAAATAAAAAATTTAGAAATAAAGGTGCCCCGGGCACGGCTCAGGCGATAGGAACTGGGGCACATCACATGCTGATGCGGTGGGGGAGGGGGGCGACAATGGGTGCGCTATCTGGTGTGTCGAAAGCGGCGTGGGCTACTAATGGGGTGTACTGACTAGCGTGCGATGAGCGGGATGCGCGCGGTGACAAGAGCGCTAATAGGGTGCTTGCAAACTGGGTCGTACGTTGGGCACGGATGCTGGACTATGTATTGGGCCACACTGACGAGCTGCACGCTAGACTGCATGCTGGGCTCTGTGCTACGCGTGCACTGCAGAGGGGCCCTCGGGTTTTCTTAAAACTTGACCTCCCTTTGGATCATTTGGCTTGTCTTCCTCTTTTTACCCTCCTCCAATGCTTAATAATCTCCTCAAGGCCTTTAGATCATGGACTTTGGGCTCCCTTTCTTGGACTTCTCTCACAAAAATTGGGGGTTTTTTTGTCACCTTCCTTGTCTTTACTTTAATCCTTGGGCCTCCATTATTCTCTAAGGATCCTGGGTCCATGTAGCTGGTCTGGATCATATCATTCGCCCTTTTTTAAAAGATTTGTCCTCGAATCACCTACATCATACAAAGTCACGTCAATAATATTTAAATACAAATTAACCTTACCATTTAATCCATGTATGATAATTTGATTGTCCTTTCGGTTCTCAAAGGTTTGAATGGAATCATCTCTTCGTGATTGCATCAAATATATTCGATGAATGATAGACCCTTCCCTTTCTCCACAATGATTAGCAAATGGTGAGTCATGTGCAAAACAATGAATATCTAAAATACTTTTAAACTCATTGGTTTTATTAGTTCAGTTATCATCATCAAAGCATTTAACAACAACTTTCCTTTTAAAATACTTAAGCACACAATTCATCATTATCGTGAGAATTCTCGAATCATCACATAGTTCAAAAAACATAATCATCCATTCATGCTTAAGTATGAATGCAAATTCCCAATTAACATTTGTATATGCCCCAAAAAATTCATTTAAGGACATGAAGTCAGCAACGATAAGTTATGAAGACAATATGTAGAAACATAACATGTATTTTCAATTAATCGACATCCTTTAATTTCACACAAACTGACACATGCATTTCTCTCAAGAATATTCCAAAATCTCTTAATTCCTAAGTTATGTTTATATAATTTTCTAATATTTCCCGCCTTCAATAACTTATATAGGAGATTATAAGCAAGTCCATACCTTCTTGACATTGAGTTGGTTGCCACAATGTTCTTACCTTTGTTGTGCATGTCATTGGAAATCTCCTTGATGTGAATGATCCAAGCATTTGCATGTCTTTTGTCGTCTTTCAATCGTATATCATGATTTCCCTACAAATTAGAAGATACACCCACTGGATAAGAATCGGTTAGTCGATGGGAAAATAAGCAAACATGTGTGCACAAAAATAAAAATACCTCACTATTTTTCTCACATTTTTGAACCACTCCAATTCTTCTTTCTTCCTTTTCTCCCACAGTTTTTATCTCCTCTCCCACTATTTTTTTCTCCTTTTCTCTCTCGATTTTTCTTCTCTCATCCTCCATTTTCTTTTCCCCCTCTTTGCCTTTTTTGCTCACTTTATTTTCGATTTTTCTCTCTATGGCTCTTTTATCTCCTTTTTCACTACCGCCTTTTTCCTCTTTTCCAACTTCCGAATTCTTTTCAACTCCTCCAAGTTCAGATGTCTCTTTTGTTTTGGAACAATCTTGGAAATCTTTGGCGACTTTCTCTTGATCTTTCCTAGCTTCCCACGGCTTTAATGGTGTTAACACAACAATCTTCTCATTTTGGACAAAGGAATACTCATTCTTGAAACCGTTGTGATTAACTCTCCTATCAAATTGCTACGGTCTCCCTAATAGAACATGTGTAGCTTACATAGGGACCACATCACATAGAACCTCATCCACATATTTCCCGACGGACAATGTGACCTTCACTTACCTTGAAAAAACTTCTCCACAGTCAATTAGCCATTGTAACTTATATGGATTCGGGTACTTATCAATCTCTAATGCCAACTTTTTGACCAATAATGTGCTAGCTACGTTGGTACAGCTCCCACTATCAATAATCAACTGTAAACTTTATTTTTAATAAGACAATGGGTAAAATTGGTACAAAGGGAACATATTTTGAAAAATATGTTCCCTTTGTACCTCATCGCTATCCTCCTTGATTTGCATATTCAAGATTTTTTGTGTGACCAACAAATCTCTCTTAACTGGCTCTTCAACTTCCACATTGCTACAATCCTTGAGAGGTGGCATTTGATCTTCACTTTCTATATCTCCATTTTCCTTCACAACCATGACTCTTTTGTTGGGAAAGTTTGACGCGATGTGCCCAAATCCTTGACACCTAAAACATTTGATGTCTTGAGTCCTAGTTGAAGTTGTAACCTAGGCCTTTCCTCTTGGTTGAATAGTGCCTATTGTCTCGGCTTTCCCTTTTGATTCCTCTCATGTTTTTGCCTTCTCATTCCCCCATTCAGGTTTCCATGCGTTGTTGGAGGTTGATCCTATCTTAGCACTTTTCTTAGTTTTCACTTGTCGTTCGATTCAAATGGCCTTGTGAAGTAATTCTTTCATATCAACATAGTGTTGCAAGTCAACGACTTCCGCTATCTCTCGATTTAGTCCTCCAACGAACCTTGCCATTGTGGCTTCCACATCTTCTTAGACATTAGCCCTTATCACGGCTACTTCCATTTCCTTATAGTAGTCCTCCACACTCATGAATCCTTGATTTAAGTTTTGTAATTTTCGGCATAAATCTAGATAGCAATACGAAGGAACATACCTTTTTCTCATCATGGTTTTCAAACTCTCACAAGTCCAAATTGGTGGCTCACCATACCTCCTTTGATTCTTAACTGTTTGATCCCACCAAACACTTGCATAGTCTATAAATTCCAATGTGACCAATTTAAGTTTCTTTTCCTCCGTGTAGTTTTGGCAATCAAAAATTAAATCCACTTTCTGCTCCCATTTTATATACGCCTCCAGGTCACTTTTTCCTTGGAAAGGTGGAATGTTTACCTTAATATAACTTAAACTGCCATCTTCTCGGTCTATTCGGAAACCCCTTCTCCGTTGGTGCTAGCCTTCTTCCTTCTCAAACTCATCTTGTTCGTAACTCCTCCTATCTCTATCATGGGGAGGAGTCAGCATTTCTAAACAGTCCAACCTTAGAGTTAAAGTGTGGAATTGGTCTTGCATGGCCCTCATAAGTAACTGTATGTCAACGTTTGTATTTTCTCCACTTCCACTCATGTTGTTAGATCAATAAGTATCAAGAAGTAGATGAGAAGAAGAGATTACAATAATTGCAATAAAAAGAAAAGTTGCAAAAAGAAGGAATTAAATTGCGGAATTGAAGTGCGACAATGTAAATGCGGTAAGTAAATTGCGGAAAGTAAATTATGGAAAGGTAAATTGTGGAAAGTAAATTGCGAAAAAGTAAATTGCAGAAAGGTAAATTACGAAAAAGTAAATTGTAGAAAGGTAAATGACAATAAAATAAAAGTAATTTCTCGCTCGTTCACGTGTTTCACTCGATTAATATTCACTCCCACTCGTGTTTGTTCTCAAATGGCATTTATAATAATAGGCTCACACTCTTGGCTTTTACCATTCGATCCTCGCTTTTAGGTCTTTACGTAACAACTCAATCAAAGAACAAAAGGGGTTGGTGGGTTAAAGTTGGAGATTTTTGCTGGATAATTAGAGTATGTTGGATTTAAAGTTTGATAACTAAAAAATTTTCTTACGTAAACAAGTTAGATGTCCAACGCTAATGGACGAAGTAATAGCCGTTGAATGAGATTCGTAAAAACTCTAACAGATTATTGACCAAGTGGATGGAAGGACATCCGTTCCTACAAAGAACGTTCAAAATAGTTTTTAAAATGATTATTATTATTTTAAGAAAATTCATTGGGTATCCTTATATAGTAATAGGTTTATCAAGTTAACGTGGAATTGGACAGATTATTTTCTCGTACGATTAAGCATTTCCCAGCTATTGGTGGCAAATTGAGGTAGGGGTTTTATTTTATGTCCAGCATATCATTGTTTTCCAAACGACTATTTTGAGACGCGTTCTCATATAAAACGACGGGTCCATTTTTGACCGTCTGTTTTTACGATATTATATTTATTATTTTCGCTGGACATGTTTTATTTCAAGCATGCAATTTATTGACCGTAATGTGGTCCTGTTTTTATAAACGCACATTCAACAGTTCGAGAATGTGTTTTGTTGTATTGAATAGAATAATGGGGCAGTTGTTTGTGTAATACCCCAAAAATATTTTTTCCCCCGTTTTGTTGATATATTAAATTTTGGATAAGTAATATATATGAATATTATATCATGTTGCATGGCGGTATGCATTAAATTATGCTTGGAAAGTATAGGGTTGATATTAGAAAATAATCCAAGTGTGAAATTTAAGAAAAACATGTACAAGTGCATTTTCGGACGAGGTTCGAACGACACGGATGGCACGGATGTGGAAGAAATGAATCTGTACAATTTTTGGGGACATTTCGGACCCGTCTATCTCGTCCGAAATCTAGCGTAGACGAGGAGGAAACGAATCTGTACCAATTTTGGTGAGTTTTCGGACGCATCTTTCTAGTCCAAAATAGATTTCAGACGACTTATCACATCCAAAAAGTTGAAAAATCTGCGAAACCCATTTATATATTCCTTCTTCTCTCTCTTTCGATTTCGTATTCTACACAGTAAATTCTCTTTCCAGCCCCTGCAACCCGTCCTCTCCCTCTCTAGAAGTGTGGAAGCCCACATGGGGTACCCTCATTGGATCACCTCTCCTTGGTGTGGGTGATGGTCAGCTTCTCTCTGCAGCTTATCCTCTGCAGCAGCTCACCTTTTCTCTCTCTCGTCTATAAAGGAAAGGTAAGTCCCCTCTCCTATGTTCCATTTTTAGAAACGTAAGTGAAATGTTGGAAGTGTGCCTTATGTGTGCAAGGTACATTGTGTTGTGAGTGAAGGGGATATTGAGGTGTTACTCTGTCCAAATTTCTTACTGTCCACTCATGAAGTTGGAAGGTAAGGTTTTGATTTTTGGAATTTTATTGAGTTAACTATGGACCTCCAGTCAAGTTTGACTATGAGGATTGGAATTAACCGTTCATGCTATTTTGCTTAGGAATAGAAAACTCTCTGTTGCTGATGTTGGTTGCTATTAGTTGTGGTTAAGCTACTGGATATTGAATTGGAAACTAAGTTAGGAATTGGAATTGTACTTGGCCAGAGGAGGCCCTACATTACAGGTTTGTATGTTTGATTGTTAAATGGGTAAAAAGTATGGATATTTATTTGTGAACCATGATAATCTGAAATGCAATGAATCATTTGGGAGTTTGGACTGTCAATTGCTTGAACATATTGCCAATGTGATTTGTTAACTGAATAGGGACTATGAACTGTTTGATAATGAATTTAGTATATCTTTTAGTTGCTGTCAAGGGTGAGTAGCTGTAAGTGTTAATATTGGGTTACATGGAATGCTGGATTTATTATATGTTAAGAGGAACGGTTCTGTTATCACGGTTAAGTCATGTTTAGAGGTTTTATGCTTGGATCTAATCTTAGGACTTTGAACTGCTATTGTCTATGAATCGTAAACTGTCCATATGCTCACAATTGGTATCCCTAAATTCCGAACATGCTTATCAACTGAATTCTTTGGATTAAATAGGGAAACTGGGTAGGATAGTTGAAATGGAGACAAGTTAAACTCTATTCCTTGAATTGACCTGAACATGTTTTCCTTGCTCTTAATGATTAAAGAATGGCTCAAACTTGTAATGCCTTCTTCTTTTGTTAAACTAATTACCAATGACGACAGTTGCAGTGTATTTAGATTGAAATTCTATTTGTATTTTAGATTTGGTATGGTTATGTTTCTCTCGTGCGTTAATTCTGTGATTTATTTTGTGGCATTCATGAATCATTCTAGGATTTATCAAATTGTTCACATGTTGTATGTCATCCTAATATATGTAAATAGACATGTAGAGGTTGGGAAAAATTAGGGATGGTTCTCGTTGTGACACCCCTATTGGAGTGCCTACTCCCACGTAGGGGGCGGTGAGGTAAGGTTAAGTCACGTGGACCTTAAGATTCTCAATTCTCTTGTTCTGAAATCCCCAATGCCTTTAACAAAAGTGATGGGTATGGCGCGTAGTGACACCCCTTTTGGAGTGTTTCCTGGTCGAAAATACGATTAAGCTACGTGATCAATTGACTTACCCATCACCACGGTTCACAGATGAGATATGGATCTCCTCTGTAATGCATTGTATGGTCACGCATATCATTTGCATTGCATTTGAATTATGATTCTTGCTGGGCATTAGGCTCATTGTTTTTCCCATAATGTAGGTGACTATTATAATGAAGATGACGTACCAGAGGAGGAGGAGATGTTCCAGGATGACCCCTCGTGTTATCAATCGATTTGACATGTTGTGTGTGGCTTGCATGGCTTGGGAATTTGTTGGTATTTTGGTAAAAGGGCATTTTGGTAATTTACTATTAGTAGTTCTTGAATATTAAGAACAATTGTAGTGAGGGACTTTACGACTCAATTGTAGTGAGGGACTTTACGACTTTTGCTAAAACATTTGAAACTATATTGAAAATTTTATATTATCTATTCCGCATTACTTACTCTGATATACATTTTTGTAAATGAAATTCGAATATTAAATAAATTAAACGAAAATTTTATATGACGAATTTTTAAAAGAAGGAAAAATGGTTTTAAATTATCGGGCGTTACAAACTGTGCCGTGTCCTTGGGTGCGAAACCCTAAACCTGATCATGGTATTTTATGTGACTTTTGCAATCACCAAGTATCGCCTTATTCTATGTTCGGAGCCTGTAAGTGGATATATTTTCAATGAGATTGTGTGGCATTCATGAATCATTCTAGGATTTATGAAACTGTTCACATGTTATATGTCATCCTAATATATGTAAATAGACATGTGGAAGTTGGGAAAAATTAGGGATGTTTCTCGTGATGACACCCCTATTGGAGTGCCTACTCCCACGTAGGGGGCGGTGAGGTAAGGTTAAGTCACGTGGACCTTAAGATTCTCAATTCTCTTGTTCTGAAATCCCCAATGCCTTCAACAAAAGTGTATGGGTATGGCGCGTAGTGACACCCCTTTTGGTGTGTTTCCTCGTCGAAAATACGATTAAGCTACGCAATCAATTGACTTACCCATCACCACGGTTCACAGATGAGATATGGATCTCCTCTGTAATGCATTGTATGGTCACGCATATCATTTGCATTGCATTTGAATTATGATTCTTGCTGGGCATTAGGCTCATTGTTTTTCCCGTAATGTAGGCGACTATTATAATAAAGATGACGTACCAGAGGAGGAGGAGACGTTCCAGGATGACCCCTCGTGTTATCAACCGATTTGACCTGTTGTGTGTGGCTTGCATGGCTTGGGAATTTGTTGGTATTTTGGTAAAAGGGCATTTTGGTAATTTACTATTAGTAGTTCTTGAATATTAAGAACAATTGTAGTGAGGGATTTTACGACTTTTGCTAAAACATTTGAAACTATATTGAAAATTTTATATTATCTATTCCGCATTACTTACTCTGATATACATTTTCGTAAATGAAATTCGAATGTTAAATAAATTAAACGAAAATTTTATATGACGAATTTTTAAAAGAAGGAAAAATGGTTTTAAATTATCGGGCGTTACAAACTGTGCCGTGTCCTTAGGTGCGAAACCCTAAACTTGATCATGGTATTTTATGTGACTTTTGCAATCACCAAGTATCGCCTTATTCTATATGTTCGGAGCCTGTAAGTGGATCTATTTTCACTGAGATTGTGTGGCATTCATGAATCATTCTAGGATTTATGAAATTGTTCACATGTTATATGTCATCCTAATATATGTAAATAGACATGTGGAGGTTGGGAAAAATTAGGGATGGTTCTCGTGATGACACCCCTATTGGAGTGCCTACTCCCACGTAGGGGGCGGTGAGGTAAGGTTAAGTCACGTGGACCTTAAGATTCTCAATTCTCTTGTTCTGAAATCCCCAATGCCTTCAACAAAAGTGTATGGGTATGGCGCGTAGTGACACCCCTTTTGGTGTGTTTCCTCGTCGAAAATACGATTAAGCTACGCAATCAATTGACTTACCCATCACCACGGTTCACAGATGAGATATGGATCTCCTCTGTAATGCATTGTATGGTCACGTATATCATTTGCATTGCATTTGAATTATGATTCTTGCTGGGCATTAGGCTCATTGTTTTTCCCGTAATGTAGGTGACTATTATAATGAAGATGACGTACCAGAGGAGGAGGAGACGTTCCAGGATGACCCCTCGTGTTATCAATCGATTTGACCTGTTGTGTGTGGCTTGCATGACTTGGGAATTTGTTGGTATTTTGGTAAAAGGGCATTTTGGTAATTTACTATTAGTAGTTCTTGAATATTAAGAACAATTGTAGTGAGGGACTTTACGACTTTTGCTAAAACATTTGAAACTATATTGAAAATTTTATATTATCTATTCCGCATTACTTACTCTGATATACATTTTTGTAAATGAAATTCGAATGTTAAATAAATTAAATGAAAATTTTATATGACGGATTTTTAAAAAAAGGAAAAATGGTTTTAAATTATCGGGCGTTACAAACTGTGCCGTGTCCTTGGGTGCGAAACCCTAAACCTGATCATGGTATTTTATGTGACTTTTGCAATCACCGAGTATCGCCTTATTCTATATGTTCGGAGCCTGTAAGTGGATCTATTTTCACTGAGATTGTGTGGGGCCTAATTTCTGTACATACCACATTATAATAGGGGTGTTCACGGTTCGGTTCGGTTCGGTTTTGATGTAAAATCAAACCAAACTAGTCGGTTTCGGTTTTAAAATTACAAAACCGGAATCGGTTTTAGAAAAATCAGAACCGAGTCGGTTTCGGTTTTAAAATCTTGGTTCTAGTTTCGGTTCGGTTTCGATTTTTTCTTTATTAATTTTTTTCAAATATTATAATAAAAATTGTATAAAAATTATAAAAACATAATTAATAACAATAAAATTATTCTTCCTCTTCTCTTTTCAAAACAAAATTTTGTCCAAAAAATAGTTATTAAGTTTTTTGGAGCTAAAATCACTTCAGAGACCGAGGCACGAATGACCGAATATGGAACTTCAAAAACAAAAAAACACTATAAACGTATTTGTGCGGTTCGGTTTCGGTTTTTCGGTTTTGAAAAACTAAAACCGGTAACCGAACCAAAACACTCGGTTCTTACAAAAGAGAACCTTATTCGGTTTTTTTAATAGAAAAAACCTTATTCGGTTTCGATTTTTTGATCAGCTTCGGTTCGGTTCGTTGGTTCGGTTCGGTTTTGAACACCCTTAATTATAATGGACGTTTTTCACATTTTACCTCACTAGTCAATTTTATTCTATGTTAAATAAATATTTTATTTATAGCATGCTCCATCATTTATTTTTATTCTAATTGTTGACTATAAAATGCTATCTCTATTGAGTTTAGTCGATTCACCCCAACAATATATATATATATATATTTAGGTGGAAATTTGGAAGTTCACCAGTTGCCGTCAATAGGAATGAGTCGGCCCTTAGTTAATTAAATATTTTAATTTGAGAGATTGGTTATGTTAAATTCCTACATTAAAAATTTTGTAATAATTTTTGTTTGGATTTCGGCACTTTTAATTCAGAATTATATTATCACTGTATCTCGATGTCACTATTAGACCTTCGTTATAACCTATTTGGTCGAGCTGTGGCAAGTATTATACTTCCCTAAAGTCTTCCGCTACATAAATAAATAAGTAAATAAATAAAAAGCTAAAGAGTTGGACGGTCTGGTCTGATTTTTGGGCCGGGTCGCTCCTCGTTCTGTCTCAACTCTCTTCTGGGATGTGACATCCACAACATCCATATGGGGAGACGTTTTCTAAAAACGTTTCCCTCAAATAATAATTTTTTTTTTTACAAATATTACAAGTATCAACTTTTAGATTTCATAATAAAGTTGCAGGTTATTTTGCTAAAAAATTATCGACCGTCATCTTAGTAGAGATTGAAGTGTCAAATTTCTGAAAAAGCTTAATAGTCTAATTAAATAGATAATGAGCGAGATAAAAAGTATTGAAATAATTACCAGAAAAGGTTAACAAATAATAAAAAGAGAATATGGCATTCAATTTTGACGTAATAGTCGATTCTCCTCATCTCTTACTAAGTCGATTCTACTATGTTAAGCAATTACACCTTGAGAGTAATAAGAAAACATATACTAGGACTATCACACTTGAAAGGATTTTGCCACAAAAAAAAAAAAAAAAAAAAATTAAAACCCAAAAATATTGGGTGTGTCAATTTTAATTAGGCAAACGCATGTATTGATATAACAAGTAGTAAGAATTTTAAGAATCCAATATTTTCCCACAAAGAATTATTTTTCAATTTAATTAAGTATCAAAATTGACCAGTTAGACTTATTTAATTATCCAATTTTTTTATAATCTAAATTAACAAAACAACTAAAGTCACAAATTTATTTATTTTATTTTTTTAGATTTAATAAAAGAAATAAAATCTAAACTTTTAAAGATTGAATAAATCAAACAAAAACCCATAAATTCAATTTTCCCTCAATAATTAGTTTGGTTTTTCATTATTATTTTTTAAGCATTACTCCAGCAATTGTATCAACCAAATATTTATAAAACTTTTCCAAAATTTTATAAAAATAGTTATTCAAAATAATTTTCCTATATTTCCATGAGAAACTAATCAAACAACTTCATTGAGAATACAACCGTCATACGATTGTGCACTACTTGGATATGTATTCTCATTATATGTGCAAATTATCAACCAAGTAATAAGATGACGTTTGTTGTTTTCATCCAATTCTAAACTCTAATTTCGTTCTTCAAAATTAATTAGACTTCTAATGTATTTTAATTGGTAATCAAGCAATCAAAATCTAACCAACCATGACAAAACAAATTCTATATAAGAAAAATAACAATAAAAGAGAAATCTTTAAATCAAATTAATTGTATTGGTTCCATTGTACCCTAGAGGAGATAATTAATTTATAACAAAAATAGAGACATGCAAGTAAAGTGAAATGAAACTTCACGTATTTGCATGTAATGATCACAAAATATAGAAGAAAGAATAAAGACGAGAAGATAAATGAGAATACAAATCTAATGGTGCCATGTTATACTCGAGACGGTCCATTCATGTGATGTGTCGAATCCTCAAATTAGTGTTAGAGACAGCTATAAGACGTGTTTTTTTTTTCTCGTTGTTTTGTGCCCTATATATTGCTGAAAACGTGTATTTTATAGAGCCAAGATCCTAAGTATATATTTATCCAAGTATATATTTATATACTTGGATAAATATATATCACTTTTCTACAATAACTTTTTGGACTATCCAAGATCCTAAGTATTTATTTAACTAATTTTCACTTTATTATGCACTTTATTTGGTTTTTTTTCTCTCTCTCTCTCTCACACACACATATATATATATATGTATACCTTTGCGACGGAGTTCCTCCTTCTATCCTTTTTTGATATATAGTTTTCTATCCATTAAGTACCCAAAAAACTCGATCAAAATTAAAAGTGAAATAAGAAAGTACAAAAATCTAAGCTTGCAATGAAGGTCCTTTTATTGTCCTTCTCAGCTAATTAATTTTCACCTCGTGTATCCATAAGGTCACTCAAATTTAAAGGTGGAGTAGCATATTGCATAACCTTTTTATTTTTAGCAAAGTGGTAAGTCTACATATTTCTTAAGATTTATAATGTCAAAGAAATCTTGAGTAGTTTTAAAGAAAATGTGTAAATTCATGATTCAATTTACCTAATTATTTGCTTATCTTACATAATGACATAAAGATTTTGCTAAACATCTAGCTAATGCAATGATGGAAACAATGTGCTCTATATTGAGGATTTTCAAGTGATGTAAATAATTTAGAAGTGTTGTACAAACTTGTGTTCGTGTTTATTGTTTACAAAGCACTATTGGTGTATTGGATTATGTTATATCATCAGCGTGTTATTTTATTGATATCACATTTGTGATATGTGATGCTAAACAAATTATATGAAAAATACCACGCAACAATGAAATGGGAGAGAGGTACATACGTTGTTATGGTTGATTTATGCACACTATTCTAGTGGAAAAGAAATTTCAATTATAAAAAATAATCTATAACAGACGTTCCTCTTTTGAGTGGCTAGTAAAACTATGAAATGTACTCAAAAAAGAAAAAAAAATATGTTGAACAAAAAAAAACCAAATGTACTATTAAAAGGAAACATACTAAGATACTGTGAATAAAGTACTACCTAGAAGATAGAAAGAAAACCCCAAAAATTGAAAGAAAAAAAAAATCAAACCACAAATGGCCCAAAAATACACCCAGACGTCGATAACCACAGCTTCTGGGTAATGTCGATGCAGAGGGCAGAGGGAGAGGATGTGGTAGAACTCCCTTGCACGTTGTCACACTATCATGGTCCAGAACAAAGATGTAAATGCATCGACATTGTAAGATGTGAGATCCTGAATCCTTTGATGTTGGTCTGCTAATTCCTCACCAAGCGATTACATCTGCTCCTGAACAGTCAGTGATCTTGCTGACTATGGTCATGGTGCGCTGTCCTGGGCGGCCAAATCATGGCTCGAGGGTCCACCCAATCCCTGATACTATAAATAGTACTCTCATCAAGCCCTTGCTTTGAATGGAGTAACTCCTCACCAAAACTATAAGCAATATCAACCTACCCTCAGAGGTCCATGAAAAGCGAAGGAGTATAGGTCGGCTGATGGATGACGAATGGTATGTAGCATGGATTAGTGAACCCCAGCTCCCACATTGACTGATAACCTCGTGTAGATGGCATAGAGAAGAACCGCCTGATCCTGAGTCACATCACTATTGTGGTGACTGGCATAAGCCGGCTCCAATGAAATAATGTCATGCTCGGGCGGCGTCTTTGTTGAGGTTCTTCGATTTGAAGGTAAACGACACTCCATTAGTGACCTTCCACTGAGTCCCTGGCTCACACAAAGTGCCAGTAACCATATCAAGGTTCAACTGAGAAGCAATGTACTCAGAATACCTATCTGAAAAAATAGTCAGCAGCATATAGTATCTAGGGAAAATGACAAATCAACCATCGTGGTTTCCGGTCAATGACAAGTCAAGCACTGTGGTATATTTGCTAACAAGTTAACCACTAACGTATGAGAAATTGACAAATCCAACATCACACTCAAGTTAACCCAGACAAAACAGTGTGGACACCGCAAATAAGTGCCTGGACGCCGCCCAGGCAAAGAAGCTCGTCCAGGCAAAAAAACATGCCTGGACACCCCAAACAAGCGGCGTCCAGGCATTTTGTTTGCCTGGACGCTGCAAACCAGCGGCGTCCAGGCTTTTTCTTTGCCTGGATACCGCAAACCAGCGGCGTCTCTAGAGCTCTCTATTTGTCATGCATGGCGTTCTCGATCAATTGTGGTTCATGGTTACTTCGAATTCTTTATGTATATGGTTTACGAATACAATGTTTTTATTGGTTTTTTGACCTCTGCACCTTCAAAGTAGCATAACTTTTGCTACGGATGTCGGAATTGGGCGCAGAAGGTATCAAATCGAAGCTCTCTCAGAGCTCTATAAATGTCATCGGGCAAACCCCATGACCGCCTTTTTCAGCCTCAAAATCAATCGTTTAAGCCCTCAAATTTGCGATCAAACATTTGCTTAGTTTGGAAAAATGTTTGATAGCAAATTTGAGGGCTTAAACGATTGATTTTGGGGCTGAAAAAGGCAGTCATGGGGTTTATCCTATGAAATTGATAGAGCTCTGAGAGAGCTTCGATTTGATACCTTCTGCGCCCAATTCCGACATCCGTAGCAAAAGTTATGCTACTTTGAAGGTGCAGAGGTCAAAAAACCAATAAAAACATTGCATTCGTAAACCATATACATAACAAATTCGAAGTAACCATGAACCACAATTGATCGAGAACACCATGCATGACAAATAGAGAGCTCCAGAGACGCCGCGCGTCCAGGCTTGCTTCTTTGCCTGGACGCCGCTTGTTTGCGGCGTCTAGGCAAAGAAAATGCCTGGACGCCGCTGGTTTGCGGCGTCCAGGTAAAGAAAATGCCTGGACGCCGCAAACCAGCAGTGTCCAGGCAAAAAAAATGCCTGGACACTGCTGGTTTGCGACGTCCAGCCAAACAAAAAGCCTGGACGCCGCAAACCAGCGGCATCCAGGCACTTGTTTGCGGTGTCCACCCAATTTTACCTGGGATAATTTGAGTGTCATGTTGGATTTGTCAATTTCTCATACGTGAGTGGTTAACTTGTTAGCAAATATACCACAGTGGTTGACTTGTCATTGACCGAAAACCACGATGGTTGCTTTGTCATTTTCCCTAGTATCTATTAATAGCTGCTGGTGAAAACGATACGCGCTTCCCTCTCCCAAAAATCTCATGCTCCTGATGACAGAAGGCATTGGCATGTAGAACTACCGAACGACTGGGATAACTGCAGCATCAAGCTACCAAGCAAATTACTGCCATTACCTCTTACCAATGTGATGGGATCCAAGATCGTCAAGAACTCACTTTATAAATCTGCCCAGAAACTGTAAAATTTTGAATAAGCAGTACCAAAATAAGAATAACTCGCAATTCCCTCGTGAGCTTGAGCTGCAATTTGGAGGGTATCAAATTAACATATATAGTCAACTTGTGTCAAAATCCCGTTACAAAATCCACCCTGGTGTATCAGATATGGCCCAATCAACAGAACCCTGAAGTTAGGGCTTAGTGCAGAACAGAATTACCTCTCAACTTTCTGATTCGTGTAACTCGAGCTGCATACAACCAAATAACCCCAAATTTAGAGGCCAATTAAATAACTCATAATGGAGCAACTTTCCAGAAGAAACAAAATTGAAACGAATAGAGCAAGAATCCCAAAACAAAACCAGAATCGGAAATCCAACAAACCAGAAATTCAACAGATTCAACTGTCTTGAAAGAATTCCATCAAAAACTCAATTTCGACTACCTTTCTTGAACGAATAGCCAAGACGCACTATCAGCAACTAAATAAGAGAAACTTCAGAGTATCAAATGATTAAAATAGGAAGAAGAACCTTCAAGAATCGAGAATACCAAATGAAACCGTGGAGCCCGATCTGTCCTCCTACCATGAGAGGATCAGATTTACTCGGCTTAATCAAGGATCAAGCACTCTCCATGGGGTCTAATGTTTCTCCTATCTCCACACCACAAATACACCACAAGAATGATGCTTTGGAAGAGACAGAAACCCTTCCAATTTGCTCAAGAAAACGCTACAAAGAGAAGCAAATTCGGGTAGGAAAAATGGATGGCCGAGAGGAGGAGGTCTGCGCGGTTCTCACACTTTCAACAAGGGATTTCTTTTCTAAATTCTCAAAACTGCGTTTCTTTCTACAAAAGAAGGTACATAAACCCTATTGTTTACAAAATAGGTCAAAGACCAAAATACCCTAACAGCAAATGACTAAAATAACCCTTAATAATAAAACTTAAACACTAAGTCCGAGTTTGTAAATTAGTCTTTGTAAAAGGCACATTTGATGTATCAAACCATACTAAAATAACACGCCCAATATGTCTTTGGAAAGCCCTGGCTGTTGGCTGCATTTGATGTGAAGGACCCAAGTTGAGAAGAAATCATCCCAATTGACTAAAACGCACTTGAATGCCCGGAGGTCAGATTCCATGCAGCAAAAATTTAAGTCCACAATTTCTTCTTTGAGAAGCATGATATCCACAAGTCCAAAAGCACCAAATCCTCTTTGTGACATTGATTAAAAACTTTCATCTAAATTGGCTAGGAAAGAAATACCTACAAAACAAATAAAAGTTAGAATATAAAGGTGCCCTGGGGCTCGGCTCAGGCGATGGGACCTTGGGGCACATCACAATGTTTTCCACTATTGGACCTTGCTGCACATTGATCCCCCTTTCTGGAATTTTCATGCTTTTAGTGAGTGATGTCAGGAATAGCTCGAATGCCTCCCTACTGATGAATCTATCAATGTCAAGTTCCGACTGGGATTACTGCAGCATCAAGCTACCTGGCAAATTACTGCCATTACCTCTTACCAACGTTTTCCACTATTGGACCTTGCTCTACATTGATCCCCCTTTCTGGAATTTGCATATTTTTAGGGAGTGATGTCTGGAATAGCTCGAATGCCTCCCTACTGATGAATCTATCATTTATCAATATCAAATTTTGCTAAAGTGGAGGTGAAATTGTAATACTCGAAATTTTTTATGAATAGTTTTAATTATGTAATACAAAAATTTTAAATTTAATAAATTAATTATCGTCACAATTTTTGAATTTTAATAAAAATTAAATAATTGTAAAATTAGGAAATATTAAATAAATAATTTTATTTTTTAGTTAATAGAATAAAATATGAATTATTGAGGAATTAGGAAAATCGAATATAATATAATTAGTAAAGGATAATGTGAGAATAATTCACCATTAAGGAAAATTTAAATTGTCGTTTAGTTATGTTAAATTCTGGAATTTAAGGAAAAATATTATTAGAAGATCGGATGCAATAGGAACCGTTGGATGAGGTTTAAAAATGATTGAGATAGTTTATGAAGGACATAAATGCTCCACAAAAGTGTTTGATGCAGGAGTACGTTGGATCGTTGGATCAGTTTAACGGAAGGAATGTTGATCATTGGATTTAAAAATAAAAATGATTCCGCTGGAGTGTGATGTCGTTTGAGTGCGGGCGTCAATCACGCCTTACAAAGACTGTTATGGGGTGTCATCCTTCAAATGTCTCACAAGTAAACTGTGTAAAAGTTTTTAAACAATAAAGTACAAACTCAAGAACCTAAACTCTCACAAAGATATGATCTCAAATTGAGAAATGAGAGAGATATACTAAACATGTAATGACTCGAATTTTCGTAATTCCTTGAAAATAGGAGAAATTTAAAATTTCCAAAATACTATTTTATAAAACGAAATCAGAGCACAACGCTAAACCGGATCGCTACCATTCCTAAAACTCGTTATAAAATCCCATTTAATAAAATTATGCAGAAGCGTTATGAAAATCGTTTATTTAAAACCTTGCAGAAGCTTAAATAACTGACTTAAGGAAGAAATGCTAAACCGGTGAAAGACTACGCTTAATAAGTAAAAATGATAATTAAATACAACTTGGAAAAACTTAATTTAAAGACATTAGTTCTCTTTTACCCTCTTTATGTCTGGCCAGCCACGAACTCCCTCGCGTGTGCAAATCCGTCATCCACTGCTCTTTATATTGTTGTTCATCTTTGTTCATCGCTGCTCCTAGTTCCTGCATTAACTCTAAGTACGAGTACCTATATCTACACCACAAGCAATTGTAAGCCCGAAGGCTTAGTAAGGAAAAAGGGTGTAATGCATGAAATGTCTCTCTTTAGTCCTTTTTGGAATGGGGGCCACCCAGACCAATCCTTTCATTAAGTCATCAATCCGTTTATTACTTTACTCAATCTTACTTTGATTCCTTGGAATCCATTATTCTATTACTCCATTATTCCATACTCGTACTTCGAGCTAAAATTGGGAGGTCTTTCTCGTACAATCATAGTGGTCAGACCTAGTCTTTTTCCTCACATCTAGAACTCTCGTACCCTATGAGGGAGGGGCTATGCCTAGATCGCAGACTAGATCTGCTTCCCATCCACTCCCAATTCCCTTCTTCTTCTTTACTTTTTCTTAACTTTTTACCTCACTTATGCATGCTTGTGTACCACCCCGTGGCACTCCCTATTAGCCTTTATTAACATTATGCATGTTCATACATTCTCAATCTAATGTGATGCATGATGCATTATAACATAACATTATCAGAAATTGAAGTGCGCATATGGAAAGTAACTGAATAGCAGGAAATGAAAGCGCATAAAATGAATAACAGAAATTGAGAGTGCACCACAGAGAACAATCATAATCAAAAGTGCATAACAGAAAACAAGTATGATATCGAATCTAAACAGTAAAAGAACAATAAACTAAACATGCTCAGGGAGATAATATAATTATTCTAGTTCTTTAGTTCTTTAGCTTAGTTAACTTCTTGGTCTATTTACATGCTTCTTATATTTATTATTCTAGGCGATTGTCCTAATTAGTTATCCTAGGTGAGTTACACGTTCGATGTCAAATTACGTTAATCTAGTTGGTTATCCTAATTAATTCACATGTTCAAGAACGAATTACAATTATTATTCGAGTTAATCATCCTGGTTAGTTACATGCATTAATTCTAGTTAATGGCATAACTAGGTTGGTTAATAAGCTACTATTATTCTAATTAATTACCTACTCAAGTTTAGGTTAATTACTAGTTGATTACATGTTCATGTCTAATTAATTATTCTAATTGATTAACATGCTCGATCCCTAATTAAGTTCACTACTCTAATTAGATTAACATGCTCCAGTTAACTAATTACCCTAGTGAATTATCATGCTCATACAATATTAATTAACATTCAAATATGCTAGACTTAGTTAAGTTAACATGCAGGTTAATGAACATACTTAGCTACTTGATACACTCAAGTATTAATTAACATGCTTGGGTTAATTGCATGCTCAACTAGTTAGTTAATTAACAGGATCAAGATTTAGTTATTAATTAATCAACTAGTTAATTAACATGCTTCAACTACTTAACATATTGATATTAGCCCAGTTAGGTAATTAAATCTACTTAACTAATCGATTAACATGCTAAGCTAGAAACTAACATGCTTAATTGGTTATTGAATTAGATAACTAGTTAAATTAACATGCTCAGTTAATTGTTATTTAACTAAGGTAGTTAGCATACTCAAGGGATTAACCTTTATTGATTAATATTTAACTAAATTAGTTAACAGTGATGGCGGACCAATAACGAAAGGATTATAGCACAATTAATCACTACAGCTAGTAAGAAAATGAAATAACAATAAAATTAATAGTTTTGCATCGTTCATCATTCCTCATGCACCATTTACTATCTAAGCATTCATAGAAATCACAATTTCAGTAAATCCTTCATAATCAAAAATCCTTTAACAACCATTCTGTTCTAGCCAAACATATTCCTCGGATTCCTAATTTACCTGTACGATCCACATTTATCTCAAAACTCTCCCTTAACAAAATCAGAATATGGAGATCCAATAATAATCATAAAACTGTAAACACCACGGAGTATGAAAATCTCACAGTAGAACCCAATCAAAGAACATATTTCACTTCAATTAACCCAACTTAATAGCTTAATCTATTAGCAATAGGAACAAGTTCTAAGACTAACAACACAAAATCCAATTGCAACAACAAACCCAACCAACCACAGAATATAAATCTTATTATGCTTCAGACTAACAACAACAAAGAGACCAACAGCCAACACAAAATTCAACATTTTCATGAACCCAAAACAAGAAATCCACGTTATCCATCCATATCATCTAGAAAATCCAAGCCTAAGTCTTAACAAATATCATGCATCCATAAGCAGAGACCTAAGCATTTAGAGGAGGGAATCTTACCAACAGACTAGGAAGTCCACTTTCTCGGCTTGGTCCTCCCCTCCAGGGAGTTCCTCCCACTCTGCTCAACTCATCCAGCTCACCCGAACACCACCCTCCAGCCGCTCCAGAGAGCTCCAATTTCTCCCTTGCACTCGGATTCTCCCATTACTCGACAGAACACAACTCCTTTGTCAATTTATCTCCATACCCATCGGCCCCTCGACACTACCTAGAGTAGAGCACTCCATAATCTTCTCCCTGCCATTCACAGCTACGGGGCCTAAATTGTCTCCCTGTCGACTTGTACAGCAAGCATCAGAAGGAATCGAATCACAAGCTAGACCATAGCCTTCGGCCGGTCCAGCTTGAACCGCCAAACTCCCCCTCGACGCTCTGCGCTAAACGCCAGCCAAAATCCCTGCCAACACCAACCATCGACGTCGGCCGACAAAACGCGAAGGAGGAAGATAGAAATTGTCAGCGTACCTCGACTACGCCTCTGCCAAAGCCAGAAAATTGTAGCCAGCATGATTTGATCCCAAGCCCTTGCCTCCCGCGACCCGCAACGCCATTCCTCACGTCGCACAGCGACTCCAGCCGTGAAGGACCCGCCGACGAGCTCCATCATCGCCATCTCTCACGCCACTTCTCTTCTCGTCTCCCTGCTCTCTGCGTTCTCCCTCCCTCTCTCATTTAGTATATTCTCCCTTTGCAGAATGGCCTTCATCCATTCTGTTTTCTCCACATAACTGGTTCGCCCATCGAACCAATTTAAAGGTGTGAACCGATTCTGCTGAACCGGTTCATGCCATCCATAACACACCTCAATAATTAATCCAATAATTAAAATTATTTAATCAAACATTATAATTTAATAAATTGAATTAACATTTATGTTAATTACACAAATTTCCATTTTTTCTTCAATTAATTACTCCCCCTTTCTCATTTCATCAAATGGTCGAAGGCCAAATGAAATGAGAAGTGTTGAACCGGTCCCTTAATAGAACTGGTCCAGTTAATCAAAAAAACGTTCCCATTATTTAGTAAGTTAACCAAACCCAATTACTATATAATTTAATTCATTAAATTAATATTTATTTTATTTTGATTATGTTAATTTCCATAATATATAATCTAACGAGCACGTTCATGGTAATACCCTGATAGTCAATCCACTTAAAAAGTCAGGGTATTACAAAACACTCAAAAGTAGAAGAGAAATACCAAAAGTTAATTTGGCAGCACTTTTGTAAAATCCGTGATTTTTCATTATTTTTACATTCCACGTGTAAATGTTTTACATGATTTTCGGTCAAGTATTTAAGAGTTGACCATTTTGTCGCTTAGCGGTCATGTGTGCATTTTTTCAGTCAAATAGTCAAATTGAGTTTTATCGAGCGGTAATTTAATTGTGAAATTATTTTTGGTAAATTATTTTGACTAAAGAATTATTTCGATCAGTGTTTTGAATGCAACGAGTTTTATATTGGAATTTAAATTAGGTTATTTAATATACATATTACTTAATAATTTATTATTATTTTTATATAGATGAGTGAAAATAGAGAAGAAACAAATCTTCCATGTTTCCACTCGGCCGAGAGAGAGATGGGAGGAGGAGGGGGAAATTCGGGAAACCCTTATCATTTATCCTCCGATTCGTGATTGCATTGTCGTGTAGTCCGTCTTTCGTGAAGACGCTTAGCATGTATGTTGATTTTTTACCTCATTTTCCCATTTTGAAGCTAGGGTTTTGATTGGCTTCAGATTTGGGGTTCAAAACTCAAATCTGAGGGAAATTTCTAGTTTATAGTGTTAAATTTGGAGTTTATGCAGGGTTATTGATCGTTATGAATCAAAAATCAAGCGAAACGCGCAAAAAATGGATGTTTTCCAGCAAAACTAGTCGACCAGTGTAACACTGGTCAACCACAAATCGACTAGTAGTCGATCTGTGGGCAAAACTGGTCAACCACTAGTCAACCAGAACTGGGGAAATCATCCCAATTTTGTCTTGTTGAGCCATTTGTGTGTTAGTTGGGTTTATAGACTTGACATACGACCCTTCCATTGATTCCTTATGACTCATTATTGGAAAATTCTTGTCTTTTAGCAAGGTTTTAGGCTCGATTCGGTTTATGGATTTCTAATTGTTTTTCACTAAAGTCATGCTCGATTAACTTTAGATGAGTCTCCTCTATTGTTGAGTTTTAGATAGTTGCAGACGTGTTGTATTGACAGTTGTGAGGTTCTGGTTGACTGTCGATGTGTCTCGTCGACACTAAATGGTCTCAATTGACCATTGTTGAGTTTGGTCGAAGCTGCGAGGTCTCGATTAACCTTCGCTTGGCCTCGGCGACTGTTGGGTGGTCTCAGTTGGCCATTGTGATGCCTTGTCGACCATGGTTGGGTTCGAATGACTTTAGTTATGTCTTCTCAACGGCTGAGTGGATCAGGTCAAGCGTGTCGTGTTCCGTTACCATTTCTTGTCGACCAATGGGATTTCCTGGTTGTCTGTTGAGTACCGGATTGACTGTGGTTGTGTTTTCATTGACATCACTGTTTGTTTCTCGGAGTTGGGTTTAGCTAACTCCGTTCAGCTTCACCAGCCATACCCAGGTCTTGGTCTAGTTTTTTTTTGGTCTAGGACTCTTTGGGGTATTCCTTGATTTGATTCTCAGTTTGGGACTTGTGGTTGTCCCTAGACCGTTTTAGGTTCTTAGTCTTGTTTGAGACTTATACGTGTGATTGTTAGGATGTTGACATCGACATTGTTATAGGTCATAGAGATGTCAGTGGTGCAACCCTTACTTTGGATAGCGTGTGGAGCTAGCTTGTTGGTAAGCGTGTTGTGGTCGCCTATGAGCTAGGAATTTTTATACTTTCTGCACTACATTGCATCATGTTTTCAAAATTGATATTTTGTGAGATACCACTCTTGAAAACCCAACGGGTACTATTTCGACAGCACGTCTGTTTTACGTATATGTATGTTTTCTCACATTTATTTTATCATACATGGTACAATGTTTGATATTCTGTGCACCGATATGTTGAGTTGATATTCTATTCATATATAATAGGATGATGAATCCTCTTGATACTTTAGGTACTCTACCGTTAAAGCATCACGAGGCTATCTCGTGCAATCTTTTACTATGAGAAGATTGGTTGTTTATACGTGCGAAAGTGTGATAAGGCATTGGTGACATTTCCTTAGGATTTCGAGCCCGAAAGTCGAAATGGAGATAGGACGGTTATGACGCGTACTTGGGTTTCTAGCCCCAGAACCTTGCTAGGACAGTGAGTACACATTGGCTGCTGTTTTGTTGCTTTTGGTTGCTGTTATATTGCATTAAGCTGCTGGAAATTTGAGTAAGAAATTGGAATTTGTGTTTGGCCAAAGGAGGCCCTACATTACGGGTTTTGGATTGTTTTGAATTGCTAAGTTCCTGTTGATTTTGCTGGATTTTGTTGAACTGTCACTATATTTTCTTTAGACTATCTATTGCTTTGATTTTGCTGGATTAAGTTGAACTATCTACTGCCTTGAATTTATTATCAAGAGAAAAGCTGAACATTGGAGCGTGAAGAATTAGATCTTGTGCACTGTGAATTAATAGCTCTGCTCAACATAATTGAATGTTGTACTTATTATTGTTGTGTTGTTATTGTAAAATGTGGGTAGCATAGAGTGATAACCTGAATATTGTGAAGCATGGATTGTTAACTAAGTAGGAATTATGTACTGCTTGATGTTGATTTGAGTATCATTGTTAGCCGCTGTCAAATGTGGTTTTGGTAAAGCATGATAGTCTGGACAGAGAATTATGAACTGTTAATCTACTCATGTTTAGTGTCCTTGATTATCAGCTACTGATATCCTTTATTAGAATATGAAATAGTGCACGTACGAACACCGGAATTTGTAGTTGTGCAACCCTCGATTTGAAGTTTTTATGTGCATAAGATTAGTTGACTTATAGTGGAGCCCTGTTGATGGATTCAAGTTGTTTTCCTGCTCATAACTGTCAAGAAATAAACCAAAAATTGACATTGTTATCGTCTTACATAAATGTGGTAAATCCCTATGCTAATCCCAATAGTTTTGTTAATAGTGATGATGATGGTTACTACATCTCTGAGTTGAAGTTCCGTGTAACGACCCGGATTTTTCTTAAATCCTTGAAATGCGTGAAAATTTGAAATTTCTTTTGAAACAATTCAAAGCGCGACACTAAACCGGATTGCTACTGACCATTCATAAAACTCGTTATAGAAATCTCATTTAATAAAACTGTGCGGAAGCATAAATAAAATCGTTTATTGAAAACTTTGCGGAAGCGTGAAGAAGAAATACTAGACCGTTGAAATATTACTTTTATACAACTTACTGCTTACTTTAATTACAACTTTGAAAACTTAACTTAATTAAAATTGCTCACTTTTACCCATTTCCATATGCATGGCCAGCCACGATCTCCCTCGCGTGTGCAAATCCATCATCCGCTGCCTTTATTGTCTATTACTATCTTTCACTACTCCTAGTTCGTGCATTCGTCATAGCGTAAAAGTACATATATCTACACCATAAGCAATTATAAGCCCAAAGGCTTAGTAAGGAAAAATGGTTAATGCATATGAATGCCACTCTTTTATCCATTTTGGAATGAGGGGTCTCCAAAACCAATCCTTTCATTAGGCTATGTACCCGTTTATCATTTACCTTTCCAGTTCTTGTGTCAGGCTAAGCTATTGGTACCACATAAACCTTTATCGTTTCACGATTTTTATCATTTTCTTTTCCAGTTTTTGTGTCGGGCTAAGCTACCGGTACCACAGAAACCTTTATCGTTTTAATATTTACCAGTTCCTGTGTCTGGCTAAGCTACCGGTACCACAGAAACCTTTATTATCTTAATGTTTTTACCCATTTTCTCCATTTATCCTCACTCATGCATGTGTCCCTATTAATTCCTATTAACATGATGCATGCTCATACATTCTCAACCTAACATGGTGCATGATGCTTCACAACATAACATTCATAAAATTGAAGTGCGCATTAAGGAAAAGTAACTGGAATTGAAAACGAAGTAATAGAAATTTAAAGCGCATTAATATGAAAAGCCAACAACCATAATTGAATAGCGCTCCCAAGGCAAGTGACATAAATTGAACACCTAACCAAAATAATATACAGTGAATTACAAGGAAAGCATGCTTGAATTAATAGAGTACAATATTATTATTTAACATGCTAATTCTAATAACTTTCTTAGTCTATTTATATGCTTCCTATACTTGTTATTCTAGGTGATTGCTCTGATTGATTATCCTATGTGGGTTACGTGCTTGATAGTTGATTTCATACTTTAACCTAGTTACCTAGTCATGCTTCATAATGAACACCAAGAAGCTAATAACATAGAAATTAAGACCCTTGAAATGAAATACCCAGAAAATACTTTTCCCTTTTTGATGATGTAATCGTTATGGATAATTTTAAGGAATGAATATTGCATCAAATTATGCAATGGTGAGCGTAAATTGTGCACAAGAAGTTGAGGGTTAATGTTGGAAAAATGACCTAAATGTGAAAAACTTAGGAAAATGCATAAGTGTTGGGTTGCGAACGCTGTTATGGCCACTGCGGCTGATGCGGACGAAAAGGTATGGCCTCCGATTGAATCTGTTTCAAACCTAGCGTGTTGCGGATGACACTGCGGACGACGCGGACGAGCGGTCATGGCGTCCGAATGAATTTGTCCTAAATTCTGGATGATTCGGACGATGCGGACGACTGCGGACGTGAAAAAAAATGGCGTCCGAAATGAATCTGTCTTATGAACATGGAGACTTTTGGACGGTGCGGACAAGGACTGCGGACGACTCGATGCGTCCGCAACATCGGGGAATTCCGAGAAACCCATTTTTAATCAACTCTCTCTCTTTCGATTTCGTGTTTTACACGATGAAATTTCCTCTCCTTAGGCTCCCTGCAAACCGTCTTCTCCCTCTCTGGATGTGTGGAAACTTTTCCACCTGGAGCTCTCTCATTGGACCATTTCCTCTTGATTTGGGCAATTTGGCAGTCTCTTTCTGTAACTTATCCTGTTGCAGCTGCCAACTTCCTCTCCTTCTTCACCTATATAGGTAAGTCTCTCCTTTGTGTCCTCTCCTCTGTTTTGCACTCTGGGAACGTGTGTGTGGTAAGGTGACGGATGATTGCATTGTCTAGGAGCAAGAAGTAAATTTGAGTGAGTGTGGAGGGCTGTGTGTTGGGTTGAACACTTGGTGTTGCTCCGTGAGTTGCTGTGAGGTCTCTGGAGTGCTTTGGAGTCCTCTTTGGCTTCTTCAGGTAATGTAGAGTCTCTTCCATGGATTTATGAATATTGTGTATTGAATTGGAGTAAACGTAGTGGACAACAATGTTCTAATTATTTGGAGTGTGCTTCTACTGTCATTAGTTATGGATTTCAAGTATTATTGGTAGAAGTTAAATGATGAACTTCCTTATGTTGGTTTATTGTTTTGAAGATTTGTGAATGTTCATCCCCCTGTTTTGGTTGTTGCCTCTGAACTGTGAAGGAATGTTGGTATGAGGGAAGTTTTGTCTCTGCCTATGTGAGTGATAGATTACCCTGTTTATATTCAACGTATCCACTGCTTTCACACACGTCAATATTTGATACTGTTGGAACATATGCTGATGGTTTGCATAATTGCTGAAAATTGGAATTGGAAATATATGATGTGAATAAGAACAAATCAGTTATGTTCTGTAATGTTAGTTTATGCACTTTGTTGGTTGGTTAAACTGTTACGTTGGATTCTATCGTGGTTTTTGAAATGCTAAAAGAGAATGTGTTAACTTGTTGTCGAATGTTCAATCTGTCATTGGGTGCTTATGTTCTTTCCTTGGAGATGAGAAGGAAGTGTTAAACCGATACTTTGGATGAGCATGTTGGATAAGTATTTTCTGTTGGTAATGATAATCTTTGGTGAAAATGTTGGATGCCTATTCTGGAAAGTCAATGTTCTGTTGTTAAGTGTTTAGCTACTGCGTTTAGGATTTTGTGAAGCATGATTTTATCTGGGTGTAATATTATTTCTATGAAAAAGAATTAGTTAGGGAAAGGTTTGACATAAATAGAATTGATTATATTGTTGGAAGTCGATAAGCGTAGAGATATTGGTAGTGTTATATTGTTAGAAATGGTTAAGTGTCTAAGTTGAACTTGGGTTAAGGATTTTGGTAAGTAGCAAATGAAAACATGTTAAGATAGATGAGTTGTAATTCTAATGATAAATGTTATGAATTGTGAAGGTATAAAAAGGAGAAGGACAACGTTAATTTCTGGAACTGTGCTATGGACGCCAAGTAAGTTGATACTTACTGAGTTTTGGTCTTCGGACCCTACATCGCAAGAATTAGGATTTGCCTGCTGTGTGTTCTTTTAATGTTATGTTTATTAGACGTTTTTATCATATTGGTTTTTATCATATAGGATTTTATTTAGGCACAAGCATATTGTATGTCATTCTAAAATATATATAAATAGGCGTGTGGGGGTTCGGGTGATCGGTGACACTTCCATACGGTAGTATTCCTCCCTCGTCGGGAGTGGTAGGTTTAGAGTTAGCTACGTGTAAGCTAGGGTTCACCTTTACCCCGTTCTGAAAGCCCCAACGTCTTTAACAAAAGTGAGGATACCGGCATGTGGAACACCCCCGATGGATATATCTCCCCATCGGAGTGAAATGGTTCAGCCACATGACTCTATGGAGTATTCCACCCTGACTTCCAGAAGAGATACGGTTCTCTTCTGTAATGCATCGTGTGATCACGCATCATATGCATTACACTTAGTCTATCACTTACTGGGCAATAGGCTCATTAGTTTAGATCTTGTGATGTAGGTATCGTACGAGAAATAGGTGAACAGGTCAAAGGCAGTTGATGAAGGATTTGCACGGGTGGATCTTGTGACTGGCTGGGCTAAATTGTTTTAAAATGAAATGGTTTGTAAAATAGTTTGTAAATTATTTAATATTCTTTAATGTTTTGTTTTAATTCCGCTGCGTTTTATAAAAGAATTTTATTACTTCTTCTGCAAAAAAATGTTTTTAAGTAAGGAGTTTTAACGATTGCTTTTTATAAGAAAAGTTTCACTCTGATTTTATGAAAGAAAAAGTTTTAAATTTTACGTGATTTTTAAAGCAAATAAAAATCGGGTCGTTACATGAAACCTTTAACTCATTCCCTTTTTAACTCATTCTCTTTATTCTCTTTTAACTCATTCTCTTTTCATCTCCTTTATTATTCAATTCTCTAGAAAAGTAAAGCATTGAGAAGTAATTGAAAGCGACTATAATTGAAGGCGCACATAATGAAAGTAAAGCATATAGGAGAAGGAAATAACTGCACATAATAGGAAACAAGTACAATATTGAATTGAACAGCAAATGCGTACGAGCATGGTAAACATGCAAGAAATTCACTAAATCTAACATGCTTAGGCACGTACTCCTTAATCCTAGTTAATTAATATGATTACTAATTTAACATGCTCGTATATTCACGTTTAACCTAGTTAATTAACGTGTTTATATATATTCTAATTAACACTATCTCACACACCCATACTTGTGGTGTAGGGCCTCAATGGCTAAAACACCCTTTAATCCTTACCCCTTGGCAAATTCTAACTCATGGACAGCTCTCCTCACACGGTTCCAGTAGCAGCTCCAGCTTCCAGTTTCTCACATCTCACTCTTTAGCTCAATCACGTTCACACACCTCACAGCTCTACACCTCTCTTCACTTTACTCACACACAACACTTACACTTTCACTAATCTCTCACCCTCACTGGAACACTTTCTCTTCTTCAGCTCTCCCTCACTCTCGGTCACTCCCCCTTTCTCTCTTGCTTTCTGAACTTTACGCAAGTAAAATGGAAAATGAAGAGGAAGGGAGTTATTACCTGGAAATGGAGGGACACCATGATTGCCCTAGGGGACAAGGAGGAGATGGCCTACAACATAGGGGGACGATTTTCGTCGCCCAGGGGGAGGGGAAGGTCACTTCTGTCGGCTCTCTCGCGATTTTCATCATTTTTTTTTTATTTTATTTCGTAGGTCTGAGCTATTTCGAACGAGCGCGGACGCATAGGTCTCGTCTGCAAGGCTAAATCACTCAGGCTAAAATGGTGCTTTGGACGGGAGAATGCATCCCCGTCTTGTTCGTACCGTCCACAGGTGAGATTCAAAAGCCAATTCACGTCCGTACTGGCGTCCACACCATCGTTCAATAGTGTCCTAAAATTGGACAGAGGCAAATCGGACGATACTCCAACTCGTTCGCAGCCATCCAGACGCGTCCGAAACTGTCCAGGTTTAGAACAGAGTCGATGCTGATGCCACTCTTCTCGTCCGTATCGTCCGGACCCTCATCCGCAACTCCCCTGTATAGTGAAGTTAGGACTAGAAATCTCGTCCCCAACTCGTCCTAAATCTAATGCTGTCGTGGCCAAGCACTTGCAAACGACACAATGTGTTTGAAGTGTCATCCGTAGGTGTCCGAAAACGCCCTGGACAGCCTTTCTCACCTTTTTCCCAATTAACTCCTTCCCCATTACATTTTCCTCATAAATACATGTCATAAGATGACATATATGGATACGCTATGTAATGTCCTCATAACTCCAACATCAATTACATTGCGTATACGAGGGAAACATTAGCGAAATTACCCCTAACTTAGCGCTCTAGAACGTCCTTGGTAATACCCCGATAATTATCCAACTTTAAAAATATAGGGGTGTTACATTCTGTCTGCAAATCTATTATAAATGTTGTGTTTCTTTCATATGTTTATCTTGTAAATTGATTGTGACATTCATGCATCATCCTAGGAATTATGAAACTGCTTACATGTTGTACGTCATAATTTAATATACGTAAATAGGCGTGTGGGGGTTCGGGTGAATTGGTGACATTTCATATGGTAGGATACTCCCACGTAGGGAGCAATGAGTTAGGAGTTAGCTACGTGGAATCTAGGGTTCACACTTCCCCCGTTTTGAAATCCTCAACGTCTTTAACAAAAGTGAGGATATCGGCTTGTTGAACACCCCTGATGGATATATCTCCTTGTCGGAGTGACTGGTTAGACCACATGACCCTGGGGAGTATTCCACCTTGACTTCCATAAGAGATATGATTCTCTTCTATAATGCATTGTGTGAACATGCATATCATATGCATTGTATTTAAATTCTGATTCTTACTGGGCTTTAGGCTCATTGTTTTCCCCGTAATGTAGGTGACACTTTTAATGATGATGACGTACTAATTGAGGAGGAGGCATTCCAGGATGACCCCTCATGTTATCAGCTGATTTGACCTGTCGGGTGTGGCTCACATGGTTGGGATATTTTTGTATTTTTGCATTATGGACAATTTGGTATTTTGATAATAGTACTATTTTGAATGTTACAAATGATTTGTAACCAGGGACTTTGGAACTTTTGACAAAATATTTAGAAATTATGTTTTTGAAACCCTATTGTTTATTCCGCATAATTTACTCTGATGGGTTTCTTTTAAATGATTTTTGAATTTTTAAACAAATTAAACGAAAAAAATTTATATGACAGATTTTTAAATAAGGAAAAATAGTTTTAATTTATCGAGGCGTTACAGTTGGTATAAGAGTGCAACTAGGTCAAACTCGATTCTGTTGATTTTTGATGACACAAGGATCGTCGTGGAATACTCCTCCTACTGTAAATAAAGTCCTAATTTTTAAATTTAATCATGCCTAATAACTTATTAGTCCTTGAATTAAAATGTAGATAAATTATTAAAATGGCACGAAGAGCAAGGAATAACATGTCAGTACCTGATGAGAGGGACGAAGCTTTTAATCGCAAAGCAGAAGTAGTTGAGCGACAGGCTCAATTCATGGCACAATAGGCCCAAGTTGTTGAGAGACTCGTGGAACGCGGTAATGGCAATGGGCATGGTAACAGGAATCTTTGTGCCGCTATAGTACCTGTAGAAGCTGGCTAGGAGCGGTTTCTGTGACTTAAACCCCCAACTTTTGAAGGTAATATTTCGGATATCACTGCAGCTAAGACATTGATACATTCGATTGAGAAGTTGTTTGATTACACCGACATTCGAGAAAGCAAAAAGGTGAAATGTGCCATTTACCTACTGACCCACGATGCACAGTTTTGGTGGGATACAATAAAGATGACACTAGAGATGCAGACTCTCACATGGGAGGGTTTCAAGGAATTGTTCAATGAAAAATATTTCAGCTTTATGGTTTAGAATCAGAAGTTTACAGAGTTTATGCGGCTGCGTCAGACTGGGACCGTGTCTGAGTATATCCGGAAGTTCGAAGCGCTATCAAGGTTTGCTCCACACCTGGTCGATGATAATGGATCCAAAGTGCAACATTTCATACAATGATTGAAAATAAAAATTCTGAGAAGTGTACGGATGACTAGCATTCGGGGTGTCCCCTATTCACAGATTGTGGCCAGGGCACTGGATGCTGAAGACATGGAAACTATGGCTACCAGGCAGCGAGAATTTAATCAGCGAGTTAGAAGAAACAATCAAAGTTTTTAGTAGCGTGGGACTCCACCAATAAACCGTGGCATAAGAAGGCCACCTTGACGTGATGTACAATAGGGGCATGACAAGTGCCCTATAGTCGAAGCAACTGTTGTGATACCCAAATTGTGCCCTATATGTCGAAAAAGTCACCCGAGACCATGCAGAGTAAATACTAATGGATGTTTTAAATGTGGGAAACCTGGACACATAGCAAGGAGCTGCCCAACTCTAGCTGGCGGTGTTACACCGTGGGTGTTTTCACTGCAAGGGGAAGATAATGAAGGGGAAGAGCTACCGGCAGTCATATCAGGTACACAACTGTTATCCCATTTGTATGCATATGTCTCGTATGATCTTAATGTGATTCCCCGTAATCTTAGGAAATTGTGTGTTTAAATAAATGATTTCTGAACACCTTAGGTACAACTTATATTAACAATATGGTCGCATATACTTTATTTGATACAGGGACACTCATTCTTTTATTTCAACACAATTATGTACTCAGGCAAGTTGTACACCCGGTATTCCTAAGAGCGGGTATCAGATACTCATACCTTCCGGTGAATATTTGGCTGCAAATGGTATTCGTGAAGATTATGCAATTCAGATCAATGGCTGGGAATTTCGTGCAAATCTAATTGTTATGGATATAAAAGGATTCGACATTATATTCGGCATGGATTGGTTGACTTTAAATCGTGCCGTTATTAATTGTGCAAGGTGAGAGGTTCGTTTTCATCCTCTTGATGGTGAACCACACGTCTTTTGAGGAGTTAAGGAGAAGGACAAGTTGGCAATTATTTCTGCATTAAAGGTGGATCAGTTGATAAAACATGGATGTGAGGGATTCCTCGTAGCTGTTATAAACACTATGGTCAAGCTAGAAGCAAAAGTTGAGGACGTAATGACAGTTCGTGACTTTCCAGAGATTTTTCTAGATGATCTTCCTAGATTGCCCCCTGCTAGGGAGATTGAGTTTGTTATAGATCTGCATCCTGGTACATGACCGATTTTAAAAATCTGTACAAGATGGCGCTCGCCGAACTACGTGAATTGAAGATTCAGCTTGAAGAGTTGATTACTAAGGGGTTCATTCGTCTGAGCTTCTCACCATGGGGAGCTCCCATCTTATTTGTGAAAAAGAAGGACGAGTCCTTACGAATTTGTGTGGGTTATCGTGAGCTGAACAAGGTGACTATTAAGAATAGATACTCTTTACCTCGGATCAATGATCTGTTTGATCAACTGCACAGTGCTAATGTATTCTCGAAGATAGATCTGTGTTCAGGGTATTATCAGTTAGGGTCAAGCAGGAAGATGTACCCAATACGGCGTTTCGGACCAAATATGGACACTACGAATTTCTCGTAATGTCTTTTGGGCTGACTAACTGTAATACCCCTATTTTCGTAAACAGAATTAATTAAGGATAATCGATATTTAGTTGATAAGAAAAATTGATTAAGGGAAATATTCAGATAACAATCAATGATTTATTTAACGAGAAATTAATTAGAATATAATTTTGTTATTTGGAGAAAATAAAATTGGGAAATGAGGATGAAAATAATTAAATGAAAATTTAATTATTTTGAAAGGAAGAGAAATAGAATAATTATTTGGAAATAATAAATGAGAAAAATGTAATTAGGAGATAAATAGAAATTGGGGATTAGTTAATTTATTTAAGTTTTCAAATTAAATTAAATTAATTGAAATTAGAAGAGAGAAGGGGAGAGAGAGGTTGAGAAACAGCGAGAGAAAGAGAGGGAGATCGAGGGGGAGGGGGCGATCGGGACCCGTGGGCGAACGGAGACGACAACGGACGTTCGTGGCGACGAGGGCTCGGGCGCGCGTTGTCCGGTGCATGGCGGTGACGGCGAGGCAGCGGGCGACGCGACGAACAGCGAACACGGAGCTAGGGCGCGGATGCCTCGATCTTCAATGTCGGAATTGGAACTCTTAATCACCGATGGAGGTGGGTTTGGATGATTTTCTTCTCCCCTTGACGATTGTTGGCCGATAATGTGCAGGGGATGAATTGGTTTGCATGGTTTGGTTCGGGACTAATTCTGTTGGTCCACAATTAAATTGGTTAAGTCAATTACCTTAGTTGGCTGGCGTCTTCCACGTGGAGGATGGGCAATGGACCACCCTTTCTTGAAGTGGGAAAACTATCCTCTGGCTTGTGTCAGTGGAAGTCATCTCCTCCTCGGCTATAAATGACTGGCCGCAATGAAGTGTCGGAGGTAATGTGCTCTGTAATTGTGTTACGTGATGTTGAAGTGTGTGATCTCTCCTGCCTATATAGATGTGGCTGTAACGCTGGAATGCAGGGGATGTGCTTGGTGAGTTCTGTAAAACGACAAAGAGTGAGGGATGGTGAATGACGGCTGAAAGAACAGAGGAGAAGAAGAAGCTTCTTCTCGGGTCCTGTAAGTCTGAAGAAATGGGCTACTGTTTTATGTTTCTAATTGAAGTTACTCTGATTTTTTAGCAATGAAGGAATCGGTTTGAGGTTTTGGTGTGGAGTGCTGGCCGAGGATTGTGAGTGAAGGATGAGCACATGCCTTGGATGTTCTTCATGGTAAGATGGATCTACTCTCTGTTGCCTTTGGATGTATTATATTTATTGGTTTGGTTAATACATCTATTAATGGTTCTGTTGATTGACAATATGTAGAGATATTACTCTGGTAAAATTTTGGGTTGTTGATCATGATGAGAAGCTGCATTAGATAGTATAAAACAATGAGGAAATGTTTATCTACAGATGGAATCAACTCTACTTTGTGTTGAATTCTGGACATGTTTTTGCTGTTGGGTAGTAAACTGCGGTTGGGTTGTATTTTGTCTATTGGAAATATGTTTGCGTTTTCATGATGGTGCTCTCTGAATGAATGGACTTTCTATTCTATTACAGATTTGAGTAATTATTGTTAAGGATATGGATAATTATTGGTAATTAATCAATGGATTAATGGACTTAGTTGAAGCAACTTGATTGGGTGATAACCTATTGGACTTGATTTACATGCATGGATTTGTTGATTTAGTTTAGTGAATACTCCGTTATGGGTTAGTGGTTAGGATATTGACATTGAATGAAAAGAAATACATATGTTCTGGAAATGATAGTTGTTTTGTTGAAGTAAAGACGCAGTGAACGTTGGATCAATATTTTGTTACTCGAATTAATAGTCTAAAATGTTTAGTTGATGGATATAAGAAGTTGTTAGGTTTGATTCTGTGTTTGAAATTAAATGGTTCTCTACTCTGCTGTAGAAAATAAGGTTTCGTGATAAAATACTATTCGGTTTTATATAGTAAATTCTCTTTATTATTGGGACACATTGATGGAATGAGCAACATTTGTTAGCTATCGCTATCTCGTTGCACATATTAAGATATTGAAATTCTTACTGCGTGGTTACTACGTAATTAAGTTAACTAATGAGGTTTGTTAAGTGTTAAGGGAAAAAAGTATAAATTAAGGTTACACGTTTATTAACTATAAATTAATGAAGATAAATTAATAGAGATTCGTTAAGCGATAATTAAGTTGTTAAATAATAAACGTAAGATTTATGATTGATAAAAATATTAATAAATAAATTATAATTATTTTGAAGGTATAAAAGAGAAGAAGGACATCGTTAATTTCTGAATCGCGCTAGGGACACCAGGTAAGTGATATGCATGTGCTTTGGTCTTCGGACCCTACATCACAAGAAATAGGAGATGCATGTTTCGTTGTTTACAATATTTAATAGCATGTTTCGGTGTTTACAATTTTAAATAGCATGCTTTGATGTTTATAGTTTTAATTGGCACGTTTCATTGTTTACAGTTTTTATAAGCATAAATTGTATGTTGGTTGCGCTATTAAATTCCTCTAGTAGAGAATGTATGCATTCACGAGCATCACGCATCATAATTTTCCAAAATATACGAAAATGGCTTTCAGGCATGGTTTTAGAAAAAATTAAACAAAGAAGAAACGAAACGTTTACGAAATGTTAGAAAAGGAAACAAAGAAGAAATGAGATAGTTATGAATAGTAAAGATATGAATGTAGAGGCTTGGGCGGATTGTTCCCCCATGGTTAAATAATAAAGTAAAGTAAAGAAAAGATAAAGGCTTGGGCGGATTGTTCCCCCATGGTTAAATAATAAAGCAAAGTAAAGAAAAGATAAAGGTTTGGGTGGATAGTTCCCCCATGGTTAAATAATGTAGTAAAGTAAAGAAAAAGATAAAAGCTTTGGCACGTAACCCATAAATAGAGGCTTGGTGGACATTGTCCCCATGGTTAGAGGCTTTGGGTGGATTAATCCCCCAATGGTTGGGTTATGTTTCCAATGTTAACCAGTTAAGGCTTTGGCATGTAACTCATAAATAAGAGGCTTGGTGGACATTGTCCCCATGGTTAGAGGTTTTCGGTGGATTCGTCCCCCATTGGTTGAATTACATTCTAATGTTAAACGATTAAAACTTTGATATTGAAGTCAAACTCATAAATAGAGACTTTGTGGACTTGGTCCCCATGGATAGAGGCTTTGGGCGGATTAGTCCCCCATTCGTTGAGGCTTGAGTTGAATATCAAAGGTAGAACAGTAAAGTAAAGATAAAGATAAAGTAAAGATAAACATAAACGGGGTCGTCTGGAAATGTGAGGTTAAGTTAGCCGCTCCTCATCGTCAAGTTTAGACATTTCCAACGCCTTTCAAGATTAAGACAACAATAAACATAAACGGGGTCGTTTGGGAATGTGAGGTTGAGTTGGCTGCTCCTCCTCGTCAAGTTTAGACATTTCCAACGCCTTTCAAGATAAAGTAAAGATAACGAAAACGGGGTCGCCTGGGGATGTGAGGTTCGTCTCGTCAAGTTTGGACATCTCCAACGCCTTTCAAGATAAAGTACAGTAACAATCAAATAAAGAAAGGAACAGTAAAGTAAAGTCAAGATAAAGCAAAGTTAAGATCAAGAAAACAGTAAAAGAAAATAAAAGAAAAAAAGAAAGAAGAGAAACAGAAACAGAAAACTAAAAGAGGTTTAAAAGTTGCATGACATGTGCATCATACATATTATATCACTTACTGAGCTTTAGGCTCATTAGATTGGTCTTGCGATGTAGGTACACGCATAGGAGAACAGGTTAAGAAGCAGTTGATGAAGGATTTGCACGCACGGATCTTGTGGCTGGCTGGGCTAAAGAATTAAAGGGAATTTATTTGTAAAAGGGTTGTAAATTTTTTAATATTGTTTAATGTTATATTTTAATTCCGTTGCGTTTTCATAAAAATGATTTTTATTACTTCTGCTAAAATTGATAAATGTTTTAAGTAAAGAGTTTTAATGATCGGGTTTTATAAAAGGAAAATACTCTGATGTTTTTATAAAAAGAAAAATTTTAAATTTACACGATTTTCAAAGTTAATAAAATCGGGTCGTTACACTAACGCTCATGTAGCTTTTATGGATTTAATGAATTGCATATTCAAGGATTATCTGGATAAATTTATTATCATCTTTATTGACGATATTCTGGTATACTCGAAATCGGAGGAAGAACATATTGAGCACTTGAGAATCGCTATATCTATTCTGAAGTAACACCAACTCTACGTGAAGTTCTCTAAGTGTGAGTTCTGGTTGAAAGATGTCAGTTTCCTTGGCCACGTTGTTTCTAAAGAGGGTATTGCTGTGGATCCTGCGAAGGTTCAGGCAATTGTTGAATGGGTACAACCAAAGAACGTGAGTGATGTTCGAAGTTTCCTTGGATTGGCTGGTTATTACTGATGATTCATCAATGGGTTTTCTAAAATTGCTATGCCTCTCACTGGTCTGACTAAGAAAAATGTGTGGTTTTGGTGGTCTGATAAATGTGAAGAAAGTTTTCATGAATTGAAGCATCGGTTAACATCTGCACCAGTGTTGGTTTACCTGTGGAAGATGGTAATTTCTGTATATATTGCGATGCATCCAGATGTGGACTCTGTGGTGTTCTAATGCAGAAATGGAAGGTGATTGCTTACGCTTCGAGACAGCTTAAGCCACACGAGATTAATTATCCTACTCATGACCTCAAGCTTGCAGCTGTGGTCTTTACACTGAAGATTTGGAGGCACTACCTTTACGGGCAACGATGTGAGATCTTCACAGATCATAAGAGTTTGAAATATATTTTTAAGTAGAAGGAACTGAATATGCGGCAGCGACGCTGGCTGGAATTTGTAAAAGATTATGATTGTGAAATCAAGTACCATCCAGGGAAGGCGAATGTAGTTGCAGATGCTTTAAGCCGAAAGGTTGCCTTAATGAGTATAACGTGTAAAGAAATGTCAGCCATATTACAGAAAGATATGCAGGAATTATATGTGCAGTTAGTTCCTAAACAGTTAACAGATGTTTTATCAGCTTTGACGCTTAAGCCTTCGATATTGGAGAGGATTAAAGAAGTACAGGCAACAGATGCCTTATGTGAGGATTTTAAACTCGATCCAACTCTTCCCGAGTTTCAGGGCTACTCTTTATCTGCGGATGGGATTGTAAAGTATAAGAACATGGGGTATGTACCCGAGACATTGTTACAAATAGTGATAATGAAAAAAGCACACTCTTCTAGTTTTTCTATCCACCCGGGATGTAATAAGATGTACAAGGATCTTAAAAGACATTATTATTGGTCGAGGATGAAGTTTGATATTGCTTACTATGTTACCCATTGTCACATATGCCAACAAGTGAAGGCTGAGCATCAGCGACCTGGTGAAATGCTCCAACCGATGCCTATACCCAGTGGAAATGGAAGCATGTTACTATGGATTTTGTTACCTAACTACCAAGGACTGCAAAGGGACACAATGCGATATGGGTGATTGTTGACAGACTGCGAAGGTTGCCCATTTCTTACCAGTACATATGACATACAAAATGGACTAGTTTGCGGAATTATATGTTAAAGAAATTGTTCGACTTCATGGGGTCCCTGTATCCATTGTATCGGATCAGGATCCATGATTTACATCGATGTTCTGGAAAAGTTTGAACAAAGCTATGGGCGCAGAACTGAAGTTTAGTATTGTTTTCCACCCGCAAATAGATGGACAGAGTGAACGGACGATTCAAACATTAGAAGATATGTTACGTGCCTGCATTTTCGAATATTAGGTTGCATGGGAAAAGATTCTCCCGTTAGCGGAATTTGCCTACAACAACAGCTTTCAGGCAACTATTGGCATGACACCTTACGAAGCGCTCTACGGCAGGAAATGCAGATCCCCTCTTTACTGGAGCAAAGTCGGTGAAGACAAGTATTATGGACCTAATATGATACAAGTGACTGCTGAGATTGTAAATGCTATCCAATAGAGAATGCAAGCTGCCCAAAGTCGTCAGAAAGGTTATGCCGACAGTCGTCGTTGAGACTTGGAGTTCAATGTTGGGGATTGAGTATATTTGAAGCTATCACCATTCAAGGGTGTTATGCGGTTTGTGCGCAAAGGAAAACACAATCCGCGCTATATTGGTCCTTTTGAAATTACTGAAAGAATCAATAATGTTGCATATCGGTTACTCCTACCAGCTGCTATGTCGGGAGTGCATAATTTTTTTCATGTGTCGATGTTACGAAAATGTCTGGACGAAACCATTCACATGAGACCTCAAGAGCAAAACAGAGTACGTACTAACCTGAGCTACGAGAAGAAACCGCTCAAAATCTTGGATACTAGTGTAAAGAGACTGCGCAATAAAGATGTTCCCCTTGTGAAGATATTATGGCAGAACCAGATCAACGATGAAGAGGCCACATGGGAAAGGAGAGGTGATATGGTGGCTAAATATCCAGAATTGTTTGTTTAGCAAAATTTTGGGGACAAAATTTTTGTAAGGTGGGTAGGATGTAATACCCCAAAAATAATTTTTCTCCCTGTTTTGTTGATGTATTAAATTTGGATACTTAATATATATGCATATCATATCATGTTGGTGATAATACACGTTAAATTATGCTTGAAAAATATAGGGTTAATGTTGAAAATTAATCTAAGTGTGAAAGTTAAGGAAAAATGTGCACTGGTGAGATTTCAGAAATTGGAATTAAGCTGCTGGAAATTTGAGGTAAGAAATTGGAATTTGTGTTTGGCCAAAGGAGGCCCTACATTACCGGTTTTGGATTGTTTTGAATTGCTAAGTTCCTCTTGATTCTGTCGGATTGAGTTGAACTGTCACTATATTGTCTTTAGACTATATATTGCTTTGATTTTGCTGGATTAAGTTGAACTGTCTACTGCCTTGAATTTATTATCAAGAGAAAAGCTGAACATTGGAGCGTGAAGAATTAGATCTTGTGCACTGTGAATTAATAGCTCTACTCAACATAGTTGAATGTTGTGCTTATTATTGTTGTGTTGTTATTGTAAAATGTGGGTATCATGGAGTGATAACCTGAATATTGTGAAGCATGGATTGTTAACTAAGTAGGAATTATATACTACTTGATGTTGATTTGAGTATCATTGTTAGCCGCTGTCAAATGTGGTTATGTTAAAGCATGATAGTCTGAACGGAGAATTATGAACTGTCAATCTACTCATGTTTAGTATCCTTGATTATCAGCTACTGATATCCTTTATCAGAATGTGAAATAATGCACGTACGAACACCGGAATTTGTAGTTGTGCAACCCTCGATTTGAAGTTTTATGTGCATAAGATTAGTTGAATTATAGTGGAGCCCTGTTGATGGATTCAAGCTGTTTTCCTGCTCATAACTGTCAAGAAATAAACCAAAAATTGACATTGTTATCGTCTTACATAAATGTGATAAATCCCTATGCTAATCCTAACAATTTTGTTAATAGTGATGATGATGGTTACTGCATCTCTGAGTTGAAGTTCCGCCTGCAAATCTAATTATAAATGTTGTGTTTCTTTCATATGTTTATCTTGAAAATTGATTGTGTCATTCATGCATCATCCTAGGAATTATGAAACTGATTACATGTTGTATGTTATAATTTAATATACATAAATAGGCGTGTGGGGTTCGGGTGAATTGGTGACATTCCTTACGGTAGGATACTCCCACATAGGGAGCAGTGAGTTAGGAGTTAGCTACGTGGAATCTAGGGTTCACACTTCCCCCATTCTGAAATCCCCAACGTCTTTAACAAAAGTGAGGATACCGACTTGTGGAACACCCCCGATGGATATATCTCCTTGTCGAAGTGACTGGTTAGGCCACATAACCCTATGGAGTATTCCACCTTGACTTCCATAAGAGATACGGTTCTCTTCTGTAATGCATTGTGTGAACATGCATATCATATGCATTGCATTTAAATTCTAATTATTGCTGGGCTTTAAGCTCATTGTTTTCCTTGTAATGTAGGTGACACTTTTAGTGATGATGACGTACCAGTTGAGGAGGAGGCGTTCCAAGATTACCCCTCATGTTATCAGCCAATTTGACCTGTTGGGTGTAGCTCATATGGTTAGGATATGTTTGTATTTTGGTATTATGGACAATTTGGTATTTTGATAATAGTACTATTTTGAATGTTACAAATGATTTGTAACCAGAGACTTTGGAACTTTTGACAAAATATTTGGAAATTATGTTTTGGAAATCCCATTGTTTATTCTACTTTGATGTGTTCCTTTTGAATGATTTTCGAATTGTAATTAAACGAAAAAAAATTTATGTGACGGATTTTTAAATAAAGAAAAATAGTTTTAATTTATCGGGGCGTTACATCGCTACCTTCCAGGACGTCTTTTAAATGGTGGTGACATAATTGGATCAATATCTATCACAGGAGATCGCATGATTTGTCCATTGAACAAAAGGATAAAGTGGGAGTACATTGTCACGTATGTTTCACAGTGGTTGCACTCATGCACAAAGTCCTCGAAAAATCTCTTGATAAATTTCATGCACGGGACTGCATGGACACACAAGATGCTAGTTAACTCCCACCGGTAACAGTTACAAGCAGTTCAAATCGACAAAATACTGTTCGTTACCGTTGCTCACCTCAAAATGGGTCGCACATGAAAAAACACACGACTCCAATTTTGACCTGCAAGTTGTAGTCTGGCAAGCCGATTCTTGACCTACAGACACACAAGGTTCGTCGAGCGTGCCATTTTTTGTGTTGTTTAACGAGCATACACATGATGTTTTTTCTTATAATCTCAAACATACTGAGAATTGGTTTGTCCCAAGTGTAATACCTCGACTTTTTATATCGAAATTTAATAAGAATAATTGGAATGTAATTGGGGGTTTTTGGATTAATTGGATAATTATCGGGATATTACGAATGACGTATTTGTTAGATTATAATTTATGGGGATTTATTGGATGAAAATAAGAATTTAACAAAGAAAGAAAGTCATCTTTCTTTAGAGTAAAATTGTCTTTTCTCTGCGAAAATATGACTTTCCTGAGTTCTATTTCAAGAACTCACTTTCCACAACTAAAAGATAACGTTCTACTGCATAAAGCTAACGTTCCGCAGAGGAAAGACAACCTTCCGCAGATGAACGATACCACTATTTAACGAAAAACGTAACTGCAGTATTTACTCCCTCTATTTTTCATAGTTCAGTGTTTAAGTTGTTAGCAAAAATTATTTAGTGGTTGACTTGTCATTGATTTTAAAGTACAGTGGTTGATTTGTTAATTTTCTTTTAAAAAATCACCAAATTTTATGAACTTTATTAAGTAAATCGAAATGCATGAAAAAAAATATATTGATTCAACAATTTTTTTTTATTTATTAAATGTAAGATGTTTTGATGACATTGGACTATTGGGCATAAATATCTCAATAATATCTTATATAAAAGCAAATAAAATTGATAAATTTATGGATAGTCAAAGAAATAGTTGCCATCGTGAGGAATATCATGTAGTTCTACTGCGGCAACCGAAGTCTTCTTGTCTGCAACATGAAAAGAAATACCGGAAAAATAAAAATTCCAAATATAAAAAAATTAATTATTAATATGAATTCATTTCTATTTTGTAATGTAATTTTTGATAATGTCTTCTACCTTATTTACTAAAATTATTGTTATTTATTTATGAATATTGTTGGATTTATTCTATTGTCTTAGTGTCATTTATATATTTATTAAACAATGATGATAGATTATAAAATAATATATTATTTTTATCAATAAATAAATAATGTATAAATATTACATCAAAATACAAAATTAGAATATATAAATAATATTACGTTTTACTTATAATTTGAAACAACCCCTTACTTGGAGTCTCTTTTTACTCTAAGGTAGATAGTTATACAATTATAAGGTGCACCTTTTATTTTCACATCTTTAATCTTATCTTCAACCTCTAACTTGTGTTATATCATTTTTTATTTTTTGAATATTATGTTATAAATATCAATTTTATCAATAAATGCACAATATGTCACAAGGGTTTAACGAATTAAAAGTAAATAGTACGTTTAACATTAACAAAATAATTTACACACCAGACATAAAAACATAAGTCCACATATGATGTTACAGGTATCATGTTTGTCACATATGACTCCACACATATTTCTCTCTCCCTCTCTCTATGGTAAAGTAGTGGCGTCTTTCGTCTTTCATTTATTTTCTTATTCTTGAAAATCTATCAAAGCTCTCATATTGAAATTCGATCAGAAGAAAACGAGAGTGATCCATGAGAGTATAAGAAAAACAAGAAGAAGACATAAAATTATATTGGAAAGTGAAGCTCCAATTTCCATGATTCCCATCCTGTATTGAAAATTTATGGGTTTACATCAGGCTGACTACCCGACTTGATATTGTTTTGGCCATCAAAATCAAGTTTAGAACATGAACTGCCAACCTCCACAGATATTCAAAAAAGGGAAGCAAAACTTAACTTACATAAAACAGTGTTGTTTTTCGAAGGGTCTCGTGCTGCCATTGAAGAAGCCACAAGAATGAATATAATCAGCAATGCTTTCCAAGCAAACACAATTGTCCTAGAAACCATTTGTCCTGGGAAACAAACTGCATTCTGATACCCGTTAGACGCATCTATTTGTAGTCGATATTCCTTGATTTGGTAAACTGAAGACTTCTCAAAGTTTGAAAAATTTTGTTAGAGTTCAGACTCTTCAAACAACATATTAGGTTTCCAAGAAGTAGTTTAAATTAAAATTAAGGGTAAATGACAAATCAACCATCATCCTTTACCTTGTGATAAATCAATTATCATCTTCTTTTTGCTAATAAAATAACTACTAAACTATGTCAAAATGACGCCGTCAACATCTGTCATGTTTGCCATTAAACGCCATAATGTCGAGCCATGGCGGTTCGTCTACAAACCAAATTATCAATTCCATTATAAACATATCATCAATTCCATTATAAACATATCATTAATTACAACTGCAAACCAATTCTATTACAACCATATAAACATGTGTATTACAACTGCAAACCAATTCTATTACAACTATATAATGTGCATGTGCTCTAAGAATCGGTGTGCTCCAAGAAACTGTTGTAGATGATCCTTGCATGTTTGCTCACTCAATCCCATTATCTGATATTCCATATTCGATGGGCTTTCCGTAATGCAAAATCGATGCTCCACTTGCTACCAAGCATGACAGCTTTCTATCTTTCTCGAGCAAGTGTGAATGTCGTTGTTACACTTTATTTGAAACGCCATTTTACCTAGCAGACATCCCTCAACTGATGATTCGGCGAGTTGATCGCAAACCACGACATCCTCGGTGAGGTGGAAGTGGAAGCAATGTTGGAGTAAAGTTCAACGACGATGTTCTGAGGGTTAGGATTTTCGTCTTTGATGTTTTGGGAGGCTAGGTTTCGGCCATTGTAGGTACAGTTACAAGACTCAGAGTGCTCTGAGGCGCGCCATTGTATGTGACCGGCTCAGAGCACTCCGAGTCCTGTAACTGTATAGACAATGGCCAAAACCTAGCCTCCCAAAACATGGAAGACGAAAACCCTAACCCTTAGAATATCGTCATTGAGCTCTACTCTAACATTGCTTCCATTTCCAGCCTCTCCGATGATTCTGTGGCTCAACATTATGGCATTTAACGACAAATGTGACAGTTATGTTGGCGGCATACAAACCGTTGCGGCTCAACATTATGGTATTTAACGGCAAATGTGACAGCTATGTTGGCGGCGTCATTTTGACATAGTTCACTAGTTATTTTGTTAGCGAAAAAAAGATAATGGTTAGTTTGTCACAAACAGTAAAGGATAATGATTGATTTGTCATTTTCCCTAAAAATAATAATTGTAACTCCGACCATTAGTAGTTTTGTAATGGAAAAAAGTGAATTTGAAAACGAAAAACAAATAACAAGAGAAGAGTTTTTATTCAAAAATACTAAAAACTTAATATGAACCCTAATTTTAAATAAGAATAAATAATATTCATAGACCGTAGACACTTACGAAAAATCTATAATTTGGTCATATCATTCACCTTGGTTGGATGGCAGAAATTCTTATCACATTTTCGTCATATCATTCACCTTAATGTTTCTTCATTCATTAATTGTTGGTTGAAAATGAAGGATTTATCCATTTGAATTGTCCATCCCTATGCTTTTGACTCTCGCTCGCTCTTGTTTCGATCCTACGCCCATTTCATGTTTAATTATATTAGAATAATTAATATTTTAAAACATAAAAAATAAATAATATATTTTTTAAAAAGTTAAATTAATGTGATAACTTCAAAATGAAAATTAAATATAACCCTAAATTTGTTACGGTAAATGTCTTTTACAATTCTTTCTAACTAATATTATTGCTTTTTCAAATATACTAATATTACTTACTACATAATATTTGATTGTTTTTTTCGTAGCCCACCTATGGTTTTTACAACTTGTTTTTTAGTAACTATTTTTATCTCTATGCATGCACACTTGTTTTAAAACACTTGATATAACACTTCAAATGTATATTTGAATATAGTCAGTTCACGCCAAATAATTGCCCATTTTTTGGGTGATAGACAAGACGATTTGGAGAAACCTGCGTGGGATTAAGACAGACATTCTTATTTTTGTTTATTTCCTTCTTTTGAGAGTACTTTTCTCGGGGAGTCGTTTGTACCTTTCTTTTAATCTTCCAGTGCAAGCTATTTAAACTACCCAAGGTCGGAACCTTCCAATGGTTGTATAGTTCTTTCCATAACATTTTCCTTTTTGAGTCATGACAAAAATTTATAATGTCACGATCCAAAAAGGACCCGAGACAGAATGGGAAACAACCCAGCCTGAAGGACCAAATCGGTCAACCTTTTTTCTCTCAAGTTTTATTAATTAACAGCGAGAAACTTAAACTATTAGTTAATAGTCAGGGCCCAACGAATATGGGCTTAACAGATCTAACAAGTGAGCAAGTAATATAATTCAAATGAAATAACTGTACAAAAATTAAGAATAAGAATTATAGTCATCCAAATAAAATATACCTCACAAAAATCTTTCAAGTGAGAATTTTTAAAATGGTAGAAACTAAATAACCCTACCAGATCTAATTCTGACTTGGCAACTGAAAGTTTGGTTGATAGTTTCGTGAAAATTTTTATTGGGATGAGTTGACTAAACTCAATAGGGATTTAAAATTTTTAGATTTAAAAGATTGTTATTGAGCATGTATAAATTCTAAAATCACATTTCATAATTTCATTTTTAAAGAAAATTGTACAAAAAGGCGGGTGTTTAAAACGACATACTAATATGTGGCATATAATCAAAATACGGCATTGTTGCACTAATTAAAGTGACAATGAAAATAGAACCACTCACGGACTCTGAGCACACCATGCCATAGGCATATGATGGAATAAAAGTGATGTGCAGGGATCGCAAAAGCCAAATAACACCCTGATGAGGTTTAGGGATTTGCAACTCAAGGACACGGCATATACAACTGTCATATTATGTATTTGCACTTTAGGGATTCGAACCCAAAGACATTTTAAAAAAATCTCCTATTATCCATTTTAATAACAAACAAACACATTTTTATATGATAGAATGTGTAAAAATAAAAATTCGACGATTATGAAAACGAATGCGTCGTTATAATATGAGAGTCGTCTCAAATTAATTATTTTAAAAATAAAATACAAATGTAGTGTAAAAATAATCCCTACCTCAAATTGGTTCATTTCGAGCCAAAACAAATTACTCAAAATGTCCAACTTATAGATTTCACGATTTAAATTAATGTCCGGGTACCTAAAATGAAGTTGAAAAATTCAGTGAGTTAGTCTTTAAAAATCCCAACAATATTTAAATTTAATTATGTTGGAGCAAAACTCTCATAACAACCCAAAACAAGCCCAAAAGTAAACTTGGACATTTATTATATGGCAATATGGTTAAGGGCTTAGGCCCAGCCCATAAGCTAGGCCATACCCCTTGAGTATAGAACCGCAGGTCTATCTAGTGACCCGCAGAGAAGGAATTCTGTCTCCTTCTCAAAGCGGACAGTACGACGAGCGATTTTAATCTTCGCAGCGAACAACAGATTTTTGGCCGAGATTTCTTGTCTCGGCCAATCGTCCACCGATCGAATATAATTGTTTGGGTTAATGCGCATCACAGCTCAGTGTTAGTTGAGCCACTGCCTGACGTTTTACACCGACAGAAGTTCGCACAACAGAACTAGAAAATTTTCCAGATTATCCATCAATAACAACTTAATTGAGTCCAATAATCCAACTTACGAAATTGACAGGCAAATCCATATCTAAATTTTCAGACCAATACCAGTAAACAAAAACGAAAATCGAATGGAAAAATATGATTTTTATACCTTCAAGAATTTCTTCACTGCCTAAAGCCTCGCCGAAGTCAGATGCACAAATAATATTCAAACTTCAAACTTTAATAAACAACGTCCATTAAAATCTGTTAAAAAGAGGCAGAGCAGAAATTTTGAAGAAAACCATTCAACTTACTTGCCAAAGAACTCGAACTTAGACTGGTGTGAAATTCTAACATTAATCTCTTACGCTCGCAGGAAAAAATTTTCCAAGATCCGAGTTACGTCCTCTGTCCTTAGAAAAGTAATTTCCCATTAATATGGTTCATCAAGTAGAAAATAAAATCAAAAATTGAGGTTTACCTTGATAATAAACGAAATTGTTACTCCACCGAAGGATAAAATCAACTCCACCGTGCCGACGATGATCTAGGCGACACCAACCTCCAACATTATTACCGTTGTAAATCTTCAATTGAAACTTCCACTCATTAACCAACAGAACTAGGGTGAGAAGGAATAATGAAAATTCTTAAGAAAATCGACACTTACCGCAAGAATGGAGAGAGCTACACCCGATAGAACTCTCCGATCTGGGTAGAAGACAATCGCCTAAGAGGATAGGAGAGAAGTGGGGAAGTTCATTCTCCTCACTTCTCTGAAATAGGGGGATCTCCCCCCCTTTTTTCGCAAAACAACCCCCTTAATGGGGGTTGTTTATCCTCTTTAAAAAAAATTCCAAATTGATTTGATTTCTTTTTTTTGTTGCTAGGTCTTTTGGGTCATATATCACATTTTTCCTCACTTAAGAAATTTTGTCCCCGAAATTTAGAACAATCTCAAGAGTACCATTGAACAAATGGGGATACCTTGTCATCATATCTTATTCAACTTCCCAAGTTACTTCTCTTTCACTATGATTCTTCCACTAAACACGAACTAGAGGTATTTCACGATGACGTAGAACTTTGATCTCACGATCCAAAATTCTTTCAGGTTCTTCCTCATAAGATACATCCTCTTGAATAGGAATCTCAGTAAAAGAAATAACATGTGATGGATCCGAAATATACTTTCTCAACGTAGAAACATGGAAGACATTATGAACATAATTCAACTGCGCCGGTAATCCCAACTGATAAGCCACTGGGCCAATCCATTCAATAATCCGAAAAGGGCCCCTTTCACACCAAAACAACTAATACCTCGACGAGTTCGTACTTTTAAGAACAAAAAAAATCATTGGTTTCAAACTCAACTTCTCTCCTCAGGAGGTTCGCATAACTGTTATGTTGACTCTGAACTACACTCAGTTAATCTTTAATCACTTGAACTTTTTTAGTTGTACCCTAAATTAAATCAGGTTCGAGAGTGACATATTCTCGGTTTCAATCTAACATAGAGGTGATTTACACAGTTTCCCAAATAAAGCTTCATATGGAAAAACACCAATACAAGTCTAAAAATTGTTGTTATTATAAACAAATTCCACTAAAGACAAGTGATTCACTCAACTATCACTGAAATTCAGAATGCAAGATTTCAACATATCCTTGAGAATCTAAATTGTATGCTCAAACTGACTAACTGTTTGAAAATGATGTAAAGTATTCAAATTAAGCTCCTTGTCTAAAGCCCACTAAAGAGTTCACCAAAATTTTTGACATGAATCTCGGATATCTATCAGAAACAAAAGCTCGAGGGAATACTGTGAAGACGACAATGCTCACAAAATACAACTGACTTAACTTCAATTGGGATTTAAAATTTTCAGATTTAAAAGATTATTATTGAGCATGTATAAATTCTAAAATCACATTTCATAATTTCATTTTTAAAGAAAATTGAACAAAAGGGTAGGTGCTTAAAACAACCACTAATACGTGGCATATAATCAAAATACGCCCTTGTTGCACTAATTAAAGTCACAATGAAAATAGAGCTACTCACGGACTCCGAGCATACCATGCCATAGGCATATGAGGGAATAAAAGCAATGCTCAGTGATCGCAAAAGCCAAATAACACCCTGATTAGGTATAGGGATTTCCAACCTGAGGAAACGACACATACAACTGTCCCATTATGTATTTTGCACTTTAGGGATTCGAACCCAAGGAAATTTAAAAAAATCTCCTATTATCCATTTCAATTACAAACAAACACATTTTTACAGGATGGAATGTATAAAATAAAAATTCGACGATTATGAAAATGAATGTGTCGTTATAATATGAGAGTCGTCTCAAATTAATTATTTTAAAAATAAAATACAAATGTAGTGTAAAAATAATCCCAACCTCGAAGTGGTTTATTCCGATCCAAACCCAATTACTCAAAATGTCCAACTTATAAATTTCACGATTTAAATTAATGTCCGGGTACCTAAAATGAAGTTGAAAAATTCAGCGAGTTAGTATTTAAAAATCCCAACATTATTTAAATTTAATTAGATCGGAAAAAGACAACCATAACAACAAAAAACAAGCCCAAAAGTAAACTTGGACATTTATTATCTGGCTACATGGTTCAGGGCTTAGGCCCAGCCCATAAGCTAGGTAGGCCACATCCCTTGAGTACAGACCCGCAGGTCTGTCTAGTGACCCACAGAGAAGGAATTCTATCTCCTTCTCAAAGCGGACAGTATGACGAGCGATTTTAATCTTCGCAGCGAACAATAGATTTTTTGCCGAGATTTCCTGTCTCGGCCAATCGTCCACTGATCGAATATAATTGTTTGGGTTAATGCGCATCACAGCTCAGTGTTAAATGAGCCGCTACCAGACGTTTTACACCGACAGAAGTTTGCACAACAGAACTGGAAAATTTTCCAGATTATCCATCAATAACAACTAAATTGAGTCCAATAATCCAACTTAAGATCACGAAATTGACAGGCAAATTCATATCTAAATTTTCAGACCAATACCAGTAAGTAGAAACGAAAATCGAATGGAAAAATATGATTTTTATACCTTCAAGAATTTCTTCATTGCCTAAAGCCTCGCCAAAGTCAGATGCACAAATAATATTCAAACTTCAACCTTTAATAAACAACGTCCATTAAAATCTGTTCAAAAGAGGCAGAGCAGAAATTTTGAAGAAAACCATTTAACTTACTCGCCAAAGAGCTTGATCTTAGACTGTTGGGAAATTCTAACATTAATCTCTTACGCTGGCCGAAAAAAGTTTTCCAAGATCCGAGTTACGTCCTCTGTCCTTAGAGAAGTAATGTAAAACCGGTCAATTTTTAAATAAGAAATTCCACATGTAATTTCGCGTTGAAAATCGGTCATAGCGTTGAAGAAGTTGATCGAATTGTCATGTAGCGGCCACGTATGCAAATTTGGTCAATTGGTCAAAGTCGGTGAAATTAGAATTTTTTGAACAAAGAATTCAATTAAGGAATGAAGTTGGACAGTCAAATTGGAACTATAACGTCGTTAGACGATTTTATGATTAAATTGGGAGTTTGAGTAGATTATATAAAAAGGTAAAGTATATAATTTGTGTATATACATTTATTTATTTTAATGGAAAAGAAATTAGGAAAATTATTGGATAAAAAAATAAATGAGTTGGAATAAGTGAAATAGGAGTATGAGAAGATGAAAAATAAAGAGGGAGAATAAGGGGGAAAAATCCCGCCAAATACTTTGGAGTAACAAAGTTCAGGGTTTAAGTTGTAAAAAAAACAAAAAACATATAGAAATCTGGTGAAGAGGAAACTAGGTTTCCTCTTCATCTTCCGCCTCCTGCCGATAGAGGGAGACCGAAGAGAGGGATTGAGCGGCGGCGAGAGAGAGATCCCGGTGACCAGCGAACCGGCGACGAGGACAACCACCTGCGAACAGCGAGCAAGCGGGAGCTCCGTGAGCCAACAACGCCGACCGAGACAGGGAGCTCGGTTTCCGACAATCCTTCCGGCTGCGAACCACGACGCACGCGACGTCGGTCGAGAGCAGACGATCATTTTTCCAAACAGACGAAGGACAAACTTCCGATCTGGAGCAACGCCGGCGACTGAACAGCCCAACCCGAGCGTGTTCCTCCGATTCCGGTGAGCGGCGATCTCGGATCCGCGACGACAGCTCCGAGGCCGAGCTGTTTTTCGATTCCGGCGACGAACAACTCCGACTCTGTTCGGTGGGTGAGACTATTCGATTTGAGTTTTACTCCGATGTTAAGTTCGTTTTTGAGAGGCTGTTGGTTGATCTATGATGTGGGTTTACAGTGAACGAATCAAAGGATTCCGGAGAGACAACTCCGGCGAAGGCAGCTCTAGATCCGATTCCGGCGAGTAAACAGAACATGATTCTGTTCTGTTCCATTGGGTGAGCGATTTTCATTAAGCCTTTGACTCAATAATGGGTTTTAGAATTTGGTTCTGTTTTGGTTGTTGGAAATTTTGGTGGGGACCGTGGATGCATAGATTGCTACTGTCTGATTTCTGTTTTTGGATAAGTAGTGCAGTGTTATTTTGGTGTATTGAGTGTGAAAAGTTTAGTTGGATTCTTGCTTCGAAAATGGATGTAAATCCTATTCTAATCTATTGATTGGGCTAAAGCTGAAAAAGTAGTTTCTGAATTAGTGATAAATGTCTGAATATTGCTTGGATTCGTTAGGCTTAAATTTGCAGAAAGTAATATCCATGCAAAGTGATTTGTACTCTATTAAAGTGTTGTATGTTTGGGTTTTAAACACTGTTGAGTTGAATACCATGGATAGATTTAAATTGTTATGGGTTGCTGAATAAAAAGAGAAGTTAGGATAAGGTTGAGAAGTTAATGGTTATTGTTACATTATACATACTCGAATCGCTTGTATAGTTGAATTGGAAGCTACATTGTATTGTTCTGTCGAAATCTGGATTTGGAGATTCTAACTTGGATTGTTATTTTGAATGATAGGTTTAGTTGTAATTGAAGGTTAGCAATTCAACGAGTATGAAGTGCACCTTGGTCCTAATTTCTGTATTGGTTGAAATAGAATCTATCAATGTTAAAGGAATGAGACTTTGGATTTTTAAAGCTGTGTGGGTGTTCATGATTTGGATTATGAGTTTAAGAAATATTGTTAGATAAAGTTGGAAACTTTATTGGAATTCTTTGCACGTTGGTTAGGCTCTGTATAGGACCCTCGCTTATTTCCTAGAATTTAATTATGATATTCTCGCGTTTATACCTTTGTTAGGCTTGGATAATTTCAGCGAGAGTGATACAATTCTTGCGTAATTGGTTGCTTCGGTCGGTAAGGCAGACCGTCATCGAGGTAGGAATTTCTATACATCTTGTGTTATATTGCATTGTATCCCATTTTCAAAATAATTATTTTGTGGAATACCACACTTGAAAAATGACGAGGACTGTTCGACAGCACGTCAGTTTTTATTAGTAGTATGTTTTCTCAAGTTTAATTCCGTACATGGTTTGAAATTTATTATGCCTATGTTGAGGGATGGATCCGCTATCCCCTTTGAACCTTCTGCTACGTGAAGGTTGATTGTTTGACGTGCGACAACAGATCGGGGCATTGGTGACGTGTCCTCAGGTCGAAAGCCCTGAAAGTCGTAAACAGTATGGGAGGGTGATGACGCCTTCTAGAGTCGAAAACCCCTAAACCTGGCAAGGATTTTGTCCCACGGATCAGACGGTTGTCAATCGCTAAGACTTAGTTAACCTAAGTACCAATTCCATTTGATGGGTGGACGGTCGAGTTTTCTCATCGGCAACCCTCGTTCATTTGGAGCCTCAGGTATCTTAGCTGTTAAATAAGTTCACATATAGCGAGCAACTGTATCTGTTATATTTGATCGTACGACGCGTTGGATCTACGGACCATCGTCATTTATACTTCCTCCTGCCTCATAAGGTGTTGTCGCTGACGGGTGACCACCTTTTCTCTGTTGAGTGGCGGGTGAGTCCTTGAGTGACCACCCATTTTCACTGTTGACGTTTTCAGATTGGAACACGATGATGGCCTATTTTACGAGGTATAGTTGTCTATGTATATAGCGATTTTTTTGATAAAAGCCACATCGATGGCCTTGGGCCAAATTTATAATGTGATAAGAGATTTCAAATTAAAATCCATGTACGGTAAAATGAGAAACATAATCCTGATTTTAAAAATATAGAAAAACCAGTTTTGCATGAGGTGCACCTAGTATAGCTATACTTTACTGAGTTAGTCACTCATCCCAAACGACTCCTCCCCCAAAACTTCAGGTAAAGGCAAGAGCAGTTGAGGATTAGAGCTGAAGTGTTCTGTCATTTACATTTGAACGATTTATTGTTACTTGGTGAGGATATTTACATTTGGTTTGTAAACCTTAAACACAGTTGATTTTGAATTTGTTGCACAATACTTGGATTTCATTTTAATTTATGCACCGTTATTTTCTCGTTATCCCTACTCGGACATAGGCCCATATCATCTTGGGCCGAATTAAATATTTATAAGTCTTCCGTTAAAACACACGCCTTGGGCTGGGTGATCGGGTTCTCTATGAGGATCGGGTCGCCTGACCCGGCGGTTCTGTTAGGCCCGTCTTCGGGTCGTGACAAGTAATTTCCCATTAATATGGTTCATCAAGTAGAAAGTAAAATAAAAAATTGAGGTTTACCTTGACAATAAACGAAATTGTCACTCCACCGAAGGATAAAATCAACTCCATCGTGCCGACGATGATCTTGCCAACACCAACCTCCAACATTATTACCTGTTGTAAATCTTCAATTGAAACTTCCACTCATTAATCTACAGAACTAGGATAAGAAGGAATAATGAAAATTCTTAAGGAAATCGACACTTACCGCAAGAATGGAGAGAGTTGCACTCGATAGAACTCTCCGATCTGGGAAGAAGACAATCGCCTGAGAGGATAGGAGAGAAGTGGGGAAGTCCAATCTCCTCACTTCTATGAAATAGGGGGATCTCCCCCCCACCCCCCCCTGATCATATCAATTGTAGAACTATCTTAAGCAGTAGAGTATACTTTCATGCACAACATTTAGTAGCAGTAAACGAAATTAGTAAATTTTACTAGTATATATTTCGACCACAGTGTAACCCAAAATTGGCAAAACAAAACTAAAATCACCTACACATCAGAATTGGAGCTTGAAATCGGAGGTTGAAGTCAAAATCCTTCTCTTCTTTCTCGGAATCGCCGCATCGCCCTTGCCCTAAACGCTCTTTTTTTTTTGGTTTTTGGTAAATGCCTAACATTTCTCCATTACAAGTTTTTAATTCCTGAAGATTTCTAGTAGATCAACCTGGTTCTCGATTGATCACCTTAAGGATTTTAGATCGACCACCCTACTCTAAAATGAACTACGGTCGGTCATTCTCCATACACTTAATAATTTCATACTTAAATACCCCAAAGTGTCATTCTAGATCTAGGTAGTAATGTTAATTAATCCTCAAAACTTAAAATTTCTTGGCTCAATTGGTCATAACAATAAACCAAAGATAATTATTAAATAGGATCATTCCACAATTCTACGAAGCATAATTTCATAAATGTTTCGCAATTTATGTTTTACACCAAAATATAACTAGGGTTTTCCATCCTTAACATTACTATCATTTGCCATTATTACTATTATTTAAAAGAAAGATCACTCCATAGGCATCTTTCCTTTCTTGCGCACTTCTAGACAATATTTAACAATATGTCCCCAGTTCCTACACTTGTAACACTTTCCAGAGCCCGCCAAACATGGCCCAAGATGATTCTTCCCACACTTCTCGCATTGACTAAATTTAGGCTTCATACAAATCATCTTTTCCTTCTTCTGTTGCTCCCCATCCATTAGCGGCCTCTTTGCCCCACGAGAGATTCCTTTGCCATCCTTAATTTGAATCTGAGTACAATTCTTTATTTCTTCCTCGCCCTCAACTGACTCATCCTCTTCGACACACTTCTTTAACAATTCTATACTATGGAATTGTTACTCAATTATAGCAAATAGCCGAACAATAATCTTATTCCTTTCTTGGATATGCTTCCTTAAGTCTTTTTCCAAAGGGGTTTTCTGACAAAGGAGTAACTACAATAAACTAAATGAAAATATTATATCCAACAGTTGCATCCCTCACGTTATTAGCTTGTATGTTTCCTTTAGTCCCTCTCGCTCTTATATGCCTACAATGATGTTGTATCATTCAACATTAACTAATTATTCTACATGAAACTTATATTGAGGAAGCATTAAACTCATTATTCTTTAGAAATTTTATATTATGAAGCATTAAACTATTAAACTAATTAATTATAAGAATTTTATATTATGATTATTAAACTAATTATTGTACATAAATTTTATTATAAAGCATTAAACTTCTATAGGGATTCTATTTATAAAGTATTAACTTACTATTCTTCAGGAGGTTTTATTTTATAGAAATTGAATATTATTCATACAAGAATTTTATACTATGAAACATTAAACTAAATATTTACAAAAATTATGAATTAACAAGGCAATTTAACAAAGCACTTACAGCCGAGGAAGTATGAGGCAATAAGTTTTGCATTATCGACAGTGTACATAAACACACTTGACTCGGTTATGCTCTGATACCATATTGTAACATCCCAATTTCCATTTTAAATTGTTCTTTTTAAATTCATTTCTAAACTAGTGAAGAGCAAATAACAGAGTAAACTTAAGTGGAAGTCTTTAATTTAAAACTTATGGATAACATCTTAAACAGTTCGAAGTAATGTTAATTAAAACTTTTTTTAAAAAAAACAACTATAGTACTTGAAAACAATGAAACAAACTTTATTCCTTTACGAGTCATAACCCCCAAGGTCAATTTCGCCAAGTAACGTAAGCGCTCGTTGCATCATACTTCCTCCATGTGCACATCACTAGGTTCATAGTCATCACCTACATCATAAGAGAGATAATATGTCTAATGTTCAGTAAGAGATATAATGAATGATCATGCATGCTTATGCAGTCTGTCTCAGAAAGGAACCTATCCCTTCTATCATTTAGCTTTCCTTTCAGTTTCAGTCCAAACATTGGAGATTTCTGGTACAAAAGCAATGATGAACCCCATAGTCCATATTGGGTGTAACCGTCACTCTATTCCTACATGGAACAAGATGTATCCATCAGGGGTGTAACACCGAGGACTGTCATCAATCTCTCGAACCCCCACACGTCATTTACGTTCATTACAGTTTATTTTCTTTAAATGCAATGTTTGCACATGTCAACCTTCTCATAACATTCTAGCCATAATGCATGCCATATATGCAATCCACACAATTCAACAGTTTATATCACACATTGAGAAACAATACAATTTATGCAGTCTATTGAAAACATGAAACCTCCATACAATTCTAACCAATTTTGTAATATGCCGAATTTTTATATTGGAATTTAAAAATGATAAATTGGAAAAATAATTGAAAATATTCAAATTAGTTGAATAATTATCAGGATATTACTATTAACATCAATGGACTGACCCAATTTTGGTTAGACTCATTCTAAAATGATTGGATAACTCGGTTTTATTTAAATATATGTGGAGTGGATTAATGAGGATTAATTATTAAATTAAGTGGGGAGTAAAGAGAAGTGATGAATTGATATATGGAAGGTTTGATTAATTAATAAGTGGGGATTAGTTAATTATTAAATTAAGTTTTATTTTAATAGAAGAAATGAAATAGAGAGGGAAAAGAGAATAGAAGAGACTGAGAGGCAGAAAAGAAACGAGAGAGGGAGAAGAGATCGGAAGGAAGAATGGGCGATCGGGAAACGACGGCTGGCGAAGGACGTCGTCGCGGCTCGGGTGCGCGTTGTCCGGCGCATGGCGGCGACGATGGACTGCGGCGACTTGACAAACGGCAAACGCGCGGTTTGGGCTCGGAGTCGGAGCTCCCTTGTGCATGGTTTCTGGCGGCGATTTGAGGTAAGCATGGTTGATTTCTTCTTTCTCCTTCACATATTGTTGACCGATTGTCGACAGTGAGCAAATTAGCAATGACAGAGAGGTTGTTTGATGAATGGGTTTGCTGGAGTTGGTTCGGTCAGAACTAATCCTGTTGGTCCACAACTAATCCTCAACTAAATTGGTTTAACCAATTAATTAGCTGGCAGGAGACTTCCACGCGACAGCTCCTCTGTTAACGGTGCATATCCTCCAGCGGTGTACATCTCCTTCTCGGCTTCTATAAATCTGTATACTTGGTGAAGTCTTCTGGACTAGTCTGTAATCGGTGATGAATGCTCTTGGGTCTGTTTGTTTCAGTCTCAGATAATTTCTACATGGGATTTATGCAAGTGGTTGTTGGAAAAGAAATGGGTGTTGGTAAGAAGAACTTCACTTTTGCTTGTGGATTTATTTATCTGTACAGAATAATCTGTTGTTGTGTTGGTGGGAGGTTGGCGTTTTGTTGGTTGGCTAAATCCTCTGTTTAGCTACTGTTTAGTTATTGGAGTTGTTTGGATGTGTTAACGTGAAGTATTATTAATGGGGATGTGTACATATGGGTTGTAAACTGCCCTGTTATGAGTTTGTTTTGATTCTTCTTAGTGATATTATTGTTATGTTCTGTCAAATGAGAATGTGGGCTGTTTAGGTTGTGGATTAATGCTATGCTTATATTCAGCTTCATGGTTTTATGGGAAATGGGTATAAGTTATATAGGATTGTGATTATGTGATCTAACTACTACATACTTGGTTGTAAGTATTGGGAAAATCCGATGCTTGATTGATGTGGCCGAACGAATACTGCTAAGAATGAATTGTGATAAGCTTGGATTATTTAGTTCTTATAGTTTATCAAGCATGTTGGGATTGTTCTTGTGACGTAGTAGTTATTGTGACGATTCTATCGCTTGAATTATTGGTTAAATTGAGAAAAGTGAATAATGTCTAGTACGTCTTTATTGGGTATTAAGGATATATGAAATGCATATATTGTGCATGATAATATAATATTTGGGTTTATAAAGTTAATTTATTATGAGACATTGATGGAATGAGCAACATTATGAGGTTTGCTATTCCGTTGTCCATGTGCAGATTGTGAAAATGTGAGTCGTATAAGTACGGTTAATAATACGTGAATTTAATGGTTTAGGTATTAACGGGAAAAGAATAGAGTGGCAAACGCGCCACGAACTCCAGGTAAGTGATACGCATGTGCTTTGGTCTTTGGACCCTACATCGCAAGAAATAGGAGAAGCATGTTTCGTTGTTTACAGTATTAAAGAGCATTTTTTGGTGTTTACAGTTTTAAATAGCATGTTTCGATGTTTACAGTTGTAAATGCACGTTTTATTGTTTACAGTTTTTATAAACATGAATTGTATGTTGGTTCCGCTATTAGATTCCTCGAGTAGAGAATGTATGCATTCACGACCATCATGCATCATTGTTTTCCTAAAAGATACGAAAATGACTTTTAAGCATGGTTTTGAAAAGAAGAAACAAAGAAGAAGCAAAATGATTACGAAATGAAAGAAAGGAAAATATAGAAGAAACGAAACGTTTACGAAATGTTATAAAGGAAACAAATAAGAAATGAAACGTTTACGAAATGTTAAAAGGAAAGAAAGAAGAAACGAAACAATTACGAAACGATAATGAACGTAAATGGGTGTGACGAGATGTGAGGTTGGGTTAGTCGCCCCTCCTCGTCAAGTTTAGACATCTCTAACACTTTCAAGATAAAGATAACATAAATGGGGTCGTCTGGAAATGTGAGGTTGAGTTAGCTACTCCTCCTCGTCAAGTTTAGACATTTCCAACGCCTTTCAAGATTAAGACAACAACAAACATAAACGGGGTTGCTTGAGAATATGAGATTGAGTTGGCTACTCCTCCTCGTCAAGTTTAGACATTCTCAACGCCTTTCAAGATAAAGTAAAGATAAAGACAAACGGGGTCGTTTGGAGATGTGAGGTTCGCCTCGTCAAGTTTAGACATCTCCAACGCCTTTCAAGATAAAGTAAAGTAACGATTAAGTAAAGAAATGAACAGTAAAGTAAAGTCAAGAAAGCCAAGTCAAAATCGAGAAAACGGTAAAAGAAAATAAAAGAGAAACAGAAAACGAAAAGAGATTTAAGAGTTGCATGACATGTGCATCATACCTTTAATTTATATCACTTACTGAGCATTAGGCTCATTAGTTAAGTCTTGCGATGTAGGTATACGCACAGGTTATCAGGTCAAAGACAGTTGACGAAAGATTTGTACGGACGGATATTGTGGCTGGCTGGGCTGAAGAATTAAATGAGATTATTTGTAAAAGAATTTGTAAATTATTTAATATTCTTTAATGCTTGTTTTAATTCCGCTGCTTTTCATAAAATGATTTTATTACTTCCGCTAAAATTGATAAACGATTTGAATAAAGAGTTTTAATGATCGGGTTTTATAAAAGGAAAATACTCTGATGGTTTTATAAAAAGAAAAGTTTTAAATTTTACACGATTTTCAAAGCAAATAAAACCGGGTCGTTACAAATTTAACATTTGCAGTAAACTAACATTTTAATATGCAGAAATTAACCAACACCAATAATAGATTATTGAAGCATACAATTTAACAAACAGTAGTTAAGATGTAGGCAAACAACCATTAACAGGGTATTATAATCATAGCTTAGCAAGAACCTCATTCAATATAGGTTGAACATTTAACAAAGCAAAGGTTAATAGAGTCATACTCATTTTCTAACGATTTCCACTAATAGGACAACAATTAAAGGTTATCCTCTTCTAGTAATTTATCTTGACAGGTTATCATCACAAGATATAACAACACGGAAATACTTACTGACAGAGCACCATTATAGTTCACAATGCAATATCAACAAGAGTTTCTCCATCAAGCAAGCCTCTGTATTTTACCATAATAATAAGACCTTATTTCTTGCATTAAACCGAAGATAGAGAACCATTTCAATATACAATGACATGTTACAAACAGATTCTATTTACACCAAAATCTTATAGAGAGCATTTCATCCAACCAAAGTATCATCACTCACAATTTCTATTAACACAGAAATAGATGAATCAAGAAATCACACAAAACCTATTATTGTGATGTAGGCGTTTTCAGGAAAAAAACACATGTAAATCCCTTACCTCCCTCATTGCTAAACATTTTTTTGATGAAATTGCGTCAACCAAAATCCTCCTTCTTCAGCACACAGCAGTCCAGAAATCGAAATAACAACAAGTGCCGAGAGAAACTACAGAACAATTTGAGAGAAATACAAAAAAAAAAACCTTTCTTTTCCTTCTTCCAATCCCTCTCCTATTATACCCATAAGCGCTTCAGAAGGAACCAATAAGTCATGGCTCATCAACTACCATGCATCTCTTCAATCCTCCAGACGTTGGTTACCAAATTTTTTTGGCGGACGAATTTCATTCTGGTCGATCACCTCCTTACCGTGATTAACCTCGCAACCTCCAGTTTACAAATTTTCGCGCCCATAATCGACCGCGTGATCGACCACGAAATCCCCATATTTCAATTTAAAATCTATCATTTGGGACCGGTCGATCAATCTCCTTAAGCTAATTGACTGCATCATATTTTGATGCTCTCTGTAACTTTTCAATCAAAGAGTGATCGACCAGCTTCTCTCATGATCGACCGCCACCACTCTTTATCGCCCTATTCTTCATTTAATTACATATTCTCCTTATTTATTCTCTAATATATAACCAAATTACACCCCTTACAAAAACTAATACTATATAATACTAATATCCCTCCAAATATTAGCAACATCAATATTCTCAATAATATTAATGATTCAGAATTACAATTTCACAATATTCAAGTATCTTATTTCACATAATCAAAGTCTTATATGTAGACAAATTCTCCGGGTATTACAATGTTTGTCCAAATCGACATGGTACTATTCGCTACCGTTGCTCACCTCAAACTAGGCAACGCTTGAAAACTGTGGACTCCAATTTTGACCTACAAGTTGTAGTCTAGCAAGCTGATTCTTGATCTGCAGGCACAAAAGGTTAGCCGAGAATGCCATCTTTTTGTGTTTTTTAACGATCCTTACCATGATGTTCTTTCTTATAATCTCGAACATACTGAGAATCGATTTGTCCCGAGCCTGTAGGATGCAGGCATTGAAGAACTCGCTCAAATTGTTGAGGCTGATGTCGCACTTTGTGATGAAGCTGAAGGCATGTTTGGCCAGAAACTCGCATATATTCCTCGTAGATATGTATGGGCTGCCGGGTCAAGCAAAAATATCTTCGCAATCTCTCTCTCAAAGTGCACTGATATTGTGGCTCTACTAGCGGCCCATATTGCATCCTTGAACAACCTAACTTTAAATCATTTTTGATAATTTGCATACAAGTGTCAAATGCAAAAACGATGCTTTACTTGCCCTACGAAGTCTCTGACAACTGGCACCAGCCCTTACAAAAAACAACAGTATGAGTGAAACATTGGTATACAATGCATAACATAAACAGAGATGGTAAAATCAATCCACCGCACCTTTTTCGGTCAGAAATGATTGTCCACCCATTGTCAGACGGGGTGTTGAGATCCTCGAGTAATATTTCCAAAAATCAGCTCCACGAGTCCCCATTTTTTGCTTCAACCACTACTACAACAATTAGATAAATTCCATCGTTCCCATCGATGCTGACAGCAGTGAGCAGGTGGCTCGGAGTCGCTCCCTTCAAGTGGCAACCATTCAAACAAACAACCGGTCTACCATAGTTCAACAGCTCCATTTTATATGCAGCCAAACACATGTACATTCTTTTAAATACACTCATCTCTATTTGAACACGCAGCGAGCTTCCAGGATTAGACCTTCAAATCTCCTAGGCATAGAACCATATGAGCTTGTATTGCTCATTGTCATCCTTTTCATTCTTTTTTTTTTGCCACATTTCTTGCCCTTCTAGCAAGGCTGGGTGTGATGTTGACGTTAAAATTCTTCCTAACTGTCTCAATGATGGAAGGAAGGTCCCAGTTGGTCTGAATTTTAAATATATCCAAGTAATGCGTTGTCACCCATTTGGCAGAGCCATGATGGTTTTCCATCTCTTCTCGAGCAAGTGTGAACGTCGTTGTAGCACTTTATTGATACATCATTTCACCTTGCATTTTTTAGGCATGCATCTGCCACATGCATCCTTCCTAGCAGGCAGCCCTCAACCGACGAGAGTCATTATGGGTGAATTTTATCTCATACCATTCTTCAATGCATGCTCGATGATTTATTCTCTAATTTTATTCAATGAACTATATTTCTTACCAAGTTCCATACCATCGAACATGCATTCTACTTGTGGTGGTCGTCAAGGCCTATCCTCGGCCATGTCCATGTATTCGTCACTGGATTCGCATAATGAACGAAGTCCTCCTCGTCTTGAGTTACCGAGACGGAATGCACCACTATAGCAGCTTCATCTCTAATTGCATATACCTCATTTGCCAAAACTATGGACGTGAGCCTCACTTCAAATGGGCAGTTAACAAATTCTTCATCACTCTCATACTGATGTGTCCCAAACGGGGGTTTGGAAGAGTCCGGAAGCAAACAAAGGAACAAGGGAGACCCGTGGGGGTGCTCAAACTTATTCTTGATGGAATAGAGTTAGCTCGCCTTGCTAAGTTGATGGAGAGAGGATTAACTTGAGGGATCAAGTTAATTGATATACACTCACACTTCGCTTGGATATGACTCACCAAGAAAAATGGAGGCTAGCTTGGATATGACTCACCAAGCTACGGTTTAGATATGACTCACCAAACTTACTAACACTCAATTTAGATATGACTCACCAGAATAAGAGATAGCAAAAAGAGAGTGAAAGAATTTCACAAACTAAACACGAGTTTTTTTATTGAAAGTTGATTCCCTTTTGAATTACAAAAAGGGGGTATATATAACCCATCTTGAACACAAGTTACAATGCAAGTAATAAATAGATGCTAATAACCAACCACCTAGGAAGAGGAAAGGTCATTAGCAAACCAAGAAAAACATTAATTACTTAGAAGAAGGGGGATGAGAAAGAGGGAAGATTAATCACCTAGGGAAATGAAAAGAGCCTAGAAAACTACAAGAGCATTTTGGAATATGAATTGCCATCTCTAGATCCTTCTTTCGTGAGACAAGGCTTACCTAGGAAAATGTAAAGTTCTTTTAGTAATTCCAAGGCCACCTAATACATTTAAGGAGAGCAATTTGGCCAAAGATGTGTGGGCTTTCTTTTCTTCTCCAATTGGACTTGGTCCCACCCATTTGATTAAGTGTGTGGGCTTATCTAAGTCCATAGTTGATGGGCCGTTCTCCAAGCTTCCATGAAAATTAATTCCTAATTGTCCTCGGTCAAAATGTGATTAAATGTCAAGGAGCCTCCTTGTCATCATGCGTTGGTTCGTGTTCAAGTTCTTCTAGTTTATTGAATCCTGCAAAATAGTAACTAATTATATAAGCAAAGAGCCTATTGGCTCGGGTCCGGATGATAGGACCTTGGGGTGCATCATACTCCTAGGGTTGAAAAGGAATTGTCCTCAAATCCGAGTATTCATCATTATCTTCTTTTCATGCCTTCCACCAGGATCAAATGGGAAATTTAGCTTGACACCAAGCATAATGACTTCCATCTTTGAGTGTCCATAATAAGCAGCAAACAAACAAACTTCCATCTTCTCATTAGGTATGCTAAAGTTATCAACTTCAATTGAAATCCCAAGATATATAAAGTGATCAACATGAGCATCAATGACAAAATTTCTAATCCCAAGTGGTATAGCAGAGTCTATATCATCATTATTCTTTACCCATCCAATATTAAAATCCAAATCAATTAATGAACTCGACGGTAAGTACCTTACTTGCTGCTCCTGGAAGTTTGGCTCCTTTGGAAGTCCAATTCTATGAATTTGGAGAGCTGGAGGATCATGACATTCTAAGAGGACAGACACCTCTTGTTTGCAACATTCTTCCGTGAGCACTTTTTTTTCTTTCAGAATAAGTACTGAGGAAACATTCTTATCAACAAGGTCTTCTGACTCAGAGCATTCCTCTTCAGACAACTCTGCTTTCATGCTCGGGATATCCAAAGATAGCAGTGGTCCTTCTTTAGGTAATATGACCACCTCCACAAGCTTTTCTTCTTGCTTAGTTGCTATCAAGGAGTTATCTTTACATTCCTCTTCCACAATATTCTCCTTAGTCCTGTCGGATTCTTCTACCACCACAATATGACTCTCGGCTTGTAATGTGGAAGAACGTTTAGACTTTTGCATCATCGCTAGATTAGCTTTCATGTTGTCAATTACTTGAATGGCCTTACTGCAAATGGCCTTCAACTCCTGGCGTTCAAGTGGTTGACTTCTGGAAAATCTCTTTGTGGATGGAGCAAATTTTCTCCTTAAGTATTTCTTCATCAACTACCACGTGTTGATGTCTTCTTTACCTTCTTCTTTTCTGTAGGCATTTAGCTTGTTCCACCATTTTGAAGCTCTTCCCTTGAGTCTTGAAGAAGCAAATTTCACTTTACCTCTGTCTGAAAATTTGTGTGTTAAAAATAAATATTCTAGCTCTTCTTCCCAAACAATATAATCATCTGACCATTTTGAACCATTGAAGGTAGGAATTGAAGATGGTAACTCTTCTTCTTCTATAAGGTAACTCCTTGAAAAAGTTTGGCCTCTGGTCATCTTGGCCGGGATAAGATCTCTGCTGCCAAATGGGAATTTGGAAGCTTGTTGCTCTGATACCAAATTATGTGTCCCAAACAGGGGTTTGGAAGAGTGTGGAAGCGAACAAAGGAACAAGGGAGACCCGTGGGGGTGCTCGAACTTATTCTTGATGGAATAGACTTAGTTCGCCTTGCTAAGTTGATGGAGAGAGGATTAACTTGAGGGATCAAGTTAATTGATGTACACTCACACTTCGCTTGGATATGACTCACTAAGAAAAATGAAGGCTAGCTTGGATATGACTCACCAAGCTACGGTTTAGATATGACTCACCAAACTTACTAACACTCAATTTGGATATGACTCACCAGAATAAGGGATAGCAAAAAGAGAGTGAAAGAATTTCACAAACTAAACACGAGTTTTTTTATTGAAAGTTGATTCCCTTTTGAATTACAAAAAGGGGGTATATATAACCCATCTTGAACACAAGTTACAATGCAAGTAATAAATAGATGCTAATAACCAACCACCTAGGAAGAGGAAAGGTCATTAGCAAACCAAGAAAAACATTAATTACTTAGAAGAAGGGGGATGAGAAAGAGGGAAGATTAATCACCTAGGGAAATGAAAAGAGCCTAGAAAACTACAAGAGCATTTTGGAATATGAATTGCCATCTCTAGATCCTTCTTTCGTGAGACAAGGCTTACCTAGGAAAATGTAAAGTTCTTTTAGTAATTCCAAGGTCACCTAATACATTTAAGGAGAACAATTGGGCCAAGGATGTGTAGGCTTTCTTTTCTTCTCCAATTGGACTTGGTCTCACCCATTTGATTAAGTGTGTGGGCTTATCTAAGTCCATAGTTGATGGGTCGTTCTCCAAGCTTCCATGAAAGTTAATTCCTAATTGTCCTCGGTCAAAATGTGATTAAATGTCAAGGAGCCTTCTTGTCATCATGCGTTGGTTCGTATTTTTTATAAATATTGATGTTCTACCGCAAAACGTCAGTATTATAACGTTAATTTTTAAATTTTCGTTCTGCGGCAGATCGTGTAGTGTTCTAAAGCGGAATGAAATCAATACGTTTAATGGTAAACGTGACAACGATATTTGCAGCAATTTTTTTTCATAGTTCAGTGGTTAAATTGTTAGCGAAAATACTTTAGTGATTGACTTGTTATTGATCTCAAAGTACGATAGTTGATTTGTCATTTTTCCTAAAATTTATTAAAAGCGAAAAAATTACTCATAATATTATTTATTTATAATATTGGAGGGTTTTACAACAAAAGTGCATTATGTTGGTTATTACAATTTGCAAATTTTGATGTTTATCTAAAGCTCAAGCTTGAACAAAGGATATGTAGATTTTGCTTTTTCTGGGTATAAAGAAGATCTAAAGCAGTGAGAAAATTACAATCTCTTGCACGTAAACGAGAATAACCACAGAAAATAGAGAAATAAAACAAAAAGTTTATGTGGAAAAAGAAGAATTCGTTATTTGGGAAATCTGAATACGAGAGAGTGTTTGCTGGACAATAATGAAATTCTTGAACCAAATGGGAAATAAATAAAAAAAATCCATATTCAACCCAATTTCTCTATTTTACATATCCCAAAAATATCAATTATGATACTCTACAAACTTGTGGAGACAGAGCCTAATAGAATTCGACTTATCCAAACCTCATACAACTCACACTAGTTTTTTCAACAACCCAAGCAAAATGAAGTGCAGCTTCAATGGCAGTAAAGGAAGCAATCTGTCTACAAGAATTGCTAATTATAGAAAAAACTGTACCATTTTGTTACACTCAAAAGTGCAATACAACTATTTAAAACTCGTGTTCCATGAAAGGAAAAATCATGGAGATGAGAGATTTCAACAAATTATAGATGTGATAAGCTCAAATGTCATATATTCGAAGATAGTTTCAACATGATGACAACCCATCATAAATAGCAACTAAAAGTTATAACTCAGATAAACTTCAAAGATTGTTTGAACTTGATTCAAGTTGCATCCAGCGCTATCTGGGCGCCAGGGGGGCGGCATAGGGACAGACCTAGGCCCACGTTGCAAGTGTGCAGTGCATAGCGCCCCTCCATGGGCGTGTGACATGCGCAACATACTCCCAGGGGCGCCCTTTGGTGCGGCATGTGCATCCTGTGCTGGCAGCGTGCACAACTTACGCCCAGGGGCGTCCTGCATGCACAGCAAGGGCACTGCGTACGTGGAGCGCATGTACAGCGCGGGAACTGTTTCAAATTGTCTCAACTTGATTCAAGTTGCAGATTGGTAATGGCTAAAATTTGAACTATTTGACAACTAAAGAACATACATCAAATTTTGAGACCAATAGAGAACCGTTATAAATGCGGGGTCCACAAATTGCCACGTCATTTAAGCTGATAAATTATTTTTTTAGGGAAAATGACAAATCAACCATCGTATTTTGAGATCAATGACAAGTCAACAACTAAATTATTTTTGCTAACAAATTTACCACTAAACTATGAAAAAAAGTCGCTGCAAACATTACTGTCACGTTTTCTGTTAAACGTATTGATTTCGTTTCACAACAAATCGAACATGTATTCCGCCGTGAAACGATATTTTAAAAAAATAACGTTATAATATCAACGTTCCGCTGCGGATCAGGACGTTTTCCGGGGTGGATTGACCACGATCCACTGCGGATCATCATGCCTCGTTCTAGGAATTCCTAGATGTGACAATGAATTTTTGCAGATCAATAATTCTTTCCATTTCCATCATTTTTTTGCGATGTACAGGTAGGAGAGATCTGTTTTTTCATTTGGTGCATATCAGAGCATATTGGAGCTGGAAAAAAATGAGATCGTTTACTCGAAAACTTCAAAAGGCCATAACTTTGTGCTCAGTTGACCGATTTAGACAATTTTTTTTTATTTTGCATAACTTTTCAAGATCTACTCGCTGGCAAGATGCCAAAGGCAACTTGTCCCAATTTCAAAGGCCAAAAACGCTTCTACGTCCTCCAATTTCCCTTACACAATTCAAAACCGTAAAGCTCTGCACATTCAGAAGATAATTTCTCCCTACTGCGGCAACCGATTTTTTGCACAAGTCACGTTGATCTTCTCCTAACACACATGTGCGACACGTCTCCAAAAATGGCGCAGTATCATGGTGTCTGCAGATAGCATTTGCATGGCGAAAGCAAGGTGTTGCAAAATCTTGGCAAATGGGAGAGGAAGGAAGAGGTGAACATTTTATTGTATATCCAGTGATTGCATTTCTTCTATAAAAAATTTCTATTTCTTAAATGGTTTTTATATGCGAACTTAGGCAATAGGTCTAGGGTTCGATCCCCTATAATTCACTTATATTCCTTTTTCATACATGAAAATTTTTTATCCTGCATGCATGAATTTTATGTCTCTATTTCCATTGCAAATAGAGAAATTCCAACAATTTCAATTCCATTTGCATGGCAAAAAAAATATTGAACATCATTGCTCGTCGAAAAATACAGAAATTTTCTTAGAATGAGGCACGATGATCCACAGCGGATTGTGGTCGATCCACCGTGGACCATCGCGGATCGTGGTAGAATTCGCCCATGAAAATTGTCCCGATCCGTATCAGAACGTTGATATTATAAGGTTATTTTTAAAAATATCATTCTGCGGTGAATTGCAATTAATATATGTTCGATCTGCCGTGAAAAGAAATTAATATGTTTAATCGCAAACGTGACAGTGTATTTGTGGTGAGTTTTTTTTCGTAATTTAATGGTTAATTTATTAACAAAAATAATTTAAAGATTGATTTGTTATTTTCCCTATTTTTTACTATATTTTACTGTTCGTTTGTTGTGATAGAGATATTTAAGGTGTACACCAAAGAAAAATACAGCCATGCTCCTTGGGAGAACATATGAAGCCATCAAAAACCAACGTGTCAAGTTCCTATTCGATGACAGAGAACTAAAAACCAATTGAATTCTTAATAACGGTTGGTTCAAGGTTCTGAGACTGCCACGTTGACATATAAAAGAAACACCGAAACTCTCCCACCCAATAAGAATTTAGATACTAATTTTCTAAGATAAGGGCCATTGCTACTGGAGTCCTATATATATGAGCCAAATAACCTACTGTATCATTACCAATACCAATAACTTTCACTTCTTTCAACTGTAAAAGCATCTATTCTTTTGCTGTAATGGCTGCCTCTACTATGACTCTTTCTTCACCATCTTTTGCTGGAAAGGTGGTGAAGCTCTCTCCCTCTGCTCCGAAGATTGTCGGTAATGGAAGAGTCAGCATGAGGAAGACCACCTCCTCTGGCAGCCCATGGTATGGTCCCGACCGTGTAAAGTACTTGGGTCCATTCTCCGGTGAGGCTCCATCCTACCTGACTGGAGAATTCCCAGGAGATTATGGGTGGGACACGGCGGGATTATCGGCTGACCCAGAGACCTTTGCAAAGAACAGGGAGCTAGAAGTTATCCACAGTCGTTGGGCTATGCTGGGAGCACTCGGATGCGTATTCCCGGAGCTTCTATCCAGAAACGGCGTAAAGTTCGGAGAGGCCGTTTGGTTCAAGGCTGGATCTCAGATCTTCAGCGACGGAGGACTTGACTACTTAGGCAACCCTAGTTTGGTCCACGCTCAAAGCATCTTAGCCATATGGGCTTGTCAGGTCATCTTGATGGGAGCCGTCGAAGGCTACCGTGTCGCCGGAGGACCACTTGGAGAAATCACCGACCCAATCTACCCTGGTGGGTCGTTTGATCCATTGGGTCTGGCGGAGGACCCAGAGGCATTTGCAGAGCTAAAAGTGAAGGAGATAAAGAATGGAAGACTAGCCATGTTCTCAATGTTTGGATTCTTCGTTCAGGCTATTGTCACCGGAAAGGGACCTTTGGAGAATTTGGCCGATCACCTTGCCGACCCCGTTAATAACAACGCCTGGGCCTATGCCACCAACTTTGTTCCCGGAAAGTGAGTTGTTTGGCTCAAGAATGTACAGTTTCTGTATGATTGTTTTTTAATGAATCCCCAACGATTTCCTGATTCCTGCCCTTTTTTCTATAATAATCCCTAATTCTCTTAATCTGATCTCCACTGGGCCCAACTCCTTAGACTAATTTCTGTTAGACTCTTCTGACAAGTTTAATCTTCGACAGATTAAGTTTGCCTACAATTTCGCCATCTCTATGGTTACTTCATTATTGACGAAGATGAGAGAGTAAGTGAACTGAGAGGGACGAAAGCTTCAACGGAAAGATTCTTTGACTGTTATGTGGAGTTGGAAGTTTCGAGCTACAAACCACCGGAGATGGGATGCAGATCCTTGTCATTAAGAAATTGTTTTCAGTAGAAATCAAAAACCATAGCGTATTTTTAAACATTTAGTTAACCAATAATAAATTTTCAAAAATCAATATCTAAGCATTAAACTGATAGAAAATAATTCCAAAACTAAATATTAGTATTAAGAGTCCACTTTAATTTTTATATTATCACGTGTCTTTGATTTATTAGTAGAATAATTATCAGAAGTTATAAATAATTAAATAATGTCATTACACTGAGGAATAAAGTATTAAAGGGTAGAATTGAAGATACATTATAAGTTAATTAATTGAAAGTTTAAAACAAATGAGCTTTAGACCAAATATCAATGGTTCATACAATCTTGTCATGGCCGGAAGGGGGCAGTGACAGTACAATGAATGATTCAACTTTTATTCCTATTGTCCAAACTGTTTTTTTTTTCAAGGAAGTGAGAGTTCAATAGACTCATTTTGTGTAAAATCTGTCAATTTTAAATTAATAAAATTTTCAAGTAAAATTTTTGTATTTTTTAGATTGAATTTTTTAGTAGTTAACTCATATTTTAGTAACTCATCATTAATTTAATTTTTGATCAAATGGTCAAACAAGTAAAATTTGAAAGTCATGGCGTGGTTAGAAATCCATAATAATGTTAAGTAAATTAAAATTATCTCAGACAATTTTAGATAACGTTTAAATTTTTTACGAATAAAATTTTAAAAAATAATATATATATATATATATATATTATTTATATTACAAAAATTTAATATAAATTTGTAAAAGATGAATGATCTGCCCATTTTGTTCATGCGAGGAAGAGATCGTGAGAGAGGGCCTTGTAAGAGGAAAATTCGTCTTTCTGACATGCCGCCAACATCCAAATCTTTGAGTTCTAACAACTGTCTTCCAAGGTTCCGATGAGTTTGCTGACTTTAAGTCTGTTCATGAGAGTGTCAAACCCAGCGACAAGAAAGCTAACCACCATCAAAGTGGGAGTTTCTTTTACCATATTCACACATGCATCATAGTTTTCAAAACTCTTATTCAGTGACTTTACGATCTCGAGTATCGCCATTTTTATTGTATATGCATTTTTCATGGTATCACGACACAGAGGTAGACCTAACAGAAACATCAGATCGAGCGACCCGATCCTCGAAGAGAATCCGATTGCCCAACCCAAGACTAGGTTTGCAGAGGAAGACTTGAATACAACCAAAGTCATAACCCACACAAGATTAGCCTAAATCCATATAGTGATTACGAGAAATGATAATGCAAACAAAATAAATTAAATCCAACACTGTGCATGCATATTCCAAATATCCAATATTATCTAAAATGTTATGTAATAACGAATACAAATAGTATTCTCACCAAGTAGTTTAATGCAAATTAGGAAGCAAAATAAAAGGATGGCGGCTCCTCAACCCGAGCACCAAAGGTCATATCTAATCTTTTCTTTACTTAGAAGAGAAAGGTCGTTAAAGTGAGTGACTAACTCAATAAGAAACTTATATTAACTGCAGTACAATGCAAAACACATTCTACCTTTTCTCATCAAAACTATGATCTAGAGAAGCGTGCATCAATTTAAAATCATTTTCAAAATCTTTATCACCATTTTAAAGAAAATCGCCCTCAAAGGCCCCAGACGAGATATTAATTAAAAACATGGCTATATACATAGACAGATAATATCAAAATACCCTCGTCGTATTTTCATAGTGAAATCAGTTATTAATGAAAATGGAGGTTCACACGAGAACACCTTTGATCAAACACATAGAAAGGCAGAGATTGTTTTCGAGCAACACCCCATGAACCAGGAGGAAGAAATGACAGCGGTCTTAAGACTTGGCTTGTCACCCGAGCTGCCAACAAGCAAAGCTTCACAATGACACAACTTATACCTAATAAAAAACACTCTGATCAAGTTTAGATATTTGAAACCCAAGGAGCACGTCATCACTACCATATTGCCCATTTTTGTAACGTGCAAACAACCATCTTCATGCAACAGAAGAAGCATCGGGATAGCCTCATGATGCTTTGACAACGAGATCGTCAAAAACATCAAGAAGATTCATCCCCCAAATCAACAGTCAACTAATAGGAGAAAATATAAAGCACACCAAAATGTAAACATGTAAAATCCATGTACATATAATATAAAATTAGACGTGTTGTTTACTAGTCCTGATTGGTTCTCATATGTGGCAACTCACAAAAATAAAATTTTGAGAAAATTGTGTAATGCAATGTAACTGAGTATAAAATCTCTACCTCGACGATTGTCTCTCTTTTCCAAGAAGGAGCAGCAACTTCCAGTGCTAGTTCACAGTTTGCAAATTCATCCAAACCTATACAAATCAAACCCCAAAAAGTTCAAAGAACAGCTAAAGAAAAATAACAGAGAATGGGTTCTATACTGGGCTAAGAAACCCAAATGGAAAACGACCGTGGCTGCAACATCGCTAGGCGCATGGCATCGTGGTGGCAAGTACTCGACTCAGAAGTTCAAGTTGCAACTGGGACATAGAAACAAAGTTCACAAAACTGCACACTATGCATGATTTCTGACCTTCTGCAGAAGCCTATGCTTCTGTTACGAAATTCTATGCTTCCGCAGACCCATGCTCTCGCCCTTGCTCTCACAGAAGAATAGGTGTCCCTCGCTCCATTCAGACACGTATGCCTTATGAAAATCCAACCTTCTACTGTCACGTGTTTTTCGCAGAAATTTGCTTTGTTGAACATTTGTATCACTTAAATTCATTTTTGTTGCGGAAGCCTACCCTTTTGTTGCAGAAACAAGGCTTCACTGCATTGCAGAAACTTACGCTTCCACGAACACGTGTAACCCATAGGAGCTTTCCTCACACGGAAACTAACTTCCGTGGACGCCCTTGCTCACACAGACACATGTGTCCTCCACAGAAGCTTTTCTCCAATGAAGCGAGTTAGCTTCCGCAAACACCAACGTTTTCACAGACTCGATCCTTTCCATGGACACGTGTCTACCATGGAGACACTTCTCACGCAAACATGAGTGGCCCACGAAAGCCTACTGTCCTGTAGTGACAAACGTTTCCATAAAAGTTATTGCTTCAGCAGACCTTGAACATTTTTACAAACATGTGTCCTCCATATAGACACTTCCCTCATGGACACATGTGCTTTCGGTAAAGTTGCCTTCCATAGACATGCGGTTCCACAAAAACCTTTCTTCCATGGACTCAATCGTTTCGTTGTCTCCACCAATGGAACTCCAACACAACCCCATGTGAAGAAGAGCCTCGTTGTGTTGGTTCTCACCTTCAATCAGCTTAAGCATTATTATAACCCAAATCTGTCCCACACATCGAGACACCCCGCCATTTTTGAGTTCCTTAGCCTAAAACCAAAACTCAACCGGAGACTCGACTCACCATTGCAACAAAGACAAAAGTAAACTTACCCTCAGAGTTCCTTCATGGTTGAATGGGTGTTTAGTCCTTGTGGTAAATTCTCCAACTCATAGTAGCCAAAAATTCTCACTCTTCCCTCAGCACTGTTCACTCTCGTTAGTGGCAACAATGAGAGAAATAGAACTATTCTCAAGGGTTTTCTTTACACCTCTTTACCAATTTTCTTATTTTCCCCTAGGTATCCACAACATTTACGTGTTGCCTTTTTTTACCAAGAATTTACCCATGGCCAAATTAAATTAGAGTGCAAAAGAGTTCAGGTCAACACGAAACCAGTTTGATCACGATGACGTGGAAAGTCTACATGACAAAATTTAAATTTTCATGTAAAAATTTTTGTTTTTATAATATGGTGTGCCAGAAGTATATGAGTGACTCCATTTTCATTGAGATTTTCATGTTATACAATAGAGTCCTATTTTATGTATGTACCACACTATAGTGATATATTTTAACATTTGCACTACTGTATGTTTTCTAATTACTTTTTTATAAAATATTTTATACTTCACACTCACTCATTTTTCTTAATTGTAATGCTTAGTGTAAAAATTTATCCCTACTGAATTTAGTCGACCCATCCCAAATGACTCCCTCCTTTCAAGTTTTAGTTAGGGTGATCTTTACCACCTGACGTGAAACTAATTGAGATTTTATCCATTTATTTGTTTAGTTATTAGAGAGTATTTTTCTTTGATGAGATATACCACTTGATATTGCTTTTCCCTTCTAGTTAGATGCTTTGTTATTTTGTTTTTTTTGCATTGTTTTTCTTAGATTTATATTATTACATTATCTTTGATGTCATATTTGGACTTTCGCTTTAGTCCAATGTTATTGAGCTCTAACTTTTAATCTTTTATAATTCTTTCACTATAGACACAAATAATTAACATCAAGGGTTAGATGGTTTGGTCTTCTTATGGATCAGGTCGCTCTTTGTTCTATCTTAGGTCCTTTGTCGATCGTTACAAAATTTTTGGTATCAGAGCCACGTTGATATCTTGAAGTGACATCAATAAGAGAGATAACATGATAATATATAAGAGACTTGCAATTATTGTGCATAAGAACATTTTATTAACAACTAATATGATTTTGTGGGTCATTCTTATGTTAACTAGAAGAGCACATAAGACATGTGCATGAACGGCTAGGTGGCAGTCCATTAATCTTTTTGTAGCCTTGAGAGAACTAATATTAAATGTACATAGTGAGAGTCATAGCGCAGGACCCTAAGGATTGTTATATAATTTCTTCAAAGAATTTAAGTATCTTAACCCTTGAGTTATAGAGAATGGGTCATGGGACTTATCATGAGAATATTTTAGAGATTTGGGCAAGTGAATTGGCCAATGTTTGAGGATAAAGTGACCCACAAGTGGATGAGTAATGACTATGAAAGATTATATGAGATGTAAATGTCATTGATATGTTGGCAGAGTACAAGAACGGCTTCACATTAATATGTCGTGATAACTAGCAGGACATAGGATATTGATAGAGTATGATTATCATATATCATAACTTGGTTTAAGAGAAACTCATAATTTCATAAATGCCATGTCTATAATTGAATTGGACATGGCATCGTTGATAGTACGACTTTTAATTGGTGGGTTATGTGTTATTAGATGCTAGTACATAATTTTTTTTATACCCACACTATTTATGTTTCTTCAGAATTAATGATGCGAAAACAAAACCAAAGAGCTATGAACTCTCGAATTGTTGCAAAAATTTCCTAGATTTTGAAATGAACATAAAAATGATACAAATCAGTCAAATGGATGAATGTAAAAGTAACTTTTCGACGCAATAGAGGGCAATGCATGGGAAAAATGTCTTCAAAATTTGACACAAAAATTCATTCTAGAATGGAAGTTATGAATGGAAATGTTCAGGTTGCTGTGGATTTCAGATTTGGTTTTTGGACAGTTTTTGGAGGTGAATAAAAAAGCATCCAATGAAAAAATTTGGGAACAATATTTGGACACGAAAACAGGTGTGGGATGAAGAATAAACCCTCAAAATATTGAGGGCAAATTCAAAGGCATGACAAAGTTATGACCAAAAAGGTGCAAGCTGGTGAGAAATTTGGACGATGGTATTATAAACTTGTTCACGGTTTTGAAACAACAAATAGTTATTAAAGTTTTAATATTTTCCTTCTATTAATCTGATTCTCTTTTTTATTTTAAGGAAATCAAACGTGTTGGATAATTACAGAATCCACTAAAGACTACAGGTAAGTGATGTTGTTTGTGTTTGGCCTTTGACCTACATCACAAAAACGATAGGATTGTTTTGGTGTTACTTGTTATTACGTTGTTTGAGGATATGATCTCTTGTTTGATGTTTATTGTTTCTGCTAAGTCATGGATATGCTCATTATTATTGTTATGTTCATGCATGTTAGACTAATTATTAGGTGTTTATTGTTAGATTGTTATTAGGTGTTACGTGTATGTTACATGCATCATGAAAAAAGTTTTCATTAAAAAAATAAGAAAGATTGAAAGACAGACGGAATATATGTAAATAGCCATTGTGGGTGGGGTTTCGAGTTGGTTATCCTGCATTAAGTGGACCTAGTGGTGTCACTCTCTCTCCTAGATTGAATTACCCACAATGATTGGACTATTAAGTGAAAGAAAAAGAAAAGAACATTGACTGAAAAGACATGAGTTTTACAACTTGCATCTCATATACATGTGATGTCTATACATCTCTTGCTGAGCGTTAGGCATATAGGTGAACTTCAGGATATAGGTAATGATGAAGAATTTATTGATAATGTACTTGACGAAACAAAAGAATGAAAGTTGTGGTTGAAGAGGAGTTCTTATAGGTAAAGTTTAGGTGTTGTCAAAACAAAATTGATAGTGAATTGAAAAAGAACATTTTTATTTTAATTATGTAATTTAATATGTTTGGATAAGTTAAAGTATTTGCAAAAATTTTTGTTCATTTTAGGGAAAATGAGAAATCAACCATCGTGGTTTGCACTCAATGACAAGTCAACCACTATAGTATATTTTCTAACAAGTTAACCACTTATGTATGGAAAAATGATAAATCCAACATCGCTGTTACGTTTGCCGTTAGGAAGCTAACAGGGTGCAGCACCAGTTCGTAGATAAAATGCCGTAGCGCCGTGATTTTCCAAAAAAAGAAGGCCAAAGGGTTCTGGGACGCCGCGGCGTCCAGGCAAAAAGAGGGGCCTGGACGCCGTGGCGTCCAGGATCAACGTCCCAGGACCCCTCCTGTCCTTGGAACTCTCTTTTTTTCATGCATAACTACTTTACAGTCTACAACGGTTCTCGATTTTTAGTCTTTCATGGTTACTTCATATATGTTTTACGAATCCAATGTTTTTATTAGATTTTTGACATTTTCAATTTCAAAATACCATAATTTTGGCTACAAATGTCGGAATTGGCTGCGGAAGGTATCAAATTGAAGCTCTCTCAGAGATCTACAACTTGTTATAAGGTTTTCCCCATGACCCCCCTTTCACGAGCCCAAAATCACACGTTTAAGCCTTTAAATTTGTGATCAAAAATTTTTCTAGACATTGTCGCGATGTCCAGGCAAAAATTTTTTTGCAGAAGGCGTTCTGATGGACGCCACCTCCGCGTCTCAGGCCAAATTTGGCCGTCTCCTTCTTTCCATGGACCGTCGCAGCGTCCAGGCCAAATTTGGCCTTCTTTCCACGAACGGCGCGGCTCCATATCAATTTGTTAACGGCATATGTGACAACGATGTTGGCTTTGTCATTTTCCCATACGTCAGTGGTTAACTTGTTAGAAAATATACCATAGTGGTTAACTTGTCATTGATCACAAACCACGATGGTTGATTTGTCATTTTCCCTTTATTTTATGTTGGATTTTATTACGTTTGAATTTTAAATGAGATTGTTTTTTAAGACTTCCACTGTATCGTTTAAAGATATGATTTTTATGCATTAATATATGACGTATAAAAAATGACATGAAAAATGATTTTACGTTACGGGGCATTACATTACCACTAACTAAAGCCCAAATAATCCAAGAAAGCCATAAAATGTCTTAAGTCTCAGTACCTAATCATAATATCATCATTAGTGGTGTCTAATGGGCGGGCTAGCTCGCCAGCCCGCCCACTCGGCTCGGTACTGTAGCGATCCCAGCTTGGCTCGGATCGCTACAGTACCGAGTGGGCTCAGGTCGGGCCCGGTAGACGGGCCGAGCCGAGCCCGAGCACCTGGGCTCGCGAGCTCGGCGAGCTTGGCTCAAGAGCCTGCCTGGCGGGCTGGCTCGCGAGCCTGGCGAGCTGGCCCGGCTAGCCAGCAGGGGAGCCAGCCCGCCAGATCTTCACTGTGAGCCCGAGCTCATGAGTCACCACGACGACGGGGAGACGGGAGACCTCTGGCCTGAGCTGACGAGTCGCGACGACGGGGACAGAGCTCGCGTGAAGGACCGGGCTCGCGACGACGAGGACAGAGTCGGGACGACGAGGACTGCGTCAATGGCGATCGCCGGCAAGACAGAGCTCGCCGACTCTGTCCCGACGTCGCGAACTCCCGACGCAGAGAAGCCTTCGCCGCTTCTCTGTGAGATTTCTCACAGAGAAGCCTTCGCCGCTTCTCTGTGAGATTTCTCACAGAGAAGCAACGGTCTTCAGACCGTTTCTTGCAACGGTCTGAAGACCGTTGGCGAGCAGGCGAGGGGCGATGGCAACGGTCTGAAGACCGTTGGCGAGCAGGCGAGGGGCGATGGCAACGGTCTCTAGACCGTTGCCTGGAGCGCACTGGAGCTGAGCTCCCTCCCTGAGGCGAGCTCCCTCACTGCCAAATGCCAACGGTTGGAAAATTTTTTTCTATATATACTCCTCATTATCTCTCAAATTTTTCATCCCAACTTTCTCACATTCTCTCAATCTTTTCACAAATTTTTCTCTTTTTCTCTCAATATCTCCTTCTCAATTGCTTAATCTCTCCATCATTCTCCCAATTTCAAAGGTATATTTTATTTTTATAATTTTAATTTTTTTAATTTAATGTGTATTACAAAACAACTATTTTTTTTTTTTGCAATTTTTGTAGGACTCGTATTCGGGGAGGAGGTGATCACAATTCACAACAATTGCATACTATTGTTGCGTAATTGGTGTGCGGTATCATTTTATTTATTAATTGTTTCGTAGTAGTCAATTTTTTTAATTATGGATCCTCGTGATTTTTTGATTGACACTTTTAATGACACTAACGATGATATTGAAGAAATTAGGGAAGATAATCTCACAATTGCAATTGATCAATCATCGGCACATGCATCCACATCGTCACCTAGAAAAAAAGAAGAAGTAAAACATCGGATGTATGGAATAATTTTGAAATAAAAGATATTAAAATTGGTGGAAAAATAGAAAGTAGAGCACAATGTAAATATTGTATTAAACATTATGCATACGTATCCGGTAGTTCTACTAGCACACTTGGTAGGCATTATGAAAAATGTCACGCTAACAAGCAAGTGAAAGACCCTACACAAACACTCATAAATGCTAGTGGCAGTGGCAATTTTATGTATTCACATAATAAAATGAGAGAAGGAGTAGCAAAATATATATTATAATCTGAAGCACCTTTATCTATGTTTGATAGCGAGTTATTTGAAAATTTTATGAAAGAGTATATTAATCCTAGTTTTAGACGAGTCCCTAGAAGTACGACGCGAAGTGATATTATTAAAATGTATAATCATATGAAAAATGAATTAATTGAGTTTTTTTCAAATGCTCCGTCTATGTCTATTTGTATTACTTCTGATTTATGGAGTGCACCTAATGCTTTATGATATATTGTCGTAACTTCTCATTTTATTGATGACTCTTGGCAATTAAATAAAAGAATATTAGGATTTCGTAGTTGTGAATATCCACATAGTGGCGTTACCATTTATAGATATATTGTTGGAATTTTGCAAGAATATGCTATTAGAGATAGAATTTTTAGTATTACGCTAGATAATACTGCTGCTAACGATGTTGTAATTTTTGAATTTAAAAGGTTATTTCAATTAGATACGGCTCATAATACTCTTTTTCATATGAGATGTGTTTGTCATATTTTAAATTTAGTTGTTCGAGATGGCATGTCACATATTTCGCTACATATTGAATCTATTCGATCTGCAATTTCTTTTATTACTTCATCTAATACGCGACAACAAGAATATAAAGAATATTGTAAAATTGCTCAACTTAAACCAAGAAAATTAAAAACCGATGTAGATACAAGGTGGAATTCGACTTATTTAATGTTAGAAAATGCTAAGCCATATTGGTTAGTTATTTGTGCTTATATTAGTGAAAAAACAAAATGTATTACTCTTGATCATAATAGTTGCGATATTGCTAATTTATTTCTTGATTTTTTAAAACCATTTTATGAAGCTACAAATAAATGTTCGGGAATTTATTATCCCACTACTCATCTTGTTCTCCCAATTTTTATAAAATTAACGGGTACTTTTCAAATATTTAAACAAAGAAACGAATTTTGTGCATTAATTGAAAAAATGGAAAAAATTTTTAAAAAATATTGGCTTAACATACCTCATATTTTTTGTTTTGCATGCATAATGCATCCTAGATTTAAATTAGATGGAGTGCGTATAATGCTTGATAGAATTTCTTCTAATTTAGGTATTTCTTCTTCAATTAATGGTGCTCAATTAAGAAATGAAATTGATAATTTATTTTCTTCTTATGAAATTAAATATTCTAATAATCGTTCAATTCCTTCATATGATATGCATGCTAGTTCTAGTAGTGGTGCTTGTGGTGGAGATCCACAAGATTTTATGTATGATATATTTAAGCAAATAGATAGCAATGTTCATTCTTATAATTCACAAAGAAATGAACTCGATATTTATCTTAACACCTACCATAACATTTCTTGCCCCGAGGATTTTGATATTTTAGCTTGGTGGAAAGTCAACTCTATTTCATTTCCTATTCTTTCTAGAATGGCACGTGATCTACTAACACCTCCGGTCTCCACAATAGCATCGGAGTCTGCTTTTAGTGCAGGTGGACGTGTGTACGATGATAAACGAGGAAGACTTGCACCAGAAATCGTTGAGGCACTCATTTGCATGAAGGATTGGAACGACGCTGTGACGAGAGATCAACAACGAGAAGATGACATAGTTGAAGAATTCAAAAATTTGGATGTCGAAGACTAAATTTTTATTTAAATTTGAAATTGTAATTTTCATTTTCATATATTTTCTTTATCTTGTAAGTTGTGATTTGAAATTGTAATTTATATTTGAAATTGTAATTTTCATTTTCATTTTGAAATTGTAATAAAAATATTTATTTAATTCAATAAAAATATTTATTCAATTAAATTATTAATTATAGTATTTTTACATTATAATAAATTATTATAATAATAAATGATACCGCACACTAATTACGAAACAATAGTATGCAACAATAGTATGCAATAGTATGCAACAATAGTATTTATCAATTACGAAACATTATATAAGATATTATTATTTATGTATATTTGGCTCGTTAGGCTCGGCTCGTTAAGGCTCGTTAGGCTCGCTCGGCTCGTTAAGGCTCGGCTCGGCAGGCTCGGCAGGCTTGTTAGGCTCGGCTCGTTAGGCTCGGCTCGTTAAGCTCGGCTCGTTAGGCTCGGCAGGCTCGTTAGGCTCGGCTCGTTAAGCTCGGCAGGCTCGACGAGCCAGACTTTTTCAGGCTCGGCCGGCTCGGCTCGGCTCGTTAGCCACCTCTAATCATCATTAACATCAAAATAGAATTATAATGCTTTTCAAGTGTTATTTTTATGTTAGAAATAACCCATGGAACAAATGGGTCAAAAACCCAAAATTTTTCCACAATAAGCACTGAGCCGCAACTTAGCCTACCTACGCCATAACTTAAATTGAGTATAAGCTGCAACTTAATTCCTTGCTAGGTCGCAACATAGCATAAAGATACAGGTGGTTTTTCCCTCTGGCTTTTTGCCAGATTCTCCAAATTTTTTGATTCCAACTGTCACGACCTGAAGGTGAGCCAAACAAATATGATGGAACGAACGACCTTATTCTCGGAGATGACCCAATCGTCCAGCCCAAAGCTTGGTTCACAATGAAAAACTTGAACACAATCAAAATCATAGCCCACATGGGATTAGCCTAGGTTCACTATTTGAACCTAGGCTAACATTATATAAATATGTATATATTTATATACATATATATAGTATAAAAACTAATGTGGTGTCGAATAACTCCCATAGGGTGTTCCTGTGTGGCAATCTATAAAATAAGGTTTTGAAAATCATATGTAGTATGGTAAAGTATAAAATCCTACCTGGACGACAATGCTATTCTTGCCAGCACGAGCAACTATCTTGGGAACAGATTCGTAATCAACAAACTCGTCTGAACCTATAATAGAGTCAACCATAATGAGTCCATATCCAAAGGGAATAATAAGGAATGATTCCTATACTAGGACTAGGAACCTGAATTAGAAGGAAAGCATAGACAGCCGCAAACTTTATCGAGGCGACAAAATTTGACCCAAAAAGGGTTGTCGTGGTCGTCTGGATCTTTCTGTAGACGACCAGTGCGGTTGCTCAAATTTTTCTGTGGATGCCCGACCTAAGTGCACATGCCCATAGTCTGCCACAAACACCCGATTCAAGTGCAGATGTTCAGCGTGGGAGCCTAGTCCAAGGCACTTTCCAGCATGGACGCCCGGACCTCCACCGCAGTGATCAGTCCTGCATCGCTTAGGCAATCCAAAAGGACATTTCCACAGTTGACCTGACTCACGCAGCTATTAACCGGCAATGACATTTCCATCGTCAAAATTGTGAGGAAAACATGCCCTTTTTTACCAATTCCCACCTCTCATCGGTGCAATACCATGTATAACTCTAAATAAACAAAAATAATGTAAAATATGCTAAGATTTTGAGTTTCCAAACATGAAACCTAGATCTGACCTAAATGGAAATTAAATGGAAAAATGAGTTTAAGGTTAATGTACACTCAAAGAGCCTTTACAAAGGCTGAAGCTGAGAGTGTCATGACGAGAGTGTCACGAACACAGTTCTAACGCCAAAGGCTCACTTCATGAAGCACCTCTCTCTCTCTCTCTTCTCTTGGGTGTCCGCCAAATGAAGAATAAGAAAGGATTTCCTCTTCTTGGGTGTCTGCCAAATAAAGAATAAGAAAGGATTTCCTCCTTCCAATAAATAAAATATTTTATTAAAATTATAAAATATGTAATATGTTATAAAAAATTAATATATTATACATTAAATAAATCTTTGAGTTCAATCATTTGGAGTTCCAAATGTAATCCAACTTGACCCGTGATAATTCTGACTTACCGAGCATCTTTTTGAAACATCACCACGCAGTAACTCACAACTTGCACCGGTTTGACCAATTGACTGAAACTTTATACGTGGTAAAACATAAATGGGTTGAGACTAATTTGGGTCCCCATAGCACACGTTGACCACAAATGATGTGGAAAATTTATTTATTAAAAGTAGGGGCTTTCACTCCAACTTTGCCAAAATTATTTCAAAACATTAGTGTGATTATTTTTGTGCCATCAATTGATAATTTTACCCATAATTTCAGTGTTTACATATTAAACATAGGTGTTTCCCCAAAATTCCACATATTCATAGAAACAGAAAGGAAATCATCTTACCTTCACGAAATCGCTGACGTTTTCCTCTAATTTACACAGTAAGAACTCTGATCCAACCTTGATCCATAGACTCTCCTCTGAGTTTTTGGAATTTCAATGATTAAGCATATTTGACCATTGACATTCGAAGAAATTTTCAAGTTTCCAAACGGATATCAATTAACGAGTCCAACAACTCTTCTTACGTCAAAAATCACAAATCTTTACTACGATTTCCGCTCACCTATCTCTTTCTTCCAATGGTACAAGTAAAGATTCTCAATCTACAAAGAATCCCCATGTAAAAATTCAATTTTTATGCCTCAACAAAAAATATTAAACAAAGGATTTTCACCAACCTTGAAAGTTTCATGTAGATTCACTCAAATCAATGACTGAAATTTGGTAGATATCATTTCAAAACTTTTTTCGCATTCGCCAATGCTTCTCTCTTTACAAATGGAGTTTTTATTTGCATCAAATTTATGTGTATCTACTATACACAAGGAGTTATTGAAGGAGGAGAATCCCCCCAAATATGCGTAACTCCTTCCTACAAAAGGTGGGAATTTAATATTTTATTTTTAAAAAAAATATTTTAACTTGATTTCAGATGGTGATTACCATATTCTCTCAGACCTAATGAAATTTCTCCTCTAAATTTAGAATAACATTCAAAATCTCTTTAAATAATTGAGGATACCTCGCTACCATTTATGACTCCATCTTCTAGGTAGCTCTCTTTCATTGTGGTTCTTCTATTGAACCTGAATTAAAGGTATCTCTCGATGGTAGAGAAATCAAATCTAATGAGCCAAATTTCACCCTAGCTCATCCTCATAAGAAATGTGCTCTTGGATAAGAACATCCAACTAAGAGATAGCATACAAACAATATGGAGTACACTTTAAACACATATTTTAGCTATGGCAAAAATTCTATTCTATAAGCCACAAAGCCAATACGATCCATAAATCCAAAACAAACTAGTATATCTCAGGTCATCATGCCCTTTGCACTAAAATGATTAACACCATGTCTCGGTTGAACTTTTAGAAAAATAAAGTCCTCAGCCTCAAACTAAATCTCTCTCCTCAAGAGGTTTTCTTAACTCTTTGACTGGCACTAAAATCCCTTTAATCCATCTTCAATAGCTTGAATCTTCTAAGATTCTTATGAATTTAACATTGTCTAATTATCGCTCTTTCTTCAACCTTAACAAACGCAAGAGTCATCTACTCGACCTCCTATAAAAAGCCTCATAAGGTGAAACTTTTATACTAGCGTGATAATTATTTTCATGTACACACTCAATAAATAAGAAAGGGTTCACTCAATCAATATAAAGATCCAAAATGAAAATAGTAATATATCCTTTGGATTGTGTAGTCAAACTGTTCATCTATCTAAGAATGATTTGAATTGCTTGAATTAAACTCGTTGCCAAAGCTCTCCATTAGGTTCTCTAAAACTTCGAAGCAAGCTCTATATCTATTCAAAACTACACAAGAACAACATGATGCCAAACAATGTCATAATTTTGCATAATCCTCGGTAACCTGATCCAATACAATCGTATTCCATTTACACTTAGGAATTGGTAATGTTTGTAATAAACCAATAGGACTATGATGTTCAACTCTGACCTGCTGATTACGTCAAAATTCTTGCTAAATACTTCAAGAAATTTTGCTTTATGTCCATCCATCAACATTGATGTTTTGATCATGAAACGTTTTAATACTACTAGGATGAATACTAAATCCCAACCCTTGACTCTCTGTTAAAACAATATGTCCATCTCAACTTTGACTGCTCAATAGTCATGCTCAAATCTTTCCTTAAGTCCACCAACAAACTTCTATGTTTCCTTAACACGTTGTAGAATGGTAGAAGTTAATATTAAAATATACTCACAAACTATCAAACCAATGTCATTACATTACATATCATAGTCATTAATAGTTAAACATCTCTTCTAAACTTTAACATCAAATAAAGAAATAAAGCTTTGGGGATGTATACTCAAAGCATCTGGCATAACATCGACATACAAGGATGGTAGTCTAACGAAAAATTTTAATCTTCTATATATTTCATTAATCTCTCTGCCTAAAATTTGAATCACCCTTTACAAATAAATACCTCAAAGTCTTATGGTTCAAGAAAACTTTAGTTTACGCACCATAGAAATAACTCCATCAATTTTTTAAAGGAAAAATAAATTTTTTCCAACTAGAGCTCATGAGTCAAATTCATCTATTTTTTAGTATTAGAACATGTAAGTATTAATTTTATCATGCTACATCAATATGCAACCAAATATAACTCCTGATGCATCAACATAATAGACATGATGTGAATTTCTATAAGGCACCGCCAAAAATAGTACATTAACCAATTTGAGTTTCAGCTTTGCAAAAACCAACTATCACCTTCCATTCTAATTAAACTCAGTGTTCTTTCTTGTGAAAGACTTCAATAGTGACACTAGAAGAAAACTTACAATGAAATGACAACACAACTATCTAAACTCAAGAAACTCTAAATCTCAATAATGTTCCTTGGTGACTTTCAATCCAACATAGCCACAATCTTAGCTGGATCGAATGAAATATCATTTCTAGAATTAATATGTCTAAGAAATTTTACATTTCATTCAAAAGTTGCTTTTAAATCTTCTTAACGTACAATTGATGATCTTTTAAAGTTGCAACAAAATTTCTTAGATGCTCCATATACTCATCATGGGTATTAACATAACGAATATGTCGTTAATGGTTACTTTAACAAACTAACTCATTAGGATATGAAGACTTGCTTCATCATTCTCTTAAAAGTAACTAGGACATTTGATGTGTCCCAAACGGGGGTTTTGGAACAATGCGGTAGCGAACAAGGAACAAGAGAGACCCGTGGGGGGGTGCTCTAACTTATTCTTGATGGAATGGACTTAGCTCGCCTTGCTAAGTGTGGAGAGAGATTAACTTGAGGGATCAAGTTAATTGATGTACACTCACACTTCCCTTGGATATGACTCACCAAGAAAAATGGAGGCGAGCTTGGATATGACTCACCAAGCTACGGTTTGGATATGACTCACCAAACCTACTAACACTCAATTTGGATATGACTCACCAAAATAAGGGATAGCAAAAAGAGAGTGAAAGAATTTCACAAACTAAACACAAGAGTTTTTTATTCAAAGTTCATTTCCAAACTACAAAGGATGAGCAATTTATAGGCTCATTTGACTCAACGATGCATGCATGAAATTAATGAATGCTTAGTGGAAATTAAGGATCCACTAAGCATTTAATACAACTCAAAATTCACACCTAAATTTAAAAGATACTTAGTGGATTTATTTATGGATCCACTAAGCATTTAGTACAAACATTGAACAATGCTGAAAGTAATAAAAAACATAATAATAACTTATTAAAGAGTTTTATTAAATGATGCATTTAAGTAATCATGTATGCAATAAATGCACTCATGCAAAAATCTTCCAAAGGCTGCATATTCCTCGGATTTAAGTTGAGGGTTCCTCGGTTTCTCTCCGAGTGAGGACATGGAAGGGTTTCTCCTTATCCTTTTGGTTTGCTTCTTCCTCGAGACTTAGATTTCCTACAAAATGAGCAAACTTTTTAGAAAGCTTCTTGGCCCTAGCTCGGGTGATTGGACCCCGTATCACATCAACATTAGTCAAGCCAAACGTCAAAACCTTATACTCAAAATGTTCATAACAATCCCAAAAAGGTAATTATATGGATATCCTCCTTACATACTGATGCACCAGCGGAAGGAAATAGGAATATAACTTGTTAAATGATGAGTAATCAATGATTGATTGAGTGTTGAAGAATTGGAATCAATCGGATGCTTGGAAGAATGCATGCGATCAACTAAGAAATGGATAATAGGCGGAGATTGATCAGGAATGATCAGCTACAAATTAAAGTTGAAATAGCGATCGATCAGCAATGTGAAAAATATTACAGTGGCAAGCATTTTCTCGACCGGTCGATCATCAACGGTGAAGCTGATCGACTAGGACTTCAAAGTTTCCTTAATTTGCTGCAAAACACAATATAGAAACTCTAACTTTGAAAACTAATAATTCCCATGCTTTACAAGCTTTTGAGCTAGAATTTGGAACACGCCTTCTTGGATGAATAAAGAAAAAACTCCTTCAAGAATAATGGAAAGAACCTCCACAAATTAGGAAATATACTTGAGAGAACTCGAGTGGTAGAAAATAGTAAGTAAGCATACTTGCAATTCCTGAATGGATGACTTTGTGGATGAGAACCTTCTTGATGGTTGGACACCTCTTCACACAACCTTCCTCCAAAAAGTAAGGAAGCGGATGCTAATAAGAGAACTTACTCAACTCCAAGTAAACTCAATCTTGTAATGCAACTCACACAAGGAGACTTTGAATGCAACTCACATAAGGAGACTTTGAATGCAACTCACCAAAGTGTTGAAAAAGGTATCACTTCAATTTCAAAATAAAGCAAAAGCTTTTATTAATCAAACTTCAATGTCTTAAACACACATATTAGGTGGTCGTATACAGTCAATTACAAAGTATAGAATAGGAAATAATATAATAGGAAACACACTAGGTATTCAATCTTATATGGTTGATTACTAAACTATGAATTTAATAACTTTCTAAAGGGATTATTATATTATTCTTTGCTGGCTTTGGCTACACAAAATGGGGTTTTTTAGCAGCTACTTCCTCTTTAATTTTGCCACTTGTATAGTTTCCATAATCAAGCATAATCGGCCTCCTTTGTTCATGGCTGATTAAGGAAGCTTTCCTTGTCTCTATTTCCCTTAGCCTTTCTTTTCCTTCAAGTTTGTCTTCTTGGGCTTCTTTCCATAGTATTAAGTGCATGAGCCTTTCTTGGTCTTCTTGGGTTGGAGGCTTCTCCATTTGGGCTATAATTGGACCACCTTCCAAATAGTTGGAAAGGTAGGTGTTAATGAGCCTTTGGGCCCTTGCTCTTGTGATTGGACCTTGTAATCCATCATCCTCTTTCGGGTTTTTTAGGATTTGACCTCAAATATTCTTCAAGTTTGGGATCTATAGTGGCCTCCTCATCATCAACAAATGGAGATAGATCTTGTACATTAAAAGTGGCTGACACTCCATATTCTCTCAAAAGCTCCATCTTGTAGGCATTGTTGTTGATTCTTTCAAATACCTTGAATGGGTCGTCGAATCTAGACATGAGTTTGAATTTCTTTTTTGGAAAAATCATTTTTTGCGCAAGTGAAGCCAAACTAAGTCGCCGTCATTGAATATCACTTCTTTCCTTCTACAGTTGGCTGCCTTTGCATAAACTTCATTCTTTTTGTCTATAATTTTTCTTGCATTTTCATGTATTTCTTTCATAATGTCGACCTTATTTGCTCCATTAGAATTATTAAGTTCTTTATCGGGTAAGGCCATAAAATCCATAGGAGTGTGTAATACCCCGACTTTTTATATCAGGATTAAATAATGATAATTGAAAAGTAATTAGGAGTATTTAGATTTATTGGATAATTATCGAGGTATTACCAAGGACGTATTCGTAAGATTATAAATTATGGGAAATTAAGGTAATTAGAATAAATATTAATTTAATAAAATAAATTATAATGTTTGGGATTAGTTAAAATTGTTTTGAATTAAGGATTTATTGAATAAATAAAGAGAGAGATTTCTGGATTGAACCGGTTTGGTTTGGCTCAGTCCGATAGATTTTGGATGGCTCGGTTTTCTATTAATTAAAAGAAAGGAAATGAGATTTATGGGATACATTGAGTTACTTGAAATTAATAAGGTAATGGGGATCAACTAAATTTAATTAATTAGATTAAGAGAGAAATTAAAGGTGATGAAGTGATGGGTTGGCTGAACCGGTTCAAGGATGAACCGGTCTAGTGTTTTTAGGGGAGAAACAGAATGGCTCGGCCATTCTGTTCAGGAGAGAAAGGTGAATTGGCCTTTGGCCATTCCCACGATGCAGACCAGACGACAGAGAGAGCGCCTGAGAGCGAGGGAGCAATTGTAACACCCCAACTTTTTATATTGGGGTATTACCAAGGACATGTTCTGAGCATTAAGTCTAGGGGTATTTCTGGTACATTTTTTCCGTTCACGCGATGTGATTAAACGAAGGGGTTATTAGGATATTACGTTGCGTAATTATACGTGTCATTTTATGACGTGTATTTAGGGGGGAAGTGTTATGGGATAGGAGTCAAGTGAGAAAAACGTGAGGAAAAGCTGCCCAGGGTGTTTGAGGACGTCTGCAGACGTATCATGTCGTCCATAAATACAAGGAATGGACTTGGGAAGATTTGGGATGAGATTTCATGTCATGATTTCACTGTGCAGTGGAGTTGCGGATGAGATATCAGACGATGCAGACGCGAGTTGCTTCATCGGTATCGAATCTGTACAAACTCTGGGGACTTCTGGACGAATGCAGATGGATGCAGATGTAGTGTAGCCTCATCCGATTTGCCTCTGTCTTATTTATGAACACCTTCGGATGCTTTTTGGACTATAAGTGTGGACGCCATACTACGTCTGAATCACGCTTGTGGATGGTACAAACTGGGATGAGGACGCCATTCCTCATCCGAGAGCGCGATTTAGCCTATGAGATTTTAGCCTTGCGGACGAATTGGACGAGACCTATGCGTCCACACTCGTTCGAATTAGCCCAGAACCTACAAATAAATTAGGGATAAAATGATGAAGATTTGTCATTTAACCCATAAATGTTCGACAATGGAGACGACGAAGTCTCCTCCCTCATGCTGGATGCCTTCCCTAACCATTCCCTCTCCTAGCCTACGTTGTCCCCTTCCTCTCCTAGGTAATAGCTATCTCTCCCTTAACATTCAGTCTTCATTCTTGCATAAGCTCTCCTCCCCTACGAGAGTTCTCCTTCCAGCGAGTGGTGAGTTCTAGTGAATGAGTGAGGGCTGTTGTGAGTTAGCCATTGGGTTAAGTGAGTGCTACGTGAGTGTTAGTGGGAGCTCTGGAAGCTGGAGCTGCTCCCTGCTGGAACCGTGAGCTAGGAGCTGGGGTGTTGTCCCTATGTGTTCTTCACTTTAGGTAAGGAATTAGGGGTATTTTGGCCAGTGGAGCCCTACACCACAAGTGGGTGTGCGTGAGTTTACGTTGGTTCCCCTGAAATGGTACTATAAATTGTTGTTAGTCAGCTTTTAGGTGATAATCCCTTGAATGATATTATGTTCCTTGTTCTTGTTGCTTTGTGTGGTTTTTATTGCTCTATGATACTTCCTTAGTGTTAGCTCTGTTAATTATTAGTGTTGTGATTGGTGACTTGTAGATGCTAATTGATTAATGAAAATTGCTGTGAAGTATAGAATAACTTGGGGTAAAATAGAGTAGGATAAACTAAAGAGATATGAGGATGAGATAAGCGTGAATGAACTAACTTCCCTTTTCTTATGTCGATTTTATTCTTGTTGCTCATTCCCTTACTTGTTGTTAGTTAAATTTCTCTGTGTAAGCATGTTCGATTGATTAGAATTGTGATCTCCCCTGAGAATTGATGCATGAGCCTTGAAGGATTAATTAGACTTGATGCATGTTTAATTAACTAGGTTAATTAATTAACTAGTTGTGTAATTAATCATCGCTAACTAAATTAACTAATTAATTGGAGTAATTAACTAGGCTAAACATGTTAGTTAACTAGAGTAATTATTAGAATCATAATTATACACTCGCTTAAGCACGTTTAATTCGAGTATGCTTAATTAACCAACTAGCGTGTTAACTAACTAGGTTAATTGACTAGATGTGACTAATTAGTAAGCATGTAAATCAACTAACTAACTAAGCATGTTAATTGACTAATTGAGCATGTTTAATGATTATTATTGAGCATGTAAATTAATTAGGTTTCTACTAGAATAATAATTGTGACCTTGAGCATGTTGATTAACTAACTAGTGGTGCATGTTAATTCATTAGTGTAATTTACCTAACTAGAACCTGAGCATGTTAATCTACTAGAGTAGGTTAGAAGTTGGACAAGTCAATGAACTAGCATAATTAACTAAAGTAATTGACAGATCATGTTAATTAACTAGAACAATTAACTAAAGTAATTAAACTTGAGCATGTAAATCACCTAGGATAACTAAGTAGAATAATCGCCTAGAATGATAAATAGAGGAAGCATGTAAATGGACTAGGAAAGTAATTAAGATATCTAACTTGAATAAGAAACGTAATTAATCCTTGAGCACGTTAATTAATTAGGATAACCAACTAGATTAATAATTGTAACTCGACTTGCACATGATAGTTAATTAGGATATCTAATTAGCATGATACATGTCGTTATTTCTTAAGCATGATAGTTTAAATAAATTACTTGCATGTTCACCTACTTGTATGCATTCATTGTTTCAATTCGATATTGTATTTGTTTTCTGTTGTACGTAACTATTTCCTTCTACTATATGTTTTACTTTCTTTATATGCGCAATTTCAATTATAGTTGCTTTCAATTACTTCTTTATGCGCACTTCAATTCTTATGAATGTTATGTTATAGCACATCATGCATCAAGTTAGGTTGAGAATGTATGGTCATGTATCCTGTTAATAGAAATCATAGGAAGTGTCACCTTGGTGGTGGTATGCAAGAATGCATAAGTGAGCTAAAATGTTAAGAAAAAGAAGGAGAAAGGGGAATTGGGAGTGGATAGATAGCGGAGATAGTCTGCAACCTAGGGAAGCCCCTCCCTCATAGAGTACGGGAGCTCTAGCTTGGGAGTAAAAGGTTAGATCCGACCACTATGCCATTGCACGAGAAAAACCTCCCAATTCCAGCTCAAAGTACGAGTAAGGAATAAATGGATTAAAATAACAGTAAAGTAATAAACTGTTAAAGGACATAATGAAAGGATTGGTTTGGGTGGTCTCCATTCCAACATGAACTAAAGAGTGGCATTCATGTTGCATTAAACCCTTTTTCCTTACTAAGCCTTTGGGCTTACAGTTGCTTGTGGTGTAGATGTAGGTACTTGTAGGAGTAGCGAAAAGATGAACAAACATTAAAGTAGGGATGACGGGTTTACATGCGCGAGGGAGTCCGTGGCTGGCCAGGCATAAAAAGGGTAAAAGATAAACAGTTGTAATTAAATTAAGTTTTTCCAAATTGTATTTAATTGTCTGAAGTCATTTCATTAGGCACAGTATTTAATTGTTTAGTTCTTTCACTGTTTACGCTTCCTCAATGTTTTAAATAAATGATTTCACACACTTTCGCATTTTATTTATTGGTTTTCATAACGAGTTTAAAGAAGGGTTAGTAGCGATCCGGGTTTAGTGCCGCGCTCTAATTTCGTTTTATAAAAGGGTCTTTTGAAATTTTTAAATTTCTCGCATTTTCAAGGAATTACAAAAAATCTGGGATGTTACAGCAATGGAGACGACAAGCAGGAGACGATGAATGGCGACTGCAACGACGGGTCCGGCATGCTGCTTACTGCGTTGTGGGTCGCGATTAGGGCTTAGGAGGCGACACTTTGAGGGGCGAATCAGAGCTTCTGCCGTGGCACTTTTCCGGGGACGATTGAAGGTATGTTTGGTGAATTTCTTCCTCCTCCTTGGCATTTTGTCATTTGGTCGTTGGCTGGGATCGATTTCAGGGGATCGGAGCTGGCATTTTCACAAGGAACGTCGGGGAGAAATGGCAGTTCGGGCTGGACCGACCGAAGGCCTGGGTCTAGCTTTTTGTTGGGTTTGAACTGGCGATGACGAATCTTCCACCCATTCCTTCCAGCTGGCATCACACTCGGCCATGAGGGAAGAAGACAAACGAGACTGAGTCTGAAAAGCTGAATGGAATCAAGGGGCGTGGGGGCAACCTCTTAAAAGCTGGAGAAAATTTGTGGGCGTGCTGTCAGTGGCTGGAGGATAAAGATAGTGAGGGACGTGGCTTGGAAAAAATTGCTCTCTGGAGATTGAGCGGAGAGTTGATGGAAGGGAGAAGCTCTCTGGAGCTGAGGGTTGTGTGCTTCAGGCGAAAATGAGAAGAATGGCAAAGGGAGAGATAGAGAAGTGAAGGTAATGTTCTCTGGAGGAGAGCTCTAACCGAGAGCTTCTGGTGAGTTTTGTTCTCGGTTGTTTTGGTTAGTTGGCTTCTGTTCCTTGGTTTGGTGAATGGGTTTGCTAATGGTCATTGTTGCTGCGATGGAGGGACACCCTCTGAAGAAGCAGGAGCAGAGGGAAGAAAATAAAAGGGAGAAGAAGCTGCTCTCGAATGCCCTAGTTCGCCTCGACTCTTCCCTTAGGTAACTAAAATTCTTCCCTGTTAGTTTCTAATCTTAAGCATGTTAAGTGTATATTATGAATGGATTATTAGAAGTAGGAAATGTTAAACTGATGTTGGATGATAGTTCTCTGTTGATGGATAAATGCTCTCTTTGTTGCTACCTTTGATAATTAGTAAGTTTGATTCAAGAATTACTCTGTTGTTTGGTTATGCTTTGATTTGGGTTCTGCCGATGGTTTAAGTGGAGAAAATTGATATCCTATAATTATTTTAGTTAATGGAGAATAGACATTTTGGTAGAGTTATATGCTGTCAATGAAAATTACCTCTTTAAGTTCTCTGTTGTGAACTGTTAATTTTGTACGTTGGAACGATTTGTCTGTAGCCATTCTAAATTGGATGAAAAGATTAATAGATATGTCATGTTGGTTGTTAAATTATGCATGTATGTTGAATTAATTCATGCACGGTGAGATCGAAGTTAAATGTTCTACGCATTGGATTTATGCTCTACACATTTAGATGACTGTTGGTTTTGGATTCGAATTATTGGTTGTCAATATATATGGGGATTGCTATTCAAGCAAATTGGGTTATAGCATTTTGACATGACATTGATAAGAGGTTTAATATCATACTTGTTTCGGATACGTCATTTGGATTGATATGTTCTGGATATTTGGAATTAGGTCATCTAACGTTTGCTTGGTAGATAAATGTAGTTTTGTGACTCGATTTAGATATTGTTATTGGGATTAATTTATTGGCTTATGTTATATTTCGTTTAGGCGTCGGAGAAGTACTTAGAATTTGTATAAGTTCGAATACGATTCATTGATAAGTTATAATGTTTTAATTGTGAAGGTATCGAAAAGATGAAGAAGGATAACGATTAGGTGTTAAACGTGCTAAAGTTGCGAGGTAAGGAATTTGGGTGTGTCTTGACCATTTGGAGGCCCTACACCGCAAGTAGAATGCGTGAGTTTATGTTAGTGTCCGTGAACTGCTTACTGTTGGTTGCTGTTAATTGGTTTTAGATGATAGTTCCTTATTGTTGTTAATTCCTCGGTTGATTTCCTGTGTTAATGATAGTGTGGAACTGCTAATACTCCGTAGATCATTGTTGCTTTGTGATATTTCCTTGATGATAGTCCGTATACTTTTTGTTGCTTGATTTCCTCTGTTGTTGTTAACCCTGTGATCTCCCTTGTTTGTTAGCTTCCTGCAATTTTATACATACTGTTGTTAATTCCTGCAATTATTTCTTTTACTGCAAATGATTCCTGAAATTAATAGTGATGGTTGAGATGAAAGCGAAATAAGTGAATGATGAATGGTTATGCGAAGTCTAGAAATGAGCTAAGAGTCCTATGCTAATTTTAAATGTTTACTTGCCATTTGTTATTATCTACAAGCTGTTACATTTTCATTATCGTTTACTCGCTAATTAGTTAGTAACTACAAGCATGTTTAATTAACTAAGTAAACTTGAGTATGTTTAATTAACAAGTCAACAATAACTAATTTGAGTATGCTTAATTAATCAACTAGCATGTTAACTGACTAGGTCAATTAACTAAATGTGATTAATTAGTGAGCATATTTAATTAATTAACTAGACTCGAGCATGTTAATTAATTAGTAATTATATAATGAATGGGATTACTTATTTGTGATTTCTTCTTGAGCATGTTAATTAACTAGGTTAATTAACTAGAATGATAATTGTGATTAGCATGTTCATCAACCATAATTGTAATTAACATGTTTACGGTATTGGCAGTATGTTAATTAACTAGATTGATTAACCGAATTAGAGCTGAGCATGTCAATTAACTAGAGTGATTATTGTTAAGCATGTTGTTAATTAACTAGAGTAATTATTGTCGAACATGTTTAATAATAGGCTAATAATTATAGCATGATTAATTAATTAATAAAAGCATGCTTAATCAACTTAAATGAGAATTACCAATTTACAAGCATGTTTCCGCCGTTAATTGTTGGCTATGCATATTTCTATTTCTAATTGCCCAAGCATGTTACTTTAATTAATTACTTGCATGTTTACCGTACCATTCCTCTAGTTGTATACCCGAAAACCATGTATGCCATTCACAGTTTCAATTTGATATTATACTGGTTCTGTTACGTGTCGTCGTTCATATATGTGCAATTTCAATTACAGTTACTTTCATTTCATTCAATGTGCAATTCAATTATTGTCAGTTACTTTCTTTTATGTGCACGTCAATTTCTGATAATGTTATGTTATAATGCATCATGCATCATGTTAGGATGAGAATGTATGATCATGCATCATGATAATAGAAATCAATAGAGAGTGCCACCGGATTGGTACTCACACATGCATAAGTGAGGTAAAATATTAAGAAAATGAAAGAGTAAAAGGGAGTTGGGGGAGCGGATGGGTAGATTTTCTAATCTGGCAACTAGGAAATGCACCTACCTGTCAGGAACGGGACCTAGTTGTCCACAGGAGGTTAGATCCGACCAACTATACCATCCCATATGGGTCCTTCAATCATTAGCTCAATGTACGAGTAATGAACGAATGAACGAATGTAAAGTAAAGAATGAACGAATGTAAAGTAAAGAATCAACGAATGACGTAATGAAAGGATTGGTTTGAGTGGCCCCCATTCCAAAAAGGACTAAAGAGAGGCATATCATACTGCATGAATCTTTTTCCTTACTTGGCCATTAGGCTAACATTTACTTGTAGTGTAGGTGTAGGTACTTGTATGCGAAAGGAAATGCACAGACTTAGGAGTAGCAAAAGGATGAACAAATATTAAGCAGGGATGATGGATTTGCACGCGTGAGGGAGTTTGTGGCTGGCTAGGCATAAAAAGGGTAAAAGAGAAACAGTTGTAATCAAATTAAGTTTTCTAAATTGTGTTTAAATTGTTAGTTTCTTTCATTACAATGTTTACGCTTCCGCAACGTTTTAAATGCAAGATTTTTATAACGCTTCCGCATTTTATTAATTGAGTTTTCAACACAAGTTCAACGAATAGTTAGTAACGGTCTGGTTTCTGTGCCACACTCTGATGTCGTTTTAAAAGGAGTCTTATAAAAGTATTAAATTTCTCGCATTTTAAAGGATTTACAAAAAATCAGGTCGTTATAGAGTGTGACGGGTGAATCCATATACTATTTCAAAGGGAGTTCTTTGAGATAGTATATAGATTCACTTAGATTGATGGTGTATTAGATTGAGGCCTCCCAAAAGGGTGGAGGACTCCCAAAAGGGTGGAATCTATTTTCACAATGACTGAAGACTCTCCCAAAATGGTGGAGAAAAGTAGTGTGTGCCCCACTGTCGAGCCTACTTATATTCGAAAAGTGAAAGAAAAATGAAAGAAAAGAAAAAAGAAAGAAAGACAAGAAAAGAGAGAAAATATGAAACAAGTGTCATGTCATGTCATGTCATGTTCACGATCACATGCATTACTTGCTAAGTCTTAGGCTTATAGATGAACCTTGCATTGTAAGTGTGGATATTATAGAGGAAATGACAAATGCGAAGTTACGTTGAGGGAGCTTGCTTATGATGAAGACTTGGTGGTTGTTGGGGAATTTTACAATTTATTTTACTGTTTTATGAAATGAATATTTTGTACGCAATTTGTAAAGGACTGTTAAAACTTGAGTTTTGGTAAGATATATTTTAATTGATGAAGTATTCCATTGTAAAAATTTTATAAGTACATGGTTTGATCGTTGCTTTTAAATGCATGCTTTATTACAAAAGAAGTTGAGCAACATCATTTTAGTAAGACGATTTTAAAGAAAAAAAAATATATCACAAGAATTTACTACAAAATAAGTTTTACAAAAAGAGGTGTTACAACTGTATAGCTATATCATGGTGACTTTTACTTTAAAATAGACTATTTTATTTAGACTTATATTATTATATTATATCTTATAGGAAAAAGTTCAAAAAAACTCTTAAACTATAGAGTTAGTGACAAACTAACCATTAAACTATTTTCATTAATAAACCAACACTTAAACTATTCTTAGTTAACAAATCAACCGATTCTGTCTACTTTTCCTTTAAAATGAGTTTTGGGAACCCACATGGAACTCAAAGATATCCGGCACAAGCGCCCACATTTCTAGCCAAAACCTCATTCCCAAGAGCTATTTTGAGTCTTCCATTTTTAGGTGCCCAGTTCAATCCTGCAGGCATTCGTTAAGGATGACCGCTTTTAAATACCAGGCACCCGTAAAATCACATATAAATTTTTGCAAAGAAGTATATGTAGTATTTGAGACTCATGAAGCTTAAGCAAACTGATATTTGTTTTGGAGAGTATAAGCTCATATAAAGTGGATGCTAGATGTTTGTACAAAGAAATTTGACCTCTTATGACAAGAAATTTTGGCAAAAGTGCACTCATCTAATTTTTCTATTCACTCTAGAAGTACCATGATGTATAGAGACCTAAAACAGTACTATTGGTGGTCTAATCTCAAGAAAGATGTTGTAGAACATCAGAGGCCAGAAGGAACATTACAACCTTTATCGTTACCTGAATGAAAATAGGAGCAAATTGCGATGGACTTCATCGTCAGATTACCAAGGACCGTGAGAGGACATGATGCTATTTGGGTAATCATTGATAGGTTAACTAAATCAACTCACTTTTTGCATATCAAGACCTACTTGATGAATCAGTACATTGAGTTTTATATTCAGGAGATCGTACGACTGCATGGGGTTCCAGTTTCTATTGTCTCAGACAGCGATCCAAGGTTTACATCAGCTTTTTGGAAGATTTTGCACATGGTTATGGGCATAAAATTAAAGTATACTACAACTTTCTACCATCAGACTGATGCCCAATCTGAAAGGGCGATTAAAATATTAGAGAATATGTTGCGAGCCTGTATGGAATTAAAGTATATATATAGTGTCACAATTTAGTAAATTGTATATAGTGATATAGTGTAAATTTTAGGATTTTATCTTAAAGTATAAAGTAAATAAATAATTATAATAAAGTAAATAAATAAATGAGAATAAGATTTATGGCTAAGAATGGAAACTTAGCCGTGACAACCATTTGTGGAGAAAGCATCGCTGTTTATAGAAGGAGTTCATTGGATTGAGTCGTTGGATGGTTATGATCAAACTGGATTGAAGAGGATACTTCCGTGGAAGTGTTAGGAGCCGAAGGACATGTGAATGTGAAACTATTAGATTAGTTTTAAGGAAGGAACATGGAGTGTTGGATCTGGAAAAAGATGGTCCCGTAGAAAGAAAAGATTCATTTTGGGAGAATTGTTGACTATCGAATTAAAATGGAAAAGCGGGTGAAGTATCCACCATCGGATCAGAAGGCGGAAAGAAAGTTTTTAAGTCAAATGATGTTGTTAGGAACAATGTTGTTTGGAAACAAGTTATAGTGGAGATGTTGGGATTTCCACGACAACATTGTCTTTCGTGTAAGGATTGGCGTCCACGGTAGCATTGGAGACCGCAAACTTAAGAATATGGGCTAATCTGACTCGCTACCATTGGTCAAAATTGGGGAAGCGAACGTCCCCTGCGGTAGTCTACACGTCCACTGCTTGGTTAAACAGATTTTTTTTACAAAAATGAAGATTCTCCAGACTTCATGCAAACTAGATTTCTCCTTTCTAGACTAATCGATCACGATTAAATCACGGTTTTCATGGGATTTCTATCTTGCTAGACCCTGCATTCGGCCATCTATTTATACAGCATTATATGGAAGGAAACCTAATTCTCCCCATGGCTGCTCGGATGAAGAGAATTGTTCTCCCCTCTGTTGTAACGACCCAGATTTTTCTTACTTCAAAAATGCGTTAAATTTAAAACTTTTATAAAACGACTAAAATTTTATTAAAACCTTTTAAATTTAAATCAGAGTTCCTTTCTTAAAAACTCAATCGTTAAAATATCTTACTTAAAACACGTTACTTGAATCTTTATTAACATCGAAAGGCTTCATTTATAAAATCATTTTCCTTAATTAATAGCGGAAGCATAAAACATTCTATAGTGGAAGCATAAATCGTTCATTTTAAAAAAACAATAAATAAACTGGTATTTTACATTTATAAAATCCTTTTCTCTTTTACTTTCCTTAGTCTAGCCAGCCACAAGCTCCGCCCGTGCAAATCCTTCATCAACTGCTCCTTCATCTGTTTTTTTGCGTGTACCTACACTATAAGAAAACTGTGAGCCTAAGGCATAGTAAGAAATAAGATATGCAATATGATGTATGCCTTTAATTCATTATGTCGGAATGGGTACCACCCCAAACTGTTATTTTCTTTACGTTTCATTCATTCCTCATACGTCGAGTTGGGAGATTGGAGGAATCTGTGTCGGAGAGAATAGTCTCTTTGTCGGCTTCTAACCACCTAGGGTAGACAGTCTCGCAACCCGACAAAAGAAGGGCTTAATTCTTACAGTCTATCTAGTTAGGTCCGAACTACCCCTCCATCCTCTAACTCCCTTTTTTTCCTTTTTCCATTCATTTTCTTTATCCATTTTTCCTCACGTAAATGCATATGAATACCCCCCCTTCGACAGGGCATTTCTTACTTGTTTCTATTATCATGACGCATGTTAATGAAAAACATTATCATGATGGATGTCAATGAGAAACAGTAACCACAACAATATGAAAGCATGAAACATGAAGCATTAATCACAACAATATAGAAGTATGATACATGAAGCAGTAATCACAACAATATAAAAACACGAAACATGAGAAACCTACTAACATACTATACATGGCGATATACTCTAAAACATGCTTGGTAATTTAAAGAAAGCAATAACAATATAGACATGCTTGGAAGTTTAAAGGAAATGATAATAATGTAGACATGCTTGGCAATTTAAAAGGAACGGTGACAATATAGGCATGTTTGGTAATTTAAAGTAAGCAATAACAATATAGACATGTTTGGCAATTTAAAAGAATAATAACAATATGCTAACATCCTAAACATGCTTAGAGATTAAATCAATAACATGCGAACAACATAGGCATAATATGGCAGCATAGTAGAATGCAAACAAACAATTAAAGGAAAGACACTACTTATGGTGTAGTGCCTCCACTGGCCAACGACTCTAGTCAATTTCTTACCTCGAAGCGTTAATGCGTATTAACACTTAATCTTTATGTTTCTTCTTCTTTTCAATACCTTCATAATTAAAAACATTTACTTATTAATAGTCATCCCTTATTAATTTCATTCTTTTCCTATCCTTAATTATATAGCAATTCTAGGAACCCTTTTGACACCCCAAAACGAAATATAACGCTTAACAATTCTAACATCCTCAACTTAACAACTTCATCATTATTATACCCTTAATCTTTATTCATCACTTGATAGTGTTTCATAATCTAAACTCCATATCCATTTTCTAGCCAATTAACAAACCGTGCACATAAAGATGCAATACAACATTTATCCAATGAATGACTCAAATATAAACCAACATAGCATACTATCAAAGCTTTAACTAAACAGGCTTATTTTCAAGCAATGTAACACATCTATATTTATCAACGTCCAACACAATAGTAGAGCAGTCCATCGGCAAACCTAACCCTTAACCAGAATAAACCAAACACTGCAGCAATATTTCAACATCACAATGACTTAATAATGAATAGAAAACACCAATAGTCCAAATCACATAACAATGTCATACTTTTATCTTCTATCTTAACTATATATCAACATAAATCCATGAAACTCCAGAATAAAAGTGAAGGACCTCACTTATTAGAGATAACGGGGGAGGATGTAATATCTCAAATTTTTGTTGAGCTAAGCATAAGGTTTATGTGATGATTTTGGAATAATAGAAGCTGAAATAGACAACTTGAAGATATTGGTCAAGAGAAACGTATTTAGAATAAGTGAATTATGATACTCCATTATGTTCATAATTAGCTTAAGGAAAGGATTTGAATTAGTAAAAGAAGATGCACCTGGAGTACATAACATATAAGGTTGAAGTTACAAGGCTTACAATATATATTTTGAGTATTAAGGAATAAATTAAGGATAGTTGGATAATTCAAATGTTGGCCAAAGAGGAAATATGTTTGAACGTAATTGGACATATTTGTTGGATAATATAAAGACTGGAAGTTTGGATATAGTTGGATGTGGAAATGTGGAGGATATATATATATATTTAAGGGTGTCAAGTTAAGAAAATGAAGTGAGTAAACATGATCCTAAGAAATTTTAGTATAATGTTCAAGATGTGAATTCATCGGCCGTTCGGGGTGGTCGATCGACAAAGTGTCGATCGACGGGCGTGAGGAATGGAAAATTTCTGAAGAAATTGTCGGACGCTTGGCTAATGACTGATTGAAAGACAATGAAGAGAAATCGATCGACCGCCATTAAAAATTGTCATCTGGAAGGCATAATCGATGTGTTGATTCATCATCTCAACGCCTAGACAATTATGGAAGAATTATGATGCGTTTTGTAACCCTTTTCCTCCGCCTGAGTATTGAAAAGTCACCTACCGTAGTCTATAAATACGTATAATGATGAACAATGGTATAGAGAGTGTCATCGTGAAGAGGTTTGTTACAAAGTGAAGTTTTATTTTAGAGAAACTGGAGAGACGCTTAGGAGATACTCTCACTTCACTTCCTGTTATGCCTCTGGTTTTGGAAGAAAAATGTTATCAGACATGGACGAGATGATTTTCTGGGATATGCTAATGATGAACCAGAACTTCAATGAACCGCTTCAGAGATGGGAAACACTGTACGAGGTAAGGAATAACTGTATGTGGTTTGTCTGTAAGGTCCTACATCGCAGGAGTAGGATGTTTGCTATGTTTTATATGCTGTGGTTTTTCTTTGTTTGCTCTCTGGAGCTTATAGTTCAGAAGATAGAGAGTTTCTCTGCATGAGTTCTTGATAAACACTCTGTTATCATACGTTTTGTTACAACCAATCCATACGATCCTATCATTTAGTTTGTCTAAAAATGTGAAGAAATTAGATTAAGTTGTTGATGGTCAACGAAGAAGAAGAGATGTTTTATATGCTTAATTCTCTATAGGAAAGTTACGAATATTTTTATTATTATCCCCTGAAGGTTAATGATATATAACGCTTTCTGTTATTTTATGCTTACAAATTATTGGGTTTAGTAAATGATTGATAGGAGGAAATTTATAGAAATTAATGAAGAGAAAGAAATGAAGTATTTTTCATGTATAGTTTTTCAGATAGTTTAGGTCAAAACTGTAATATTCACTTAATAATAAACTAGACTTTAAAGTAGGTTAATTACACTAAGTGAATGCCCGTTAAATAGACAGTTTGCTTAAAATGATATTTCATGCACGTATGCTATTTATTCCATGAATGTATGATATTGTAATGTTTAATATTTAGCATATTAATTGTTTGATAGTTGTTTGTTATGATATATGAATTGCCTTGTATGACATTCATATAGACACGATATAGGGTATATGTCATGCATTTCATGGGCTAATAATGAAGATAATAACGGTGTTTCTACGTGGGTTCGGAAACTTAAGAGGTTGCTCACACGTAGAAACAGCTCGTTTGAGTAAGTTCAAAAACTGAAGAGGTTGCTCTTACTCAACGAGTGGTGAGTTCAGAAACTGAAGAAATTGTTTTCACCTAACGGTAAAACGGTAAATGGTAACGAATGTAAATGTAGATGGATTTATTTTTACTGGGTTCAGAGACTGAAGAGGTTGCTCTCATGTAAAAACAAATCCAAGTGGTGAATTTAGAAACTGAAGAGGTTGCTCTCACCCAATTTACAATGGTATATGAAACTAAAGCATGTAGGATTTAAGGTTGCATTACATTTTATATTTCTTATTGGGCAATAGTGTAATACCCTAATTTTTTATATCGGAATTTAATAAGGATAATCGGAAAGAAATTGGGGATTTTTTTTTATTTATTGGGAAATTATCGGGGTATTACCAAGGATGTATTCGTAATATGGAAAGTTAAATTAAAATGTTAAATAGTGATTAATTAAAGATTAATCAGATATTAAGTGAATGATTGGATTAAAGAGAAATTAAAATGGATATTTATGGACTGAACCGGTTTGGTTTGGCTCGGTCCGAGAACAATGATGTGATTCGGTTTTTAGTCAAATGAAGAAAGATAAAATGAGATTTATTAGATTTGTTTGAGTTGAGGATTATGTAAATAATTAATTGGAGATTAAGTAAAGATTAATTGGGGAATTAGAAATAAAATGAAGTTGAAGGGAAGGAAAAATCGGTTCGATTTTTGTGTGGCTATTGTTGGTCTGGCTTAAAAGGGAGATGTTGGTTTCGTTTTTATATGGCCTTCGGCCAAGTCTTTCAGAGAGAGAGATAAAGAGGCCCAAAGAGGCCCGATGAGGAAGGGAGAAATCGAGACCGAGAGGGAGACGAAGGAGAGCAAGCGAACGGCGATGGCAAGTGGCGACGACGGGTCCGGCGTGCGACTCCGTCCTGGGTGCAGACTGCTGGTCGTTGGCGCGGCTTCTGTGGGCACGAACCGGCGGAGCTAGGGCACGGGTTCGCTCGGCTATTTTCAATCGCGAATCGAGACTCCCACGGCGTAGTTTTCCTACGATGATTCATGGTAAGCCAGTCTACTCCTCCTCCTTCCTCGCTCTCTGTTGTTGTATCATTGGCAGGGATCTGTTCGGCGTTTTCGTGTGGCGAATTGGCAGGGGGACTTCGGGTCGATGGCTAGTGGTTTGTGAACGGCTCAGTCCTGTGGGTTCTGTACTGAACCGGTCCGAGTAAATTGTGCTCTGGCGACAGACGATGGGGAGCCCACCTTGCTGGAGTGGTTGAAGAACAAAGAGGGAGACAGCCTCTTGATGATGAGAAGAAGAGAAGTGATGAGGCTATCGAAGAAACTGTCGGGAGGAAGAGAACTAAATGGAGATATCTGGAGGTGAGCTCTCGGATGGGCTGAAGAGGTGGAGTTGCTGCCTCGGGTCTTCATAGTGAGAAGGATCTCTTCTCTATTTTCTGGATTTTTGGATGATTCTATTATTGAGTATTATCTAGATGTTGGATCCTTTCTGGATGTTTGGATGTATTGTTGGATGTAGTTACTGCCTTTAGTGTTTTGTGATAGTAAATTTAGCCTCCGTTGGATTCTGAATGAGTTTATTGGATGAGATTATTATTCTGTCATTGATTCTAGTTCAATTATATGCCCTATTAAGACTTGGGTTGATGTCCTATGATGTTTGATTAGTGATTTTACGTCCTCTGTTGATTGTCTCCAAAAGCATAAAATGTTGGATTTAGCCTCAGTTCCATGTGGTTGATAACCTGTTATGTTTTGTGAAGTAAAAATGTTACCTAAGTTAGATTAAAACTTGGATTAATATTATATAAAGTTGCTCCTTTGGTTATTGTCTGGATGAGATATTAAAGAGATGCGCTCTACGTTTAGATGAACTGCAAGAACTAGTTATTACTCTGTGAAGCATGTTGGTTGGTTGGTTGTTCTACATTTCAGAGTATTATTATTGAACAATAGAAAATACATATGCTCTCTAAAAAAGAATGTTGCTTTATTAAAGTAAAGATGCTATGTATGTTGGATTGAAATCTGGATCGATACTCTGTTGCTCGAATTCATAGTCAGAAATGTTTAGTTGATAATTATATGCTGTGTTTGGATGATCTTGTTGGATGTGATAAGTCGTTGGTTATTGTTTGGAGGAGATATAAAGCATATACTCTGTATGTTTGGATGAACTGTGATAACCTGTCATTATCCTGTGAAATAAGTTGTTTGGTTATAGCTTGATTGATAGGGTTGAGTTTATTGTTCTGTTACTCGATTCGGTGATGTGAATTATTGGGTTATCAATTGGTTTCAGATTCGAGTCATTAAATGGAATGATATAATTTTATGCCTCGATTCATATATGAATATTGAACGTTGATTTATGGGTTGATAATTCATAGATGAAATTATGATGGCTTCCGCTATATGTTCAGCATAGTTTCTAGACGTAATCAATATTAATTAATTAAGCAAAGTTGTAATTAATGAAATGGTTTCGTTTAAGAAACTCTATTAAGCGACGTATAAGAATTAAAGATAGGAAAAGACGACAATATTTAATAATGATTAATTGATTTGATTAATAATTAAAAGTTATTAAATTGTGAAGGGACAAAGAAGAAGAGAAGAAGAATAACAACTAAACGCTAATGTATGTTAAAGATACGAGGTAAGGAAATAGGGGTGTCTTGGCCAGGGAGGCCCTACACCACAAGTAGAGTGCATGAGTTTTACGGTGATATTTCCTTGATGGTTCTATGATTTAAATACTTTATTTGTGATGCTCTGTAGATTTCCTTCATTAGTAGCTTTGTTTCTTGTTGTTAGTTTTGTGACTTTTCTTTATTGTGCTTTAATTAAGAATGATAGTTATGACTAGAAAATGAGAACGAATGGAGGATTATGCTAAGAATGATCATGTTTATAATGTTTACTTGTTGTTCATTTATGTACTACATTTCCTTTCATGATACGTACGTTGTTCTACTGCTGATCCTGGTTATTATTATTTGGTGAAATCTCTCTATGAAAATCTTAATCACTATGTTCAATAGGTTAGGAAGCATGTTTAATCGATTAACCAAGCATGTAAATCGACTAATAATTTATTAGAATAACATTTGTAATATTTAGTAAGCATGTTTGCATGATTGACCGACTCAAGCATGTTTAATTGATAATGAATCGAGAATATGTAATTATCTAACTAGTTGAGTAAGTGAACTAATTAATTAGAGCATGTTTAATTAACTTCTAGTGAGCATGTTAATTAACCTACTTAGTAAGCATGATTAAATGACTAGAACACTAAACTGTTAATTGACTTAGTAAGCATGTTAATTATAATTTGTAAGCATGTCAATTGACTAGGTTAATTAGTAAGTATGTTAATTCATTAAGTAAGTATAACAAATTCAAGCATGTTTAATTAACTAGCTATGTATGTTAATCCATTGAACTATTAAAGGTATATTTAAATTATCTTGGATAATACTATCAATCCTCCTTGAGCATGAAATCAACTTGAGCATGTAATTGATTAGGATGTTAACTAATTAGAATAAAAGCATGTTTCCCTTAAACTTCTTGTGAGCATGTTTAGTTAGTTAATTGTACTAAGTGATTGAGCATGATTAGTTTAGCTTAGTTTAACAAGCATGTTTAGTTAATCGTAATTCATCGCATGCTTCTTTACCGTTTCTTTACTGCTCATTTAATTTCAATTTCAGTTGCTTTCAATTACTTTGAATACGCACTTCAATTTCAGTAAATGTTATGTTATACACATCATGCATCATGTTATGATGAGAATGTATGGTCACGCATCACGATGATAGGAACCAATAGGAAGTGCCACTTTGGGGTGGTACTCACACATGCATGAGTGGGATAAATGATGAAAATGAGTAAAACTGTAAGATAATAAAGGCCTCTGTGGTCCGGTAGCTTAGCTCGGCACAGAAACAAAGAAAAGTAAAAAGGGAGTTGGGGGGCAGATGGGTAGTGATTCTAGTCTGCAGCTAGGCAAAGCCACCTACCTTGATGAGAACGAGGACTTAGTTGCAAGTAAAAGGTTAGAACCGATTCACTATTCCATCCTCTAAGACCCCTCCAATCTCCAGCTCGATGTACGAGTAATGAATGAATGAATGAAAATAAAGTAATTGAACGAACGAATGGCTTAATGAAAGGATCGGTTTGGGTGGCCCCCATTCTGAAAGGACTAAAGAGAGGCATTTCACGTTGCATTTACCCTTTTTCCTTACTAAGCCCTTTAAGCTTACAGTTGCTTGTGGTGTAGATGTAGGTACTGTACGTGAAAAGAAATGCACAGACTTAGGAGTAAAAGCGAAAGACGACTAACAAATAATAAAGCAGGGATGTAAGATTTGCATGCGCGAGACTCGTGGCTGGTCAGCCTTAAAGGAAATGAGTAAACGGTTGTAATTAAACGATGTTTAAAATGGTCAGTTTCAATTATTATTTTGATTGTTTAGTATTCTTCTTTAAAACGGTTTTTATTAACACTTCCGCAATGTTTTAAATAAACAATTTATTTTACTCTTTCGCATTTCATTAAATCAGTTTTCAAAACGAGTTTAAAGAAGGGTCAGTAACGATCCGGTTTAGCGTCGCGCTCTGATTTCGTTTTATAAAAGGCGTCTTTTAAAAATTTTAAATTTCTCGCATTTTAAAAGATTTACGAAAATTCGGGTCGTTACAAATAGGCTCATTACTCCTCCTGTGAAGTAGGTATGAATGGTGAGCCGATTAAAGTAAATGTTGAAGGAGCGTGACGTGATGTAAGCTTATGTTACCATGCACAAGACGACCTCGGGGGTTATGACTCTATTAAATAAAGTTGTTTTTAAATGCATAAGATATTGTCATGGATTTAAGTATTTTATTATGTTATTTTTGTAAGACGATTTAGTGTTTTATTCTGCGTAACGTACTCTGATATATTTGAATAAAATATTTTTTAAATGAGATTTTGAAATGTTCAAAATTTTACAAAAAATCTATAAATGGAATGGGATGTTACATGGATAGACTGTTATTCTAGAGAAAAATATTTTTGAATGCTTTGGGCAGTGACTGTGGATTGAGGATAGTAAAATTGGTTGCCATGACCTACTATATTGTGTGTCACATCTTGAGATGTCTTCATCAAGTCCCACAAAAACCTTGCATTTTTTGTCATCATGTATGCAGCGCATGATATCCTTTCCTCTTCCTTTATCTTTGCATATTCAAACATATCTTCTAAGATTCAAATCCATTCTTTGGCACTGGTTGAGTCAATGATATTACCATCAAATGGGGGTGGTCACAAACGTTGGAATTTCTCCCAGCTCACATTTGTTTGTACTGCCAGCCTCAAATTTTCTTGTCCTTCTCTTTCTATAAACCGTTCCAAATGGTGAAATTGTTGTTCCACTAGATTTGTTAGCCGATTAATGACTTCATCCCTTTTGTTCCCAACTCTCCTTCATCCTCTAACCATGTTGTCTCTTGAACAATTTACCTACTTCAAATGAAACACATATATTAGAAGAAAACTATCTAATAACACACTTACAGTCAATGATGCATTTTCATGATGAGGTTTGAGTATTTTCACAGTCTACAAAATTGATTTTCAAGCTCGAGCACTTTGATACCATATTTGTAACACCCCAATTTTTTAAGTAAAAAAATATGTGAAATTTGAAATATCTTTTATGATGTGCCACGGGATCCATCTACCTGCATTCAGCATAGAGATTTTCTAAAAATATTTCTAGTGTTCATTTTATAGGTCATCATAAAAGATAGTGCACCAAAGATATCAAATGCATCCAACCAACTTCCAAATATCAATGGAGTTATTCAAGATCAAGCATAAGTGGAAGTTCAAGTACAAGTGTAGAAGATTTGGTGACGTCACAAATCCGCCTACAATTTGACCTCTGACAAGTAAATAACATTTTTGGCATCCTAGAAGATTTTATATCAAAAATTGTTCTTCATAAAGATGAAAACTAACTTTCCAAGCTTTCCAGAATGGGCTAGTTCATAAATATTGGATACCATTTGCTATGTTAAATAAGGCTCAAACAGAGAGCTTTGTATTTGCTATTGAAGCTCAATTTCCTTTATACGGACTTGAAGCCCAAATCCATTTGAAGATGAGCCAAGAAATTTAACCCATTAATTCGATACTTTTTTCAAGATTTTAGAGGGAGGTTGAGTATCTATCTCTTCTTTTATGTTTAGTATTTAATTTATGTTTAAATTCAAGATATGCATTGGAGTTCTCAGCTAGAGCAATGTTCTTGCCGAGAAGGGGTATTTTTGGTACTTTGTGTTTTATTTTTCTTACCCCAATTTTGAGGTATATAAACCTATCTTAAGGTTCTTGGTAGGAATGTGAAAACTTTGAGAAAATAGTTCATTCAAACTTGGTAGAGTTCCCTCCCAAAACTGCATCCCTTTTTCGGTGGTACCTATCCAATCAAGTGTGTGAGTACCAATTGATTTCACATTTTTCTTTGTTTTAGGTGATTTCTCTTATTGCTATAACTTTCTCTTCCTCTTCTTTAGAGGTAGAATCTTCAGCAAGGTTGTAAAAAACTTCCAAAGATCCAAGTTGGAGAGCTACTTCTTGCAATTAGCCATTGAAGTCAAAAGACACGGCAATGGTGTCTTTTTGGACCAACTTGTAACTGTTTGTGCATAAGTTCTTTGTCTGAGCGAATTTGATTATGCTTTTTGGAGGTTTACTTGTACACATTCAAAAAGGTGTGTGGTTCAAATTTTGTGCAATTTGGACAAGAAACATTTGACTTGTGGTTATTCCTTTTTTCATACTCAAAACGGCCATATTGGTACCCTTATGGGTAGCCATCTTTGCATTCGCATATCTTCATCTCAAGTTGGAATTTTTGGGTGAAGGGAATTCTCCTCTCCTGTGAAACTTATCGTGCTCCAATGTTCACACTGATTAGATAACAAACGACCAAGTTGCATAATCTTGAATTTGGTATTTTGTTCTCTAGCTGAGGTGACCGCCAACAACAAGGGATTTTCCAAGCTTTGCATCATTTTATATCGGATGTTCAAGATTTTCTAAAAAATGAAATCTTGAAAACATTTATCATAGATTGAAAACATTTGAGTAGCAGAAGACTTTTCTTCCTAGAATGTACAAAACATCAATACTTCACGAATTTTGCTGAGTGGAAAAATACTTATCTTGAATCGTAGTTCGTAAGAAAATAAATATAAACCTTTAAAAACTAGTTCATAAATTTCAGCTTCATATTCTCAAACATTTTTCTTCTTCATACTCCAACCCACATGGTCAATCTTGTTGTAACAACACAAGTCATCTTCACGGAGATGCTTCTTTAACTGCATTATCCCTCTTGTTCTTTCTTTCCCCATGTCATCGTCTGGTTCTTGCCTACACCACAAGACTCATATATAAGTCTAATTCTTAGTAAGTAATGCATAAATAAACATATTATGAAATCTATAAAACCATACTATTTTGATCTCTCTTTTTAAAGCCCACCAAAGCTCCATTGGGGGTATCAACCACCCAAAGCTCCATTGGAGTTGTATTATCATTCTTATCATTCTTTATCTTTCTTACATATAAACATATGCATGAGAAAAAAATTTCATTCTTTTTCTTGAAAACATAATGCATGAATTAGTACATAATATAACATAAAAATAGAGAAGAACAATTATCAACATAAGCTAATGAATTAGTACATCCTCAAGTTATCCATATCATCAAGTATCCTAATTTGCAATTACAAGCAACTTAGCATCTTGTGGTGTAGACTCAAAAGAGTTAAGCACATGCAATCATTACTTACCTTAAGGTCTTAGCACATGCAACAACTAATGAAATCATCTCCTTGAACTAAAAAATCTAAAACATGTTAAGTTTCACATTAATATCCATTCATACACTTGTAGCTTAAATCATGCATAACCTTTAATATACTTAACAAAATTCCTTAATTCCAAAACCCAAACCTATCCAATAGTGTGCATATTAACATAACGATTTGGTTTGGATAAATCCTTATGCATGTTTAAGATATAACACCTCAAACCAATCCAACATACGCCAATATCCAGTCTACTTTACCCTGTTTTTATCTAACTTCAAAAATTTATAACTTGTAATATACTCAATCAACTCCTTCAATCCCAGAGTGTATATTTTCTTTGAAATGTCTAATATAACAAATTAAGATAGTTTTAAATTATAAACTCATTAAGATGACAATCAGCATTGACATAGATCAAAACTTAATTTTGGATTTCAATCATAACCTCTCAACACTCACTTCATATCACCCACTATTTTCAATTGACAAACTTAACCAAACTCTTAAATTCTTTTAAACCATGAAGAAAACTTATATTGCCTTCAAAGAGTAGAGAGAGAGCAATAGGTCTTCATGAGTTTCCAAACCTTCAAACGGAAATCTCAGCTGGAGTTCCTAAACATAATATGGTGACTCTCTTTTGAAATGTCAACACATGAAAGGGATGAGTTATCACTTAAGGTTGAGATGTCACAAGTATCAGCAATATTTATGCTTAGTCAACATGTTTCTCCCCCTTAAAATGTGACACTTAATTGTATTTACATGTGACTCTTCACCTTCCTGGTCGCCTGCTATCAATTTTTGGTCGCCCGCACATTACTTTTAAAAGGAAATCTAATATTGAATATCCACCTCGGATGCTCACACTTCAGCTGACGTTACACATCCCCTGCAAAATCTATATGTTGTAGATGACTGCTTGTATAATGTCTAGTCGACTACAATACTACCCAAAGGTACTTTTCCCATGGATCAGTCACCTAGTCTAGATTACATGTTTGCCTTCTGGACATCTACTCCCGATACCAATTTCACATAAGAATGTCCACACACATATGCAAAATCCCGCTTAACATTTTTTGAAAATTATAACTTATGTCAAATGCCCACTCTAGAGAGGGGATTTTCAAATGTGAATGCTCGCCACATTGTGCAACTCCTAGTCTCAAAAAAAGTTGATTATCCGGATGTCCACTCCAAAACTGAGGACATCCGCAACAGTACCAAAAGTTCCATAATAAACACAATCACCCTTATAATCCATATAAATTTTCATCCAACTACACTTAGCATCAACTAATCCATATCAATCTTTAGCCTCCTCAATTACAATTTAACCACATTACTATCATTGACCATAGTTATTGCATAATTCACACTTAACACAATAAAATTTATGGATGTTACAATTATAAACCATGCAAGACAGTCACATCTACATAACAATCACAGCAATAGAAAAAACATCCATAAAATACAACAGAGAATCACTACTAACCTTATATTAGTCATAGCAAGAACGCATTCATTAAATACACAAGGGAATCATTACTATACGTATATCCATCACAATATAACCAGATTCTTCAAAGCACACAAAACATTACCCTAGCATCTTGTGTTGTGGACCCAAAGGCCTTGCACATACAATATTACTTACCTCAAGTTCTTTAGTGGAATATAGCCACTCCCTAGCTTCATTTGGCATTCCAACATCTCGTTTAAGAGAAGGATTACTTTCACCGATTCTAATGAAATAGTCCTTATGGTTCTCATTAAATTCCCTTTTATACCTGCCGCTAAGATGTGGACTGACGTCTCCTGACCACAGAACGAAAACGTTTTTCATTTTTCTAACACCTACACTTCCACAATATTCATTATTCCTCGTGGATCCTTTCATCCAAATGACGACATTCTAGGCTTTACTTATCCATCGTGGATATATTCCTTTTCGCAGATCCTCATCATTAGCAGATATTCAATCTAAACAATGATGTTTTACTCATTTTACTTATCCACCATCAATGCGTTCATTTCTGTTGATACTCATTTTCAACGTACTTCAATCCCAACAATAACATTGTACTCATTTTACTAATCTGCTGCGGATGCGTTCCTTTCTACATATACTCATTTTCAATGTACTTCAATCCAAACGATGAAGTTTTACTCATTTCACTAATCCACCATAGATGCGTGCTTTTTCATAGATACTCATTTTCAGCATACTTCAATTCAAACAACGATGTTTTACTCGTTTTACTTATCCATCGTGGATGCGTTCCTTTTTGGGGATACTCATTTTTAGTGTACTTCAATGATGACGTTTTACTCATTTTACTTATCGAGCGTTAATGTGTTCCTTTTTAGGGATAATCTGTAATATCCCATTTCCGTTTATATATTTTTCATAAAATTTTGAACATTTTAAAATTCATTTAAAATATACTTAATTGAAAAACATCATAATACGTTACGCGAAATAAAAACATTTAACTGTCTTACAGAAATAACACAATTAAAATATTTAAAATCCATAATAAAGTCTTTATTCCATTTAAACAACTTTTATTCATTAGAGCCATAACCCCCGAGGTCATTCCGCGCATGGTAACATAAGCTCGCGTCGCATCACACTTCTTCCACATTTAGCTCAATTGGGTCACAATCAATACCTACATCACACGAGGAATAATGAGTCTATTGCCCAGTATAGAATATAAATGAAATGCAACTATAACCTCTATAACAACTCTACGAGCAAATATTGTACAAAGCTCAAGTGGCTAAGCTTAGAGACCAAGGAAAATCAATACATGGAAACCATCCAAGCGGCAGAACTTAAGAAGAAAAAGCTGCCAAAATACATCAAGACTTGGAGAAGAAGAAAGTAAGAATTAATTAAATAATCTATAAGTTAATTGACCAAATAACTATTAGGTAAAGTATCGCCAAGTTTGTATTATATCCGAGTTAGTGATATTGTTTCTCATTTAAAAATACCTTATTTCGCAAAACAAAAACAATTGAGTTCTCGAATTTACTCTCATTAGCGATCAATTGAACCCTCAAGGTCATCTCAGTTGTCTGTTTGGTTCATATGCTAAAGTAACCCTGCACAGAATATCATCTTTTGTTCATTATTATTCAATTTGTATAAATATTTTAATTCTCATACTAATTTTCTAAGAAGGGAATTTTATCCCCAAAAAAAAAAAGTCAATACGTGATTGGCAGAAAAAATTACAGACTCAAGAACATCATAGCACCTTCTGACATAATGTCGCAACGCCATGCATATAGGTTTGATGAAAAAAAAACAAACAAGTAGATTAACCCCATGGTTGGCCCAAGGGTCCGAGGCCTACGTGTTAGATTATTTGAATATAATCTACATGTAATGTGGTCCATGTTAATTAATGTTACATTGACTTAATATTAATGTGCTTAATGTGATGGTTGTTAAGCATTAAAGACATTAAGTTAATTGGGTTTTAATTCCCTCACTTTAACCTTATTAAAAGTGTATAATATAAAGTTGAAGAGACGTGATTGAAAAGACACGAATGTAGGGGCATGTATGGAGAGTTGCCTGTGTCTTCTTCAATCACCTAGGGGAGAGAATTGATTTGATTCATTCTAACAAAAGATTGACTTCTCTCTATCAAAAATCCTCTCAACAAGAAAAGAAATTTTACACTTCGTTTCCGGATCATCAAAGAGACGAATTAAAAAAAGGTCTTAAGGCTGATAAACGGAACTCAACATCATCATCAAAAGCATTATATATCATGGACCAAGGTTGGTAGATTTCGTTTAGTTAAAGAATGGTTAAATCAAACACGTTAATGGGAATTAAAGATTGTTATGCATGAATCGGTTTAATAATGCTATCACTACGAGCCCGATTTCGGACAACCCAACTAAAAATATCAAATTATTAATTATATCAATATTTTTAATATTGTTACAGCAATAGGAGGTAGAAAGAAAAAAAGAAAAAGTTTGAGACTTATAATTTTGGATAAATTATAACTGCACCACGAATTTTGGGATTAAGATTAACTTAAAATTTGAACTTTTCTTTTATCAAAATGAATCACAATATTTGAAATTCATATAACTTAAACTATGAACTTTATGAATCTCGAAGTTTGCACTATAAATAAATTAGAGCATGCTATTAAAATTAGACCCTATACAAGTTTGCTTTGATGGGAATCAAATTGAACCAATATTTTAATTTTTTAATTTTTTTTATTTTAATTTTACCAAAAAAAAAAACTGAACCAAATCAAGGTTAAACTAACTAAAACTTATATATATATATATAACTTAAATCAAAGTAGTACCAAATCGAGAAAAATCAAAAAAAAAATTTGATTGGAAATTTATTTTATTCATGGTCCAAAATTCAAAGTTTATTTTGATAAAATAAAAATAAAGTTTAAGTTAAACAAATTCCAAATTTTAATATTTATGTTGTTTAGAAAAAAAAAAACCCAATCTCTAAATTTTAGGATTTAATTTGTATGTTACCATATAATTTTATTCATTGAATTTTTTATTTTATACTCATTGGATTTTCATATAATATCACATTTTGATCATTTGATTCGTAGTTCAAATCATCGAAAATTTTAAGAAAATGATAATTAAAAGGGACATCGGATATGGGAAAGGGACGTCCGTGTTGGATCAAGGGACGTCTAATATGGGAAGCGAGACGTTTATTGTAGACCGAGGGACGTCCATCTTAATTGAGATAGTCTGCCTTTTAAAAAAATGGTGACTTGCACGTGACCATTCTTTGAGTGATGGCCTAAATCCATCATAGCCATCAATTCTGATCGAAGGACGTCCATCCTCGATCCAACGGCCAAAAACCATCATCTGTCATCACCTATGGAAAATAACAAACTCCATCCTAGCCGTCCATTCCGATCGAGGGACGTTCATCCTCAATCCAACGACCATAAACCATTGTCAGCCATCGCCTGCAGAAAATGACAAACTCCATCATCTCTATTCATTTCGATTGAGGGACGTCCGTCCATCGTTCCAACGGGCAAGACAGATATCCCCTGATAAGTGATGTCATTCGTCAGTCTGTTGGATTAGCATTGGACGTCCCTCGTTATTGTGGAACGTCCGTTGTTGCTACCTTGGATGTCTCCATTCGACGGTCTTTGGCATTAACGTGACCGTGGTTTTACAGCCGATGAATTTTCATAGACGTCCCCCGTTGTTGCTGTCTTGGACGTCTCTTCGACAGTCCTTGGCGATAACGTGACCGCAACGTTACAGTCGACGGATTTTGACGGCAAACGTGACAGTAATGTGTGACGATGTTTTTTTATAGTTCAGTGGTTAATTTGCTAGTAAAAAAGTTTAGTGGTTGACTTGTTATTAATCACAAAGTATAATGGTTGATTTGTCATTTTCCCTAATTAAAATTAATAAACTATTTTATCAAATTAAAAAAAAAAAAAGCCTAATTTTTAGTATAATTAAGATAAACCCTGGAAAAATGGATTTTAATTTAAGAAAATCTCTTCTGTAAATACCACATCGTTCAGTTACGAAACACTCTTTTATCTATAAAACATACGTACGTTGGTCGTGGTCAATGCCAACTTATTGCGGCTCAGGAAAGTCCCGGGCCAATATCTGCGGGAAACGAGTTAAACTTCGAACGATCTGGGTTGATACGATTGTGGAGCCCATTTCCAGATCCGAAGCAACTTGGCCGTTTATTACACGGTTATTCACTTGTCCGCCGTAAGGGGTGTGGCTTAACAGAACGGGGCTTACGGTTACGTGGTAAACTATTTTTTAAGATTTTGTTTATGCTAAATATATAGATTTATTAAGTAAAGGTGGCATTACTTATACGAAAATTAACAAATCAACTATTATATTTTGTGATTAATGACAAATTAACCACTAACGTATTTTTGCTAATAACTTAACTACTAAATTATAAAAAGTAACAACCGCGAACATCGCCATTAACTTTCTGAAAGATAATACCCACGGACAAAACTGTAAGAACTCGTAATTTTAGAGACTTTTAATAGAAAAGAATTAATATTCATAAAGAATACATTTGAGAAAATACTGATTTTAATTATTTTTAGTTTTATAATTTAGAAAATTTTGTAAAAGAATGTTTAATGTTTAGATTTCGGATGATTTAAAATTGTTTCTGTCTAGGGGAGTATCACAACTTGTTTGTGTTGTCTATATTTTTCGACGAAGAAAACAATGAATTTGGCTTTTATTTGCAGACTTTTCTTTGCGAAACGTTATCTTTCTTCTGCGGGAAGATGACTTTCTTCTGCGGAAAGACGACTTTCTTGACACTTATTTCAAAAACTCACTTTCTACAATGGAAAGACAACGTTCCACTGCAGAACGACGTCTTTTAACGGAAAACGTAACAGCGATGTTTGCTCCGTCTATTTTTCATAGTCCATTGTGTTAAGTTGTTAACAAAAATTATTTAGTGATTAACTTGTTATTTAATCCATAGTAGAATGTTTGATTTGTTAATTTCCCTCGCTTATAATGTGGTATCATTCATTGCCAAATACTATAAAAAAAGTATTATATACAAAGAGACAATGTTAGATTTAGTTATGACAAATGTACAAAAGAAGAAGCAACAACGATTTTACACAAATTTAATTTCGGATGTGTGCGATTTCCATTGAAAGATGAGCTTGAAATCTTTCATTCCCACTGTCGTAGATGTGAGCAAGTAAATTATGATTAAAATTAAACAACACAAGAAACTCTCCAATATTCATCGCAAGAAACATACACGCTCAGTTATGAATTTATCAAAAATAACAATGGGTTAGCTGTTTAAACAATGTTCTTATGCGACAAATGCTGAATGTACCTTCTCATCCTTCGTATCTACATAAATGAGATTGACAAAATGCATGCAAGCAAGACACTGCACTTGAAAGGCCTTTTCCTTCCACCAAAAATTTTAAAGCGCTTCTCATTGTAAATTCATTTGCCTGTGCGACTCAATATCTACAAAATCTCCATTGGCCTGTCCACTAAAACCATAAATATCAAATACTTTATCCTCTAAATTCATAACACGGCCGTCTCGTCCTTTGAAGGCCTCCATTGGCGATCCCCACATGGCCGGGGAAGATGGGTTTGAGCTTGAGGCCTCATTGCCAGCGAGCCTTCTATTTGACGAGTTGGCAGTTAAGGAAATGGAGGATGATTGGTGTTGTTGGTTCTTCATTGGCGATTTGGGCCGGAGAGATTCTATTTCTGGTGTTGTCACAACCAGATGTGGTGCCTCAGGGGGTGGGTTTCTTCCTCCCCCTCCCTGCCAAACCTTTCCTTCTTTATCACCAAAGTTCTTCGTATAAACCTACACAGTAAAAATTCAAACGAGTCAAGAAAAGGGGCAATGCATGCTCAATGACATAGCTATTTACAAATCATTCTTAGTAAATCTGTGTTATGCTTTTCAATATTGAAAAATAGGAAACATTAGGAGTTGTTCCACCTTGTTTTCAAAAGCTACTTTTCTGGAAATAGTTCTTAAAACTGGTCCCATCAATAGAAAAGAGTAAAATGATGTTCTACACAAAGAAAAAAGCAAAAAAGTCTTATTTCTATTTTTTTTAGATATTTTAAAATGTTTTCCAAATACATTTAAGTCTTCTACAAGTTCTATGAAAATAGCCGAAAAATACGAGTTCTCATCCCAGTGCAATCAGATGTATGAAACAAGATCCCACAAATTTTTCCAAATTAGACAAAAAAAAAACCAATATAAGATCTGTTCTATCACTACAAAACCAAAAGGGACAAAATTGAATAATTTAAATCCGCTATTTCTGAAAATGTTGAGAACATTCCATACCAGAAAACTCATGTTTTGGTTGGTATAAACCAACATCTGGGACAGCGCATGTATTTTTTCTGTTTCAATAAAATTTTCTATTGCTCTCGATAATGGTCATAAAGATGTGTTTTATTAAATTCACTGGTTGTACCTCAGAATTGAAATTTGAGGAGGATAATCCTTTGCCAACAGTCAACCAACCAGATCGAATGTTATGGTCCTCGCCAAAGAGCTCGAGTCTCCTTCGGCCAAGGGCAAAATGCTCAATTATCCTGTACATATCTTCAGGCTTTTGGGTTGAACCTGCGATTTTTCAAACAGCGCTATTCATTTCCCAAAGATCCATTAACACAAGAACAAAATCTCTTGAGCTCGTATATGGGCATTACATTAATTGTAGTTCAAGGTTTTTTGAACAACATTTCCATCATTGTACAGCCTCAAGGGATAAAATAACTTTCGATATAGAAATGGTTCTATACTTCTCAATGTCTTAGAATATTCCTTTTTTTCCTTTGTTCTTACATAATGCAAAGAGATAAGAATGATTTGATTTTCTATATTTCTCCCAGTTTTGCAAATTTCTTATCCTCCATTTCGTACTTTTCTTTTACTGTTTGTAAAAAAAAAAAAAGACGAGGCATGGTTATCAGATCACCATCGAAACTAAAACGGATTTCTCACTGAAACAAACTTCAAAGTTAACAGTATCAGATGTGATCTGGCGCTAAATGACTAGGAAGGACAAGAGTGATACAACTACTAACCATAAGGAGGTTCCTCAGCTATGATGACGTCAGTATCGATGTTGGCATGGATTATATGACCATCTGTACTTCGTCGCACGGTTCCTTTAATGCCCATCAGGCAGTGTTCCTTCCATCAATTTAAAACAGAATAAAAACTTCAAAATACCATAACTACTAAGCAAAAGACTATTATGACCTTTACAAAATGTGAATTTTTGATTAATATCACCAACCATATTTGCATATTCGATGCACAAAATGCAGTACAGAAAGATTACATATTTTTCCTTGTGTTACTGTACTATGTATTTCTTTAAATAGGTTTCCACTTGTATTTTTGCTTCGTAGAATTGAGACTTTTTCTCAAACTTGGCTGAACTAATTTATAAAATCATCACAAAATAAAATCAAACTCACCTTTGAGTGTTGAAATAGAGTATGAGAATCATGTCGTAACCCAGGAGTTGCATTTGCTTTATTTGTTTTTACCCAGCAAATATCTTCACATCGACGAAATCCCCACTAAAGCACTCAAAAAATTTAATTGGTTCAATTAGATTACAATAAAAATATAAGCAGACAATGTATTCAGATCTATATTGTAAAGGAAGTTCGATTAGTATTCCTAAGTTCAAAGGCTTGGTCATGCACCTTCTTCAGGCATTGTCGGCCCTGCTCTAGGCCAACACCATCACCAACCCAAAGGAAGATAAAAGACGGCATATCTGCTATTGCCTATAAAAGTAAACGAATATTAGCAAATTGGGACACCACCGGAATAGAAGTAACTAACCACTTACAAACGGTACTAAATTATGAGGACAAAAAAGGCGCAATGAACATTAAAATAAACTCTGAAAAGGGGCTATACATATTGACATTATTTCCATATAACTGCTTCTCTTTTCCCCTTTCAGTTTTATAGAGAAAGTTCCAAGAAAACCAAAACAATTACCTCAATCTTAAGATTCATAATTTCTTCAAATGTCCAGTAATCCATATGATCAGCTACACCAGGTGCGCGATGAACATATTCCTCCCATGGGGGATCCACAAGAATTACATCGAACTTAGTCCCAAAGAATTCTGGTGAAAGTTCAAACTCCTTCAAGTCACATTTGTAATACATAGGAGGAGAAGCAGATTTTGCAACAATCTCATCTTTCTTCTGTATAAGTTCACGAAGCTTAGGATAATCCTCCACTACATTTGTAAGCTCAAGTTCTCTGATAAAATTCTGGGGTCGCATGCCCGTGTCAACATAATTTTGAGAGTAATCATTCTGCTCTCCTCTCGAAGGAGCTTTACCAGGAGGGCCACCACTTTTTTGAGGAACCCAACCACCAGAAGCTTTATCAGGTTGAATTCCTCTTCCCATAGGTCCGCCTGCATTCAAACCAGGTCCAGATAAACTTGAAGGCACACCTCTGCCTGGGCCACCTTGATTAAAATAGATAGAAGGATTAGGAGCTCCTATGTTAGGAGGAAATCTCGAGGTGGATGATATAGGTGGAACAGGAGAGAGCCCCGGTGGTCCACCTAACATACTCATATCAACGCCACGAGCTCCAGCCCAGACAGGTGGAGAAAAGGGTGGGACGAATACTCCAGGTGAAACTGGAGGACCTGGCCCAGGCGACATTCCAGGAGTGAGTGGCTGCATTGGACCAGGTTGAGGCATTCCAAGAGGTACAAAAGGAGATCCCATTATTGGCAAAGGAATTCCGACCTGTTGGCTGTCCCTGCCCATGGACCTACCTCTTCCTCCTCTCCCCACCCTACTCCCTTTCACTCCTTGTTGACCAGCTCTGTTGAAGGATTCTGGATCCTGGTTTCCATAGATGGGCTGAGAACCACCACTAGAACTTTGGCCACCAGTATTACGACCAGTATTAGCACCTCTCTGGCCTCTTCCCTTTCCGCCATGGAAATCAAAGTCGTCGCTCCATGAACTTTGATCTCGATTTACCATAAATTCATTAGAATATCTGTCCCTCGAGTCTTCACCATGAGGTCCAGGACCATACGTATCAGCTCTTCTCATCCTTCCTTCCTGCTGAGATGTCCATTCTCCATCATTCGGTGCCAATTTCTCTTCCAGTGGATGGCTAACTTCAGCTCTCCTTGAAACATTGGATCCAGATTCTGCTCTTCCATAATCAAGAGGCTTTGTTTGAATCTCTATCACATCATAATTCTCATTTGAAATTCCATATTTTGATGATGTTTTCACTGCTTCACCCCTGCTCCCATCTTTCCTGTTACTAAACCTACCATGAGGTCTTTCATGTTCAGACCTCTCACGATTCTGCCTAGGAAACTCCCACTCCTTGCCATGATCATCAATAGTGTCCCCAAATTTTGCATCTTCTTCATTACTGCTGGGTTGCCTTCTTTTATAATTGTCTTTAGAACCTTCCCTGTCCCTGCTCCCACCACTCCAAGAATCATCTCTGATTTTTGATCGATCATCATCCCTGTAATTATCCTTTTCAGATTCCTTTCGCTTGAGTTTAAAAGTCCTTTCATAATCCACATCAGATAATTCAGACTCTTGGTGCTCCCCACTCTTCTCGGGACTACGTGATTTGTTATTGTTTCCAGCATTTCTAGTTCCTTTGTCTCTTGTCCTTGAGTTTATATCATCATCAGCAGTCAATGACTTATCATGATTATCAATGACATCTCTACTAATCGTCTTTTGCTGCCTATACTTCTCAATTTTATCCCTCCCTGATTTATCTTCTCGAGTAACAGGACTACTTGTACTATCTTCCTCAAGTATTTTTGACCCATGTTTGACCTTACCCTTTTCGGCATCAACTCTATATTCCTCCCTGCTGTTAGTCTTGTTACCTTTCTCACCATTTGAATCTAACACCTTGGTTTCATTCCTAGCAGATACATTTCTCTCTTTCGAACTCTCCTTTCTCACATCAGGTTTCTTCACTGCATCTGTCTCATCCCATCTTCTCCTGTTGCTTCTCGATTGCTCAGAAGATCCATGTGCCTTCTCTCGGCTGCTTTCTCGCTTCTCTGAATATTTGGAATCTCTATCAAGTGTCTTTTCGAGTTCTTCGCCATGGCCTCTCTCTTCCTTGCTTTTGCCCCTACTTTGAGAGCTTTCAAGCTCAGATAACTTTGAGCCTATTTTCCTTCTCTCATTATCATCAGCTCGACCAAAGCCTTTACTTCCAGATTTATCACCAACCTCTTGCCTATTATCTAATTCTCCATCCTGATACCAACTGCTTAACTTTTCTAACGTACTCTCTTCTTGTTTCTTTTTAATTTGTTTTGAAGATAATTCTTTCCTCGTATCATAACCATCTTCATCACTACCTGCTCTACTTGAACCAGTAGACCTTTTTCTACTATCAACTCTAACTCCCGAGCTTTTTCTTTTGCTGCTGCCTAACACTTCAGTATCTTCCCCATTGCTTGGCTTTTTCGACTTACTTGACCTGTGCTTCCTCTTATTATTTCCCTCATACTCTTCATCATCTCCAGCTTTATCACTTTTTATATCCAAACTGTTTTCTGCATTTCGTTTTGAATAACCCCGGCTGGATTCAGGCGAATCCATATCGAAAGGCCTTAAATAAGCTACCAGAAATTTTTGGTTTTTATGCTCACATGCAGGAAAGATCAATCTGCATGACAACACAACAAAAGAAATATCTCAGGTAAAAACTAAAATTTAAAGATAAACACAAGTAAATCCACTAACAAAAAGTTTTCTAACGTGACAGTAACTCATAGTGAATATGGATAGCATCACGAACCCTAAACCTTTTGTAGAATGAAAAACAATCAAGATTTAAACCCTAAAATCCTGCTGAAAAAATTGAATTCAAATTGATATTTCAAAGGGTGACGCAACCAAAATTCCTATGGAAATCAAATCCACTAAAATCCTACCTGTTATATAAAATCACACCAGATAAACCAGACTAAACCGAAAGGACAAATTGCCTTGAAATCAAAACTTTTTTCTCTCTATAAACATCCGCGCAGTTTCGAAAAAGAGAAGCAGAGAAACTTCTCCTTCGAGTAGACCAATCCCTTATTCCCTTCCTCTTCAAACAGAAATTCCTGCCATTTAATAACCTATTTGACCACCATACTTCTCTTTGCTTTTCCCCTCAAATTCAGCAAGAAACAGAGCAGAAAAAACTGCCTCCTTTCGCACGACCAAATTCGTTCATGTGCATCAGATAACCAAATTGAACAGGGAAGACCCAGTAAGAACCCTATTCAAATCTCAATTCTCATCCCATCAATCCAAGCCAACCCAGCAAAACCAGACATTGCAAACCAACCTAGAAATGAACTCAACGCCAGATGACGAATCCGACTGTATACCCAAAGCTTGTAGGAATCACGCGGCCGCCATCTATTCACCCGGAAATGAACTGAGTTTGTTCACTCACTCACACGCCTCGAAACTGAGCTTCGAATCACAAACCAGAAGAAGAATTTCGTGACCCAGCTGCAAGATGGCCAAGAAAAATAATAACCAGAGAACCCTAACCTAAATCAGCACCTCCTCGTTCAAACCGCCCCAGCCCAATCCGTTCAAGAACCGGCCCAGAATTGTGATGAACAGACTCAGAATTTCTTTAGACCGGTTTAAAACCAATCAAATTTAGCAAACTTCACTTGGAGCATGAATTTAGGGTTACAATTAAACTACAATGGATTAGCCCCCATTGATTCTATTCTTCAGTTAATTTATGAAATTCATAATATTAATTAGTTTAATCTTACATCTGGGACCAAGGTAAGTAATGTCTAGTAAATTGGACCGGATTTAATTGTAACATTACAATTTTTGACATTTTTTATTTTAATTCTGGCTGTTAAAAACTATTTTATTGGCCAATGAGAGTCTTTTGATATTTACTAATCAAATGACTGAGTAGCCGATGTGATTAGTTGATTTTTAGAAGTAATTAAAATAAATAAATAAAAGGGTGACTACATGGATATGTAAATACTTGAAATTGAATAATACTGAGGTATCTTAGAGAGAGAAATTAAGAACACCCAGAAGCGATTGGTGTTGTGGGTAGTCTATTATCTACCTAGCTTTGATTGTCTAAAAAGCTAAGTAGACTCAAAGATGATTGGTACGGGAGTCTGATGCACCAATAGTATGAACTAGTAGGGGTGTGCACGGTACTGATCTGGTCTGGTTTTGCAGTGGACCAGCACCGGACCGGCTGGTACCCGTGCTACGTTTTTGAAGACCGGTACCGATCCCATGGAGGTCCGGTGCCGGTGCCGGTTATAGATCGGGTTTTCCGGTGCTGGTTCTGGTCCGGTACTGGTTTGGTAGTCCGTGAGAAACTCATTAACACAGCAGCCAAAACTACAACCCTCGATGAAAAATCAAAGCAAGAATAACACAGCAACATTCCAAAAATCCCTTACTCAATCTGAAATCCATCATCGAAACTAGATAGAACAGAATCGGGCATTTTGCCCTACTCACCGGAGTCAGGAGATGGAGGAGGACGTTCCTCGATTTTTCTCTACCGTCCAGACTACGCTGCCTCTTTGGAACGATTCCCAGTTGCGGTCCTGTTGTCGTCCACGTTCAACAGCCCCTATGTTTGATCGCTCGCAGCCGCCAACAACCAAACGCTCGCTCGTCGTCTGCTTGGAATGCTCCCAAACAAAAGCTATTAGAGCTTGGCGACTGGCGACGGACAGAGGTCGGAGCTTGCCGCTCGGAGCTGGCAGTGGCAGACGAACGGAGCTCGGAACTCGGAGCTCGGAGCTGGCAGTGGCCGCCAGCAAACAAAAGAAGATGGAGTACCAGAAAGAGGCGGCCATCATGAGAAGCAAATGGGTTCCAACCACGAGGCTCTGCCAGCAAACAGAAGAAGATGGAGTACCAGAAAGAGGCGGGGAAGAAGAAGAAGAAGAAGAAACGACCTGTGAAGTCTGAACATTCACGAACCCAGATCTAATTAATCATGCCCTAAATATAAAAATTCGGTTCTACACGGTACCGGTTCTATGGTACCGTGTACCGAGGACCGGACCGTTTAGCACCGGTCCCGATAGTACCGGACCGGATCCGGTCCGGTACTCCATTTACACGGACCAAACCCGGTACCGATAGACCCGGTTCCGGTCCGGTTCTCCGATTCCGGGCCGGTCCTGCACACCCCTATGAACTAGACCTGATTTAACTCATGTTGTTACGGGGAGAGACAGACTAAAACAAAAGAAATTTTTTATGCAAATTAAATATCTATTTTATTCCTTATCAATAAATAATTAATATATTCATTATAATAATTTACGCGATATTTGCATTACAATAATCTATATAAGGCAGAGGAACCTGACATTCTGCAGTAGAAGGATTACAATCTGTCGCAAAACATCATCTTTCTGCAGTGAAATATTGATACTTACTCTAGTTCCAAAATTACCCAAGGCTCACAAATTCTAATTTGTCTCTATTATGGTCGTCAAGCCCAGAATGTGTGTTTTCACATGTGAATTTAAGCACTTTGTCTAAAATTACATTTTCATATTATACACTTCTTATTTTGTAATTTATCTATATTTTTCTCAATTCATACTTAATTACACATAATCAATTTCATTCATCATCAAGAAACAATTTCATCATCAACAATAAATAATTAATATGTTCATTACAACTGTTTAATGTACATTTGGATTACAACGATCTAATCTAGGTTAAGGTCCACAAACATGCACACACATAAATGTGAACCTTGAGCAACATACTTCTGCGTAACACATTGTAAATAAAATCAACATAGTTAAAATAACACATAAAAACATAAACGTAATAATGTGCACACATGCATCTCCGGAACTATGTCAAAAACTATGAAAGCTATAAATGTGTCATGCGAGCTTTCTCTCCTACCTCTACCTCTAAACCTGCAGCTACCACATGCACTTGACTCAGCAATGTCTAGGCCTCCACCTTGATACGTGAGGAAATTGTGCCTCACACCGCCCACATGTCATGTTGATATGTCTTCTATGCAGCACTATCCAGCTTGAGGTATCGTCAACATCCCTTATTCTTTGTTTTCGCGATCTTTCAGGACATCTCTTAAATGACGGTGGCATAATTGGATCAAGGTTCGTCACATGCCACATGATTTTTTCACTAACGGGGTGGACAAAGTGGGAGATACATCTTCATGTATGTTTCTTGGTGGTAGCACTCATGCACAAATTTCTAGGGAGATCTCCTTAAAAAATGCATACACGGGATTGCATGCACACACGAGATGTCAGTCAACTCCCACTAGTAACAGTTACAAGTACGCCTGTCAAAATCGACAGAGTACTCTTCGTTACCGTTGTTCATCTTAAACTAGTCAACGCATGCAAAAACAGGACTCCAATTTCAACTTGGAAGTTATAGTCTGGCAATCCGATTCTTGATCTACGGATACAAAAGGTCCATTTTTTACCCCATTTTTCGTGTTTCTTAACGATCATACACATGATGCCCTTTTTTTAAATCTTGAATATACTGAGAATCAGTTTGTCCTGAACTGATAGGAAGCAGGCATTGAAAAACTCGCTCAAGTTGTTCAGGCTTATGTCGCATTTTGGGATCGAGATGAAGACATATGTTGACCAAAATCTCGCATCTATTTCTTGTAAATATGTGTGGACTGACTGGTTAAACAAAAATAACATATCATCTCTCTCTCAAAGTGAGGTGATATTGTGGCCCTAAAAACGCCACACATTGCATCATTGAACAACTTGCCTTTAAATTATTTTTGAAAGTTTGCATACAGGGGACGGATGCAAAAACGATGTTCCACTGACCTTGCAAACTCTCTAATAATTGGCACCAGCCCTTACAAAAATTAACAGTCTTAGTTAAATATTCGTACACAATGCATAACATAAACATAGATTGTAAAAACAATCAATTGTATCTTTTGTCAGTTGGAAATGATTGATTACCCATTGTCAGACGAGGTGTTCAGATCCACAAACAAGAATTCAAAAAATTAGCTCCACAAATGCCTACATTCTTCTTCGACCATTGCTACAACAATCGGATAAATTCCATAGTTCCGTCAATGTTGACAACAATGAGCAGCTTGCCCGGACACGATCCCTTCAAGTGGCAACCATCCAAACAAATAACTGGTCTACCACAGTTCAACAATCCTATCTTACATGCAAACAAACACAAGTACATCTTGAAGGATTGATATACGCCTATAGAGGGGGATTGAATATAGCGTTCTAGTTATTTCGTGCGATATTTAAATTTTCTAGCACCCAATAAAATTTATCACAAATAATTAAACAAACAATAACAAATATATTCAACAAAGTAAAGACTAAGGGTTAAGAGATTGCACAAGATTTGTTTACGCGGTTCGACAAACCCGCCTACATCCACGCTCCAAGATGTAGGACTGATATATGCCTGCAGGGGGGGTGGGGGTGAATATAGCATTCTAATCTTTTTCGTGCAATATTTGTTTTCTCTAAAATCCTAAGTGATTTAATTCATATACCAAAATAAACAATCACAATAAATGCATAAATGTAAAGAGAGGGTTAGAGAGTGTGCACAATATTTGTTTACGCGGCTCGGCAAACCTGCCTACGTTCGCGCTCCAAGATCCCACTTGGAGATCCACTAAACTATTGGCTTACGGGTGCCAATAAAACTGTTTACAAATCGACTATTAACGCGGCATCACCCTCAACTAATTCTAAGGTCGTCAACCTTTGACTATTACGGGGCGTCACCTTTAATTTGACTATTGTGGGGAGTCACCCGTTGATTAAATTTATGGGCGTCCAATCGAGTCTATGACTGTTACAGGGCGTCACTCTTTTGTGATGAATTCTTAGGGAATCACCTTTTACAATTAAGCACAATATAGAATATGGAAATTAAGCTCTAAACACTAATCCAAATTCTCTCAATATTAACTCGCAAGTTTATGGGTGGGAGAATTGGATTTACAATAGCTCACAGTGTGTATGAATCGAGTCCTGAATTTAGCAGGGTTTAGCTTCGATTCTCCGTTCGTTGTTTTGAGCTTGAATTGCTTCTTAATTTATAGACCGTGGACTTTTCGAATCATCCTCAATATTTTCGATCGCCCGCATAGAGCTGTTGCATATTTAGATGTTGAAAGTTCAACCGTTGGAAATCTGTCCGTTGGCAAAGTCTGGACTTTTTGGTCGCAGAGCCTCGACCTCTAGCCGTCCAAAAACACTCGGAGCTCTCTATTCTGCTTTTTTGGTCGTAGAGCCTCGACCTCTAGTCGTCCGAAAATACGCAGAAAACTTACAGATTCAAATCGTCCTCGACCACTACTCAACCGAAAGATTCCAAAACAGTTTTGGTCGCCTCTCCTCGTCCTCAAGCAACTCTGAATCAAACCTTGAATTATTCTAACTCCCAAAATGATATGCAACACTACATAGACTTATATAAACATGTTAGAACATTAATAATACCCATTTTAAGGGTATTTCCAATAAACACAAATATATTATAAAAATATTAAGAATAATATTCTAAAAACGTAAAATACAACTTATTGAATTTATTAATTAGACAACATTTTAGTCATCATCAAAATAAAACTTAGCATAACAAAAAGGCTAACAATCTCCCTTTTTTATGATGACAAAATCCAATAAGTTGGTTATCTTAAACGCTAAGCATGTGCATATAGTTTTGCATATTACATCTCTCCTTCTTAAGTTATGCAATTTGTCAAATAATTAATTTCATGCATACATGTTATTCCAATTATTATTTTATAAAAATTGTCATACTCAACTTATATATCTCTCTTCCCCTTTTTGTCACGATCAAAAAGAAATTCCATGGGGAGGGGAGTCATGAACAACCTCATCAAATTCAACAACAAACAAGTCTACCTCTTATAACAAAAAATGTCTCCCCATTTTTCAAAGAATCAATCAAAAAACAAACAATGAAGGGAATCATCCAAATTCAATTTGTGGTTATAAATAGAGAGACCTAGAAAATATACCACATTCAAAGTAACTTCAATCAAAAAATATTGTCCCCTTTTTGTCATTAATCATATCAATTCATTGGAGGGACTAAACATTAGAGTCCAAGAAATAGATGCCAATTGAAAGAATTAGATATCAAAATGAGATCCAAGAAATATATATCAATTTAAGATTAACAATGATAAACCAATTTTCATTTTCAAGAGTGATATCAGTTGAAGAAATAAGAGGTTAACTAAGGATACCAATTGATGATTCACAATTAGATATAAAACAAGTTTTTCAAAGATTAATATCAATTGTTTATCCAAAGTTAAAATCAAATTAATTTAATAAAATGATACCAATTGTATATTCAAAAAGAAAACAACCAAATTTCTATGAGAGATACTAAAACTTAAAATCAAATCAATTTTACTTATCTCACCGCCTATGTTAATCACAAAAATAGCTTAGTGGGGATATAATCTCATTTAAAATTTTGTTTTCCCCCTTAGAACAATAATAAAACAACTTAATAAATTTCTCTTTCTATAAATTTATCAACTAGCATATAAGAGGGAATACAGCCAAAAAATTATGAAACATCCAAGTTTTACCAAAATATATACCAATTGAAAAACAATCCATAGATGAATTCAAATTTTGAAAATAAATTTTCTCCATGGATGAATTCAAATTTTGAAAATAAATTTTCTCCTCCTATCATTATGCACAAAATCAAATACTTGGGGAAACCAAATATGATACCACATGAAAATCCTTAAAAAATTATACCAATTGTAGAGAAAAATGATTTTATTGATACCAAAACATAAATAATTTTATAAATGATACCAATTGAAAATAAAATAAAATAAGTCCAATGATTCCAATGGTTGAAATGATTCCAATTATTGAAATGATACTAATTTGTTGAAGTTCAACCCAAATGCAAATATTGATACCAATTTAAAGATTTGAAGTAATAGAAAGGGTAATGATACCAATTTTAGAAGTTTAAATCAATTGTGGTATTAAAAACCAATCTAAAAAATACTAATTGATATTATCTATCTTTCAACGATATTCAAGTTAAAAACATTTCTCTCCCCCTAAATTACTGCACATAGTCAAAATATTGGAGATGAAAATCCAAGATAGATACCAATTGTAAAAGTTTAAAATCAATAGAAATATCCAATTTAAAGATTTCAAAATAAAAATCATTATTGATACCAATTTTGAGATTTCAAACCAAGGATAAATATTGATATCAATTTGAAAATCAACTACAAACTTTTCCCCTTTTAAATCAATAAATCAAATCGTTTGGGATAATGTCAAAGTTTAAGCAATAAGCGGAAGCATAATCATTAAAACCAAAACAATTGTATTTTTCTCCCCATAAATTAATTAACAAATAAAATCTATGGGAAATTAACAAAGTTTAAGCTAACAGAAGCAAATTCATCAAAACTAAAATTAAAATCAACATTTCAAAGCAAAACAATTGTCTAAGCAAATCAATAATCTCCAAACAATTCTATTTTCTCCCATTTTATTCTTATGCAAAGTTAATTCAAAGGATAAACCAAAAAAAAGCTAAACAATTCAATCCAACCAATCATCAAAATTAGCATCCAACAATTCAAATAATTCACCATATGCAATCTAGAATACCAATTGTTGGAATTCAAATCTCAAACAAATAAATATATAACAATTCAAGAGATATGCTATTACAAGAATTAATCAAAAATTCAATCTATAATTTTAATCTTCTAAAACCTAAATCAAGAATAGAAAAAAAAATTGAATCAATCAATAATTTATTCCATTCAATTCAATTCAAATCAAACCAAAGGCAAAATTATTCAAGACATGAATTGAGTACCTCCATGAAATTTTATTTTCATTTTTAATACATTTGAGGCAATCGTTGAAGCTTCTCCTTTATGTTGGATATTCAAGTATCCATTCTCCTTTTAATCTTCTTTAGAGAACCTCCAAACTACAACAAAAATCATTTTGTATTCTTTGGTACCCAAACCATTTTGGGTCCATTTGTTATAGACTTGGTTCATTTTAGAACCCACACAAGTTTAGAATTTAAATTTGATTTAAATTTAGAATTTAAATTCAAAGGATAAACAAATTTAGAATTAACATTTGATTTCAAATTTGCATTCAAATTTAATGGACACCAAAATGATTTATGTCCTAAACAATTGCAAGAATTGCATATAGATGGACTAACAAATAAATTAGTGTAATTCTTTTTCTTTACAAAGGGTTTATAACCAATTCCGGCTTTATCGAATGTAACCCTTTGCGAATTCAAAAGCATATTTAAATTTTTACTCCCATTAGTGAATTTAAGCATAATTGAATTTAAATGATCATTTTTAACTTTCAATTCACTTATACCATGATCACATGATTTGATAGAAATATTCAATTCATCATTCCTAATTTTCAAATCACAAATCTCATGCTCATAACATTTAATAGTAGTAATCAAATCACAATTTTTAATATTTAATGAACTAATTTCATTTTCATGTAATTTGATAGTAGAATTCAATCCATCATTCAACAATTTCAAATTACTACTATCATGCTCAAAAGATTTAAATGAAGCATTAGATTCATCAATCATGCTCTTTAATTCAACAATTTGATTCTCAAAAGATTTATTTAACTTAGCATATTTTTTGATCAAATTGCTATTGTAACGACCTAGTTATTTATTTGCTTTTAAAAATGCATGAAATTTTAAACTGAAATCTTTATTAAAACCTTTTAAATTGAAATCAGAGTTCTTTTCTTATAACCGAAACGTTAAAGTTCTTTTACTTTGACTCATTACCAAAATCATTATAAATAGTAGAAAACTATAGTTATAAAATCTTTTTTCAAAACATAGCGGAAGCGTAAATAACTCAGTTAAGGAATACTAAACAACAGAAGACTGATTGATAAAATCTTTTTTCTTTAAAAACATAGCGGAAGCATAAATAGTTCATTTAAAGACAATTAATAAAGTGTTACTTTATATTTTACGAACATTCGTTAGCATAACCAGCCACAAGTCTCATCCGTGCAAATCCTTCATTAGCTGCTCCTAAATTTGTTCGTCATTTTCTCTCGTACTTGTACCTACATCTCAAGTCATAAACTATGAGTTTAATGCTCAATAAGTGATAATACCTAATATGCTAAATACTCACGCTGTGCCCTTTAAAAATTATATGCAGTTTCTATTATGACCTTTGATATAGCAGCAATGGCATAATCCGAAAGTCTGCTAACCATTGGTCGTTCTTCTTATGATTTATCTTTCTATTTTCTGTTATGACCTCTGATATAGCAGCAATGACATAATCTAAAAGTCTGCTAACCATTGGTCGTTCTGTCCCAGCATAATCCAGGGACCTTGTGTAACACCCCGACTTTTATATGTCAGAAATTAATAAGAAAAATTGAAGGGTAATTGGCAATATTGGATTTATTGGATAATTGTCGGAGTGTTACCAATGATGTAATCATAGACAATAACTTAAGAAATTTACTAGGACATAATTAAGATTTAATTGGAAGCGGGAAAATATTACGGGATGAAATTTAAGTAAAGAAAACTTAAGAAAATTGCTGTTCCGGGCTGTTCAGGATGCATGCAGACTCTATGAGGATGAAGAATGGCGTCCGCAGGCGTTTAGTGTTGTGTCCCAGCACTTTGGGACGGGTCAGGACGGGTTCCTCACGTCCTAGGTTCGCACTGTCTCTTTTTGGACGAGTGCGGACATGATGAAGACGCATCTGAATTGAATTTATACAATTCTTGGACAAATTTTGGATGATGCAGATGCATGCTACAGATGCCTTTCTTTGTCCGAATGACCCATTCGGACGCTCGCGGACGAGAGTGAGGACGAATTCTCTCGTCCAAAATGTCCCAGCTTTGCTTAAAAATAGGTTTTTAATAATGAAATTGGAGGTAGGTTATTGGTTGGCAAAACCACAAACTCGACCCTGGAGTTGCAATCCTCCCACGATCGAACCACGTCGCCTCCAATCTCTCACGTTCCTCTCCTCTAATTGGTGTACAATGGTTTCTCTAGGTAAGAATTCATTTTTTTAAACACCAATTAGGTCTCCTTCTGTGAGTTTCAGAATTTCCCCTGTGAGATAAAGTTCCATTTGGGTGAGAGAGAGAGAGAGAAACTTCCTTAAGGGTTGTGGGATTTAGAGTGGTAAGTTCATCCTAAGAAGATTCGCGGTGGTGAGTGATCGTGTAGTTTTGGGTAGGCTGAGGAGTTAACAATTGTTGTCACCACATTGCTGTCCGTGAGATAAATTCTTCAATAGAGGTAAGGATTGAGTAAAGTCTTGGCCAATGGAGGCCCTACCCACAAGTAGTGTGTGTGAGTGTGATAAAATGTTTGTTGTTAGATTACTGCAATATTTCTTTTATTGATTGTTGAATTCCTTGCTGTTGGATTTCGATGAATTTCCTTTGAGTGATAAATTCTTGTTGTGTGGTTTATTTCCTGTAAATTACTTTACTGTACTTGTTGAAATGAAAGAATTAAGAAAAAAGATGAATGACGAATGTAAGGTCGTAGGATGACATAATAAGCATGAATGAGTGATGAATGTGATTCACGATAATTATGTTATGTACATTTTATTTTGGAATACTTACTCTGAATACTGTTTCTCATATTATTTAATTCCTTGGTTCTGGTTAGGAGCTAGAAATCTTTTGATTTTAGTTGGCATCAATTCCTTTAGCACTTTTCTTGTTCTATCAAATTGTCAAGCATGTTTCTAATTGTATTCGTTAAATAGATTTTCGTATATGATTTATTAAGCATTTTTACATTCAGGATTAATTAGATAAGCATGCATAGATAGATTTGTTTAGCATCTTGACATCTAGCTTATAATGTTGTTGCTTCTTGGTACTGATTAGGAATTATAATTCTCTTTTACTGTAATGTTTACATTGATAGAAAGGTGATAAATGAATGATAATCGATGACATTAAGTTGTAGAATAGAATGATGAAATGGAGGATGACATGATGTGTATGTATGACTATGAACGAATAGAGAATTTCGTTTTTGTTTTGTACAATTTATTATATTCATTGATGTAGTTCTTTAGTTGTTAACGTTTAATCCATTATTTGTTCTATACAATTCATTATATTACTTGCTGTAGTTTCTTAATTGTTAATGCTTACTTCATTTCATTAATCAAGCATGTGTAGATTATTTAGGATAATAATTGTATGAGCATGTTTAGCATGTTTAATTAAATGGAATCCCTTGCATGTCTAATTAACTAGACATTAATTGTAGCATGTTTAATCAATTTGAATAAAAGCATGATCAATCAATTAGGATGTTATCTATCATTTGAATTCCTTTAAGTAATCTGAGCATGCTTAGTTAATGTAATTTAATTAGCATGTTTATAATTGTAATTGATTGTTAAGCATGTTCCGTTTGCTATTGATTGAGTATATTTCCATATAATTATTAGTTAGACAAGCATGCATAATTAGTTAGTTTATCAAGCGCGTATCAAATAATTGTTTGCTAATTATGTTTAAGTTTTGTTGTGTTTAGATTAGTATGCATAGTTAGCCTTAGTCAAGTACTTTGTAGTGATAAATCAAGCATGTTCCTATTAGTTGACTATTGAGTGGGAGTAGCCCACAAAGGAGCCTCCCTATACGCACGCTTGTACCCTAGGTGTCCAAGCTGTCCCTCTCCATCCAGGTAAGTCTTCTCATCTAATACTCCTCCCTTGCACTTCTATTCAATTCTTACGAGACAAGAGTGAGCTTCAGCAAGAAAGGAGAGCAAGGATTCTCCATGTGCGTAAGAAACTAATAGTAAAGAAGAGTTAAGTGAGCTGCGTGAATTTCTTTAAATTGAAATGAGAAGGAAGTGTACAATTGGGGGTTCTGTACACTAAGGCTTTTGCTGCTATTCTTTGTTGTCCCTATACAATTTCTTCAACTAAGGTAAGGAAGTGGTAGTCTTGGCCGTCAAAGCCCTACCCACAAGTAAAAACGTGTGTGTGTGTTTGGTTTCTACTTGGTTTTATAATTACAATCTGTAACTCCTTATATGTTTTCATTTCTGTAACTTTCTTTCTGATATTATAGAACTCTGTAGTTATTCATTCTTATACTTTGCTGTTAATTTCATTTCAACGTTGCTTTCCTTATTTCAAAGTTTGCTTTACTTTGCTAAGAATGTTGTATTAAGAATGTTGTCTAAGGACAAGAATGGAAATGTGAAACTGTGAATGTAGTATGGATGTGATAAACTTTGTTGAACTCTGTTTTTACGTTTCAATGTTTACTCAACTTTGTTTTTACGTTTCAATATTTGTTCATGGACCGATATTAAGCTTGATAGTGCTAACTCTGTGTTTTACTGGTAGTATTCTAGATGGTTTATCTTCTGTAGAGGTATGTTGCTAGTTGTTCATTTTCTGTATAGATTTGTAGTTATAAGCATGTTGTTTACTTTGAATAAAGCATGTCTTCGCTAATTCGGTTTCGATTATAACTATTGGTTATTGCTGCTGTGTTGGTCAATAACCACATGTTTTCGCTACTTTGTTCGGGTGTGGGTTTAGTTGTTAATAATTATGTTTTATTTCTGCAGATTGTAGTTGTCAAAGAACATGTTTTCGCTATTATTTTGCTGTCATAATTCGTAGCTACTATAAAAAATATACAAAATGTTTTAGCTAAGTCCATGTTGACATTTGTTGACTACTGTATATTTCATTGTGCTTACGGTTGGCTTAGGCGTTTAAAAGCATGTTTACTGCTGTGTTATAATTGTTGAAAAGCATGTGTACCGCTATGTTTTTAGTGGATGAGCAGCATGTTAGTTGTTTTGATTCATTATTATTTCGTAGTTGTTTTTAGTCGTTAGTATCCATCAATTTCAAAGCATGATTAGCATGTTTTAACCACTATGAACTAACTCTCTGCTATTCCGAATTTAATTGCTTGTCAAATATAGGTTGTACGTATGCTAGATTTATTCGTTGTTAAGTTGCTGTTAATTCCTATCGAATTCAAAGCATGCTAGCACGTTTTAATGGTTGAATTAGCTGTAGAATTTGCTGTTGTTCCATGATTAATTTTACGTTAATTCCAAAGTATGTTAGCATGTTTTAAGTATTAAAAAAATGCGCTGTTGTTCCGTAGCTATATTTTAATCAATTTCGAAGCATGTTCTTATGTTTTATTCACTAATTAGTTTGCTGTTATATTGTCATTAATATCTGGCAATTTCAAAGCATGATAGCACGTTTTTAATTGTTGTATTCACTGTTGATTTCGCTACTGTTTTGTAAATGATTTCGTGAATCTTCAAATATGTTAAAAGCATGTTAAAATAGTCAATTCTTGTACTGTCATGTTTTGTAAATTCAAGTTGTATTTCTTGTTTGAATCTCTTGTCTTACTAGTTATTTATTCTCATTCAATTTCTGTAATTCCATGTTAATTGTTATTCCTTATGGTTGTTATGAACTGTTGTGATTCTTTGCCTATGGTATTATTACGTTATAATAATATAAACAAATAGGGAGTACTACCTAGAGACAAATAGGGGGAGTATCACCTACGGGGTGAGTACTCACAAACACAACGTGAGGAAAAACGAATGAACGAAATGAAAGAACGATGATAAAATGAGAATTAAAGAACACAAGAGCAGTGCGGATTTAATAAGGTAGCTGGCCAGGTCTCCTCCCTATTCGGGTACGGGACCAGCTACCCTAGGTGGTTAATATCCGGTAGGCTATTCCCTATCCCTAGGGTTTCTTTAATTCAACTCGATGTACAAGTAACGAACGAACACAACAGAATGTAAATAAAGATTTGGTTTGGATTGGCATCCATTCCAAGAAAACTAAGAGTGGTGTACATATATATATATATTGTTTTACCTCATTTCATTACTGAGCCATTAGGCTTACGTCCTTACTTGTGGTGTAGGTAACGAAATAATAATACCGGGAGTAGAGGAGGAGGTCCTTCCCATGGAGCCTGCGGCATATCCAGAGGAAACACAATCGCAGTAGAGTGTGTCAAACAAAGAAAGAATAAAAATGTATGGTTTGATTATGGGGCGAACATGGTTTGTAAAAATACTAAGTATTTCCTTTATTTTGAGTGTGAGACATTTTAAACCCTAAACTTTAAATTATGAATGTTTATATTTTACGTTTCCACTATGTTTTTAATATTGTTTTGACTTCGACTATTTAAATGAGTTTTAACGAAAGTGCAGTAGCGACCGGAAATTTAGAAGGCACACTCTAATATTTGTTATTATTTTTTTAAAAAAAAATTTTAATTTTATGCGATTTTTGAAAAAGGGTAAAAATCCGTGTCGTTACAGTTTGCCACCTGACCGCGAGATTGATTTTTGCATTGATTTGATGCTTGTCACTACTCCAATTTTGATTTCTTCGTACCACATGGCTTCTGCTGAATTGAATGAACTGGATATTCAGCTGAATGATTTGTTGCAAAAATGGATTATTCGAAACAGTATTTCACTATTGGGTGCGCCCGTTATGTTTGCAAAGAAGCAGGATAGTTCGCTTCATCTATGCATTGATTATCAAAATTTTAATTTTGTGGCAATCAAGAACGAGTATCCATTGCTGCGAATTAATGACTTATTTGATCAACTTGGAGGATCTATGTACTTCTCAAAGATCAATTTGATATTGGTTATTATCAATTGAAAATGCGTGGAAAATTTTTTCTGAAAACAACTTTTCGGATTCGTTGTAGACATTTTGGATTTATGGTGCTTCTGTTTCATCTAACTAATGCACCAACTGTTTTTATGAATATCATGAATCAGGTCTTTCGACCATATCTTGGCCAATTTGTTGTGGCCTTTATTGATGAGGTCCTAATATATTCTAAGACCCTAGATGAACCTATGGAGCATCTGGAATTTTTCTACTTATGCTAAAGATGTATCAGTTTTATACAAAGCATGAAAAGTGCAACTTTTGGATGACCGAAGTGAAATTTTTTAACCATGTTGTTTCTCAAAATGACATTTCTGTTGATCCAGCTAGGATTGAAGTTGTGTTAGATTGGAAGCGACCCAAAAATGTCATTGGGTGTGTAACCTCTTAGGTCTAACTGGTTATTATCAACGATTTGTGCATAATTTTTCTTCTGTTGTTATATCATTAATATTGTCGACCAGTGACGATGTAAAATTTATTTGAAATGGTTACACCACTTTTGATGAATTCAAGCAAGTTTGACTACTACTCGATTTTAGCAGTACCTGATGAGTGTTTGTCTTATGCTGTTTATATTGATCCATCAAGAGTTGGTTTACGTTGCGTCTTGATGCAGTAGGATAAAGTTATAGCTTATGCATTTCAGCGATTAAAGAAGTATAAATGGAATTATCCTACTCACGATTTGGAGTTTGCAACTAATTATTTTCGCCTTAAAGATTTGGCAGAGCTAATTGTATGATGTTAACTTCGAGATATTTTGAATCACAAAAGTTTAAAGTATATGTTCTTACAACGTGCTTTAAAATTCTGACAATGCCGTTGGGTTAAGTATATGGAGAATTATGATTTTACTCTAAAATATCATCCTTGTAAGGCTAATGTTCTAGTTGATGTCTTGAATCGTTATCTTCAAGGTCCTCTTTCTTTTCTTGTTTTGGATGATTAGAAGAGATATCTTATTATTGGAGATTTTGAGCTATAGTACCATGACGATGGTCATTCGGTTTGAGTTTTTAATTTAATAGCGACTCCTACACTTTTGCAACGTGTGAAAAACATGCAAAGTTTGACGATGTGTTGAAAGAAAGATTTGAGATTATTCAAGTTGGTGAGCAGTTTGATGGTTGGGAGATCAGTTCTGATGAACTCCTACTCTTTAAGAATCGAGTTGTTGTCTCTAGTGATCTAGATTTGTGGCTGAAAATCTTAATAGAGGGCCATAAGACCAGATTTTCTATTAATCCCGACAGTACGAAAATGTATCATGATCTGAAGCATCAGTATTTATGAGTTGGAATGAAACGAGATGTAGCTATGTATGTTTTGAGGTGTTTGATTTGTCAACAATTAGGATTGAGCATCAGTGACCAGTTAGGTTGTTACAATTTTTGCTTATCCCTGAATGGATACGAGACAAGATTATCATAGATTTTGTGATCGGTTTGCCTAAGAAGGTGCAGAAATTTGACGAAGTGTGAGTAATTGTTGATAGATTACTGAAATTTGCACATTTTATTCCATGTTAGAATAGATTTCCCTTTGATGACACTGAGTCAGTTGTATATTGAGGGTACCGTTCGTCTTCACGGTATTCTCTCGAATATTGTTTCCAATGGATATACGACATACACGTCAAAATTTTGGCGAACTCTTTAGTGAGCTTTAGACAAGGGACTTAATTTGAATACTTCACATCTTTCTCAAATAGTTGGTCAGTCTGAGCATAAAATTTAGATTCTCGAGGATATGTTGAGATCTTGTATTCTGGATTTTGATAAAAGTTGTATTAGTCATTTGTTTTTCGTAGAGTTTGTGTATAACTAACTACAGCTTTCTGACTAGTATCGATGTTTCGTCATATAAAGATTTGTGTGGAAAGCCGTGTAGATCACCTTTATATTAGACTGAAACCGAGAGCGTGTTACTCTAGGATCTAATTTCATTCATGAAACAATTGAGAAAGTTCAAGTAATTAAGGAGACTGATTATTGTTCTAAGTTAACAATTGTGTTATGCAGACCTCTATTGAAGGAAGGTGAAACTTGAAGTCAATGATTTTGTAATCTTAAAAATGCGACATCATCTAAATATTAGTCATTTCAGTGTGAAAGAAAATTTAACTCTAAGATATATAAGTCGTTTTGGATTATTGACCAGATTGGTTTGATTGGAGTTACCATCACACTTAAATTAATGTCTTCCATGCCTTTTATGTTGAGAAAGTATATTCATGATCCTCCTTATGTTATTTCTTGGACTGAAGTGCCTATCCATGAAAATGTATCTTATGAGAAAGAACCTGTGAGGATTCTTGGTCGTGAGATCAAAGTTCTGCGTCAACGTGATATTCCTCTGGTTCGAGTTTAGTGAATGAATCATAGTGAAAGAGAAGCCACTTGAAAAATTGAATCTGACATGATGGCTAAGTATTCCCATTTTTTCAATGGTATTTTTGGAATTGTTCTAAATTTCGGAGATGAAATTTCTTAAATGGGGGAGAATATAGTATTTGGCCCAAAAAAAAAGATAAGATATTCATTTATTTGGGGGAAACGTTTTTGGAAAAACATCTCCCCCATTATAGATGTTGCGGGAAGGGAGGATTTCCTCCCAAAAATCCTTCCCTTCCCCATCAATTCGCAAAGGGCGTTTCTCCTCTCACTCTGCTTTCCCCTTCATTACTCCTTAGAATTTCTGGACGAAACTCCTTTATTATAGGCAATACCATAATCAGCCATTTTGGTGAAAAATTGAGTCTTGGTAAGGAAGCTCTAATTGTCGAACACGGTATTCATTTTATTGGATGACTATAATCCTATTTTTAGTTTCTACATAATTATTTCTTTTTGGATTATAATACTTGTTATCTATTATCACTTGTTGGATCTGTTATGCCTTTATTCGTTGGGTCCTAGCTATTAATTAATATTTTAAGTCTTCCACTGTTAATTAATAAAAATTTAAGAGAAAAATGGTCGAGCAACTCGGTTCTTTAGGCCGGTTTGTTCCCCGTTCTATCTCAGGTCTCTTTTGGGTCGCGACATTATCAATAAAAACCCAATTAATCAACTTATTATTTTCATCAAATTAAATCATTTAATTATCATCAAAATAAAACTAAGCCTAACAAAAAGGCTAACACATTTTTTTAAATGTTGGACTGTGTGAAAGATCAATTCTCTCTAGCAGAACATACAGTGAGCTTCCAGGATTAGACCTCTGAATCTCCTTGCCATACGACCATATGAGCTTCTATTGCTCATTGTCATCCTCTTCATTCTGTTTTCGGGCTACATTTCTTGCCCTTCTGGCAAGGCTGAGTATAATGTTCACATTAAAATCCTTCTTGACTGTCTCAATTATAGAAAGAAAGTCTTATTCAGCCTGACTTTTGAACCTGTACAAGTAATGCGTTGTCACCCATTTGGTAGAGGCATGACGGCTTTCCATCTTTCTTGAGCAAGTGTGAACGTCGTTATAGTTTTTTTATTTGAAGAGTTAGTTCACCTTGCACTTTTAGGCATGCATCCGCTAAGTGCATCCTTCCTGGCAAGCAGCCCTCAACTGATGAGAGTCATTATGTGTGAATTTTATCTCATACTCATTCTTCAACACATGATTCGCGATTTCTTATCTTGGTTCAAAGAACTATACTTCTTGCCCAGACACATACTAGCGAAAGAACATTCTGCTTGTGCTGGTCGTTGAGGCCTACTATCGCCCATGTCTTCGACATTTCATTCACACAATGAACGAAGTTCCTCATCATCTAGAGTTTTCGAGATGGAATGCATCACTATAGCAACTTCTTTTACAAATACACAAACATCATGTGTCAAGACTGTCGACATGGGCTCCACTTCCAATGGGTAGTTAATGGATTCCTAATCACTCCCTGATGCCATTGGTGAGCAAAAATTACTAACGCTTCAACTTTGTCTGGATGCAGTATACTTTAGCTCTTGGAAAGCTATAGGGTTTGATAATCGCTAAGAAAATCACTAAGATAATCGCTCTGAGTGTAGTGTAAATTTACATAAGGCATATGAATGATGTCTTTCCGCTATGGAACGATGTCATTCTGCAAGGAAAAGTATGACGTTCCGCGCAGGAAAATGACAGACAAGGGGAAATGTTTATTCGTAATGACGTTCCACGAAGAAAAGTTGATGTTCCGTAGAAGAACGTCATACTTTCCATGGAGGAAAGTGTAACATTCCACTACAGAACAACAAACTATAAGCTGTATATTTAGTAGTGACATTCCGCAGAGGAATGTATATGATTCTGTTGTGGAACGAAATTTAAATGTTTAATGGCAAACGTGACAACGATGTTTGTGGCGTCTATGTCTCATTGTTTAGTGGTTAAGTTGTTAGCGAAAATGCTTTAGTGGTTCACTTGTCATTGATCACAAAATACAATGGTTGATTTGTTAATTCCTTTTTCATAAAACCTTATTCTATTCTCTGTCAGGCCCACACTCTTTGCATTTTCCAGGGCAGTTTTCTTTTCATGGTTGCTGGTTTTCTGTCACAATTTTCAAAGATGAAAATCTGAGAGATAGCCCAGGATCTAAGAAAGCTAGGGAGAGCGAGCAAGAACGAGCTAATGTTGTGGTTTTGGCCTGATAACAGGAAGCACGAAGGAAATTGTATTCATATTCAAGCAAAAGAAGAAGAAATACATAGGTAGAAGAACGAGATTCTAGGAAAAAAAGTAAACTAACAGAAAAGGAAAACTAACTATTCACACATTCGACGACTCTTTACCATCTCTCTGGCCCCTTTTATCTTCAATAATTGTTGCTCATTATATTTTCTTCAATTAGTGACACGTGAACGGTAGGATGAGTTCCATGTAAGCAGCAGAAGGACCCACCATAACAATCCTCTTCACAATATCTTTGTCCCCAAGGACATAAAGTTTTTGCAAAATCATCATCACATCGAGCCATAGAAAAGAACACTGTTTGAGGGAGACATTCCAAAGAACTCTGTCCTTTTGCCCATAGCCAAACAAAATTTTGAAGTCGGATTATATAGGAATCATACCCTATCCCCCACAAAATGTGAAGTGCTCCATTCTGGAATGAAATTAATACGTTTAACAGCAAATGTGACAGCGATGTTTGTGGTGACTTTTTTTCATAATTCAGTAGTTAAGTTGTTAGTAAAAATACTTTAATGGTTGACTTGTTATTGATCATAAAGTACGATGGTTGATTTGTTAATTTCCCTTTTATCTTAATGCTTTTATTCGGCGTGACTTGGTAAAAATAATTCGTCACTGTGCGGAACCGGAGGGAAATCAAGTATTTAACGTATGAGCGACGATCACAGTTTTGTTTTACCCCAAAATTTGCTTCTGGTTAAATCTAATCTCACTCAACCAACACTTCCTTTCTCTTCCGGATGCTCGTTCGTGAATTTTTCGTGAATCTTTGTTTGTTCCTTATATCGTGGAGTTTGCGATCTTGTTTTGATTCGTAATGCATGTTGATTGGTGTTTATTTTCGCCAAGCTTAGATTGGACTGTGATGGAAAACGGCGTTTCCGGGAACAAATTGTGCTTATCGGAATCACTTAATGGAGCTCTCCATGTTTGGAGCTGTAAAGCGTCTGATAATGATTCTTCCTCTGCCGATCATTTCGTTGTCATGGTCCATGGCATCCTAGGAAGGAAAGTAATTCAGTTCCATTTGACTTGGATGTGATTTTGTTTTCCTCATAGAAAATTGAGTTTTTTTTTCTTCTGTTCGCAACAGTTGAAAGATATTGATTTGGTATATAATTCGTTCATCAGACGAAAAATTGGTCTCGATCTTCTTACTAAAATTATGGTTTTGAATTCATATTTGACCTTGTCTTGGATTTCTGAACTTAAACATTGATTAAAACTATTCTATTCTGTTAGACTTCTTTTTAATGTTTTCTTTTAAATTTCCCTTCAATTTTTTGTATGCTAATGTCAATTCAGGTGTATGTTATTATAATCATTTGTAACTTTTAACGTAAATGTGTGCTTTAGATTTTGGGTTCAAAATATGAATCTGTAATTTAGTTAATTGTATTCATAATCTCATTTCTCATTTCTTATTTCTCTAAAGTATTTCCAGATTGAAATTTTGTTATTTCTCGAGATTGAATGGTTCTATGCGTGCAGTGCTACAGACTGGAAGTTTGCTGCGGAGCAGTTTGTTAAAGTACTCCCTGATAAAGTTGTTGTTCATTGTAAGTAGCCTTCAAGTGTCTGTATTTTATTTTATTATTTAAAAAGTTTTTGATATAATTTATTTTCTGGCGTTGTAGCTAAATTTAAGTCTGGTTATTCACGTGCCTGTGCTGTTGAGACTATCAATTCATTTACATGATGTCAAGTATCATAAGAAAAATGACCAAACAAAAAAAAATCTTTTATAAACGGTGAGGAATAATGCCGATTATGGGTGTCAAACAGCATTAGATTTGATTTTCATGTCACCAAAGTTACTCTGTGCAAATGCCTGCTTTTCTTGCTGCCATGGTAGAGTTTAAATGGAGCTATCTTAAAATTGCATATTAAGAGGAGCTTGAATCAGTGAATGATGACTTGTGCTTATTCTTTTAGAAAATGTGGGCTACATATTTAAAAGTGTTTTGTATATCTAAACAACTTGCCACATTGTTAAGCATAAGAAGTTATTTTTAAACCATAAACTGCTTCTTTAGATTTCTTGTGAAAATGATATTATTTTTTTTAAAGACTAATTACAAGGGGTGCTTTATTCCCTTATCTTTTTTGTGTGCTAAAAGGGCTGCAGGAGCTAGTAATTGGAGCTTAATTTTATGGATTCAGACAGTAAACCACGCTTTTGGGTTTTTTTTTTTGGGATTGATCCTTAAAGAAAGATTAAAAAATGTTTTATTTGGTATTCTTAATTTTGTCTGAACTAACTTGGATCTAGGGCTTGGATGAGTTAATGAAATGCCTTCAATAGGTTTGTTTCCAAAATTTGCTGTAAGTTGCCTCTTTTGTAGTAGTTTTTCTTTGAAAGAAAATAATGTTTAGAGTTCTTTGTCAGGTAGTGAAACAAACATGTCAATGTTGACACTCGATGGTGTTGATGTAATGGGTGAGCGATTGGCAAAAGAGGTTTGTATATCAGGTGTTTGACATTTGATTTAGATGGGAATTTGGGGAAATTTTTTGAGAAACATTTGTATTGATTGCCTCACTTAATACATCTATTTACTGATGAAAAGAAAATTCGTTGCCTCACTCAGATGATACAAAATCTTCTTGGTTCTGATAATTGAACTTGAAAATTCCACTGCAGGTTTTAGAATTGATTCAAAGAAAACCTAATCTCCAAAAAATTTCCTTTATTGCACATTCTGTTGGAGGATTAGTTGCAAGATATGCAATAGGGAGATTATATAGGTCAACTAAAACAGAGAAGGAAGAGGATACATTTTCTGCTAAATGTGTTGAAGGACCAAGCGGTACTATATGTGGTTTGGAGGCTGTGAATTTCATTACTGTTGCAACACCACATCTTGGTTCAATGGGTAGAAAACAGGTATCTGCGTTCTTTCCAAGGCAATACAATATGTGACTTAAATTTTTATATATATTTTTTCTTTGTAGCTCTTGGATAATTAAGAGAGCTTACTTGGCGGTAATATGCCATATTTTTTTTTCGTTTTTCAAAGAAAACCTCCTTTAGTATTCAGTTCGTAAAATATCAGCTGGTCGAACCACTTAGGTATGTGGTTATACAGATGTGATATGAAGTTGGAATCATTATACTTTTTGCAGTATATTAGCAAGTTTAATGAACCCTAATTTTGGCCATGATATTTGCCTTGAGGATATGTTAAGAATAATTCGAAATGGAAAATTGATTTCACTTTTTCTTACTTATGCTAGGGTACAGTTATAATATAATTAGATTGAGGATCATATCTGGTCTTCAGAATTAGTGGTTGATCTTTCATTTGACAATTGAGCATGACATGGTGAGGGGTTGTGGGAGATAAGTTTAAGAACCTACGATCAAATAAAATATTTGGAGAGTTTTGAAGGGAAATTATGTATAAGGACATTTAGAGTTTCTGACACCACATGTATCACTGATGCTAATGTTATAGATAAGAAGCGTGGTTGCATTATCAACTTGATTGGTAATTAGCCAAAGTAAATATTTTGGCGTGTGGAACTTGCTTTAAATTGATCTCATATTTTTTTATGTGAATTTCCAAAATAAAATTGAAATCTTAGTTTTGCTCACTTCAAATCCAGCGGGGCAAAAGTTCATTGGAGTCATATAAAATGCACAATGTTTTCAAACACTATAATTTCTACCAAAGACTGCAATTGATGGTAGAGGCCCAAAATTTCATTATCCTTATCAATCAGGACCAATCTCTGGAGCACAATTCTCAAACCAACTCTTTTACGATTTACTATTTCCCTTAAAGTGGGTGCACCCTAGTGTTTGCATCAATCTCTATTACTTGGAGAAAGTCCTCTCACATATAGCCTCCCATGAGGACTTGACGTGAGACTTTTGCTATGTTATCAACTGATGTAGGCAAGCACTAATATTCTGTCAATGTCTATGTGTGTAGTTTAAGTGAATTATTTTGTGGGTAGTTTAAGTGAGTTATAGTGTGGGTAGTTTAGATGGAAGTTATTTTAGAGAAGTTGGTGCTGATGGTCAAACTTCTCTTCTTCCCACTATATATATCTCTCATTTTATGTAATTCGGTGTGGAATGAATGCAATAGTTTCTTTCTAGTAGTTATCTCTCTTTTATGTTAATTTTCACTCTTTCGTTAAGATTTGAAGTCATTATTCGTGACATATTCCTACAAAAAGTTGCTATTACATGAAATAAAAGCATACTTAATTACATCATCCTTGTCAACTAGAACTAGATTTGGGTGCATACTCCTCGAGCCCAATTTGTTTAGGGTTTTACATTTCCCCTACGAGAGAGCCCACTTTCATATTCAAAAGACGCCCACACATAGCAAAATCATTTGTCCATAGGTATCATTATAGATGGCAATATCATAGTATTTAGCCGAGGAAGAAATGATAGATCGAGTTGAAGTGTTGTAGGGATCACATTTATGCAAGGAAGAACACAAGGGAGAATTAAATTGATATGTCTTTTAGTATTCTATTAGTATTATCTTTTAGTATTCCTATATATTTATGTCTAATTCTTTTAGTATTCTAAGGGTGTCTTTATAGAAGGAAACAAATGTAATAAGAAGGAGATCATATCTTTGGTGAAATCTCTTAGGAGAGCTATCAGATCTCTTGAACGTCTCGTTATTTTGTAATTTTGTTACGAAGTCATATGAAGTACGTATCAATGATATCAGAGCATGAATTGAGTCAGGTTCGCAAGGAATTATGATAGGAGATGACTTCTTTATGCAAGGAATTACGATCGGAGATAACTTTTTTACATGAAATTTCTCACAAGATAAGGGCGTTGAAGATAGGCATCGCTTCCATTCTGGAGTAGCTTGCGGTTTTGACTGCGAAACAGAACTCACTTTTGGGAAAGGAAAGTTTGAATAAGGCTGGTTTGGAAAAACATAAATTAGAGGAATGAGTGTTGAGTTGGCTAGAAAAAATGGTTGAGTCAGCACTCACTTTTGTAGAGCTGTTGTTGACGTATGGCGAAGAAAAAATGACGGAGAAAGATAATGAAGGGCTGAACATGAAGATCAACGGTTCGGGGTTGGCAGCAACAAATCCCGACGATTTGACGGTGGACGGCTTGGCAAGAGGAAGTCAACACCGGTCTAAGGTGGAGCAAGAACGTGGAGGAAGGAGTTTTCACCTTCGATCTAACCAACGGCAAGACAAAGACTTCCACTTTATTTTTTTCTATTATGTTGAACAACCAAGACTTTGGTGGGAGGCACAATTCAAGATTATGCACCTTGACGACAAGGTGGATTTTGGGAAGGGAGTATTGATATGTCACACTTATGCAAGGAAAAACACAAGGGAGAATTAAATTGATGTCTTTTAGTATTTTATTAGTATTGTCTTTTGGTATTCCTAGAGTGTTTTTTAGTATTCCTAGACATTTATGTCTAAGTCTTTTACTATTTTAAGAGTGTCTTTATATAAGGAAGCAAATGTAATAGGAAGGAGAATCATACTTTGGTGAATTTCTTGGGAAGCTAGCAAACCTCTTGAACGTCTCGCTATTTTGTAATTTCGTTACGAAATTATATGGGGACGTATCAATGTTCTACCATTTATATATGTATTTTTATTTTGTTGCAGTGGATGCGTGCTTATAGGATTTCAAATGATTGGTGGATGCAAAGTTGTCTTTTTTTAGTACATTCATTAGCTCTTATTATATGGTACTTCATGAACTCTTTGTAAATAGTCTGAATTTTGGCTCCTCATTTTTTTGCAGGTACCGTTTTTGTTTGGTGTACCTGCATTTGAGAAGGCTGCAACTCTTGTTATCCATTTGATATTTAGGAGAACAGGTCGACATCTTTTTCTGACAGATGATGATGAAGGAAAGCCTCCATTGCTTAAACGCATGATAGAAGACAATGATGAATCTTATTTCATGTATGTCATACACACTGGTGTTTTTTAAAACTTGGTTAGGATTACATGTGATCTATAGTGGCTATGTATGAAAAAAAAAGATATAACAATTGATTTTATGCAGGTCCGCATTGCGTTTATTCAAACGCAGAGTTGTATATTCAAACGTGGGCTATGATCGTATCCTTTTTATTTAATGTGTACACAATATATTGTTAAGAGACCTAAATTTGATGACATAACATTCATTGTTGACCATCATGCGACACTTTAAAGATATCGTTGGTTGGAGAACATCCTCAATTAGACGAGATTGTGAGCTTCCAAAGGTACTTCTAATTTTGCTTACATCCTGCTGTTGTCTGGGCTCTCAATTTCCAATTTTAGTCTTGTCAATTTCTGATATGAATTTTCAAAATCTGTTTGCCATCATCAGTGGGAGGACACTCTTAACGAAAACTATCCTCATGTTGTATATGAAGAACACTGCAAGGCGTGCAATGTTGAAAAACGTGAACCTACATCAACAGAAATAGAACACGATGACTCAGACAAGCGGGAAGGTTAGTAGCTTCTGTTTATTGCTGTGATGTCTTTAGTTGTTCTGAATGTTACTTTTCTTTTCTTTGGAATGAATTCTTTCAGAGGAATTGGTGTCGGGATTATCCTGTGTGTCGTGGGAAAAAGTAGATGTTAGTTTCCACAGCTCCAGGCAAAGGTTTGCTGCTCATAGTGTGATTCAGGTATGGTATCTTTTCATCCTTCCCTATTTTCTCCCCTCGAACCAAGTACATCCTTTGATCACAATTTTTAGCCAAGATATCCTTTTTATCAATTTTTTAAGATGACATCCTTTCATCATTGGACCTTTGCTTTCTGAAAGTTCGTTGCTGAAGTATATTTTTAGAAACATTATAAGAACATAATAATGATATGAAAGATTGAATTGTCTCTTTACGGAACGATTCAATATCTTTTAAGCTGTGTCTTCCATTTCAAAGTATCTTAGAAGAAATCACATCTATTGCGATAAAGGATGCAAGTCAAACTTGCGTTGACTATTTACATTTTTCCTACTTTATACACCTCTTAGTATTGCTACCTGCTAATTTTCTTTTTATGTTTTATCCGCTTTTTGGTGTGCTCTCCCCTCTTTAGTCCTGGTTTTTTCATTCATGCATTTTTATCCTTGAATTCTTTTCTGATTTTGAACTGATTCTGTATGCCCTCCACAATTGTCGATTTGTGCAGCGAACTTTTCATCCTGAGAGAATATTTGGTATATCATGCTCCGTAATTTTTGTCCTTCATTTCTTAGTATTTATCACTCTTCCAGTTTTCAATTGAAACTACTGCTATACAAGGGCTCAATTTTTGTACAATAATCTTCCTATTCACGCTCTTGGTGTCGATATTATGGATGCGATAATCCTATATGATATTTATGAGATTAGATGTTTATAAAGTAATTGGTACTCCATAGTCTCACTTTTTGGCAATTTGAAAGGACTCTTGTGGATGGAGTTGAAGTCTCACTTACAAGTCACAGTTTTCATGGTCTACATCTTTTCAATAGGACATTGCTTCCCCAATTATTATTTTTTACTTACAGTCCGTTGGTTTGTAAGATTTTATTCCTCGGATTTATCAAAATAAACAGGTTTCAGTAATCATTTATCTGCACGACTTTTTACTTGTGTGCTTATGTTCATGTTACAAGTTCTAAATCATATTCGTCCCATTTATTTGGTTGATTTTTTGCTTCGGATATATTGGATTATTTACATTTACAGCTAGCGGTACATGTTACAGGTTAAAGATCAAAGTATGCACTTCGAAGGTGCCGACGTGGTTCGTCACATGATTGACCATTTTGTCGCATAGAACACCCCGATTATTGATGGAACCAGTCATCTCCACTGGATATCTATGGTAAAGTAAGAGAGTAACGTGGCAGATACACTACAAGCATGACGTATTGCTATTCTATATATTTAATCTCTGAATTTCATTGGGTGCAGGTTGAAGATGGTACGTGCTTAGAAAGCTTAAAGGTACTGACTCTATTTTTTAATTCGTGATAACCTTTCTCAAACTGCATGTGCATGTTTGAACTGTTAAAAGTAATTCCATTCACTTCGCATCACTTTGAAATAAAGAGTTATTTAACAGAAAACTGTTAAAAGTTGTACGACTGCCTTCTCGTCCGTTCTAACTCTAGTCTGTAGAGAAAGATTATTAAGAGGGGTGATTTCTTTATTTATTTATTACTTGACATAAGTTAATTTTGTTATTTACTAGATTTGGCTTATACTTATTTTGTTTTTGGTTGTGTAAATAACTTCATCCTTCTTCCAAAACATAATGTTATGTTATTATTTTGTAATTTATGAAATTATTCTTTTATAAAATAAAGGAAAATTAACAAAACACCCACCGAACTATGGAATCAATGACAACTTAACCATTAAATAAGTTCCGCTAACAAATAAAACACAACTATGAGAAAAGAACGGAGCCAACATCTCGGATACGTTTTTCGTTAAAAATTATTGTCTTTCTGCTGCGAAAAGTGAGTAATTGAAATAGTACTCAAGAAAGGTTATTTTTCTTAGGGGAAAGACGAATTTTTGCATAGAAAAGACGATGTCTTTACAATCAAAATGTTAATTCTTCTAAGTAATTTGACGATATTGTTTTTGACATTGTTCTAGCTCCAATGGTTTCAGAATAACCACGTCTGCGTTGAAAGAAGCTTATAGACACACAGAAACTCTTAAATTGATAGTGAAATGAGTGTTAATCACAAATCCATCAAACTCTCTCGGCAGGATCTTGAATTTAGATGAAATTAACGACGTGATTCATTTCGCAACAACCAAAGAAATTTATGTAGTGAGTAACGAGTGAGAAAACATTTTCGAGGGTGTTAACGACGATGCTTGTGTCATTTATTTTTTATAGTTGAGTGTTTTATTTATGAGCAAAAAATATTTAGTGGTTAAATTGTCATTTTATCTTCTAGTACATGGTTGTTTTGTTAATTTTGTTTAGGGAAAATGACAAATCAACCATCGTGGTTTGAGGTCAATGACAAGTCAACCACTGTGGTTTATTTTCTAACAAATTAACCACCCACGTATGGTAAAATGACAAATCCACCATCGCTGTCCTGGGCCCCGCCATTTTATGCCTGGACGTAGGCAATTTTTGGCTTGGATGCCGCGGCGTCCAGAAAATTTTTGGCCTAGACGCCGCGGCGTCCAGGACCCACCCCACCCAATCATTTTCCCTTTATAAAAAGAGAAAATGAAAATTAGGGCTCTCAGTCTCGACTCTCCCTTCCCGAATCTGAAACATACCCTAAACCTAGCGATTTGTGAGAACTGAAGCGAGAAGAGAAAGGTATTTTGGCAAAGTTGAAGCATTTGTTGTCAAGAAAATGGCGCATTGGAGTGCTTGGAGTGTCGAAGAAGCTGATATTAACCGTGAAGCTGTAGTGGGCCCTTCAGAGATATTATTGGCGAATGAAAATGAGGTACGTGGAATGGGAAATGAAGTTGCAATTGTATTGCATTCTGTATCTGCAAATCTAAATGAAGAGGACAATGAGGACCTCCGATCAATGTGCCAATCCACTAGTGATGAAGACATTAACATGACACAGAGTAGGTCTATACGCCAAGCAGAAGTACAATGCAGCTACGTTGGTATGGGCCTTGGCAAAAAATACAGTTCAAGAAAATTAGAGAAGAAATTGTTGATTATGCATTGAAAAATGGGTACGGTATAAAATTCACCCATAGTGATGCTCATCGGTTGAGGGCTGTCTGCCAGGAAGGATGCACATGGAGGATGCACGCGTCACAAATAGAACGTGAAATGACGTTTCAAATAAAGAACTACAACGACGTTCACACTTGCTCCCGAAAAATGGAAAGCCGTCATGCCACTGCCAAATGGGTGGCAACACATTACTTAGACAGATTTAAAAGTCAGGCCGATTGGGACATATCTTCCATAATTGAGACTGTCAGGAAGGACGTCAACGTCAACATCACAGCCAGCCTTGCTAGAAGGGCAAGAAATGCGGCCAAGAAAATTAACGAAGGTGATGACAATTAGCAATACAAGCTCATATGGTCCTATGCTGCGGAGATTCGAAGGTCGAATCCCGGAAGTTCACTGCATGTTGACATTGATATGAGTGTATTTAAAAAGATGTACATGTGCATGGATGCATGCAAGAGGGCAGTGTTGAACTGTGGTAGACCTGTTATTTGTTTAGATGGCTGCCACTTGAAGGGAGCGACTCCGGGCCAACTGCTTACTGCTGTCACCATCGACGGGAACGATGGTATGTATCTGATTGCTGTAGCAGTCGTAGAAGCAGAAAATAGGGATTCATGGAGGTGGTTTATAGAATTGTTGCTAGACGATCTAAACACCCCATCTGGCAATGGATGGACAATTATTTCTGATCGACAAAAGGTGTTGTGCATTGCTTTTGAATTATGTGTTTATGTTATGCATGTTTTTTCCAATGTCTGTCTCATATTATGAAAGTTTGCAGGGACTAGTGCCAGCTGTGAGAGAGGTGGTATGGCAAGCAGACCAACGGTTTTGCATCCGACACCTGTATGCCAATTTTCAAAAACAATTTAAAGGCAGGTTGTTGAAGGATGCAATGTGGGCTGCATCAAGAGCCACAACAGTGAGACAATTTGAGAAAGAGATGGCCAAGTTATTTGTCCTTGACCCAGCGGCCCATGAATATCTACGTGGATAGAGGTGACCTGCTGGGTCAAACATGCTTTCTCTTCCATCCCAAAGAGCGACATAAGCCTCAACAACCTCAGCGAATCCTTCAATGCCTGCATCCTACCAGCCCGGGACAAACCAATTCTAAGTATGTTCGAGATCATTCGAAAGGGCATCATGGGTAGGATCGTGAAAAAAAAAATGAAAAAATGGCTCGCTCGACCGATCTGTTGTGTCCAATGATTAGCAAACGGCTCGCCAAAGTCCAACTTGCCAGTCGAAATTGGAGTCTCCAATTTGCAGGAGCAGCCCAGTTTGAGGTCAGCAACGGTACCGACATGTACGTTGTCAATTTGGACAGGTGTACTTGTACTTGTAACCGGTGGGAGTTTACCGGCATCCCGTGTGTCCATGCAATCCTGTGCATTCACTTCATGAGGAGATCTCCTGAGGAGTTTGTGCATTGGTGCTATCACCGGGAAACATACATGGTGATGTACTCCCACTTTCTCTCCCCCCTCAATGGCCTAATCGAGTGGCCTCCTGTGACGAATCTTGATCCAATTAGCCCACCGCCGTATAAAAGGCTTCCAGGCAGGACCCGTGTACGTAGAATACGGGATGTGGATGAGGCTCCAAGCTGGACAGTGCTTACCAGAAGACATTTAAACGTGCATTGTGGCCGGTGTGGGGGTATGGGCCACAATGCCCGCACGTGCGAAGGGGGAGGCGAGTCCAGTGTAGGGGCTGGCAGAGGCAACAGAGGGGCGGCTAGAGCCAGAGGAAGAGGCGGCAGAGGAAGGTCGGATGACACATTTATGGGTTTCAGAGTCCCCGAGACAGCTCCCGATAGAGTTCATGAGACGCAAGTCAGCGCATTATCGCATTATGCTTTTAATTGATATTTGAACTATGCTCATTTACTTTGTAATGTGGTCTGCAAGAGTTTGATGTGGAAGGTTCTCCCACACCAACGTATACAAATGTGGACCTTAACCTACCGTGATATAACCGTTTTTGCTTGCAACAAATGTACATGACAGTTAAATGCCATTGATGTAATTATTTTGTTGAAAATAAAATGAGTTTGATAGACTTGCCAATTTTTTAAAAATTTGAACAGAATGTCTCTTGTTTCTTTACTCCCACATAGTTATTCTCGTACATCATGCACAAACATCCCAAGCAATTCCAGTATCATCCAAACATCTCATTCATCCACTAAATGTAAACTACACCTAACCTGCCAACATATCATTGACAACTTGACATACATTTTAACGTACAAGTACACAAAATCAACTAAACTACGCATTCTTCTTCCTGGGCTGTTTCCGACGTAAATTCGTGACTAGAAACGACAAGTGTATGTCAAATGCTACTTTCTCAGCTCGGGCGAACAACGGACCCTCATACTGAAAGGTTGGAGGTTCGTGCTAGTGGAATTGTTCCTTAATGTGGCACTCTGATATCACTCTCATCCCCTCAGGGGTACACCGAAAGACGCCGAACGGCCTGTAATGCAAAGGGAACAAGTGCCGAGCAATTACGTGAAAAGCAAAATTAAGAATTTACACTAGGAAAACTACATACCGCTGTTTGTCAGTGGGAGCTACGATAATGGAGATTGATTCCAGCAACAATGTTTGGTAAGTGAATTGCATGTGCAGATCAACGGACGACATAAAACACTCATGTTTCGGGTGTGACTGCAATGTGAACAACACATTATATGATCTAGTAAACATTAACACCAACTTGGAGAAACGACATGATTACTTACGTGAATCCATCCAAGTGTGAGTAGATCGTGTTGCTGTTAATAATGGAAAACTTCTGTGTCTGCTTCTGCCGTCGTATAGCACTGCATATAAGTTTGGATGAGTACGAAGATAAAATCTTATACACTAACACCCAAAAAAGGCCTCTCACCGTATCTGGCGTTCCTTTCTGACCTGGGAAGATGAGTTCAGTGACAAGGTATGTATTGTCGGTCAACTTTCCTGCAAGAATTGCGCATGTCTCCAAGTTTTTTCGAGTATTTGCCCGGACATAGTCTTGGAACTTACTCATCAAATCATGAGCCTGCAACAAACGGTCAGCGTAACCATGAATGAACACACATATATACCAAAATGAAAGACATACCAGACGCAAAATTTTAAGGGGCGACGGCTTGAGAGGCACGGCTGGAGGAGTTTGTAAGCGGCTTCCGACAGGTTCGCTGCAAATTAACAACACGTCAGTACATGAAAGACAAATAAAGTAAAAATTGGAATTCACGTTCAACAAAATTAACTTACAATTGGAATGTCGCATCAGGTGCGTCCGAGGAGGATGACGCACTTCCTGAATGGGTTGATCGCCTCTCCCCTTGCTTAAGTGCTGCCACCATCTCACGATGCCACTTTGCTGCTTGCACATGCCACTGTTGTGCTTGCACATGCCACTGTTGTTCTATACCCCACCTCTCTTCTGCGAGCTTGGCCGCTTCTTGTATTTGGCCTTGTTGCATTTGTATCTAGTCTGCCATCCCTCGCATTTGGGTCATGGACATATTATGGAGCTCCTCCATCTTGCTCATCCAATTGAGCGTCTCATTAGGTATCAAACTAAAGTGAGATGACTGAGGAGGAGGCAATAGTGCATGCGAAGGGACTGAATGCGAAGGCTTTGAGCTGGGTGGATGTGCTGCTCCCTTCTTCCCCTTGCGGAATCATTCACCTTCTGTTTGGGTGATACCCATTCGGTCCAATAATGAATTGTTGTACATGTCATTGACCGACTCTTCAATTCTTGGCTCGTTCTCCGGGATGGGGACCCTAAACTGCTCAACGATCCTCTGGGTTAGCCAGTTGTATGGCAGGGACTTCGCCGAGCTGTTGAGCACCTCTTGCATGTGGCTCACGATTATATCCAATGTCCACATTTTTTCCCGTAAACACCTTCTCCAGCATATAGAGATCCATGCTGGTAACAAGGTCGCGATGCCCATTTCGAGGCACAATGGTGTACATCATGATCAAGTGGATTAATCGGGCGAAGGCATTCAACTCCTTTCCCTTTGACTTGCTGTACTGGACAACCTCGGGATCCTGGTGCAACAATCTAAGCACTGCTAACCCACCTCCTTGTTTTACAAATGGTGGCTCCCGAGCCATATGATAATATTCCTCGCTTGGCTCATCCAGTACACATCCAAGCATCATGTTTACATCGTTGGAAGTGAAACTCAACTCCCTTCCAAAAACGTACGTCCGCACCTCTAATGGTTTAGTGGATATTCGCAAATTTGCGTAAAACAATCTTATAACTCTCTCGCAGTAACTGCCCCTCAACTTGCACAACCCGACTAATCCAGCAGCTTCAAGCATACGATCAATTCGCATTTCTACAAAAGAGTCCAAATCTACTATTTTGGACACAATAATTCTACGATGTTGTATATCTTCTAAATACCGTGTTTTGCAATTAGCGTTCCAGAATAATTCTTCTTCAAGGTCGGCGGTTTCTTCCACTTTCGCAATTTGAACGGGTTCAACAGCCTCCACCATTGCCTTCCGACGCTTTGACTTCAATTTCTTAGGCCGCGATTCCATGCTGCTCGTTGAGAGTAATTTGCCAACAGCCTGCAGTATAATAAAAAATACAATCAAACAAAAAATTGTGAATGATAAAACATTCTAAATCAACAAACCACCAAAAAATAGATAGAGTACAGTTTCATAAATCAACAAACACAATTTAGCTTTAGCCAATGGTACAAGCAGTTTCATAATTGGAACTAGTGTATCGAGTTTCTTCGTACCATTATCCATTAGAATTGCATTTTCTAGCAAACAAGCCCAATATGATATTTTGTTTTTAACAAAACTAAAAATAACTAACAAACCCAATCTGATATTTTGTTTTTAACAAAACAAAAAATAACTAACAAACCCAATTTAACTAACAAACAAAATAACAAGGAAATTACCACAAAAAATAGACGCAGTGCAGGATCTACCCACAGAAAACTAACACTCTATCAAAGAAACGCGAGAGAAAGGTGAGATCCGAGAGATAGGCCGTTCGGTGGTTGGCGTCGCGTGGTCGTCGCTGTTCGGTGGTTGGCGTCGCGTGGTCGTCACCGTTCGGTGGTTGGCGTCGCGTGGTCGTCGCCTTTCGGTGGTCGGCCTCGCGTGGTTGTCGTCGCCGTGCGGTAGTCGGCCTCGGGTGGTCGTCGCCGTGCGGTAGTCGGACTCGTGGCCGTTTGGGGGAGAGTGGGAGAGCCGATTGGGAGGGAGAGAGAGAGCAGAGGGTCAGGTAGGGGGTAAATAATGAGCGCTAATTTTCATTTTCCCCTTATAAAAGGGAAAATGATTGGGGTGGGATTTTATGCCTGGACGCCGGCGTCCAGACATAAAATTGCCTGGACGTCGCGTCCAGGCATAAAATGGCCTGAACGCCGCGGTGTCTAGGCCAAAAATTACCTGGACGCAAAATGGCGGGGCCCGTCAGCTGTTTAGCGGACAGCGATGATAGATTTGTCATTTTAGCGGACAGCGGTGGTTGATTTGTCATTGATTTTAAATCACGATGGTTGATTTGTCATTTTCCCTGTTTTGTTTAAATAAATTGCGCCTTGCACTGTAGGAATAAAATAGTATAATTAGAGTGTCTAGCGGTGCTCTTTTTCAGCCGTTCTTCCTAGGCAATCATTCTGGTTTTTTTTTTTTTTGGCATTTGAAATTTTATATTCGTTGAATGATTTTTAGAAAAGCAATTTGTTTTTTTATTTTCCAAAGGGTTAAAAGCAATTTAAATAAAAATCAAATTATTTTTTATCCTTTGGAAATCAGAATCAATGTAAGTCAACTGTTAATATTATTTCTACTAATACGGAAGAGATTTTTAAAAATGTTTTCTAAAACCATGTCCGGGGCATTGCTTAAACTTATTCAACCTTATCTTAATCCATGCTTGTGTGGAACGATGTTTCTTGCCTGGGAAGTCCTAAATAATTATGACTATTAATGCTGTGTGTACATTAATCTTATATTTTTTCTTTAGTACAATAGTTATGATAAATTAGTAATAGTCAATTAAACAAATCAGTAAAAATTATGAGTTAACATGTGGTGATGTTTGAGGTGATGCTTGGTAAATAGAAATTACACGGGTCAAATTAGATAGGAACTTCGAATGATTGAATTTAAAGATTTATTCAATATATAATATATTATTTTTAATATATTGTATATTTTATAATTTAGATAAAGATGTTTAATTTATAGAAAAGGTGAAACCCTTTCCTATTCTTCATTTGGCCGACAACTGTGAGAAGGGAAAGAGAGAGTCAGAGGTGGAATCAAGTTTCACGAAGTGAGCTATCGACATTGGAACCCCATTTGCGACTCTTTTAGTCTCAATTGTTGTGAAAACTCTTCAAGGGTACATTAACCTTAACCTCGTTTTCCCCTTTAGTTTTTGTTTAGGTCGGATTTAAATTCCGAGCCTGGAATCTCAAAATCTTGGCTTGTTTCTACATTATTGTTGTCGATTTAAAGTTTATGCCAGGTATTGCGCTGATGGGGTTGGAAATCGGTAAAAAGGAGTGTGTTTTCTTTGCAGTCTCGCGCTGGAAACATCATCCACGGTCGACTGTTGGGTAAGCCTAGTCGACTGCTTGAGTATCTTTTTGGATCGCTGGAGAGCGATGCAGAACAAGTCTTTCTCACTTGGACCAAACGTCCGCGGCAGACCCCTGGTGCTCGCGCGAGTTGTTTGCACTTGGACCGGACCCATCCTTTATTTCTCCTTTGAGTTTAGATAGAGATTTATTATGGTTGACTTCGTTAGAGGTTTAAACGAATTTATTGACTACGAGCCCGTTTCAAAGGTAGTTGCTCGTGCTGGTAAGAAGAGCAAATGTCATCCAACTAGAGATTTTATACTGTTTTGCATTATATCATGATGTGCCTCAAAATGCAAGAAGTCAACACAATGGCAAAGTAACAAACAGCTATCACCAATATGAACGCCCAATTTGAAACGACGTCAACTCTCAATGTATATAGTCAAATGGTCTCAATTTTGGAGGGGATTTAGAGGACACAAAGACACAAGGGCCCTCCAAAAATCATGCTTAAATTCTCAACACACACGAAGTTACACCGTTTACAACAAGTTGCCTGAAATTGACCAATAAAAACAGTTTTCGGCCCACCAGAATGATAAGTCGATATCTCACGATTCTGAAGTCTAATTGACGTCAAATTTGGAGGGACGTCAATTAAACAGGGGCTAAAGTTCACACAAAAAGTCGCTGTCCAATTTGAACGGGAATGAAAGTTATACAGAAGGCAAGTCACTGTCCAAAAACTAAATCACAAAGACATAATTGGGAATCAAATTCAAAAACACGATATCATTCAATCTTGAAGACCAATGGTCATCAAATTTGGAGGGGATTTAAATAACACAAAGAAATAAAGGACCTCCAAATTTCACGCGCAAAATCGAAACACAAACGAAGATATGACTGAAACAAGGTGCTGCTCGGAACACCTCCAGAAAAACAGAATGTGGCTGAACCAATAAAGAAGTGCACAAGACAATCCAAACATTCTTCAATCAACAAACAATTTTCAATACATCAAGAACGTTCATAGAGCATTCATAATCCAGAATCCCAAACCAAAATACTGTAAAAATCCAGAGAAACAAATTGAAACCCCAAGCTAGTCCACCTATCTTCAAACAGCTGAAGAAAGCGACTCGATTGGATCTCTTCGAGAAATCACTCCACCTTGGTTATGACCAATCTTCTAATCCACCATGCCAATGGACAACTCAAAGGAGATCTACTGGGAGGATTAGTACGAAGTCTTCTCTTCAAGACTGATCAAGAAACAATGAGAGAAAACTAGTTGGTGAATGATCCATAGGTGAGCTTGGAACAAAGCACCGACAGGATTTTTGAGAGGAACTAAAAAACGCAGCTTCAAGCTATTTTAAGGTTTGACTAATCTGAAGATTAGAGCCTCATTATGATAATTAAGTACCCTCTTAAAGATGCCCTAATGAAAAATTACAAATTTGCCTTTGTTCACAAAAATTGAGAATGAATGCTCGGCTAACATGCTAGCCGAGCATTCTAACAAAAACCAAAATTAACATAACCTAAATCTAATCAAATCAACCCAATAATCCAGTAGTTTCTCAAAACATAAATGTAAAAACCAAGTCAAAGCATAAAATAAACATATCACCCTCTATGGACATCATTAGCTTCGGTATTGTGAACCTCCAATTTGGTCGCTAGTGGAGTGGGTGAGCCGAGAGGTTGCACCATAATTTTCTAGAGAGCATATGATGTGGTTTTCCTCTATCATCTTGCAAAGGTTCGTCTTTAAGGTTCCAAGTGTTCCTTCCCCTGCAAAATCAAAGCACGTTAGGAAAGCAATGAGCTACATGGCTCGGGTTCGAGCATCCGGATTCGGAGGTGCATCACATCATGGTTTTTAAAACTAATATTTTTTTGAGTTATTACAAATGAAAACCCGATGGGAACTATTCGACATTACGTTTGTTTTTATACTATATATACGCTCATTTTTACATGTTTAGTTTATGCTTCCATAATATTTCATTATCTTATTGTGTTGTTCACTAGGGGATGAATTCTCATGTTGTTTTGAACGATCTTGGTGTCAAAACAACTTGAGGCTATTCCAGCACACTTTCTACTACATGAAGTTTTGTTTGTTAGGATGCAAAATGGGTAAGTGGGCGATGACGACGTATTCTTTGAGTTTTAAATCCCTAAATCTTATCAAAGTTTATTTGTTTCACGATTGTTTTGTAATGACATTGTTGGGTCTTTGTATCGTCGTCATGTTTTCTTTCTAACTCCATATGACTGACTAGATTTTTGGATCGTTGTCATTCTTATGCGCCTTATGGGCAAATGTGTTAGGGGTCATTGAGCAGCATTTCCTTTTCGCTAGGGCTATTTATTTGAAAGTAAAAACCAATAGAGTTTATTTTTGCTATAGCTGCCTATGTATATGACAATTTTTTGACAGTACTTTATTGTTGGCTCACGGAGCCCATTTGTTAAAATGGTAACCGAGTTTTTCAAAGGTTTTGTAAATCCATGCATGACACGTTAATGCATCATGATTTTGAAATGAAGGTAAAACCAATTTTCTTATGCATTCCATATAGTATAATTTTTTTTACTGAGTTAGTCACTTACCTCAAACGACTATCTCTTCAAGGAAGAGCCGATGCGGTGATGAGTAGTAGCTGACGTGAAGGCTCCTTTAGATTTTTTGTTTTTCTGTGAGTGTTTGAACTCTTGGTGGAGATTATTCTTTGGGTTTTTATAACAAATTTAATTCTTGTTGGTTATTTGAATTTTTGCACAATATTTTTTTTATTGCACTATTGACTGTAATCGTCATTTGAACTTAAGCTTATCTTGTGTAAGCTATGAATTTGAATTTAAAATAAGTTTTCTGCTGTCAACCAAACCTTGAGTTGAGCGATCAGATCCTTTTTTAGAATCGAGTAATTCAACTGGGTGTTTTTGTTAGGCCTGTTTCTAAGTCATGTCAGGAATGATATTACTTTTGCATTTTAATTTGACAATTTAATCTTATTATACGCTTACATATTATTCATTCAAATGGCATAATATAAATTGCTAAAATGACATCTTATGTTATAAATTATGGTATGCAGCATAAAGTATTATAATCATTTAGTGTATTTTATCAATTTACGAATAACATGAAAGTAATACGGACAGAGTAAAATTATAGTATTAAGTAATTATTCATTATTAATAGTCAAAATAATAAGTAAAAAAATAAGTAAATGCACTGCAAATGTTTGAAAAGATTGAATATATAATTCATATTTACATTTTGATGGTTAAAATAAAGCCATTTATACGATTTGGCAAACAATTTACTGAGATTGAAACATCTAACAATTACACTTACAAAATAAAAAACCTTAATTACTTATTAAAGTTTAACTTAGACGATTTAACATACCTTTACAATCAAAATCAAAGGCATTTAGATGAATTGCGAAATTTTCTAAATTACCTTTTATCATTGATTTCTTTTCAGAAATTCTTTTCTAAACCTTAACAATTTCAATAAAATGGTGTATATTCTGAAGGAGATGTTTGGCTTAGAGGACCTCTGTATTTTCTTAAGCTTCTCATACCCAAAAACTTCTTCCATTAAGAAGCTTTTATAGAGAAAATTGGGTGGTGGGAGATACACTTCTTCCATTAAGAAGTGAGTGCTTACTCCATTAAGAAGCAAGTGTTTACTCCATTAAGAAGTGCTTCTTCCATTAACAATTAATCTAATGAAATTAAAATTCACACCAAAAAAATTATCAACATTCTTCTATTTGGTCTGAGTTTTTCATTATTTATGTAATTAGAAATCACAACACAAGAATCATGGTGATATGTCCTCATAATAAATTCGAGTATTATCTTCCATGTATCACTATGCATTATGTTCATTCTTAATTTCCTATAATCTTAATGAATAAAACCTATATTTATTTCAGGTCCATTACTTAAATATATTTCTCAAACTGAATGTGTACACAACAAATATGAATATGAGAAATATTATAAGAAGAGTTACATCAACATTCGTTCTTACAACGAAAAATTACATAGAGAAACTAAGTCTCATTCTTTCTACATGATCTTTAAATTTTGATGGTGGCATGGCTTTAGTCAAAGAATTAGCTATTATCAATTCAGTGCTAATGTATTTGATGACCACTGTCGCATTCTTAACATGTTCCCTTATGGCTAAATACTTAACGTTGATGTGTTTACTTCGACTTCCACTTTTGTTGTTTTTAGCCATAAAAATTGCAGCTAAATTGTCACAATATATCTTCAGCGGCCTAGAAATCGAATCAACGATTCTAAGCCCTGAAATAAAACTCTTCATCCATACACCATGCGAAATAGCTTCAAAACACAATATGAACCCAGTCTCCATAGGGGATGTAGCAGTCAAACTCTATTTAGCACTCCTCCAAGATACAACTACACAGACCAACATAAAAATGTATCTTGATGTTGATTTACGAGAATCAATGCAACCAGCAAAATCTGAATCGGAGTAGCCAATCACATTAAAGCTATACATCCATCTATAGGTAAGCATGTTGTAACGACCCAATTTTTCTTACATTCAAGACGTGAAATTTTTAGAAGAAAAAATAAATTTAAAACTTTTATTTTATTTAAATCCTTTCAAACAGTTGCGTAGCGAAATAATTTTCATTCATAAAACCATTTAAAGACAATGAATAAAATTATTTTCTTAAAAACATTTTATAAAACATAGCGGAGCAGTTCTCGCGTGTACCAACATCACAAGACTTAAACTATGAGCCTAATGCTCGGTAAGTGATATAAAATAAAATAAACAATGCACATGCTATGGAGCTTTTAAAATTCATATGCAATTTTCTGTTTTCGTTTTCCTTTTTCGTTTTCTGTTTTCATTTTCTATTTTCTGTTTTTGTTTTCATTTTCCTTTACTGTTATTCCTGTTTCTATTTCTGTTTTTGTTTCTGTATCCATTTTCATTTTTGTTTTCGTTTCCGTTTCCGTTTTAGTTTCTGGAAATCCGTTTCTGTTTCCTTTTCCGTTTTCATTTATCTTTTACATATTAGTTTCTTTTGCATTTTTACTATTATTTCTTTTGTTTATGTGCCGGGTTTTAACGACTGGACCACAAAAACATCTATTTACTTATCTTTGCTTTCTGTGCCGGACTTAACCTACCGAACCACAAAAATGTTTGTTTACTTATCTTTGGTTTCTATGCCAGACTTAACCTACCGGACCACAAAAACGTCTATTTACTTATCTTTAGTTTCTGTGCCGGACATAACCTACTAGACCACATAAATGCATGTTTATTTATCTTTGGTTTCTGTGTCTAACTTAACCTATCGGACTACAAAAACGTCTATTTCTCTTTACTCTTATATTTCTATTTTCGTTTATTCATGTTTCTTATCCGTTTCCTTTTCAAAACCATCCTTAAAACCATTTTTGTATCATTTTGAAAACCATTATGCGTGCAATGCTCGTGAATGTATACAGTTCTATAACCTCAGTATAGTCCTCAAAACATGATCAATATTAACATCCTATAATTCTCAGGCATGATCAGTATCAATATCCTTACTTAAATCTATAAACACATCTTTAAAAGAACTTAATTTTAATAAACACGCATCAAGCAGCAATACATCCTCGAACAATAGCATGATCAATATCAAATCCTATAAACCTCAAGGCATGAACCATATTAAATCTATATTGAACCTAAATCTAATAAACACATTCAACATACAACCCTAATTCTTGCAATGTAGGTCTTTCAAAAAAATACAAGCAGTATACTTACTTGGCGTCCGTAATGCATTTCAGCAGTTTATCTTTCTTCCTTTCCAATACTTTCAAAATCATTAATTATCACAGCTTACCTTAACCTCACTTATACCATTATCCCTTAATGCCCAACATCCAGAACACAATCGTAACAACCCATAGACATAGCAGTAACATCAAAGTGGTAATATTCAATCACAGAGTTGTCCCTTAATCATACATCTCCCACTGATTACTATCCATAAAGAAATCCCTAACATATCCTTAATTATTTGTACCGAAACAGTAATTACAACAGGGGATTAATTCCATTAACAGAGCACATTCCATCTGAAATACCCATAACCAAAACAAAGAGCATATCCAAGCCTTAACAGAGCATAAATCATCGCAGACAATATTATCAACATCCATCACATTTTTTTCTTATACTTTTATTCCCATAAATTTCATAAGAGAAGGGAAGAGATTTTTTACCTGAAGAACACCTGAGGACCCGAGAGCAAGGAGCTCTCCTTCACCAGCAGCTCACCTCTAGACCTTCACTTTCAATCACACAGACTTCACTCATGCAAGAGCTCTCAACATTCATCCTCACACATAGCTCCCACTTCCTTTTTCTCCTTTCTCCCTTTTCCTCTGTTTCTCTTCGCGGCACACAATCTCTAGAGAGCTTAACCATCACTAGAGAGCACTGTCTCTCTTTCCCTCCATTTCCTCACTCAGACTCGCTCTCTTTTCTTCTGTCTCTCAGAAGTTCTCTGTTCTCTCCAGAGAAAAGCTCTCACTCGGCCATTAGCTTTCACCTGAAAGCTTCTTTTTTTTCTCACTTCTCTTTCTCTTATGTATTTTTCATCTCAGAAGCTTTCCATATAAGCTTCACGTATATCCCCATAATCTCACCTACTACTTCTAATGGATTGCCATCTGTAAAGAGGGACACGTGGGAGAATCATAGAAAACGTGTGTCTCAGGATTCGCGCTTCTCATTTCAGCAGGGTGAAGAACTTAAAAACCAAAAAAAATCAGTGGGACCAGTAGAGCACTTGATCGACCGCTCCCACATAGTAGAAACTCTTGGTCGAGCATAGGCTTGACCGCTCCCACGTAAATCCATTGTGACGACCCAACTTTCTAAAACCTTAAAATGCGTTTAAATTAAAACTTTGATAAAACTACTGAAATCTTTTTTTAAAATCATATCAGAGTGCCTAGCCAGACCGTTAAAAACCTTTCGTTAGACTCGTTATGAAAATCGTAAAGCTAAAGCGGAAATAGTTATAAAATCATTCATTTAAAACATAGCAGAAGCGTAATTAATTTAGTGAAAGAATCTAAACAATTTAATTACAATATGTTTTCTCCTTACTCTCTTTAGCCTGGCTAGCCCAGGTCTCCCGTGTACAAATCTTTCATCTTTACTTCATGATCTATTCATCGTTTGTACCTACATCACAAGTAAAATGCGAGCCTAAAGGCCCAATAAAGAAAGAGATTATGCAATATGATTATTCCTCTCTTTAGTTCTTTTGGAATGGGGGCAGCTGAAACCAATCTTTTCATTATGTTCGTTCATTCGTTCTTTACTCGTACGTCAAGCGGAAGATTGAAGGACTCATGTGGGATGGTATAGTTGGTCGGTCTAACCTCCTGTGGGCAACTAGGTTCCCGATCCTGACTAGGTAGGGGCTTCGCCTAGCTGCCATACTAGATCCGCTACCTAACTCCCTTTTCTTCTTTTTCTTCATTTTCTTAACATTTTTCCTCACATAATGCATGTGAGGACCACCCCCGAGGTGGCACTCCTTATTTGTTTCTATTAGCATCATGCATGATGATACATTTTCCAACTAAAATGATGCATTATGCAGTATAACGTAACATTAACAATAATTGAATTGCACATATAAAAGAAAGTAAATGACAATAATTGAATAGCGCATTTAAGGGAAAGCAATAACAATTGAACACCTAATAATTGAATGACAAGGATTAAAAGCAATGCACATGAAAGGAACAATTATGGAAATAATTAAAGCAAAGGACATGATTGAACACATAGATCACAACAGTACAAGAAACGTAAAAGAAGTAACGATCGGAGCATGCTATTAAATAGACATGGGTAACAATATAGATCAAGTGCAGGAAATTAAAACTAAAAGCCACATGCATCTGAAGTAAGGAAAAGCAGTAGAGTTAACAACCTAGTTCTAATTGTTATTCAAGTTCATTAATCATGCTTGAGGAATAGTCTAATTAATGATTAAACAGAATTCTAGTTAATTAACGATTAGACATGCTCAACTTCTAATTATAACTTAGTTCCAATTATTTTTTTAGTTCAATAAACATGTTTAAGGAAGTAATTACCATTAATATGCTATTTACTTAAACATACTTAGAATTCTAATTAATCAAACATCAGGTTAAGGGTCGTTATCACCATTGTTATCTTAGTAAATTAACATATTCAACGATTAACATTCTAGTTGATTAAACATGCTTTCATCCTAACGAATCATGCTCAAATTAACGGAGTCTAGTTGATTAAACATGATTTTATTCTAATCTAATTACACATGCTCAGATTTTAGAAACTATAATTTACAATTAACATGAAAATGTTTAAACAATGTTAACAGCAGGACAATACAGCACTAATATCCATAATCTATCTGACAGCAAAGAAGACAATAACATTACATTTCAGGACACAATAGCATGGTAAAGCGGTATGAAAACTATCACTACAGATGGTAAGATAAAAACATGTAGTCACTGAGCAGAATCATCGTCAATGAAACTCTTAGCTCGTTCATGCTTATCACATTCTAGGGTGATCTTTAATTCATTATTTTGTCATCTTCTCTATTATTCTCTAATAAAGTAAAGCATCAAATTGTAGAAGTTGCAGTAAAGGAAATTACAGTAAAAGACAATACACAGAATATCAACAAAGGAACTCGACACTACTCACACACACTACTTGTAGGTAGGGCCTCCACTAGCCAAGACTCTACCCGATTCCTTACCTCAAAACTTTATTGCGTATTGCACTTAATCGCTATCCTTCTTTTTCCTCTTCCAATACCTTCATAATTAAATAACATTTGATCGGTAATAACTAGTCAACTATAATACAAAAACATATTCTTCCTCCTACTTTTAAGACACGAATTAGGACCAAACACTTCAAGTCATCGGCTAAACCTTATCCTCCACACTTTTCTTTAACTAATATGCATCATATAATTTCTCATCTTTACCCTTCAAAGTAATGGAATGATTATCCCACAAAACCCTATTTCAATAATCCATTAATCTTAACATCTTTACTATTGCTATTCATCAAAGTCCAACCATGCAGAATATAGTAAAAACAAAAAGAGCAAATTCCTTTATCCAAATAGAAAAGCAGTAGATAGATCATCCAAATGTACAGAACTAACAGTTCATAAACTTGTCACGATCAACAACATAGAGCACAACCTTCATTTCTACATAAACAAGGAGCATACAACCAACCATTTAATAGTTTCTAACAAATTTCCACAAAGGAAAACAGAGAGCTTTCCAAGTAACACAGCATATTCATGACCTTCACGTCCAATAATCTCATCCAAAAAGTGCAGAACACTACCAATAAAACATTTTATCCACAGCAATAGTCAGATTATTAAAGACACTCCAGCATATCAATCATTAAACAAAAACAAGAACTATAACAGAGCACTCATTTATCCTCAACAACTATTTGTATGAATTCATAAAGTCCAAAAGAAACAACACAGGGAAATACCTTAAGGAAATCCATGTGAACCAGGGAGAACCCTTCTTCCCTTGCTCCTTCTTGTTCGTCTTCTTCTTCTGTTTCCTCACAGAAGCTCGGCTCCTCAATTTTCTCCAGAATCTCTCACCCTCTCTGTCTCCATTTCTACCCCGAGAGCACACTGCTCTTTCTCTCCTCATTTTTGAAATTTCAACCTCACCAGAGACCATTCTTTCACTGCCATGAGCCATGCCCTGTCTTTAGCCTATTACTCATGCATGTCCCTGCCATCACCACTCCATCGCACACTCAAGTTGTCGGTTTCAACACAGCAAGAACCAGCCATGGATGGGCCGATTCAAACCCAATAGCAAGTAGGACCACGGCCTTCAGCCAGTCCAACACGAATCGCCAATTCTAGCCATCGACCTGAGGCTAGAATCGCAGCCTCACCTTCGCCAACCCTCCTCTGCCGAGCACCACTCTTGCCATCACCATTACATCGATGCTGGCATCACTAGACACCCGATGCCGCACCGAAGACATGAGTAATAGACTCCCCACAACTCGACGCCTGAAATCGCTCGACGCCAGCTACTTGCTGGACCGCAACGTACTCCTCGCGCAACGTGGGAGAGGACCGCCTGAGGCCTCCCGCCGTTCTCCGTCGCCTGAACGCTCTCTTTCTCCTTGCCTCGGCCTCTCCATTCTCTCTCGCCCTGCTCTCCCCCTTCTCTTGGCATTTCGGGTTCGCTGCGCCAGAACAAATGGCCACAACCCATTTGTTTTGCTTCAGCCAAACCGGTTTAGCGTGAACCGGCTTCTTCCCCCCTCAATTATATTTCCTTTTTATTTTATTTTAATCCCATTTTATTTATCCCCAATTAAATCACTCTATTAATTTTAATTCTATTTTAATTATTTACTAATTATTCCCTTAAATTATAATCTTACGAATACGTTCTTGGTAATACCCTGATAATTATCCAATTAATCCAAATATCCTTAATTACTTTCCAATTATCCTTATCAAATTTCGATATAAAAGTCGGGGTATTACATCCAATTTTCTCCAATTTAAAGGTCGAGCACATACTCGACCTCTCCCACATGGAAGTCAATTTTTCCATTTCAAGGTCGATCATGTGATCGACCTATCCTTCATGGCTATACCTTCCACTTTAGCTCTGTTACTTTATTCTGCTTCATCAAGATTCTTTTTTCAGCAGGTTGATCACATGATCAACCAATCAACCTCTCCCACATTTTTCTATATTTTTCATGGATATGATCAACCTCTCCCACACACTTCATCTCAATTTCGCCACTGACTTATTCTGCCTCCACAGATTAAATCTGCTCTTTTCTCTCCACCAATTTTTATATCTTAACTAATTTAATAGTTCTTTTTCTTAATTTTATACTTCATAATATATTTCACTTCTCATCATCCACATACACACTCAACTATATTATACCAAAATCATCCACAATTACATCAACTTATTTTTGGGGTAATATATTCCATAATAAAATCATCTCCAAAATCTTCAAAATTCCACAATTATTATCCATAGTCCCTGCTTAATTTCGAGTATTACACATGTAGTCTTTGGTTCATTGAAGGTACCGTAACACTTTCTTTGTAGCAATCTAGTGGTCCTTACCTAGATGACTCTGATATCTTCCTAGCATTCTAACAACAAATGCAATGTCAGGTCTTGTATAGACCTGAGCATACATCAGATTTCCAACAACTGAAGCATATGGAATGTTCTTCATTTGCTTCATCTCAAAGTCGTTCTTCAAGCACTGGTTCTCATGGAACTTGTCACCCTTCACAATTGGAGCAATACTAGATGAACAACCTTTCATCCGAAATCTCTCTAAAACTTTATTGATATAATTTTCTTGAGACAAATCTAAAGTGCCTCGAAATCTGTCTCAATGAATCTTAATACCAATAACATAGGAGGCATCACCCATGTCCTTCATATCAAAGTTTTCAGAGAGAAATTGTTTCATCTCATGTAATAAACCTTTATCATTAATTGCAAGTAGAATATCATCCACATATAGAACTAAGAAACAAATTTTACTCTCACTAACCTTCTAGTATATTCATTGATCCATAATATTCTCAAGAAAACCGAATGAAGAGATAACATCATTAAACTTTAAATACCACTAACAAGAGGCTTGTTTCAATCCATATGTGGATTTCTTAAGTTTGCACACTAAATGCTCACTTTCACTATTGGAAAATCCTTCAGGTTGTTTCATATAAACCTCCTCCTCTAGATCTCCATTGAGAAAATCCGTTTTCACACCCATTTGTTGCAAATCAAAATCAAAATGTGCAACTAAGGCTAAAATTATGTTAAGAGAATCTTTCTTAGATACATGAGAAAAAGTCTCTGTGTAGTCAATTCCTTCCCTTTGTGTGAATCCTTTAGCAATGAGTGTAGCTTTATATCTTTTGATGTTGCATAATGAGTTTTTCTTAGTCTTAAAGGCCCATTTACAACCTGTGACTTTTACACCATCAGGCAACTCGACAAGATCACGGACTCCGTTTGAATGCATAGAATTCATTTCGTCTTTCATGACATCATACCATAGACCTGATTCACCACAACTTATAGACTGTGAATACGTCTCAGGATCATTTTCGGCTCCAATATTGTAGCCCAACTTATGTAGATATGTGACATAATCACTAGGAATAGCTGATTTTCTTTCTCTAGTAGATCTCTGTAGTGTTGTTCCAACATTTTCTTGACAAATTTGTTGCTAACTGTTTGATCAAGAATTTTTGGAACTTCCTCAAGAATTCGATCTACTGGATTATTATCAGCAATTTGTGGAATATCATTTATTAATTGTTCAACACTCGTTTGAACTCGATGAGTGTTATGAACAATGATCATTCTTTAACTTGAGTGGGAGGGTTGAACATCAATATGAACTTTTTTTAGAAACAATATCTTGAAATCGATCACTCTCACTAATCAAGTCATGTTTAATAAATTTTGCATTTCTTGATTCCACAATCCTAGTGTTGTGAGATGGACAATAGAATCTATACCCCTTAGACCTTTCAGCATATCCAATGAAATAGCCACTAATAGTCCTTGTGTCTAGTTTCTTTTCTTGTGGATTATAAATTCTGACTTCAGATGAGCATCTCCAAATGCGTATATGTCTTAAACTCAGCTTCCAACCTTTCCATAACCCAAATGTCGTCTTTTTGACAGTCTTGCTTGGAACTCGATTTAATATATACACTATCATCTAAAGTAAATCAAGCCACAAAAAATCAGGAAGTTTGGAGTTGCTACGCATCCTCCTCACCATGTCCAATAATGTTCAATTTCTTCTTTCTGTCACACCATTCTGATCCGACGAACTAGACATGATGTATTGAGTAGCAATGTCATGCTCTTGAAGAAATCTAGCAAACGTACCAGGTGCTTGTCCATCTTCAGTACATCTACCATAATATTTTCCACCTCTATCAGTCATCACGATCTTAATTTACTTACCGCATTGTTTCTCTACTTCTACCTTGAAAACCTTAAAGGCATCTAATACTTCATTTTTATTCTGAAGCAAGTAGAGAATAATGTATCGTGAGTAATCATCAATAAAAGAGATGAAGTATCTCGCACCATTTGAGTCCATAACTGGACTACAAATGTATGAATGTATGATCTCTAATATTTCTGAACTCCTCTTAGCACCTTTCTTAGATACATTGGTTTGCTTTCCCTAATGCAGTCCAAACATGTATCAAAATCGGTAAAGTCTAAAGTACTAAGTACTTTATCATCTACCAATTACTTAATTCTTTGTATGGAGATATGTCTCAATCTCTGGTGCCACAACATAGTGGAATCCTCATTTATAACACATCTTTTAACACTAGTGTGAACATGCATAACATCATGAGTGGTATTATTTTGTAAATCGATAGAGAAAAGACCATTAGACATTGTACCATTTCCAACAAGATCAAATTTGTAAAATAAACTGAAGTTTACATATGAAAACGTAAAGGAAAAACCCAAAGGTACAAGTTTTGAAACTAAAATTAAGTTCCTAGAAAAACTAGGAACAAACAAAGTCTTTTCCAAATTCAAAATAAAACCACTGCTGAGAACTAAACTACATATTCCAACAGCTTCCACATGTGAATGCACCTTGCTTCTTGAATAGATGCATTATTCACTTCCCACTTGTTTATAAAGGTTTCGCATACCCTGCAAGGTATTCGAAATATGGATTGTAGAACCCGAATCAATCCACCATGTGTTATAAATAGTATGAGTCGTATTAGATTTATAACAAACAAATGAGATTGGTGTACCTTTTCTTTCAAGTCATGCCTTAAATTTGGTCCAATCTTTCTTAATGTGCCCTTTCTTGTCATATAAATAACACTTGATTTCCTTCTTGATTTCACCAGATTTGATCGGTATTTTACCTTTCCCTTTATCTTTCATTTTGGCTTGATTTTGTTTCTTTTCATGAGTAAACATGAATTCACTATCACCCCTTTCCATTATTTGTCTTCCTTCCTCTTGAACACACATGACCAATAGTTCATTAATTACCATTTATCCTTATGTGTTATAATGCACCAGGAAATATAATGACCTTAAAAGGACCATATGGTAATATAATGCACCAGGAAAGAATAAAACATTTCAACCTCAAGTGTCATAAGTTAAGCCGCAATGTCTCTTATTTGTATGATGTGCTCATGCACACTTGTCACTGAGTTGAGCCTTAAAGAAGAAAATTTCATAATGAGGGTACTGGCTAGTGCTTTATCTAAAGTCTCATATTGCTCGTCAATAGCCTTTCGTAATGCTACGACATTATTTGTAACGACCCGGATTTTCGTAAATCCTTGAATGTGTGAAAATTTGAAATTTTCTTTTTAAAACAAATCAGAGCGCGACGCTAAACCAGATCCCTACTGACCATTCGTTAAACTCGTATTGAAAGCCAATTAATACAAATGTGGATGCGTAAAATAAATCGTTTATTTCAAAACGTTGCGGAAGCATAAATAATTTAATGAAAGAGCTTAATAAAAGGAACTAAACAATTAAAATACTACATTTAATAAATGAAACTTACAATTTAAACATCATTAAATTACAACCGTTTACTCATTTCCTTTAAGCCTGACCAGCCACGAGTTTCGTGCGTGCAAATCATTCATCACGGCTTCATCATGTGTTATCATCTACTTATTATCTGTTCGTCATTTGTACCTACACCACAAGTAATACGTGAGCCTAATGTCTCAGTAAGAAAAAGGGTTTAATGCACGTGAATGTCACTCTTTAGTCCTTGTTAGAATGGGGGTCACCCAAACCAATCCTTTCATTAGCCATTTACCATTTTATTACTTTACTTTAAGTCGTTCATTCGTTACTCGTACATCGAGCTGGAGATTGGAGGACCTGTATGGAATGGTATAGTGGACCGGACCTAATCTCTTCTTGCAATCTAGAACTTCGTACCAGGTAAGGGAGAGGCTTTGGGTAGATTGTAGACTAGACCCGACTACCCATCCGCCCCCAACTCCCTTATTCTTTTCTTTGTTTCTGTGCCGGGCTAAGCTACCGGACCACAGAGGCCTTTATTATCTTACTGTTTTACTCATTTTCATCATTTATCCTCACTCATGTATGTGTGCGTACCACCCCGTGGCACTCCTTATTAGTTTCTATTAACATGATGCATGACTATACATTCTCAATCTAACATGATGCATGATGCTCAATAACGTAACTTTAACAGAAATTGAAGTGCACATTTAAAATAACTGAAAGCACATATAAGAAAAGCAAAACATATAATAGAAGGAAATAAATGCACACCATAGAGAACAAGTACAATTGATTGAAATAAGGAAAACATGCTCAAATTAATAGAACAATATCATTCGGAAAAGAGTCAAAAACATACTATCGATTAACATGTAAATTGTTTATTAACAATGTTACCGTTATTAGTTTAGTTATCTAAGATGCTCAAGTTAACTACTTATCTTAGTTGATTAATATGCCACTTAAACACAGAAGAATTAACAAACTTAGTTAATTGCATGCTTGGACTACTAAACAACATACGTATAATTAACATGTGTTAATTAATGACTTATTAAAGCTAGTTACTTATATATGCTCAGTTTTAGTTCATTACTTTAATTATTTAACATGTTTAATCAATTACTTTAATTAAGTGTGCTAGTTCATTAACATGCTCAAGGTTGACTTAACATAACATTTGTCTAGTTGGTTAATTAAACATTCTAGTTAAGCTTTTACTACAACTAGTTAGGGAACATGCTCGCATATTGACTATTCTAATCAATTATTTTAATTAAGTAAATTAACATGCTCTTACAATATTCTAATCAATCATATACTTGAGTTAATTAAATATGCTAGTTAAGTAATTATTAAACATGCTAATAAATAATGGCAATTCAAATGGTTTTCAGGCTTGGACTACTAAATGAGTTACATGCTCAATTGATTATTATTTAACATGCTCAACTAGTTATTAACATATTTGAACATACTTATATGAGTTAACATACTTGTGCAACAATATTAATTAACGTTAAAAACATACCAAACCTAGCTAAGTTAACATAATAATTGATTTGACATACTTAGCTAATTAATCTACTTAAATAATAGTTAACACGCTTGAAGGAAGATTACAATTTATTATTAGTCGATTTCATGCTCAGCCGATTTACATGCTCGATTTCAAATTCTAATTCAGTTACTTACTATAATCAAGTTATCATGCTCAAGTTGTCTAATTTAGTTAAGCTAATTAACATGCTTATACAATACTAGTTAACAATTAAACATACTGGAATTAGAGAAGTCAAACAACTGATTGATTTACATGTTCGGAAGATTACAAATTCAGATTAAGTAGTTTAAATGCTTTGATTAAATTTCTTGGTTAACATGCTCAGGGGTTATTAGCAATTAACAAACAAGGACATTCATAACAAAATAATATTCATGCAAGAAAGGAGAAACTATATGTTGAGGGTTAAACTAATTTCTGCAGGATATTATAATAAATGAAACTATGAACTATGAAAAATAGGATCATACTCGAAGGTCTAATTCTCAACATCATTCGTTCATACTTTTCAGGTCATCAACTCCTTGAATCATTCATCATGAGCTATTAAAGTGGAACATGTATAAAAGAACTAAATAAGACTAACAACAAGAACAAGCTATCACAGAAGTAATATCTATAGGGTATCAAGCAATCTACACTACCAACAGGGAAATAACAAAAGTGAGGAAATCAACAAGGAAATAGCGACAGTAAATCATTCAAGAGACTAATAGCCACTAACAACAAACGTCACTTTTATCAACTTATCTACTAGCAGTCACAATATAGCATAAGGAACTTAAAGAAAACTAAACGTATAACTCACGCACTCTACTTGCGGTGTAGGGCCTCCAAATGGCCAAGACACACCCAAATCCTTACCTAGAAGCTTTAATGCGCAATAACATTTATTCGTTGTCCTTCTTCTTCTCTTCAACACCTTCACAAATTAATAACATTTATTATTAATCTAATCTAATAATCAACTTACAATTACAACGTCTCTTCCCTATACATAATCCCTACATGTTCCTTAGTTTCGTAACCCAGACTCAACATACATTTACCCAATTGATGACTCGAATCCAAGCCAACAAAACTTATCATTTATTTATCCTTTTATCCAAATAATAGAGCAACTGATAATTCGTCCTATCGTGCATGTCAACAACATGCTTCACCAATTATCGTAATAGCCAAACCAACAAAGCAAGGGTATTACACACAGCAATAGTTAACTCTATACATCTTCGAAAACCAACAAAATCACTAATTAAATTCCAACTAACAGATGAACTTCCAATTACTAAGCAACCTATTAACATTAAGCAATCAATATCCATTTTTAACACTAGCATATTATTGCTTCCAATAGGTTATCCAACATTCAACCAAAACAATCTTATAAAGAACAACCATTTTACTAGTGTATAAACTCCACTTGCAGATTAAAACACAACATCACAAACACTCTATCTCAATTGCTATATCATCAACATAGTCAACATAAATCTACACATTAGCAACATCAACCCATTCTAATCCATTCTTATTTAACAATTGGAATACCAAACAACTTAGAACAATTTCTGCATAATCACAATAACTTGCAAGGCGTACATCCAGCAAACTAATCCAACAAGACATAAACTTCTCACAGCAAGCATAAATCCAAAGCAGCAACAGTATTCAGAATTACCAAGGCTAAAATTGTAATCTACCAACTAGAGCAAAAACCATAAAATCCCATAATATTATTCTCAATGCGTATTCGAACCAACAACAGTTAGAGGAGGATTGTTACTTGTAGCTCACCCTAGAGAACTTGAGAACACAGCAGCATCGTTAGAGAGACCTAAGTTTTTCTCTCCTTGTTCTCGGCCAACCTCTAGAGAGCAAAATCTGCTCTCTGCCCAACTCACCCGAAGGATCACTTCAGCTCTCACCCCAACCTCTGGTTAGCATCACATTGAGAGACACTCTTTGCCAAATAAAAGGGCAGAGAGTACAAGTTCTCTCCCATGCCCGACAGAATTCCCACAAGTCTTTTAGCTTTTTCAGAGGATGTTCCCCCATGCCAACACTCTGTCGATTTCACCCGGAGCCCGAACCAGGAAAGGGAACCGAACCACAAGCTGGACCATGGCCTTCGACCTGTCCAGCTTGAACAGCCAGAGCCCCCCCTTCCCTTCGACCAACTGAGGCCATCCCTCTGCCATCGCCTTCCGACGCCTGAACACCAGAACGCCAGAACGACGGCACGCCAAGGGGAAAAACAAAAGCCATAGACTTACCTCGACTTGTTGCCAGAAATCTTTGCCAGAATTCTCCATGGCCGAAGCTCCGATTCATCCATCCCGCGACCCTAGCCGCACCAACGTCATCGGCGGAGCCCGAGCGCTGTCCACCCAAGCCTTCGTCTGCTTGTCGTCGCTCTCCCTCGCTCCGTCTCCCTCATTCTCTCTCGGGCTTCTCTCTCTCCCTCTCATTCTTCTCCTCGCTTTTGCAAAGGCCGCAGGCCATTTTACCCTCATCCAGACCGGTTCACGCAATGAACCGATCCACCTTACCCCCTTCCCACAATTTCTTTTTCTTTTATTTTAAATCCCATTTTAAATTTTAATTACTTAACATTAAAAAAATGTATATTTAAGTGTTAAATATTCGTACTGCATATTAATCGACCCAAATGGATTTCCATCAATTAAACCTCTGATATATTCTCATAATTTATAACCAAATGGTTACCTCCTTGGCAATACCCTGATAAATCCAAATATCCCTAATTAATTTCTAATTATTCTTAACAGATTCCGATATAAAAATTTTGGGTATTACATTATTATGCTGATCGACAGAACCACGAATATCAGCAACGATCTTTGTTTTTATGAACATCATACTAAGGTGATTTGAAAGTTCACAATGTGCATAAAGTGCAAGCTCATTAGGAGTATTGGTAGGAGTAATAACTGGTTTGTCTTCCATATAGCATAATCAATATCCATACACCCTAAACGAAGAAGAATGATCTCATTGCATACTTTATAATTATCACTCCTTAATTTCATAATATTACACTTAATATCATAATAACTTAGAGAATTTATAGTTGCAAAAAAAAAAAAATTACATGCATATTAAATTGAGACAAAACTATATGTCATGTTTACCAATGTAAATCATGCTATTATTGAATCTAGTGACATAAAACTTGCTTATGAGATGAAGTTCTAACTCAATAAGATTCATTTTCAACAAAATAATAATAAAACTATCAAATTATGTTCATTTTCTTAATTCTTGTGGGTAAATTAAGAAATATAATTTGATATTTTATTCTAATTAATCGTGTAAATATAACAAAAATTCATGGAAGATAAAACTTATTATATTTACAATATTAATATCAATAAATGTCACAATGTGATTTTTAACACTTAATACATAATTTTGCTTAATTAAAAATGATGTGGCTACTCTTCAATTAAGTAAAATTATATTAAATCATTTTACATTAAATTAACTTAATTTCAATGTTATTAAATAACATGTTATTATTTTGTATACATAACATTCTAAAATACGCATACAAAATAAATTATGAATTGTACGCAACTAAATAAGCATGTGAAGATACAAAATTAATTGACATGCTAATTTAATTGACAAAATTATACTAACATAAAATTTTAGGCATGAATAGAACATATTAAAAGCATGAAATTAAACAATTATAAAGATCTTTAATTTTTTGCAATACAAATTTGTTTTGTTTTATACTTAACAAACAAGTCTAATCATATATTAACTTTAGCCAACTGGCAACCCACTTGACATAGTCGAAACTCCATGAGGTCCAAGTTTCAACGTTAGAAACAACAATATGTATATAAAAATAAATCTTTAAGTAAGAAAAATTGTATAGACTAATTGGCAATCCACTTGATTTGCGTGTCCGAGTGTCAGGTTCTACTCCCCCTTTGTCTTTGGTGATTTTTTCACAAAAATTAACAACCAAAACTACATGTAGTCCAGAATTGCCAGAAACTACCATTGGAAGAGTCGTCTTCAACCTCCTGGGTCAGTTTGACTCGATTGCGGACTCGGCGTTTGCTTCTCATTTTGGACACCAAAATCAACAATTTTTATTGCAAAAAATTTATAAGAAAGTTTCTTGATGATTCGTATCAATAAATTGTTTCGAAAACAACCAAAACGTTATAACGACCCGAATTTTCATAAATCCTTAAAATTTACGTGAAAATTTGAAATTTCTTTTTGAAACCAAATTAGAGAGCGCCTAATTTTTGATCGCTGCTGACCATTCGTAAAACTCGTTATAAAACTCCATTTGGTAAAACTTATGTGGAAGCGTTGAATTAAAACCATTAATGTAAAACGTTGCAGAAGCTTAAATAACTGAAGAAATACCAACCGATTTAAATACTGCTTTTTATACAACTTACTACTTAATTTAATTACAACTTTGAAAACTAAAGTTAACTAAAAAATGTTTCTCTTTTACCCTTTTTATATGTCTGGCCAGTCACGAACTCTCTCGAGCTTGCAAATCCATCATCCCTGCTTTGATGTTATTTGTTCGTCTTTTCTTTTCGTTACTCCTAGTTCGTGCATTGGTTCCACGTACAACTAACTACACCTACACCACAAGTAATACGTGAACCTAATGGCTCAGAAAGGAAAAGGGTTCTATGCATATGAATGCCACTCTTTAGTACATTTTGGAATGGGAACCACCCAAATCAATCCTTTCATTAAGTTATTAATCTGTTTCTTACTTTACTTTTTCTTACTTTGATCCCTTGGGATCCATCATTCTATTGATCTCTTGGGATCCATTATTCTATTATTCCATTTTTCCATACTCGTACTTCGAGCTAGAATTTGGAGGTTTTTCTCGTGCAATGGCATAGTGGTCGGACCTAGCCTTTTTCCTCACATCTAGAACTCCCGTATCCTGTGAGGGAAGGGCTACACCTAGATCACATACTAGACCCGCTACCCATCCACTCCCAATTCCCTTTTCTTTTTCCTTTCTTAACTTTTTACCTCATTTATGCATGCTTGTGTAACACACCGTGGCACTCCCTATTAGTCTTTATTATCATGATGCATGCTCATACATTCTTATCCTAACATGATGCATGATGACATGACATAACATTCATAAGAATAGAAGTGCACATTAAAACTGGAATTGAAATCAGTAATTGAAAGCGTATACAAAGAAAGTAAAGCATTTAAGAAAAGGGAATAATTGCGCACTCAAGAAACACATACAATATCGAATTGAAGCAACGAATGCATACAAGTACGGTAAACGTGCCAGTAATTCGTTTAAACTATCATGCTTAACAATTAACTACATATATCATGCTAAATGAATATCCTAATTAGTCATCATGTTCACTTCGAGTTACGATTATTAATCTAATTGGTTATCCTAATTAATTTACGTGCTCCAGGATTAATTACATTTATTATCTTTTCTAGTCTGTTTACATGCTTCCTACATTTGTCATTCTAGGTGATTATTCTACTTAGTTACCCTAGGTGATTTACATGCTCTAGTTGATTACTTCAATTAATTGTTCTAGTGAATTAGCATGCTCAGTTAATTGCGTTAGTTAATTACGCTGGTTAATTAACATGCTTTAATTAATAATGTAATTGACTATTCTTTAATTAATGATCTGGTTGATTATCCTAATCAATTACATGATTAAAGTGAATTGCATGCTTTTATCCTAGACGGTTTAAACATGCTTATTTTATTTTAATCAATTACATGCTCAAGTTAATTAATCACATTTATCATTCTAATTAAATATCTTACTCAGTTTCCTAATCCGTTTACATGCTTCCTACATTTACCATTCTAGGCGATTACTCTACTTAATTGTCCTAGCTCGTTTACATGCTTGATTAGTTTACTAACATGCTCAGCTAGTAAATTGATTGACATACACAACCAGTTAGTTAATTAACATGCTCAATTAAGGCTATGATCACACGTCTAACTAACTAAACATGCTTAAGGAAACAAACATGCTACTTAATTCATTATGCTAATTACATGCTACTAGTAAAATATCACAGTAGTTCATTCTTTCCTTAAACCTTCAGTAAGCATTCATCACGTCTAAACATTCCATTTATCTAAGCATTCGCTAAACATTTTCATTCCTATAATTGCAGTAAATAAATTACGAGAACTAAGGGAACTAACATCGGTTAATAAACTAACTAAGGGAACCAACAACAGTACAATCACCCAAGAATAAACTCACACACACAACTTGTGGGTAGGGCCCAAGACTCACCCATTTTCCTTACCTCGAAACTTTATCGCGTACTCGCACTTAATTATTGTCCTTCTTCTCTTCTTCTCTGTACCTAACATCACCCACATAATAAGTACCCGAACACAGCCAACAACCTATACTAATATCCAAGAAGAGTATGAAATCAACAACATCCACTGTCAATCAATGTACCGCTTAAATTTTTATATTCCAAATATATTAATCTAGCCCAACAATAATATATTGTCAAACGGAGAGTATACCCATAAACCAAATCAAGACAACCGTAACCAGCCAACAACAACAACTAACGCATTTCAATATCTTTTATTTTAAACATACAACAGTTGAATCGTCCAAACATTTAAAACATTATGCATAATACTCAATTAAATTCTCACAGTATTCCCACCATACATTATACTTGATATTAACTAACATAAACATTAGACCAATAGATCAACCAACGTAATCAATTAACTAACCAATTCCAGCTTATCAACGTTCCATTGTACAATACAACAAACATTAAGCTGTAATTAAATTGTAATATAATAGCATTTGATAATTCATGAATAAACTTCATATAGCACATTATTTATATCTCAATATAGTCATTCATACAGCGAGTCCAAATTCAATAACAACTTAAAAGTTTCAATTCATTATTTGTAACAGTCACAACATGCAACTAACACAACGTAACTATAATCAACAAAGCATATTTCCATCTCAACAATTTATTCTAATTGATAGAAACAACATCGAATATGTTAACAACCAACGACCATTGCTTCCAATAAAGTCAACAAGGCAGTAACATCCAAAGAAATATTCAGCCAATAACGATCAAACGCATAACACGATTTCTCGACAACAATATCCAAACATAATCAATTACCAAAATAGTGTATCAAACCTATATTTCTATCATTCTCTAAAATCAATTTATCACAGGAACATAACATAATCCAATCCGGCAAACAACAACCAAACAGGGTGTAACCAAGAAATTGAAACCCAACACAGGCATCATCACAACAAATCCCAACCCTCATCAATTTCCTTCAGTCCATAAGCATTATTTATAACAAGAAAGTTCAACATTTTCCCACAATTCAATGTTTCTCCTTTACTGATCATTTATGAAAAGTCAAAGATCCATTTACATAGTCAAAAGCATAACTCAACAGACTATTAGCCCGACCAACAACAACTAAATCACATAATCAAAAGTTACAGGTTATTAAACCAACCAACCACAACTAATTCACATAATCAAAGTATAACTCAACAAATTATTAAACCAACCAATAAACAGAGTTGCGTTATCAACAAACAGGGAAGGAACTCACCACCCAAACCGGCAAAAAACAACCCAACAGAATGAACTAATCAATAGAGATTCTCAAAATTATGCATAACAACAACCAAAAATATTTCCAACATTAACAAGTCCAATGCTTATTCAGAAATTCCTAGCTAACAACATAACACCAATTTAACTAACTTGCAGAACATATAATCAACAACACAAGGCAGAAAAGGAGGAAAAACAGAGAGCACCCTCACCTGGAAAAACACCTGAGAGCCTCCTTCTGTCTCCATGTTTCTTCTGCTGCTCACGGTTCAGCTCTCCAGAGCAGCTCTCCATAGAGCAATTCTCATCTCCCCTGCACTCGGCTTCACCAGTAAGGAAGGAGAGACACCTCAATTAAATCTCCCCTGCCCACTGCCTCCTTAGCCTTAGAGTAGGGCACTCCACACTCTACCCCCTGCCATAGCCATCCCCTATGAGGCCTAATTTGTCTCCCCTGTCAGCTTGGAGAACACGCACCAAAAGAGGAGAAGAATTCGATTCTCCTTGAATCGCAAAAATGTCCAACGATCCGAGCCGGGGATTCGCCGTCCAACCAACAACCCGAGGCAACCATTGCAGCACCCGCAACCGAGCAGCCATCGTCGTCGCCATCCCGTCGCCGAGCGGCATCCTGGAACCACGCCCCTCAACTTGACGCCAGAGCTCACCATTGCGACCCGCGACGCTCGCCGTGAAGGAGCTATTCCCGAACCCGTCCCGAGCTCGCCTGACCGTCATCGTCGCCCCCCGTTCCCAGCGTTCGTCACCCTTTGTCTCTCCTCGTCTCCCTCGTTCCCCCTGTCTCTCGCTCTCTTTTCTCCCTCCCTCTCTTTTCGTCTTTCATTCGAAAGAATGGCCGAAGGCCATTCTTCTGGTGACAGGGCAAAACCGGTTCGCTGAAGTGAACCGGTTCATTACTCACATCTCCCCATTTTAACATTATTTCAACTAATTAATTAACTCATTAAATCTCCTTAATTTTCATTAAATCCTTTACATTTTAAATCTCAAATTATTATATATTTTTTAATTTATTAAATTAATATTTATTTTATTTTGATTACGTTAATTTCTCGCGTTCTTGGTAATACCCGGATAGTCAACCCACTTAAAAAATCAGGGTATTACAAACGTAAACTTTAAAAATAAAAAAAAATTCAAAACTTTGATTTTAAAAAACATCAAGACAGAGGTTTTAAGGCTCTGATACCAAATGAAAGTTTAACTTAAAGAATCTAACAAATTTTTACAATCAAAATCAAAGGCATTTAGATCAATTGCAGAATTTTCTAAATTACCACTTGCCATTTATTTCTTTCCATAAATTCTCTTCTAAACGTTAACAATCTCAATACAATGATGTATTTTCTATAGGAGATGTTTGAGTTAGAGAACCTCTGTATTTTCTTCAGTTTCTCATACCCAAAAACTTTTTCCATTAAGAAGCTTTTATAGAGAAAATTGGGTAGTGGGAGATACACTTCTTCTATTAAGAAGTGAGTGTTTACTCCATTAAGAAGTGAGTGCTTAGTCCATTAAGAAGTAAGTGTTTACTGCATTAAAAAGTGCTTCTTCCATTAACAATTAATCTAATGAAATTAAAATTGAGACCAAAGAAATTACCAACAACTTATTGTATTTTAATTGTGTGTAGACATGCATGTATAACTACACTATGTAAATGGTAATCTAGCTAAATTGAGTTTAAAATTAGTTTTAGTTGTAAAATTATATAAAGAATAAATATGGACCCCGATGCTTCATGGTTTTGGTGATTTTACATGGTGTCTCCCTTCCCATAATCTCACTCGCAGTTAAACCGATTCAATACTAATATCGTATTCGCATCACTTCTACATAGAGCATCGACAAATATAGCTTCTCAATTTCTCCATCAAAACTCCAACGATCATTGCTTCTTTAGCATTCTACACTTGTCATAGACTTGTGACCTTTTATGATGAAGATTGTCGGTTATTCTAAGTGTGTGTTCTTAGCACTTAAAATTAATCTAAATCCAAACTAGAATAGTTTTTGTTGTCGCTTAGCAACTTATATCTTTATTAACATATTGTGAATCTGAATTATGGACAATTTATCAACATCTCAATCAAGAATCATGTGCCTTCACCCCTCACACATAAAGTGTTCTTTCATGCCTAGCTTAGTGGTCTCCACAATTATATTTTATTGAGAATTTATTGTTATTCATAATTGTAAAAATCAAAATTATCAAATAAACTTCGTTCCATAATCATCAGTAACCCTACCACTTACAATTTGCAACCACTAAAATTGTGTATAATCAAGATCCCTTCATATCGAGGTCATCAATGAGACTATCAATAATTATACACAGTGTCAAGTGAAAGTTTGTTGAAGACCCAACGGACAAAGTTAGTAGGTTATCCAACCTTCATGGCCTGATAAAAAAAAAAAAACTTTCAGGTTAGGCACTGCCAGGCAAGCGGGATGCGAGCCACTGCCTAAATTGCCATCCATATGATTAGGGACACACGACTATAAATATTACAATGCGAAATCACTTTTGCGAGTGATTTCAGGTGGTCTGTCTTCAATTCATTTGTGTCAATCTTTCTCTATAAAAGGAGGAGGTTGCAAAAAGGTTTTGCATCCTAAAATCGAAGAAAGAAAAAAATGTGATAAATAGAGAGTGAAGAATTTTTTGTGAGAGAGAAAAAAAAAAGTAGGTGAAAAATAGGAAATATATTTTTGTGCATATTGTGATTTCTAAAAGTTGTGAAATTTTTTTAGTGAATATTTTCTAAAATATTTAGTTTTTTATATGGTTGTGCCTATGACTATTGGCGATAGACATGCGATTATCAAAAATAAAAAATGGAGTAAAAAATATGGGGATGCTATCTCCAATTTACATATAGTTTTAACACGTGAAAATTGTCTAGTGTCTCATAGATGAAACATGCCAAGCAGATCTGAGATATGCTTACAAAATTGTACAAGGCAAAGTTGTTACACAATTTTCTTGAAAAGAAAATTATCTACTCTTCAAATGTCAGAGTCAATAATGGTAACTGATCATTACAACACTCTGAATGCATTATTTTTTTAACTGACAACAATAAAGCACAAAATTGACGATAATGAACGAGTGAAACTTTTACTTAAGAGCTTGTCATTCATACGATCATCTCATTATAAATTTGATCAATAGTGCTACAAAAACAACATTACTAGTCAATGATATTGTTGCTGCATTTCTTGAAGAAGAAAGAAGATGAAAGAACAAGAATTACTCTTCAGTTGAGGCCTTATCAATAACAAAAGTGAGATCAAAGAAATGTGTGTCCTTAAGAGCCAGCATGTCGAGCAAGCAGAAATCTAAAAGTACAAAGAGCATCAAGTGTTACCACTGTGGCAAGATGGGTCACATGAAAAATAATTGCTGAAAATTGAAGAAAAAACAATGCACATAGAGTGAAAAGAGTACAATTATAACTGCCTCTGATAGTGAAAATGTTATTATATGTGGAGATTCTGTTAATCTCATGACTCATCAATCATGTTAGGTATGAAACTCTGGTGCATGTTATCATGTTACTTTTAAAGTACAATATTTTACATATTATGCTAGTGATGTTTTTTACATTGTAAAAATGAGGAATAGTCATTTTTCCAAAATAATTGAAATATGTGAAATCTGTATTCACACCAATATAGATTTGTGACTTAGTGTTGGATGTCAAACATGTCCTACATATTAGATTGAATCTAACATTAATAAGTGGTCTTGATGATGACTGCTACAAAAATAAATTTGATGGAGGTAAATAGAAACCCAACAAAAACTTGTTAATTATAGCAAAAGAAAAAAAAATCTAGCTTATATATGACTCAAGTGAGTGCGAAGGAAGAATAAGTAAATGTTGCACAAAACAACTAATATATTGAGTTATGACACAAATGACTAGGTCATATAAGCGAGAAAAGACTTTAAATACTTGGCAAAAGAGAATGTCTACCACATCTCAGAGATGAAACTCTGTCAAGTTGTATTTTGTTTGGTTGGAAAATAACAAAGAGTCTCCTACAAGAATAATTCTGCATCAAGGAAATTAGACCTGTTGAAAGTCATATATTCAGATATTTGCAATCTCATGTAGATATAAATGTTAGGCAGTGCCCAATACATGGTTACATTTATTGATGATCATTTAAGAAAAGTTTGGACTTACGTACGCAAAACCAAAGATGAGGTGTTATACACTTTAAAACAATTTCGTGCTCTTGCATAGTGATGTTGAAAAACATTGTCAACTATATGGGATCTTTCAATGAACATTAGAATATACACGTGGTAAAAAAATGAAAATCAATTTCAAAGATTCCTCAACAAATGAAAGATCAGTTTCAAAGATTCCTCAACAAAATAGCATTTCAGAGAGAATAAACAGAAGAATCATGGAGAAGAAAAGGTACATGCTATCACATTCAAAACTTCAAAGAGAATTTTAGAGAGAAGCAATGAAGACTGTAGTAAACAATATATTTGTTTCTGTTAGCACTTTTGAATGGAGAAGTGCAAAATAGACTCTGGACGAGAAAAGACGTGTATTATAGGCATCTAAAGGTATTTAGATGTAAAGTGCTCATTTATATTCCTAGAGATGAGAGGTTCAAGCTAGCCATCAAATCTAAGGAATGCATAATTTTTGGATACAAAAGTGATACATTTGGATATAGCTCGTAGGATCTAGTTGACCAGAAGATAGTCAAAAGCCGAGATGTTGTCATCTTTGAAGACCATACCATTAAAGACAATATGAAAAATGGGAAGATCATTAATGGACATCTAATAAGAGTTGATCCAGTACAATAAACTTTTGATGGAAGAGATGATGGTGAAAGAGGATCTAGTAATCAAACAACTGGTGATGTTGACTAAGGAGAAATAAAGACTCTTCGTGAAACAGCTGTAGAACCCGAGTTAAAAAAGTCAACAAGAAATCGTCAAACATAAAAAAAGATACTTCATAGATGAGTATATAATGATTACTGATGGTGATGAACTCGAGTGTTATGAGAAAACAATGGTGCATCAATAAAAGAAAAATTGATTGGATGCTATATAAAAAGAGATGAGATTATTGCATAAGAGTCACACTTGCGAGTTGGTTTAGGTTGTAAATGAGAGAAAGACACTAAAGAATTAAGTATATAGGCTCAAATCTGCAAACAAAAATTCACAACCAAGGTTTAAGACATGGCTACCCATGAAAGGCTTTGGTCCTTGTATTTTTTTTCCTATTTGAATTTTCACATAAAAACTCTTGATATTTATTTTTGTTTATTATTTATCTTTCTTTTGTTTGTTCTGTTTTAACAAAGAGAAAAAAAATTCCTAGTATTTTTAGGTTCATATCTTCTATCATTTTTCATGCTGCCCATTATTTTTGCAAATAGATGTCTTGTATACAAATCATAAAATTTAAGTTGAATGTACCGAATTCACCAAAATTTAGTTATAATATTTTGTATGTTAGAGATCGAACGATAATTGGAAAAAGAACATACGATGATGGACATCAGATTTGCGTGGAAAAACTCTTATAGGGAAAAAACCACAGGCAGAGGAATAATCTACTATGAATATCAAAATACAACCGCGAGTTTTGCGACTCTAGCTTACGTCAATTTATAGAGAAAACAAAACTCCAAATGAGATTTACAATACGAGCCCATCGGCCCGGCCCAATAAAATTTGGGTCACACCGAAATCTAACAATCTCCACCTTGACATGAATTCTATGAAAGAGATACATAGTGTGTACTTGTCAGCCCGGCCCAACAAAACAAATTCAAAACCCTGAATTCTGATAATCTCCAATTCGAAACGAATTCTGATGCAAGAACCAATTTTTAAAATTTCAAATTTTCCTCTTCCACACCCTTAAAAAAGATCTGCTACGAGGGCCCACCTGCATGTCTCAAAGAAATATACAGATCACATATAAAAATCTTCAAGGGTAAATTCAGCAACTGATGTTAACGTGGTTTTAAAACATTTAAACCACAATGGTGACATCTTCAAATCCCACAAAGCGTCAACCAAATCTATGTGAATATATCTCGTCTCTTGACCTACCATATCAAAACCGTCTTTCAAAATCCTTTAAAATTTCACTCTCGTTATCTTACCATAAAGAAATATCGAATCTCAATTTAAAAGTGGAAGATCTACTTCAAAGATCTCATCGCCCTAAAAACATAATCTTTAACAAAATATTTGGCCTAAAAAATCGTTGACTTCAATAAAATATTCACCCTAAAATATTGAAGCGGAAAACCATGGATATCACAAGATTCTAAAAGATATCCCCAAAATTCATATATTTTACCATAACTAATCATCCCCAAAATCAAATTAAATCTAATCGCTAGAATAATCGCAAATATTACCAAATTCAAATCTTATTCGAATTTCAACCGAAAACAATCTCCATGATTGAGATATTCCTGCAATTCCAAATCTGCCATAAATCCATCAAATTTAATCTCCCAAAAATCTTCCAAAAATCCCAATGATTTTGAAAAATTTTTATCTTTGGCAACAATCCAATTTTGCAAAGGACACTCTTGTGGCAACCCCAATCGAAACGGCTTGACAACCAGAATGGAGAACACCAATATGAATGATCTATGGCAACTGACGATAAATAAAAAAACCCTCCAATGACGAACCTGTTGTTCGGAGACACACTGTTTTGGAGAACTCTAAATAGAGATGAAAAACAAGGCATCTGTTCCTGATGGCGGCTAAACCAAGACGAATGGCAGGGGGAACTGTAAGGACCCAATTTTTCGTATATCGTAAAATGTGTGAAATTTTGAAATTTCTTTCTTTTTAATACAAAAGGTATCAGAGTGCATCTAACCAGATCGCTACTGACTCTTTCTTAAAACTCGTTATGAAAACCAATTGATAAAATGTGAGGAAACGTTATAAAATAAATGAAACCATCTGTTTAAAATCTTGCGAAAGCGTAAAGAAATCGTTCAATAAAGAAATACTAAACAATTTAAACACTACGTCTAACAAATAAAACTTAACAATTAAACATTATTAATTTACAACCATTTACTCATCCTTTTCTTTGTCTGGTCAGCCCGAGTCTCATGCGTGCGAAATCATCCATCCCTGCTTCATTATGTGTTTATCATCTACTTCTTATATGTTCGTCGTTGTACCTACACCACAAGTAACTGTAAGCCTAAACGCTTTGTAAGGAAATGAGGGAAAACAATTATGCATATCTCTCTCTTTAATTCATCTTGGAATAAGGGTCACCCAAACCAATTCTTTTCATTACATTCGTTCTTTACTCGTACATCAAGCTGGAGATTGAAGAGTTCTTAGTGGATGAAATAGTGGGCCAGAGCTAACTCTTTACTTGCAACTAGGTCCCCGTCCCCATCCCGTTCCCCGTCCCCGTCAAGGTTAGGGGCTTTGCCTAGCCACAGACTAGTTGCGCTACCCATCCGCCCTCTAACTCCCTTTTTCGTCCCCTTTCCAGCGTATCCTGCCTTCAAGGGTCCTCCCCTTCCGGCGTATCTCGCCTTCTGGGTTTCTTCCCTTCCGACGTATCCCGTCGGAGGGTTTCTTCAGTGATAGTCGTGTCCCGCCCATCCTGAATATTCTTCTTCTTAGCATTTTTCTTCACTCTTGCATGCGTGAGTACCACCCCAAAGTGGCACTCCCTACGGTTTTCTATTAACATGAAGCATACTACATTATAACGTACCTTAATGAAAATTGAATGCGCATTGAAGTAAAAGTACTATAATTGAACTTGTGCATATATAATAATAAAGAGACACAATGAATTAACAAGCGACGTGCATATGAAAGTAAAACATAATTTAATTATCATGCTCAAAAACTTGTTATTACTTACAACTAAATAATTAACATGCTCAAGAAAGATTATAATAGCATCTAGTTAATTATCCTAAATAATTTACATGCTCAAAAGTTGATTACATGTTTTTACCCTAGCTAACTAATTGTACTTAGATTTAATGTCAACTAATCGTGCTTAAAGAATAATTTACATGCTTTATTGTCAATAACATGTCCAATTAAATGCTAGCCGTTAAACATGCTAAAATAATCAATTAAACATGCTCTCTAGATGATTAAATATTCCTAAATAGATTAGCATGCTCAAGAAGTAATTAACAACTATTAATTAGTTAGACGGTTCGATTGACATGCTCAATTTCTAATTAAGTTAATCACTTTAATCAGATTATCATGCTCAAGTTAACTAATTTAGTTAGGCCAAATAATCATGCTCATATCATACTAATTAACATTTAAACATGCTGGTTAATCTACACACCCAGCCAATTAACTAGCTTGGTTGAAATGCTCGATGGATTACAATTTATACGCTAATCATTGAATAAACATGCTAGAATTAGAGAAGTCAAACAACTAACTAATTTACATGCTCAGAAGATTATAAATACAGATTAAGCGGTTTACATGCTTGATTACACAATCAACTAGTTAGTTACCATAGATTAACGTTTAACTAAATTGATTAACAAGTGAGCATACCAGTTTAGGGAGATAAAACGGATAATAAATGGCAGAGCAATAGCAAGGAATTAACAGCATGATAGCTGAAACTAAACAACAAGTAATCATTCAGTATTAAAAATAGAAGTCCTAGCTTATTTCCAGACTGCACATATTCATTTGTCTTTCATAATTTCAACGTTCATCACCTTTCTCACATTCATCACCTCTTTATCGAACCAGGCATTTGTATCACACAATAAGCAATAAAACAGAGCTAAACAACGAAAGGAACTTATCGCAGAGCTTATAATTATCGACAACGAGAAATCGACAAGGAAAATATAACAGAGAATAACCACTATTAGTAGCAAGAAGAACAACACAAAATCAGCAAGAAACTAACATATAAAATCATCCAAAGAACTATCTAACAGTAGGCATTTCATGAACAGACACAAAACGCACGCACTCTACTTGTGGTGTAGGGCCTCAATGGTCAAAGCACCCCTATTTCCTTACCTCACATCTTTATCATGGTTGGTTCTTAATCGCTATCATTCTTCTCCTTTTTGTACCTTCAAAATTAGAAATATTTACTTATTGATAATAATCCATCCAACAAACATTTACAGAATTCCATAAACCGCAACGAGGTATAGATCCGCAACCACACTAAATCCAACATATTCGCACTCTAGGCAATAATATTTCTTTATTCTTTATCCAAACATAATAGTAGCAGACAGATCATCCCAACATACATAACTAACAGTTCATAAACTTGTCACAGACTTGTCACGAGCAACAGCAGAGAGCACATTCACTTCATACTAATTATATGGAAATTATAAACAACTCGTCAATCAAATCCAATTTAATGGCTTATTTCAATTCTTAACCAGTAATTCGTTCAGCGACTACCCCCCCCAAAGTACAAATTATCCATTCCCTACTAAATAGATAGCATACATAATCCTTATTCTTCCATAATTTCAACTGGCAACAAATCCAATTTACGCAAAGACAAGCAGCAAAACAATGGAGGGCATTAACAGGGCATCCAACAAAATTATCCAACATAAGCACTAACTTAAGGAAAACAAGAAACTCAACCAACATCCAATACAGGGTATAAATCTTAAGGAACAGAGGGCCAAAATCCAAACCAGACGTTCATAATATCCCTCACAGAATCAAGCAATAGTCAACCATGGAGAATATTTTCCAACAACAGAACATAAACATG